>OX421408.1:21515433-22715433 GCA_949126875.1 Lochmaea capreae
CATCGAAAGTAAGCTGCCTGAACATATTTCATCTTGACAGTCGTTTGCTAAATCAATGAAAAATGATTTTTTTCTTATTCCCAATTTTGCGTGATACCACCCTGCTATCTCCTGGAGCAAGGAGTTATTTCACTGAAACACGTTATTATACATCGAAAGTAAGCAGCCTAAACATATTTCATCTTGACAGTCGTTTGCTAAATCAATGAAAAATGATATTTTTTAAATTTCCCATTTTGCGTAATACTAACCTGCTATCCTCTAGAGCAAGGAATTATTTCACTATAACACGTTAATATGCATCGAAAGTAAGCTGCCTGAACATATTTCATCTTGACAGTCGTTTGCTAAATCAATGAAAATGATATTTTTTTAATTTCCTATTTCGCGTGATACTAACCTGCTTTCCTCTGGAGCAAGGAATTATTTCACTAAAACACGTTAATATGCATCGAAAGTATGCTTTCTGAATATATTTCATCCCGACAGTCGTTTGCTAAATCAATGAAAAATGATATTTTTTTAAATCCCAATTTTGCGTGATACCACCCTGCTATCTCCTGGAGCAAGGAGTTATTTCACTGAAACACGTTATTATACATCGAAAGTAAGCAGCCTGAACATATTTCATCTTGACAGTCGTTTGCTAAGTCAATGAAAAATGATATTTTTTGAAATCCCAATTTTACGCAATACCACCCTGCTATCCCCTAGAGCAAAGAGAAAATTCACTAAAACACGTTAATATGCATCGAAAGTAAGCTGCCTGAACATATTTCATCTTGACAGTCGTTTGCTAAATCAATGGAAAATGCAATTTTTTGAAATCCCAATTTTGCGTAATACCACCCTGCTATCCCCTAGAGCAAGGAGATATTTTACTAAAACACGTTAATATGCATCAGAAGTAAGCTGCCTGAACATATTTCATCCCGACAGTCGTTTGCTAAATCAATGAAAAATCATCTTTTTTAAATTTCCTACTTTGCGTAATACTAACCTGCTATCCTCTAGAGCAAAAAATTATTTACCTGAAACACGTTAATATGCATCGAAAGTGAGCTTCCTGAACATATTTCATCCCGACAGTCGTTTGCTAAATCAATGAAAAATGATGTTTTTCGAAATCCCAATTTTGCGTAATACCACCCTGCTATCCCCTAGAGCAAGGAGAAATTCCACTAAAACCGTTAATATGCATCGAAAGTAAGCTGCCTGAACATATTTCATCGTGACAGTCGTTTGCTAAATCAATGGAAAATGATTTTTTTTGAATTCCCAATTTTGCGTGATACCACCCTGCTATCTCCTAGAGCAAGGAGTTATTTCACTGAAACACGTTAATATGCATCGAAAGTGGGCTGCCTGAACGTATTTCATCTTGATAGTCGTTTGCTAAATCAAAGAAAAATGATTTTTTTTTAATTCCCAATTTTGCGTGATACCACCCTGCTATCTCCTAGAGCAAGGAGTTATTTCACTGAAAGACGTTATTATACATCGAAAGTAAGCAGCCTGAACATATTTTATTTTGGCAGTCGTTTGCTGAATCAATGAAAAATGATATTTTTTAAATTTCCTATTTTGCGTAATACTAACCTGCTATCCTCTAGAGCAAGGAGAAATTTGACTGAAACACGTTAATATGCATCGAAAGTAAGCTGCCGGAACATATTTCATCTTGACAGTCGTTTGCTAAATCAATGAAAATTTTTTTTTTTTGAATTCCCAATTTTGCGTGATACCACCCTGCTATCCCCTAGAGCAAGGAGAAATTCCACTAAAACACGTTAATATGCATCAAAAGTAAGCTGCCTGAACATATTTTATCTTGACAGTCGTTTGCTAAATCAATGGAAAATGATATTTTTTGAAATCCCAATTTTGCGTGATACCACCCTGCTATCTCCTAGAGCAAGGAGTTATTTCACTGAAACACGTTAATATGCATCGGAAGTAAGCTGCCTGAACTTATTTCATCTTGACAGTCGTTTGCTAAATCAATGAAAAATGATATTTTTTAAATTTCACATTTTGCGTAATACTAACCTGCTATCCTCCAGAGCAAGGAGAAATTTCACTAAATCACGTTAATATGCATCGAAAGTAAGCTGCCAGAACATATTTCATCTTGACAGTCGTTTGCTAAATCAATAAAAAATGATTTTGTTTGAATTCCCAATTTTGCGTAATACTACCCTGCTATCCCCTAAAGCAAGGAGTTATTTCACTGAAACACGTTATTATACATCAAAAGTAAACAGCCTGAACATATTTCATCCCGACAGTCGTTTGCTAAATCAATTAAAAATGATGTTTTTCGAAATCCCAATTTTGCGTAATACCACCCTGCTATCCCCTAGAGCAAGGAGAAATTCCACTAAAACACGTCAATATGCATCGAAAGTAAGCTGCCTGAACATATTTCATCGTGACAGTCGTTTGCTAAATCAATGAAAAATGATTTTTTTTAATTCCCAATTTTGCGTGATACCACCCTGCTATCTCCTAGAGCAAGGAGTTATTTCACTGAAACACGTTATTATACATCGAAAGTAAGCAGCCTGAACATATTTCATCTTGACAGTCGTTTGCTAAATCAATGAAAAATGACATTTTTTAAATTTCCCATAATGCGTAATACTAACCTGCTATCCTCTAGAGCAAGGAATTATTCCACTAAAACACGTTAATATGCATCGAAAGTAAGCTGCCTGAACGTATTTCATCTTGACAGTCGTTTGCTAAATCAAAGAAAAATGATTTTTTTTGAATTCCCAATTTTGCGTGATACCACCCTGCTATCTCCTAGAGCAAGGAGTTATTTCACTGAAACACGTTATTATACATCGAAAGTAAGCAGCCTGAACATATTTCATCTTGACAGTCGTTTGCTAAATCAATGAAAAATGACATTTTTTAAATTTCCTATTTTGCGTAATACTAACCTGCGATTCTCTAGAGCAAAGAGAAATTTCACTAAAACACGTTAATATGCATCGAAAGTAAGCTGCCGGAACATATTTCATCTTGACAGTCGTTTGCTAAATTAATGGAAAATGATATTTTTTGAAATCCCAATTTTGCGTAATACCACCCTGCTATCCCCTAGAGCAAGGAGATATTTTACTAAAACACGTTAATATGCATCGAAAGTAAGCTGCCTAAACATATTTCATCCCGACGTCGTTTGCTAAATCAATGAAAAATGATAATTTTTGAAATCCCAATTTTGCGTAATACCACCCTGCTATCTCCTAGAGTAAGGAGTTATTTCACTGAAACACGTTATTATACATCGAAAGTAAGCTGCCTGAACATATTTCATCCCGACAGTCGTTTGCTAAATCATTGAAAAATGATATTTTTTGAAATCCCAATTTTGCGTAATGCCACCCTGCCATCTCCTAGGGTAAGGAGTTATTTCACTGAAACACGTTATTATACATCGAAAGTAAGCAGCCTGGACATATTTCATCTTGACAGTCGTTTGCTAAATCAAAGAAAAATGATTTTTTTTGAATTCCCAATTTTGCGTGATACCACCCTGCTATCTCCTAGAGCAAGGGGTTATTTCACTGAAACACGTTATGATACATCGAAAGTAAGCAGCCCGAACATATTTCATCTTGACAGTCGTTTGCTAAATCAATGAAAAATGATATTTTTTAAATTTCACATTTTGCGTAATACTAACCTGCTATCCTCTAGAGCAAGGAGAAATTTCACTAAAACACGTTAATATGCATCGAAAGTAAGCTGCCTGAACATATTTTATCTTGACAGTCGTTTGCTAAATCAATGGAAAATGATATTTTTTGAAATCCCATTTTTGCGTAATACCACCCTGCTATCCCCTAGAGCAAGAAGATATTTCACTAAAACACGTTAATATGAATCGAAAGTGAGCTGCCTGAACATATTTCATCCCGACAGTCGTTTGCTAAATCAATGAAAAATGATATTTTTTAAATTTCCTATTTTGCGTGATACTAACCTGCTATCCTCTAGAGCAAGGAATTATTTCACTAAAACACGTTGATATGCATCGAAAGTATGCTTCCTGAACAAATTTCATCCCGACAGTCGTTTGCTTAATCAATGAAAAATTATATTTTTTTAAATCCCAATTTTGCGTGATACCACCCTGCTATCTCCTAGAGCAAGGAGTTATTTCACTGAAACACGTTAATATGCATCGGAAGTAAGCTGCCTGAACTTATTTCATCTTGACAGTCGTTTGCTAAATCAATGAAAAATGATATTTTTTAAATTTCACATTTTGCGTAATACTAACCTGCTATCCTCCAGAGCAAGGAGAAATTCCACTAAATCACGTTAATATGCATCGAAAGTAAGCTGCCAGAACATATTTCATCTTGAGAGTCGTTTGCTAAATCAATGAAAAATGATTTTGTTTGAATTCCCAATTTTGCGTCATACCACCCTGCTATCTCCTAGAGCAAGGAGTTATTTCACTGAAACACGTTATTATACATCGAAAGTAAGCAGCCTGAACATATTTCATCTTGACAGTCGTTTGCTAAATCAATGAAAAATGATATTTTTTAAATTTCCTATTTTGCGTGATACTAACCTGATATCCTCTAGAGCAAGGAATTATTTCACTAAAACACGTTAATATGCAACGAAAGTATGCTTCCTGAACATATTTCATCCCGACAGTCGTTTGCTTAATCAATGAAAAATGATATTTTTTTAAATCCCAATTTTGCGTGATAACACCCTGCTATCTCCTAGGACAAGGAGTTATTTCACTGAAACACGTTAATATGCATCGGAAGTAAGCTGCCTGAACATATTTCATCTTGACAGTCGTTTGCTAAATCAATGGAAAATGATATTTTTTGAAATCCCAATTTTGCGTAATACCACCCTGCTATCCCCTAGAGCAAGGAGATATTTTACTAAAACACGTTAATACGCATCGAAAGTAAGCTGCCTGAACATATTTCATCTCGACAGTCGTTTGCTAAATCAATGAAACATGATATTTTTTGAAATCCCAATTTTGCGTAATACCACCCTGCTATCTCCTAGAGTAAGGAGTTATTTTACCGAAACACGTTATTATACATCGAAAGTAAGCTGCCTGAATATATTTCATCTCGACAGTCGTTTGCTAAATCAATGAAAAATGATATTTTTTGTAATCCCAATTTTGCGTAATACCACCCTGCTATCTCCTAGAGTAAGGAGTTATTTCACTGAAACACGTTATTATACATCGAAAGTAAGCAGCCTGAACATATTTCATCTTGACAGTCGTTTGCTAAATCAAAGAAAAATGAATTTTTTTGAATTCCCAATTTTGCGTGATACCACCCTGCTATCTCCTAAAGCAAGGAGTTATATCACTGGAACACGTTATTATACATCGGAAGTATGCAGCCTGAACATATTTCATCTTGACAGTCGTTTGCTAAATCAATGAAAAATGATATTTTTTAAATTTCCCATTTTGCGTAATACTAACCTGCTATCCTCTAGAGCAAGGAGAAATTTCACTAAAACACGTTAATATGCATCGAAAGTAATCTGCCGGAACATATTTCATCTTGACAGTCGTTTGCTAAATCAATGAAAAATGATTTTGTTTGAATTCCCAATTTTGCGTGATACCACCCTGCTATCTCCTAGAGCAAGGAGTTATTTCACTGAAACACGTTATTATACATCAAAAGTAAGCAGCCTGAACATATTTCATCTTGACAGTCGTTTGCTAAATCAATGGAAAATGATATTTTTTGAAATCCCAATTTTGCGTAATACCACCCTGCTATCCCCTAAAGCAAAGAGATATTTTCCTAAAACACGTTAATATGCATCGAAAGTAAGCTGCCTGAACATATTTTATCCCGACAGTCGTTTGCTAAATCAATCAAAAATGATGTTTTTCGAAATCCCAATTTTGCGTAATACCACCCTGCTATCCCCTAGAGCAAGGAGAAATTCCACTAAAACACGTTAATATGCATCGAAAGTAAGCTGCCTGAACATATTCCATCGTGACAGTCGTTTGCTAAATCAATGTAAAAAAATTTTCTTTGAATTCCCAATTTTGCGTGATATTACCCTGCTATCTCCTAGAGCAAGGAGGTATTTCACTGAAACACGTTATTATACATCGAAAGTAAGCAGCCTGAACATATTTCATCTTGGCAGTCGTTTGCTAAATCAATGAAAAATGATATTTTTTAAATTTCCTATTTTGCGTAATACTAACCTGCTATCCTCTAGAGCAAGGAGAAATTTCACTAAAACACGTTAATATGCATCGAAAGTAAGCTGCCGGAACATATTCCATCTTGACAGTCGTTTGCTAAATCAATGAAAAATGATTTTTTTTGAATTCCCAATTTTGCGTGATACCACCCTGCTATCTCCTAGAGCAAGGAGTTATTTCACTGAAACACGTTCTTATACATCGAAAGTAAGCAGCCTGAACATATTTCATCTTGACAGTCGTTTGCTAAATCAATGAAAAATGGTTTTTTTTGAATTCCCAATTTTGCGTGATACCACCCTGCTATCTCCTAGAGCAAGGAGTTATTTCACTGAAACACGTTCTTATACATCGAAAGTAAGCAGCCTGAACATATTTCATCTTGACAGTCGTTTGCTAAATCAAAGAAAAATGGTTTTTTTTGAATTCCCAATTTTGCGTGATACCACCCTGCTATCTCCTAGAGCAAGGAGTTATTTCACTGAAACACGTTATTATACATCGGAAGTAAGCAGCCTGAACATATTTCATCTTGACAGTCGTTTGCTAAATCAATGAAAAATTATATTTTTTAAATTTCCCATAATGCGTAATACAAACCTGCTATCCTCTAGAGCAAGGAATTATTTCACTGAAACATGTTAATATGCATCGAAAGCAAGCTGCCTGAACGTATTTCATCTTAACAGTCGTTTGCTAAATCAAAGAAAAATGATTTTTTTTGAATTCCCAATTTTGCGTGATACCACCCTGCTATCTCCTAGAGCAAGGAGTTATTTCACTGAAACACGTTATTATACATCAGAAGTAAGCAGCCTGAACATATTTCATCTTGACAGGCGTTTGCTAAATTAATGAAAAATGATATTTTTTAAATTTCCAATTTTGCGTAATACTAACCTGCTATCCTCTAGAGCAAGGAATTATTTCACTAAAACACGTTAATATGCATCGAAAGTAAGCTGCCTGAACATATTTCATCTTGACAGTCGTTTGCTAAATCAAAGAAAAATGATTTTTTTTGAATTCCCAATTTTGCGTGATACCACCCTGCTATCTCCTAGAGCAAGGAGTTATTTCACTGAAACACGTTATTATACATCAGAAGTAAGCAGCCTGAACATATTTCATCTTGACAGGCGTTTGCTAAATCAATGAAAAATGATATTTTTTAAATTTACCATTTTGCGTAATACTAACCTGCTATCCTCTAGAGCAAAGAATTATTTCACTAAAACACGTTAATATGCATCGAAAGTAAGCAGCCTGACTATATTTTATCTTGATAGTCGTTTGCTAAATCAATGAAAAATGATATTTTTTAAATTTCCTATTTTGCGTGATACTAACCTGCTATCCTCTAGAACGAGGAATTATTTCACTGAAACACGTTAATATGCAACGAAAGTGAGCTTCCTGAACATATTTCATCCCGACAGTCGTTTGCTAAATCAATGAAAAATGATATTTTTTGAAATCCCAATTTTGCGTAATACCACCCTGCTATCTCCCAGAGTAAGGAGTTATTTCACTGAAACACGTTATTATACATCGAAAGTAAGCAGCCTGAACATATTTTATCTTGACAGTCGTTTGCTAAATCAATGAAAAATCATCTTTTTTAAATTTCCTATTTTGCGTAATACTAACCTGCTATCCTCTAGAGCAAGGATTTATTTCACTAAAACACGTTAATATGCATCGAAAGTAAGCTGCCTGAGCATATTTCATCTTGACAGTCGTTTGCTAAATCAATGAAAATGATATTTTTTTAATTTCCTATTTCGCGTGATACTAACCTGCTATCCTCTAGAGCAAGGAATTATTTCACTAAAACACGTTAATATGCATCGAAAGTATGCTTCCTGAATATATTTCATCCCGACAGTCGTTTGCTAAATCAATGAAAAATGATATTTTTTTAAATCCCAATTTTGCGTGATACCACCCTGCTATCTCCTAGAGCAAGGAGTTATTTCACTGAAATACGTTATTATACATCGGAAGTAAGTAGCCTGAACATATTTCATCTTGACAGTCGTTTGCTAAATCAATGAAAAATGATATTTTTTGAAATCCCAATTTTACGCAATACCACCCTGCTATCCCCTAGAGCAAGGAGAAATTTCACTAAAACACGTTAATATGCATCGAAAGTAAGCTGCCTGAACATATTTCATCCTGACAGTCGTTTGCTAAATCAATGGAAAATGATATTTTTTGAAATCCCAATTTTGCGTAATACCACCCTGCTATCCCCTAGAGCAAGGAGATATTTTACTAAAACACGTTAATATGCATCGAAAGTAAGCTGCCTGAACATATTTCATCCCGACAGTCGTTTGCTAAATCAATGAAAAATCATCTTTTTCAAATTTCCTATTTTGCGTAATACTAACCTGCTATCCTCTAGAGCAAAAAATTATTTACCTGAAACACGTTAATATGCATCGAAAGTGAGCTTCCTGAACATATTTCATCCCGACAGTCGTTTGCTAAATCAATGAAAAATGATGTTTTTCGAAATCCCAATTTTGCGTAATACCACCCTGCTATCCCCTAGAGCAAGAAGAAATTCCACTAAAACCGTTAATATGCATCGAAAGTAAGCTGCCTGAACATATTTCATCGTGACAGTCGTTTGCTAAGTCAATGAAAAATGATTTTTTTTGAATTCCCAACTTTATTTCAGTAAAACACGTTAATATGCATCGAAAGTAAGCTGCCTGAACGTATTTCATCTTGATAGTCGTTTGCTAAATCAAAGAAAAATGATTTTTTTTTTAATTCCCAATTTTGCGTGATACCACCCTGCTATCTCCTAGAGCAAGGAGTTATTTCACTGAAACGCGTTATTATACATCGAAAGTAAGCAGCCTGAACATATTTTATTTTGGCAGTCGTTTGCTAAATCAATGAAAAATGATATTTTTTAAATTTCCTATTTTGCGTAATACTAACCTGCTATCCTCTAGAGCAAAGAGAAATTTCACTAAAACACGTTAATATGCATCGAAAGTAAGCTGCCGGAACATATTTCATCTTGACAGTCGTTTGGTAAATCAATGAAAAATGATATTTTCTAAATTTCCCATTTTGCGTAATACTTACCTGCTATCCTCTAGAGCAAGAAATTATTTCACTAAAACACGTTAATATGCATCGAAAGTAAGCTGCCTGAACATATTTCATCTTGACAGTCGTTTGCTAAATCAAAGAAAAATGATTTTTTTTGAATTCCCAATTTTGCGTGATACCACCCTGGTATCTCCTAGAGCAAGGAGTTATTTCACTGAAACACGTTATTATACATAGGAAGTAAGCAGCCTGAACATATTTTATCTCGACAGGCGTTTGCTAAATCAATGAAAAATGATATTTTTAAATTTCCCATTTTGCGTAATACTAACCTGCTATCCTCTAGAGCAAGGAATTATTTCACTAAAACACGTTAATATGCATCGAAAGTATGCTCCCTGAACATATTTCATCCCGACAGTCGTTTGCCAAATCAATGAAAAATGATATTTTTTTAAATCCCAATTTTGCGTGATACCACCCTGCTATCTCCTAGAGCAAGGAGTTATTTCACTGAAACACGTTATTATGCATCGAAAGTAAGCTGCCTGAACATATTTCATCTTGACAGTCGTTTGCTAAATCAATGAAAAATGATTTTTTTCTTATTCCCAATTTTGCGTGATACCACCCTGCTATCTCCTGGAGCAAGGAGTTATTTCACTGAAACACGTTATTATACATCGAAAGTAAGCAGCCTGAACATATTTCATCTTGACAGTCGTTTGCTAAATCAATGAAAAATGATATTTTTTAAATTTCCCATTTTGCGTAATACTAACCTGCTATCCTCTAGAGCAAGGAATTATTTCACTATAACACGTTAATAGGCATCGAAAGTAAGCTGCCTGAACATATTTCATCTTGACAGTCGTTTGCTAAATCAATGAAAATGATATTTTTTTAATTTCCTATTTCGCGTGATACTAACCTGCTTTCCTCTGGAGCAAGGAATTATTTCACTAAAACACGTTAATATGCATCGAAAGTATGCTTTCTAAATATATTTCATCCCGACAGTCGTTTGCTAAATCAATGAAAAATGATATTTTTTTAAATCCCAATTTTGCGTGATACCACCCTGCTATCTCCTAGAGCAAGGAGTTATTTCACTGAAACACGTTATTATACATCGAAAGTAAGCAGCCTGAACATATTTCATCTTGACAGTCGTTTGCTAAGTCAATGAAAAATGATATTTTTTGAAATCCCAATTTTACGCAATACCACCCTGCTATCCCCTAGAGCAAAGAGAAAATTCACTAAAACACGTTAATATGCATCGAAAGTAAGCTGCCTGAACATATTTCATCTTGACAGTCGTTTGCTAAATCAATGGAAAATGCAATTTTTTGAAATCCCAATTTTGCGTAATACCACCCTGCTATCCCCTAGAGCAAGGAGATATTTTACTAAAACACGTTAATATGCATCAGAAGTAAGCTGCCTGAACATATTTCATCCCGACAGTCGTTTGCTAAATCAATGAAAAGTCATCTTTTTTAAATTTCCTACTTTGCGTAATACTAACCTGCTATCCTCTAGAGCAAAAAATTATTTACCTGAAACACGTTAATATGCATCGAAAGTGAGCTTCCTGAACATATTTCATCCCGACAGTCGTTTGCTAAATCAATGAAAAATGATGTTTTTCGAAATCCCAATTTTGCGTAATACCACCCTGCTATCCCCTAGAGCAAGGAGAAATTCCACTAAAACCGTTAATATGCATCGAAAGTAAGCTGCCTGAACATATTTCATCGTGACAGTCGTTTGCTAAATCAAAGAAAAATGATTTTTTTTAATTCCCAATTTTGCGTGATACCACCCTGCTATCTCCTAGAGCAAGGAGTTATTTCACTGAAACACGTTATTATACATCGAAAGTAAGCAGCCTGAACATATTTTATTTTGGCAGTCGTTTGCTGAATCAATGAAAAATGATATTTTTTAAATTTCCTATTTTGCGTAATACTAACCTGCTATCCTCTAGAGCAAGGAGAAATTTGACTAAAACACGTTAATATGCATCGAAAGTAAGCTGCCGGAACATATTTCATCTCGACAGTCGTTTGCTAAATCAATGAAAAATTTTTTTTTTGAATTCCCAATTTTGCGTGATACCACCCTGCTATCCCCTAGAGCAAGGAGAAATTTCACTAAAACACGTTAATATGCATCAAAAGTAAGCTGCCTGAACATATTTTATCTTGACAGTCGTTTGCTAAATCAATGGAAAATGATATTTTTTGAAATCCCAATTTTGCGTTATACCACCCTGCTATCCCCTAGAGCGAGGAGATATTTTACTAAAACACGTTAATATGCATCGAAAGTAAGCTGCCTGAACATATTTCATCCCGACAGTCGTTTGCTAAATCAATGAAAAATGATTTTGTTTGAATTCCCAGTTTTGCGTGATACCACCCTGCTATCTCCTATAGCAAGGAGTTATTTCACTGAAACACGTTATTATACATCGGAAGTAAGCAGCCTGAACATATTTCATCTTAACAGTCGTTTGCTAAATCAATGAAAAATGATATTTTTTAAATTTCCTATTTTGCGTGATACTAACCTGCTATCCTCTAGAGCAAGGAATTATTTCACTAAAACACGTTAAAATGCATCGAAAGTATGCTTTCTGAACATATTTCATCCCGACAGTCGTTTGCTAAATCAATGAAAAATGATATTATTTTAAATCCCAATTTTGCGTAATACCACCCTGCTATCTCCTAGAGTAAGGAGTTATTTTACTGAAACACGTTATTATACATCGAAAGTAAGCTGCCTGAATATATTTCATCCCGACAGTCGTTTGCTAAATCAATGAAAAATGATATTTTTTGTAATTCCAATTTTGCGTAATACCACCCTGCTATCTCCTAGAGTCCTGTTATTTCACTGAAACACGTTATTATACATCGAAAGTAAGCAGCCTGAACATATTTCATCTTGACAGTCGTTTGCTAAATCAAAGAAAAATGATTTTTTTTGAATTCCCAATTTTGCGTGATACCACCCTGCTATCTCCTAAAGCAAGTAGTTATTTCACTGGAACACGTTATTATACATCGGAAGTATGCAGCCTGAACATATTTCATCTTGACAGTCCATTGCTAAATCAATGAAAAATGATTTTGTTCGAATTCCCAATTTTGCGTGATACCACCCTGCTATCTCCTAGAGCAAGGAGTTATTTCACTGAAACACGTTAATATGCATCGAAAGTAAGCTGCCTGAACATATTTCATCTTGACAGTCGTTTGCTAAATCAATGGAAAATGATATTTTTTGAAATCCCAATTTTGCGTAATACCACCCTGCTATCTCCTAGAGCAAGGAGTTATTTCACTGAAACACGTTAATATGCATCGAAAGTAAGCTGCCTGAACATATTTCATCTTGACAGTCGTTTGCTAAATCAATGGAAAATGATATTTTTTTAAATCCCAATTTTGCGTAATACTACCCTGCTATCCCCTAAAGCAAAGAGATATTTCACTAAAACACGTTAATATGCATCGAAAGTAAGCTGCCTGAATATATTTCATCCTGACAGTCGTTTTCTAAATCAAAGAAAAATGATTTTTTTTGAATTCCCAATTTTGCGTGATACCACCCTGCTATCTCCTAGAGCAAGGAGCTATTTCACTGAAACACGTTAATATGCATCGAAAGTATGCTTCCCGAACATATTTCATCCCGACAGTCGTTTGCTAAATCAATGAAAAATGATATTTTTTTAAATCCCAATTTTGCGTGATACCACCCTGCTATCTACTAGAGCCAGGAGTTATTTCACTGAAACACGTTATTATACATCGAAAGTGAGCAGCCTGAACATATTTCATCTTGACAGTCGTTTGCTAAATCAATGAAAAATGATATTTTTTGAAATCCCAATTTTGCGTAATACCACCCTGCTATCCCCTAGAGCAAGGAGAAATTTCACTTAAACACGTTAATATGCATCGAAAGTAAGCTGCCTGAACATATTTCATCTTGACAGTCGTTTGCTAAATCAATGGAAAATGATATTTTTTGAAATCCCAATTTTGCGTAATACTACCCTGCTATCCCCTAAAGCAAAGAGATATTTCACTAAAACACGTTAATATGCATCGAAAGTAAGCTGCCTGAATATATTTCATCTTGACAGTCGTTTTCTAAATCAAAGAAAAATGATTTTTTTTGAATTCCCAATTTTGCGTGATACCACCCTGCTATCTCCTAGAGCAAGGAGTTATTTCACTGAAACACGTTGATATGCATCGAAAGTATGCTTCCCGAACATATTTCATCCCGACAGTCGTTTGCTAAATCAATGAAAAATGATATTTTTTTAAATCCCAATTTTGCGTGATACCACCCTGCTATCTACTAGAGCCAGGAGTTATTTCACTGAAACACGTTATTATACATCGAAAGTAAGCAGCCTGAACATATTTCATCTTGACAGTCGTTTGCTAAATCAATGGAAAATGATATTTTTTGAAATCCCAATTTTGCGTAATACCACCCTGCTATCCCCTAGAGCAAGGAGAAATTTTACTGAAACACGTAAATATGCATCGAAAGTAAGCTGCCTGAACATATTTCATCTTGACAGTCGTTTGCTAAATCAATGGAAAATGATATTTTTTGAAATCCCAATTTTGCGTAATACTACCCTGCTATCCCCTAAAGCAAAGAGATATTTCACTAAAACACGTTAATATGCATCGAAAGTAAGCTGCCTGAATATATTTCATCTTGACAGTCGTTTTCTAAATCAAAGAAAAATGATTTTTTTTGAATTCCCAATTTTGCGTGATACCACCCTGCTTTCTCCTAGAGCAAGGAGTTATTTCACTGAAACACGTTAATATGCATCGAAAGTAAGCTGCCTGAACATATTTCATCTTGACAGTCGTTTGCTAAATCAATGGAAAATGATATTTTTTGAAATCCCAATTTTGCGTAATACCACCCTGCTATCCCCTAGAGCAAGGAGAAATTTCACTAAAACACGTTAATATGCATCGAAAGTAAGCTGCCTGAACATATTTCATCTTGACAGTCGTTTGCTAAATCAATGGAAAATGATATTTTTTGAAATCCCAATTTTGCGTAATAGCACCCTGCTATCCCCTAAAGCAAAGAGAAATTTCACTAAAACACGTTAAAATGCATCGAAAGTAAGCTGCCTGAACATATTTCATTTTGACAGTCGTTTGCTAAATCAATGGAAAATGATATTTTTCGAAATCCCAATTTTGCGTAATACCACCCTGCTATCCCCTAGAGCAAGGAGATATTTTACTAAAACACGTTAATATGCATCGGAAGTAAGCTGCCTGAACATATTTCATCTTGACAGTCGTTTGCTAAATCAATGGAAAATGATATTTTTTGAAATCCCAATTTTGCGTAATACCACCCTGCTATCCCCTAGAGCAAGGAGAAATTTCACTAAAACACGTTAATATGCATCGAAAGTAAGCTGCCTGAACATATTTCATCTTGACAGTCGTTTGCTAAATCAATGGAAAATGATATTTTTTGAAATCCCAATTTTGCGTAATACTACCCTGCTATCCCCTAAAGCAAAGAGATATTTCACTAAAACACGTTAATATGCATCGAAAGTAAGCTGCCTGAATATATTTCATCTTGACAGTCGTTTTCTAAATCAAAGAAAAATGATTTTTTTTGAATTCCCAATTTTGCGTGATACCACCCTGCTATCTCCTAGAGCAAGGAGTTATTTCACTGAAACACGTTAATATGCATCGAAAGTATGCTTCCCGAACATATTTCATCCCGACAGTCGTTTGCTAAATCAATGAAAAATGATATTTTTTTAAATCCCAATTTTGCGTGATACCACCCTGCTATCTACTAGAGCCAGGAGTTATTTCACTGAAACACGTTATTATACATCGAAAGTAAGCAGCCTGAACATATCTCATCTTGACAGTCGTTTGCTAAATCAATGAAAAATGATATTTTTTGAAATCCCAATTTTGCGTAATACCACCCTGCTATCCCCTAGAGCAAGGAGAAATTTTACTGAAACACGTTAATATGCATCGAAAGTAAGCTGCCTGAACATATTTCATCTTGACAGTCGTTTGCTGAATCAATGGAAAATGATATTTTTTGAAATCGCAATTTTGCGTAATACCACCCTGCTATCTCCTAGAGTCCTGTTATTTCACTGAAACACGTTATTATACATCGAAAGTAAGCAGCCTGAACATATTTCATCTTGACAGTCGTTTGCTAAATCATAGAAAAATGATTTTTTTTGAATTCCCAATTTTGCGTGATACCACCCTGCTATCTCCTAAAGCAAGTAGTTATTTCACTGGAACACGTTATTATACATCGGAAGTATGCAGCCTGAACATATTTCATCTTGACAGTCGTTTGCTAAATCAATGAAAAATGATTTTGTTTGAATTCCCAATTTTGCGTGATACCACCCTGCTATCTCCTAGAGCAAGGAGTTATTTCACTGAAACACGTTATTATACATAGAAAGTAAGCAGCCTGAACATATTTCATCTTGACAGTCGTTTGCTAAATCAATGAAAAATGATATTTTTTGAAATCCCAATTTTGCGTAATACTACCCTGCTATCCCCTAAAGCAAAGAGATATTTCACTAAAACACGTTAATATGCATCGAAAGTAAGCTGCCTGAATATATTTCATCTTGACAGTCGTTTTCTAAATCAAAGAAAAATGATTTTTTTTGAATTCCCAATTTTGCGTGATACCACCCTGCTATCTCCTAGAGCAAGGAGTTATTTCACTGAAACACGTTAATATGCATCGAAAGTAAGCTGCCTGAACATATTTCATCTTGACAGTCGTTTGCTAAATCAATGGAAAATGATATTTTTTGAAATCCCAATTTTGCGTAATACCACCCTGCTATCCCCTAGAGCAAGGAGAAATTTCACTAAAACACGTTAATATGCATCGAAAGTAAGCTGCCTGAACATATTTCATCTTGACAGTCGTTTGCTAAATCAATGGAAAATGATATTTTTTGAAATCCCAATTTTGCGTAATACTACCCTGCTATCCCCTAAAGCAAAGAGATATTTCACTAAAACACGTTAATATGCATCGAAAGTAAGCTGCCTGAATATATTTCATCTTGACAGTCGTTTTCTAAATCAAAGAAAAATGATTTTTTTTGAATTCCCAATTTTGCGTGATACCACCCTGCTATCTCCTAGAGCAAGGAGTTATTTCACTGAAACACGTTAATATGCATCGAAAGTATGCTTCCCGAACATATTTCATCCCGACAGTCGTTTGCTAAATCAATGAAAAATGATATTTTTTTAAATCCCAATTTTGCGTGATACCACCCTGCTATCTACTAGAGCCAGGAGTTATTTCACTGAAACACGTTATTATACACCGAAAGTAAGCAGCCTGAACATATTTCATCTTGACAGTCGTTTGCTAAATCAATGAAAAATGATATTTTTTGAAATCCCAATTTTGCGTAATACCACCCTGCTATCCCCTAGAGCAAGGAGAAATTTTACTGAAACACGTTAATATGCATCGAAAGTAAGCTGCCTGAACATATTTCATCTTGACAGTCGTTTGCTAAATCAATGGAAAATGATATTTTTTGAAATCCCAATTTTGCGTAATACTACCCTGCTATCCCCTAAAGCAAAGAGATATTTCACTAAAACACGTTAATATGCATCGAAAGTAAGCTGCCTGAATATATTTCATCTTGACAGTCGTTTTCTAAATCAAAGAAAAATGATTTTTTTTGAATTCCCAATTTTGCATGATACCACCCTGCTATCTCCTAGAGCAAGGAGTTATTTCACTGAAACACGTTAATATGCATCGAAAGTAAGCTGCCTGAACATATTTCATCTTGACAGTCGTTTGCTAAATCAATGGAAAATGATATTTTTTGAAATCCCAATTTTGCGTAATACCACCCTGCTATCCCCTAGAGCAAGGAGAAATTTCACTAAAACACGTTAATATGCATCGAAAGTAAGCTGCCTGAACATATTTCATCTTGACAGTCGTTTGCTAAATCAATGGAAAATGATATTTTTTGAAATCCCAATTTTGCGTAATAGCACCCTGCTATCCCCTATAGCAAAGAGAAATTTCACTAAAACACGTTAAAATGCATCGAAAGTAAGCTGCCTGAACATATTTCATCTTGACAGTCGTTTGCTAAATCAATGGAAAATGATATTTTTCGAAATCCCAATTTTGCGTAATACCACCCTGCTATCCCCTAGAGCAAGGAGATATTTTACTAAAACACGTTAATATGCATCGGAAGTAAGCTGCCTGAACATTTTTCATCCCGACAGTCGTTTGCTAAATCAATGAAAAATGATATTTTTTGTAATCCCAATTTTGCGTAATACCACCCTGCTATCTCCTAGAGTAAGGAGTTATTTCACTGAAACACGTTATTATACATCGAAAGTAAGCAGCCTGAACATATTTCATCTTGACAGTCGTTTGCTAAATCAATGAAAAATGATTTTTTTTGAATTCCCAATTTTGCGTGATACCACCCTGCTATCTCCTAGAGCAAGGAGTGATTTCACTGAAACACGTTATTATACATCGAAAGTAAACAGCCTGAACATATTTCATCTTGACAGTTGTTTGCTAAATCAATGAAAAATGATATTTTTTAAATTTCCCATTTTGCGTAATACTAACCTGCTATCCTCTAGAGCAAGTCATTATTTCACTAAAACACGTTAATATGCATCGAAAGTAAGCAGCCTGAACATATTTCATCTTGACAGTCGTTTGCTAAATCAATGAAAAATGATTTTGTTTGAATTCCCAATTTTGCGTGATACCACCCTGCTATCTCCTAGAGCAAGGAGTTATTTCACTGAAACACGTTATTATACATAGAAAGTAAGCAGCCTGAACATATTTCATCTTGACAGTCGTTTGCTAAATCAATGAAAAATGATATTTTTTGAAATCTCAATTTTGCGTAATACTACCCTGCTATCCCCTAAAGCAAAGAGATATTTCACTAAAACACGTTAATATGCATCGAAAGTAAGCTGCCTGAATATATTTCATCTTGACAGTCGTTTTCTAAATCAAAGAAAAATGATTTTTTTTGAATTCCCAATTTTGCGTGATACCACCCTGCTATCTCCTAGAGCAAGGAGTTATTTCACTGAAACACGTTAATATGCATCGAAAGTAAGCTGCCTGAACATATTTCATCTTGACAGTCGTTTGCTAAATCAATGGAAAATGATATTTTTTGAAATCCCAATTTTGCGTAATACCACCCTGCTATCCCCTAGAGCAAGGAGAAATTTCACTAAAACACGTTAATATGCATCGAAAGTAAGCTGCCTGAACATATTTCATCTTGACAGTCGTTTGCTAAATCAATGGAAAATGATATTTTTCGAAATCCCAATTTTGCGTAATACTACCCTGCTATCCCCTAAAGCAAAGAGATATTTCACTAAAACACGTTAATATGCATCGAAAGTAAGCTGCCTGAATATATTTCATCTTGACAGTCGTTTTCTAAATCAAAGAAAAATGATTTTTTTTGAATTCCCAATTTTGCGTGATACCACCCTGCTATCTCCTAGAGCAAGGAGTTATTTCACTGAAACACGTTAATATGCATCGAAAGTATGCTTCCCGAACATATTTCATCCCGACAGTCGTTTGCTAAATCAATGAAAAATGATATTTTTTTAAATCCCAATTTTGCGTGATACCACCCTGCTATCTACTAGAGCCAGGAGTTATTTCACTGAAACACGTTATTATACATCGAAAGTAAGCAGCCTGAACATATTTCATCTTGACAGTCGTTTGCTAAATCAATGAAAAATGATTTTTTTTGAATTCCCAATTTTGCGTGATACCACCCTGCTATCTCCTAGAGCAAGGAGTGATTTCACTGAAACACGTTATTATACATCGAAAGTAAACAGCCTGAACATATTTCATCTTGACAGTTGTTTGCTAAATCAATGAAAAATGATATTTTTTAAATTTCCCATTTTGCGTAATACTAACCTGCTATCCTCTAGAGCAAGGAATTATTTCACTAAAACACGTTAATATGCATCGAAAGTAAGCTGCCTGAACGTATTTCATCTTGACAGTCGTTCGCTAAATCAAAGAAAAATGATTTTTTTTGAATTCTCAATTTTGCGTGATACCACCCTGCTATCTCCTAGAGCAAGGAGTTATTTCACTGAAACACGTTATTATACATTGAAAGTAAGCAGCCTGAACATATTTCATCTTGACAGTCGTTTGCTAAATCAATGAAAAATGATATTTTTTAAATTTCCTATTTTGCGTAATACTAACCTGCTATCCTCTAGAGCAAGGAGAAATTTCACTAAAACACGTTAATACGCATCGAAAGTAAGCTGCCGGAACATATTTCATCTTGACAGTCGTTTGCTAAATCAATGAAAAATGATTTTTTTTGAATTCCCAATTTTGCGTGATACCACCCTGCTATCTCCTAGAGCAAGGAGTTATTTCACTGAAACACGTTATTATACATCGAAAGTAAGCAGCCTGAACATATTTTATCTTGACAGGCGTTTGCTAAATCAATGAAAAATGATATTTTTTAAATTTCCCATTTTGCGTAATGTTGTGATGTAAACGAACCTTGTTAGTTCTGTCATTAGGTATGACATATATAATCAATAGTTTTTCTCATGTCTTGTCAACAGTTATGTTTTATGTGTATTTGTGAAGAAGAATAAATGTTTTTCGTCTAAAAGCATAAGTCTTTTAATATAAATACACAACAGTATTAACACCATCACCTGGCAAAACTCTTCAAGTTTAAGAAACACTAAATCTGAAGAAGACACTAACTTCCTGATTTTTGACTGAATCTGCGACTCTGACTCATCTATTGTTAATTTTGACGCTTTTTGGACAAAACCTGACTTGTTCGGAACAACTTCAACATTGTTTATCGAATTGTTTTTTGACTCTAAAAACTGACTTTTTATAATTTCAGATTTTTCTGACAAGACTGAAACATTTATATTTTCATTTACTACTGGCTGACATGATTTACTTGACTGATAAGGATTACTCGACTGACGACACTCTGACATGGACTGAGGAGTATTCTCCGACATTTTTTGATTATTTATTAATAAATTTTTACGCCAACTTGGATTAAGCACGTTTAGCCAGTTTCGACCAAGCAATGGTGTAAATCTATGATTACTTTCTAGAATAACTAGAGGTAAGTTAACAATATTTTCCTTATACTTTACAAAAACATCTGTCTCTCCTATAATCTTAACACCATCCTCTGAACTGGAAGCCTCATCTGCCTCTTGTTCTTTCAAAGCATGCACATCGACTTTCTTACATACCCTGCTGGTATGCCCTTTGGATTTGCATTTGAAGCACTCCCAATCCTTTGCTGGAGACTGGTTTGGATCATGCCTCCGGACCCCACAACGAAAACACATTTTATCTTTCGATTTTACTGAATACTCACTTTTTTTGTATTCACTATTATTTAACTTTGACTTAGTTTTAACCCTTGACGCCCTTGACATTTTTGTTGACAACTTGTCAATACTTTCCGATATACCACTCACACCATTTTCTGTCATAGACCTTACTTGACCTTCTGCAAGTTCCATAGCAAGAGCTTCTGACACCGCCTTGAAAAAATCGAGTTTGTCTATCGACAAAAGCTTCTTCTTTATTGCCCGAGATTTGATGCTGCACACAAACTTGTCTCTCCATGCTTCTTGTAAAAAGGCACCAAAATCACAATATAAAGAGAAGCTTTTTAGGCGCTTCACATAGCTTTTGATATATTCTCCTTGATCCTGCACGGCATTCCAAAATTTGTAACGTTCTGCAATCTGCAATCTTTTTGGACTAAAATGTTCAATCAGTTTTGCCTTTAATTCATCGTAAGACTTTGATGATGGCAAGTCAGGGGTAAGAATATCTTTCAAAGTACTGTATGCTTCGCTTCCAATTAAAGTAAGTAGCATAGATACCTTCATTCTAGACTCTATATAAGTTGTAATATCCCCAGTTTTCGGATCAAACTGCTCAATATTACCAATAATATTGGCCATTTTTGTAGACTTATTGACAATTTTTTTTGTTCAGACTTCAGGTGACAAACTGCTATTGGATTCGATGACTGTATGACACGTGGGTGCTACGCTGCTCGTCGCCAAATACTGTTGTGTATTTATATTAAAAGACTTATGCTTTTAGACGAAAAACATTTATTCTTCTTCACAAATACACATATAACATAACTGTTGACAGGACATGAGGAAACTATTAATTATATAGGTCATACCTAATGACAGAACTAACAAGGTTCGTTTACATCACAACATTGCGCTACCTTTTTTATTATCACACTAATAACAACTTGGAAACAACAATGCTGTAACTCAGTTTACAACTTTACATACTACGTATTATAAGAAACAACAAATTTGATGGAGGAAGTAACAGTGTTACCTCCTTCGAAATGGTGGACGTAACTTGAAATGCAACTTTCTTCAATCTCGAGTATCTGCCAAACTATTGCGAATTGAGATACGTCTTTTATACCGCTGTGTTCGCCTTGTTTTGCTAAATACGCCTGTGGTTATATCTTAAATTGGACGAATCGTGAGTTCCGACCTTTTTCGATGGGGGTGTCGAAGTCTTTTCAGGTGTTAGATTGTCGGTATAAAGTTTCGTCTCAGTTAATTTCCAGTAATAATTTGATCAAGTCCAGAGGTATTAGAAGAATTTAGCAAGTCTGAAAGTGATAAAATGGCTTTAAGTATGAATGAGTTTTTTAATTTGGCAGGTAAAATTTTACCAAATGAATTTAATGGAGATATAAGCAATGTGCAATATTTCTTAAATTGGATAAGTTTGCTACAGGTGAAAAGAATGCTGTATTATTTGGGAAAACTAGGCTAACTGGAAAGGCCAGGAGTCTAATCACCACCGAAAATTCGTTGGTAGAAATTATAGAGACCCTAAAAAAGGGAACAGGAGAGGAAGAGGTCTCAGAATTTCATATACAATTACAGGAAGTAGTGGATGATATAAGGGAGCAAAACGAGAACATAATCATTATGGGGGATTGGAACGCAAGAGTTGGTAGAGATTACAATCGAGGAATGGGTTGTATGGGAGTTTATGGAGAGGAAACAATGAACAGAAATGGCCTTAAGATGATAGGTTTTTATCAAAGTAACAATTTAATAATAGGAAATACGTTGTGGAAACAAAAACTAGAAGACAAATATACCTTTGTAGCGGAAGAAAGAAATGCAAAAAGTTTGATAGATTACATAGTTTATACACAAATCCTATCAAATATGGTGAAAAAAGTAGAGACAAGAAAAGAGGCTGAGCTGGGAACAAACCACAGATTAGTAGTAGCGGAGTATGAAGCAAAAATAGAGGATACAGAAGAAGTAAGATTCAGTAGAATTGCAATAAGTAAATTGAGAAACTCAGAGAAAAAATCTAAATATCAGGAAGAAACAGACAGAGAATTCGGAAAAATGATTAATGAAAACAACGAATGGACACTCGAAAAACGGTGGACAGTATTCAAACAAATAATACTTGGAAAAGCAGAGGTTATATCGATACCTGAGAGCAACAGTGAGATAATGCTAAATTCATTGTTTTATGATAATCGCACTTTTATTTGCAATAGAGGTAATTAAATATTTATGGGGCGATTTTATTTCAACTCAAGTGATTTTTAGATAGAGAAAGTTGATAAGCTTTAAGTAAAGATTGCTGAAATTGTTTTTGACACTTAATATTAAAGATTTAAAGAAAAAACAAAGATATCTCAGTATTGCTCTTAGGCTCTTTTTTTTTATATGAGATATCTCACTATTGCTTTAAATATTAGTATTCATATTTAAGTTTGTCTCAGTAAAAAGTACATCAAATAAATAATAGAGTTTCAAGCAAAAACATTTTTATTAAAAAAAATACATTTTTAAAGTATGGTAAAATTATTTTTATTTTCTACATTATAAGTCGCCCTCATCATCAGTGTCTTCTCTAATGTCAACATTTTCCTGTCCCTTTAAATTAAAAAAAAATTGGTGATACCTTTGGGGAATAGTTTTACTTTCACATAATGAAATAAGATCTTTCAACTTATTAGCTGGTATTCGAGGTGGTTCAGTATACGCGGGTTTCAATTCGATGGACTCGCATGTTCTCCTACGTCCTCTCATACGATATTTGACGTTAATAAATTTGCTGTAGTGCGTTTCTGAGTAAGATGTCTTATATTTTATTAGGTCTGGATCATTTATAGTTACTTGAATCATCTTTACATTTTGCCAAAGGCATTTTTCCCCGTCAGTGTTGACATTAAAGTTTTTTCCTGTTTGATTGCATACGTTTTTCCAGTCTATAAAATCCCCAGTCTCCATTTCATTCACAATATACAGAGGAGCATTTTTTTTGGCACATCGTATTATCATGGCTAACTCGGATGGGACAAAAATAGGTCCTTGTTTAAGAATTCGTTTCTTTTCCTTTTCTATGCAGGCATGAACACTGTCTCCTTCATTTTCAGTATGCCCGACGATGAGGTATTTATGTGTAATCGTTTGAATGTTTAAGGTTTTCAAAGCATATAAGTACATGCAAAACATAAATTTGTTTTTATTTTGTGCGTTACAATTGTCGCTGTAAAATATTACCTCCTTTTTACCCTGACAGTAATCTTTTAAAAAGGTATAAACGCCGGTTGCAATTTCAATGGCGCCTCTTTTGGCAATACTCTCGTTCCATAAGTAACAAATACCCTCCCTACTTTTAACATTATAAACAGTAAAATTGTAGGCGTTCAATTTACTTTTATAAAAAAAGGTCGAAATATTTCCATTTGGAAGTGGCATCACTGCTTGTAAATCAAAGGTAGCGAGTACTACGTCTTTTTCAAGCATGAAGTGCTTTTTGTCTCCTTCTTTTTCCAAGCGTGAGTTGCGTACATTTTCTTTATGAGTATCGTATTCATTCTTTTTTAACTCCTTTTCAGTTTCAGAACTATGTTTTTCATAAATGACACAAAATGAACACTGATCTTTTTTTTTGGCTGAAAGAACGAAATATTAAATTTATTGTTAAATATCTTTCTATACAGTGATTCTTGAACGTATGGTTTTTGGTCCTGATCACATTTTTCTTTATATAATTTGTACATTAAAGAGATATTCAATGTACCATCTATATATTCTTTTTCAGTTCTAGCCCGGCAATAGTGAGACTTCACTCGAGGAAAGCTGTTAATGTGGTCTTCAACATCTCTAGTCAGATTATCAGAGGTCTTATTGCTACTTTGTCCCGTCCCACGTAATTCTTTTTCTAAAAACCCGTCTGGTGCCTTTTTTACTGCAGTACTTATAGTATTGTTGGAAATATCCAATGTTGCCATAAAAAAATTTTTACAGACTCGAATATCTGTTTCATCAATTTCAAAATAATATCCGTGGTTTTTTTTCCTACGCTTTGGCTCATTTTCCTGTGGATTCTGTGTTGTCGCTTTTGGTGTAATTGTTTTCATACAGTTTAATATGTAATCGCGTTGTCTGGTTTTATCAGCCAAGTTGTAAAACTGCTGAAATATCAACAGTCTTTTTTCTTTCGAAACATTAACAGCACATTTGTATAAACAATGTTCGTCACACGGGGGCTTTACCGCTTTTGCTCGGTGTACCTTACCAAGTCGTGATGTATACTCTTGGCCTGAATTTATTTTCTTCTTCTTTAAATTTCTCTTCCATGTATTTTCGTTCCTAATCCGTTTTCTGGTTTTCTTTTTTGTGTTTATTTGTTCTCCATTATTATCGCCATTGGTATCGCTGCTGCTGATACCCCCATCTTTCTTCTGAGGGTTGAAATCAGGGTCTTCGTCATCTCTGCGAGGGTTAAAATCAGGGTCTTCGTCATCTTCTCTGTAAGGGTTCAAATCAGGGTCTTCGTCATCTTCTCTGCGAGGGTTAAAATCAGGGTCTTCGTCATCTTTTCTGGAAGGGTTAACATCAGGGTCTTCATTATCTCTGCGAGGGTTAAAATTAGGGTCTTCGTTAAAATCAGGTTCTTCATCAATGGAAGGTTGTAATAATTCTATCTCATTTTCATCCTGTAATAGTAATATTTCTATCCCATTCTCATCCTGTAAATCTTGTAAATGTATGGATTGTTCTTCACTTAGCAGTATAACGTCCTTAGGTTCACTTGGTGTAAGTTCTACGGCTAAAATTGAACCAAAAGCTAATAGTCTATCACAACTTTCTTATATTTATGGGAAATAATTAATATTATAACCATTAATAATTATTGGTTTAAAGAAAGTATACAAACGAAATAAAAAAGATTAACCTACCTGAAAAACAATCAGAAATTATTTCCATCCCCATAATATTATTTTTATCTTGATTTTTATTAACTTTTATGATAGATTTTTCTTGGCTGAAGTGCTGCATATTTTGTAACTCTTTCAAAGTTTCATGGTTTAATTCCTGAACAACGGCTGGCTGTACATCTAAGGGTAAGAAGTCAGTGTCCCCTTGTAAACTTTCTGTACATTGTTGTTCTACTGAAAATAAAATAGCTTTTAAAACAGTTTCAAACTTAATTACTATTTCCATTATACAGAGTATCCCAAAAACATACCGACAAACTTTTAAGGGTGGTATGGAACATCAAAACAAACATTTTTTGTCCAATAAACATATGTCCGAAAACGCTTCGTTTCCGAGATACAGCGTGCTAAAGTTTTAAAAAATAAATCGTTTTTTAAAAAACTTTTTAAGCGAATCTAGTGAAATTTTAACAGTTTGTTGATATTTTAATAAGGTATCATTTTGACCTATTAGAGTGTTTCTAAAATTTCCATAGGCTTGCCGATGGAGCAAGTTATTACTTTTCTTCTGAAAAAAAAAAATCGTTTTCGGAGATATATTTATTAAGCAAAAAGTGTTTATTTTGTTGTCCCCTATCACCCCTAAAAGTTTGTCGGTTTATTTATGGGACACCCTGTATATAGCCTATAGCCCTAGGTGTCTAATAAAATAGCTAAATAAAGTAATAAAGTAAGTTTTCACTTTTTGTTTTGCTAAAAATGAATAATTACATTACCTACATTGGACTAAAAATATCAAAATGAGGTGCTACAAAACCTCATTTTTGTCAATATTTATTAATAAAATAAATATTGTACTAACCTGCTTTACCGAGAGCCATATCACGAATTCGTTTTGCCCTTAAACTCATATTTTTTTATTATATTTAACTATGAATCGAAAACAGCGAAACATTCACAAAAACATCAAACAAAATCAACAAAACCAATATTGACTGTTAGGTTAGAATTTAGAATAAAAACGAGACAAAATACGCATCAACCGATTAACAATGTTGTCAACCATATTGCAACAGTGATTTAACTCAGTGTTGCATGTAAGCGGCTGTAGGATTATTAATGCAACTCTGAGATATTTATAATATCCCAGTGTTACAATAAAAGAATAGACAAACAGATAAAAATGCAACACTGAGTTTCAGATTTTCTACTATTCTAAATATTTTTGCCGAGATGTCTCAGTATTGCATTCAGTTAAGGTCGATTTTAGTTCACGTTTGACATAGTTAGCTCGAAATCGACTTTTTGGGGTTTATCTCACTGTTGCTTTCAGGTATCGATATGTGGAAGAATTAATTTCAACAAACATTTGAAGAGAACTAAGTGGTGGAACAAAGAAATACAAACATTAGTAAAAGAAAAGAAAACTTCATGGAAAAAATACCTTCAAATAAAAACAGAACAAGATAAGGAAATATATAACGGTAAAAGGAATATAGTCAAGGAAGCGGTTAGGAAAGCGAAAAGGGACTCCTGGAAAGAATTTGGAATTGAGATGTCAGAGATACATGCATCAGATATAATAGAAAATTTTGGACAACAATAAAAAGACTACGAGGAAGTAAAGGAAAACATATAAGAGCAATAAAAAAATAAAAATAACGAATTGGAGACGGACATAAATCAAATACTAAAAACTTGGAAAGAACACTATGAAGAAACATTTAGTAATAGGTCGAAGAAGAAAGAATCAAATATAGTTGAAGAGGAAGGAAATGAACATGTATACCATGCATTCCAAAGAGAAGAAATGGAAGAGGCTATAAATAAACTTAAAATAGGAAAAGCCAGTGGGGAGGATGAAGTAGCGCCAGAGATGATAAAATGGTTAGGAGAAAAAGGAAAAGAATGGCTATGTCATATATGCAGGGAAACATGGGAAACTCAAAAAATCCCCAAAGACTGGGAAAATAACCTTATACTGCCAATACATAAAAAAGGGGAACAGACACTGTGCAATAATTATTGACCAAATGTTTAGCCCAAACCAGCTTTAAAATCCATACGAGAATAATAGAGATCCGATTGAAACGTTTTATAGAAGCAAAATTAGAAGAGGAACAAGCAGCTTTTAGACCAGGAAGACAAGCGAATGACAATATATACATTTTAAGAAGACTAATTGATAATACAATAGAAGCGGGAGAAGAAATGTATCTAACATTTATAGACTTGAAGGCAGCTTTTGACACAGTAGAAAGAGAAGAAATTTATGAGGTATTGGAAGAATTAGAAGTACCGAAAGCTCTAATTAATATAATTAAAAGCACATACGAGACTGTAAAAGTAAGAGTGCAGATAGGAGGTCAAAGATCGGAAGAGTTTTCAATGAAAAAAGGTATAAAACTAGGTGATAGCTTAAGCCCACTGTTGTTTGTCATTATTATGGACAAAATTGTCAAGGAAATAAAAAGACAAGGAGGAAATCTGGACATGATAATAGGATACAGAAACATGGTGCCGGTCAGATTAAGTAATCTACTATATGCAGACGATACCGTACTCATAGCAAAATCAAAAAATAAAATTGCAGAAACTAATTAACTTATTGGCAAGAGAAATAGAAAACATGAAAATGACAATAAATACAGAAAAAACCAAAGTAATGATAGTAAACGGAAAACAGCGAGAGGGGAGTTGTGACAATTAATTGAAATATAATCACAAAACATTAGAAAGAGTAACAACTCATAACTACCTAGGAAATATCATAACAGAAGATGGGAAAATAGATGCAGAACTTAATAACAGAGCAAATAAATCGACAAGATTATATTATTCCTTAAATCGAACATTATTAAGCCATAAACACATTGATATGGACACAAAGCTGGAGATCTATAACAAAATTACAGTACCAACTATTACTTATGCTAGTGAGAACTGGGTACTGCAGAAAAAGCAGGAAACAACAATAAATGCAATGGAAATGAGACATTTAAGAAAAATAACAGGTAAAACGAAATGGGACAAAGTAAGGAACGAAGAAATCAGAAGCATAACAAATCAAGATCCAATAATACTAAAGATTAAAAAGAAACAATTGAACTGGTTTGGCCACCTAGTGAGACTGAAACAAGATAGAATTGCGAGAAAATTTTGGAAATGGGAATATCAAGAAAAAGACAAAGAGGAAGACCCAGGCCAGGAGGAAATGGATAGACCAGATTGAAGAAATTGGAAAGAACAAAGGAAAGACTCTAGGAGAGATGAAGGCTTGAAAAATTGAATAGATGAGGCTTTTACTTGATGAAGATTCATACTTAACTATGAAATAAAACAATGAATTTTTGTTTAAATCTTCATTCGTTCGTTTGAGAAAGCTACTGTGTAGCGAAACGCGTCACAAGTTGTATTGAACATAGTTCAATTGTAATGAAGATTTAAACAAAAATTCATTGTTTTATTTCATAGTCAAGAGATGAAGGCATTGGCCAGGGACAGAAAAGAATGGAAAAAATGGGTTCAGGAAGAACTCCAATCCGACGCCTGAGAAGGCATAAGGATAAGAGAAAGAAAGAAAGAAAGAACCAACCAAGTAAAAAATCCAAAATTTTGAACGGTTATGAAAATCGTTACATTTATAGCTTTGATTTAACTGACATATCAGATACTATTGATAGTATTATAACAGATATAGGTGCAGACAATTTTCCAGTCCGTTTAATGAATAATTCACAAATATTAAATATTAAGGGCATAACGCAAGGAGAAACTAGAATTTTTGGGAAAATAGATATTTTTCTTTTTATTAAAGGTATAGCATTTAAACATTGTTTTCATATAGTTGATGAGAAATTTCTTACACCTACGAACGGAATTCTAGGAAGGGGTTTCCTAAGCAACTATAATTGTATTTTAGATTATTCAGAGTTAAAATTGTATATAAATTGTAAGTCTAGAAACCAATAACATTAGAAATTTTTGATAATCCTGAATACGATACTATAGCAATACCGACTAGCTGCGAAGTCTATCGGTTTGTAGAAAGTTTTAAAAATTTAAGGCAAGATAAAGTTGTTGAGCAACAAGAATTCGAGCCAGGAATATTTATAGCAAGATCTATTATATCAAAAAATAATCCATCCCTATGTCAGGATTTTAAACACAAACTATGAAAGCAAGTTGAGAAATACAAATAAAATTAAAATATTGGATTTAAACTTATTTTATGTATATGCTGTGAAGAATGAGAGTAGGAATAGGGTTAAGGAATTAAGGAAAAGGTTAAAGGTTGAAGAATTGAGAAAAAATTTAAATTTAGAGGTACCAGAATACGTCAGGGATAAGCTAATAAATCTGTGCGAGAATTTTTCAAATATATTTGCTTTAAAAAATGATATTTCAACGCATAATAATTTTTATGAGCAAAAGCCGCCAGTATACATTAAAAATTATCGTACACCACATTTTCAAACTTCAGAACTTAATAGTCAGGTTCAGAAATTATTAGATCAAGGTACAATTAAGTCGTCAATCTCAGATTACAATTAATAATAATATTAATAATAATGTTTATTTGTACGATTTATTTACATTCACAGATACAAAATTTTATAAATAAAAGAGTACAAATGAACGGTTAACCACGAAGTAAAACTAAGTTTACTTGTATGTGGTAAACAATTTAACTGTATATAAATAAAAATAAAATGTAATATAACTTATTAATACGTGACTTTGGACGTCTGAAGTGAACACGAGGTTGTGAATTTTGGACCAAACAAATAAAGTTGAAAACAGAAATTACATATAGTTTGAGTGGTAAGAGCAAGAGGAGAGAGACTGTAAGTAGAAACAAATATTAAACTAGCCCATTTAGCTTTGATTCCTTCCTAAACCATTATCATATCCATCACCTAGCCTAAAAGGGGGGAAACAGCATGATGGAAGGGATGGGGGCCCCTAAGGGCCCCCCGGATAAACCACCGGACATAAGGAAAACATACACCTATAAATATACTGCACAGAAACCATACATAGTTATAGTCGAAAGCAAAAATGATCAAATCGGCAACTTTCACCCCATGGCATTAGGCAGAATCCTCAGAAGCCATAGGATAGAAGGCATATATAAAATCAGCAGAAAAGGAAGAAATAGGATTGGAATAGAATTTACCACAACAAAAACAGCAAATGATTTCCTAAGTAATGAACTATTACAAGAAATGAAGCTAGAAGCATATATTCCATCAAATCTAGTTACATGCAAAGGAGTGGCAAGGGGAATAGACACAGACGCAACCATAGAAGAAATCATTAAAGAAGGAAAGGCTGCAGCTAAAATCCTAGAGGCACGAAGAATAAACAGACGTACAGTAAATACACAAGGAGAAGTAATATACCAACCCACAGAATCAGTGGTAGTAACCTTCGAAAGTACACAGATACCAGCATCAATAGAAATCAATTGGTACGAAGCAAGGATTCAGGTATATGTAGGGCCAGTGACCCAATGTCAAAACTGCCTCAGATATGGACATCACCTAAAACAATGTAGAAGCAAAAAAAGATGTTCAAAATGTGCAGAAGAGCACAATGAAGAGCAATGTAATAAAGAACCAAAATGTCTATACTGCAAAGGAGATCATGAGACAACCAATAAGAAAAAATGCCCAGAAGCCGACAGACAAAAGAAGATAAAAGAAACCATGGTATTCGAGAATATATCATACTATGAGGCCAGACAAAAATTCCCTAAAGAATATGACAACTCTAACCAGGAATTCAGAACAAAACCAAGAGACTTTCCAGCTTTGATTAAGACACCAACCCAAAAAGACACAATTACAATAGCAGAAAGACAAAGAAACAGAGAGAAATACTTACCAAGACCAAAATACTCACAAATTGTAAACAAACAAAAAAGAGGACCAACCTCACCTCTAGGTTATGACAAGGATGCTCACAAAGCTTGCCTTCTGCCATCTCCCAATAGAAGGCCAGTACTGAATATAACATGCAACAGAAACGACGAAGTAGAAGGTGAAACCATGGAAGAAGAACAACTTGAAGTAATCAATATTGCAGAACTCATGGGAAATGTCATTAGTCAGGTAAGAATTCCTGAGAATCAGAAAGTACAAATAATGAATGAAATAAGAGCAATGACAGAAGCACAAATTTCACAGGCAACCGGCGGCGTGGCACAAATACAACAATATACACAAAACTAACAAAGACAGAATGCATCAAGCAACCAATATAACACACAATATTCAACACCAACATCAGAAGAACAATTCTACTAAACAAGAGCTGAACATAATTCAATGGAATATATGTAGCGTCTATGATAAATATAATTTACTCACTAATTTAATAAACAATAAGAAACCAGATGTTATACTACTAAACGAAACTCTTTTAGTATAAAATAATAACTTAAATATACAACATTACACAATAATAAGAAAAGACCGAAGAGATGGCTGGGGAGGAGTTGCCATACTAATAAATAAAGCAATACCATATAAAAAAGTAGATATTCATGTAAATGCACCAGATAGATGTCAAGCAATGGCAATAAAAATACAAAACATAACAATAGCCACCATGTACTGCCCACCAGACATTTATATATCGGAAAAAAACTACAACAGAATGTTCGAAGAAATAAATCAACCATTCATCCTAATGGGAGATCTTAATACACAACATCCGGTATGGGGCTCTGGAATATCTAATGAGAAAGGCAGAAACCTTCTTGAATCTATACAAACACAAAACATAATATATTTAAATGATGGTACAAGAACGAGAATAACACCACCACACCAAAATAAGAGCTGCCCAGATGTCTTCTTATGTTCGCCAGATATAGCCAGGCTATGTCAATGGAATACAATAGAAGATGCAGGTGCAAGTGATCATGTACCCACACAAACAAAGATAAATTTGGGAAATAGATTGGTGCAATACCAAATTACACCAATAATAAGATGGAACACCAGGAAAGCAAACTGGTCACAGTACTATGTAAGATTTGACACAGACAAACAATATGAACAATATGAGGAACTGATGGAAGAAATCACAAGAGTGGCTGAGCAAATAATACCCAAGACACACATAAATATAGGAAAGAAAAAGTACACAAAAAAGCCACAATGGTGGAATGAGGATTGTGAAAATGTTTGTAAGGAAAGGAGCAATGCACTGAAAGAGTACAAAAATAATTACACAGAAGAGCATTTTAATAAAAAACAAACGAATAACGGCGAAGGCAAGAAAAATACTAAGACAAAGGAAAAAAATAAATTTTAGAGAATTTACAGAATCACTTAACAGAGACACACCAATATCTAAAGTCTGGAGAGTTATAAAGGCCTATTCCAATTCAAATGCAGCCAGCCAGAAACATGCCACAGAAAGTGAAGAATGGATAAGCAGTTTGTTAGATCAACTAGCGCCACCTTATATCCCTTTGGAAGAGAAATACAATTTTATTAACACAAAACCCGAGGAGAGGTTTAAAATTGAAGAACTAGAACTGGCATTGGAAAACAGAAAGGATACATCACCAGGATGGGATAAAATAACATACAGTATGATATCAAATATGCCCAAAGAGACAAAAATAAAACTACTTGATATATACAACAAAATATTAAAAAGAGAAGCAGGAGTACCAATGGATTGGAAAACCCAAATAATATTACCAACTCTAAAAGAGGGAAAAAACCGAAATGAACATGAAAGTTACAGGCCACTAGGGCTATCATCATGTGTATGTAAGGTACTAGAAAACATGGTAAAAACAAGATTAGATTATACAATAGAGAAAAATAAACAATTTCACACATTACAGAATGGATTTAGGAAAGGAATAGGTGTTACGGAATGCACTACATGGTTAGCTACAGAAATATATAAAAATTTAACCAGAAATCATAAAACAATAGCGACATTCATAGACATATCAGCAGCATATGACAATGTACTCATTCCAAAGCTTATCGAACATCTGAACAGAGCAAATATAACAGCAGATATCATAATCTTCATACAAAATATATTAGAACAAAAGAAAATATATATCAGGTCACCAAACTCAGGAACCTTGAAAGGACCACAATGGGCCAATAGAGGATTGTTACAAGGATCACCATTAAGCCCCTTACTATTCAACATATACACGGCAACACTAATGGAAGCATTAGGAGAAGAGGTAAAAGTCTTACAATATGCGGATGATATAGTAGTAGTTGCAAGCCACAACAACATAAAAAATTGCATCACAATAATGGAAAGAGCATTAAATAACATGCAAGAGTGGTTGAATGAACATGGCTCTACAGTATCAACAAATAAAACGAGGGCAATTTTATTTAGTAGAGGCAGAATAAGAACACAGGTGCCAAGACTACATATGAATGATAAGACGATAGAATGGTGTAGGGAACACAAATATTTGGGGGTAATATTTGATAGTCAAATGCTGTGGACCAACCACATAGAACATATATGTAATAAAGCACTAAGAGCAATTAATGTCATGAAAGCGATAACTAGAACTTTTTGGGGATCGGACCCAAAAATACTACTAAACATATACAAGGCATTGGTACGAACACATTTAGAATATGGAGTGATGTGCATATTTTAAGACATCAAAGGCTAACTGGGGAAAACTTGACAAGGTACAACATCAGGCATTAAGAATAATCACTGGATGCATGAAATCTACACAACACATACACATTACTGGGGGAGACAGCGGAAACATCATTAGAAATTAGGAGGCAGACAATAAGTACAAAACATTCGCTAAAATGGCTAGCCCAAAATGACACCATGGCGATGATACTTACCAACTTCTATACAATGTACAATGAAGAACCAATGTACTGGAGAAACAAAGTGCCACCAGCCATCATGGAAGGACTGGACACTGCGCTGCAATACATAGATATTCTAGAAAGAACAAAGGGGGCCCCATGTTACGATTATAGCTACGATTCACAGATAAGGAAAATAAAATGGATAGACACGAAAATAAAGAAATGTGGAACACATGGTGAACAAGAACTTAAGGAACATCTCATAAGCAAATATCCAAATTATAATAGAATATACACAGATGCATCACTGGACCGTAATAACGGAAAATGCGGAATAGGTGTATACCACGAATCAAGACAAATGGTGATGAAAACAAAATTAACAAAAAACACCAACATTTGCACAGCTGAAACAATAGCAATTCACAGAGCAATACAACTAGCCCTAGAAGATGAAATGGCAACAATAATCATATCAGATTCGAGAAGTGCAATACTGGCAATAACAAAGACAGGCATCTCTTCAAAAAGTTCTCAAACTGTATTAAAGGTCAAGGAAAGTTTATTAAAAGCCAAGGAAGAAAGAATTGACAAGATTAATGTGGGTACCAAGCCACGCCGGAATAATAGGAAATGAAAGAGCAGACAAAGCTGCAGCAGAAAGTAGAAACATGGAACAAGGCATGACAAATCAATTGAACTATACTAATGAAAATACCTGGAAACATTGAAGAAAGGAATACAAACTGGCTACACAAAAAGGAAAAATGTACAAAGAAATAGCTGGAGAACCAAATAAGAAACCATGGTTTAATGAGGGAAAATATACCTCCAGAAGACATATAACACTAATGTGTAGGATGAGAACAGGACACTGCATTACGCCAGCACACCTACACAAAATAGGGATAAAGGACAATCCGAATTGCGAATGTGGAGAGTATGGGGACCTCAATCATATAATCCTGGGCTGCAATAACAGAGCACAACAAAACGAGGTACTGTACAGGAAATTGATAACAAACATGAAGGGACCAATAAGTATAAATGACATACTACAACAACCCACATCCAAAGTAGCTAGAATAGTAATAAATAATTTAGTAGCAAATAACATTAGTATTTAGATGCATGCTAACGCACAAAACCCTAGCTTATAGAACCTGCATAGCTGAAACACAATTTACACAACCAATTAAAATATCAACACATCAATATACATATAAATGTTAAACATATTATATTTCAGAATTACACCTAACAATCCATTAAACCTGGCGCAAACCATTGTGAAATGTTCTGGATACGCCACAGAACGAGAAGAGTCTTGACCTTTGTTAAACCCTAATCCTTCCCAATAAAAATCAATTTGAAGAGAATGGGCTAGTACCCAGACGCACTGCAAGGTGCACTCTTCAAAAACAAACACAAAAATACAATACCACAACGTTGGCTGGATGTCCTATAGGATAGGAGGCCATTGTAACTCAGAAGAAGAAGAACTTATTAATACCTTAAATCTAATCAAAACCGGAAACTATGAAGATATGGAATTATAAGAATTTTGAAATTGTAAATTGTAAAAGATATATAAATACTGAATATATAGGATGGGTAATATTTTCAATATAACTATTAGTATTTCTCTTTACTTTATATATCCCTTGGTTTATTCCAATCAATTAATTCATCTATAAAATCTCACGGGCTACTGCTGACAAAATCTCTTAATTTTTTTTGTATAGTGATATTACGGTGACTTCCCTAACTTCACTCGGTAGTGAATTATATAATTTAGCGCCTAAATAGGTATAGTTTTTTTGACCAACAGTTTTGTGCATGTGTGGTTTAATAAATGTTGTTTTATTTCGCGTTTCGTATTGGTGGCCTGGAGTTCTCAGTTCCGTCTTACGTGTATGTTGAATGATACATATATTCATAAAAAATATTTGCCTAGGATCAAATATTTCGCTTTCTCTATATAATGTGTTACTTGGACAATCATAACCTCGGTGAAGAACTGAAGAATTGTCCTAAGAAAACGTTTTTGAAGGATTTCTAATGCTAGTAGGTACGTCTTAGAAACTCCGCCCCATTCTATCATTCCATACTTAATGGGTGGTTCCACCAGACTTCTATGAACTATTTTTTTTTTGTTTAAAATTCAGTATTTTACATATTTTCTTGAATTTAAATAGTATGTAACGTAGCTTTTTTAATAGATACTGTATATGCTGAACCCATCTCAAACCATGATCTATTATGATACCAAGATACTTTACTTTGTCAACTGGTGAAATTGAAAGATTTTCAATAGTCAAGTCATAATTCGGCAGAGCATCAACGTAGGAACTGAATGGTAAGTATACAGTTTAATTGATATTTAATGATAGAAGTCTATTGTCAAACCACGTCTTAACTTGTTGTAGATCTTTCTCTAAATTATGTTTGAGGTCGAACCAGTTGCTGTCATCGCAAAACAGTACTGTATCGTCTGCAAAACTAACTATTTTGCAGTGCGTTTCTAGCATAAACAGATTATTTAGGTATACATTGAAGGGGATAGGTCCTAAGACCATCCCCTGAGGTACGCTACATGAAATGACTTTTCCACTACTACAAGTATCTTTTATTTTCACTTTTTGTATTCTATTGGTTAAATAAGTTCTGAATAGGTTATGCGAAATACCCCTGATACCCAAGTCTTCCAAAGTGCTTAGCAGCATCCTATGGTCGACCGTGTCGAACGCCTTCGATAAATCTAAGAAGACACCAATTGAAGGCCTAGATTTATCTAGTGCATTATAGATATTTTCTGTTAGATATCTAATGACATCTTGTGTGCATTTGTTTTGCCTAAACCCGTACTGCGCAGAAGACAGCAGCTTGTGTTGTTCCAAAAATGTATTTAATCTTTTTTGTATTATTTTTTCAAATATTTTAGCCAGACTACCAATTAAGGAAATTGGTCTGTAATTGGCTGTTTCCTCATTTGCTCCATTCTTATAGATTGGAGTTACGATTGAGAGTTTAAAAGCAGAGGGAAAGTGTCCCTTTTGTAGAGATTTATTTATTAAATATGTGAGTGGTTTAGCAATATCATCTTTAATGATTTTTAAAGTTTCTGCTTTTATGTTATCGTACCCAGGTGCTTTTTTAATTTTTAGTTGTGTTATAGCGTCTTTAATTTCGACTTCGTCCGATGGATGCATAAAAATGGAATGGTTGCAATTTTTATTTTTTTCAGTGTAATTTATATTTTTGTTAATATTACCAGCCAAATTTTCACCTACTGATACGAAATAATTGTTAAAAATATCTGCTGTTTCTGAAGGTTCAGTAACTGATTCATTTTTATCATTTTTAACCGAATTTATTATATCCATTGGTTACCCAAAGTTTCCGTATTTTTTTGTTTTTAACTCTTTTATATTCTGTAGAAACATCTATACATTTTTTAATTATATCAATAAAGTGATTTGTTTGTCATCATCGAGGTTGAAAACTGAATCCCAAATAACTTGATGATTTTCAGTTTTTAATTTACTTTCGTCTATTATTTTTATTAAATTATTGCTTGTAATCATTTGTTTTTTATTTGTGGAAGGAAGTACAAGTTGAACTAATGTTGAATAATGGTCTGTTATATCGGTTTCCAAAGTCAGTGGTAGTATAGTGTTATAGTTTAGGTTTTTAGTTTTAATGAAAATGTGGTCAATACATGTTGCGGATCGATTTTTTACACTAGTTGGCGAATTGATTGAAGAAATATATCCATATTCGCTCATAATATCGAGACAGTTTTGTGATTCTTTGGTATTTGTTAATATATCTATGTTAGAATCCCCTATAATTATACTGTAATCGCCCGTTTTGTTTTTTTGACTTAGGAATGAATGCAATTCATCAACAAATTCATCCACTGAAGTAGATGGCGTCCTATAAAGAGCATTTATGATAAAAACTTTATTGTGGAAATGTATTTTCTCTTGCAAAAGAAAACTGTTTCATGAGAGTCATAAATATTGGATTTTACAAAAAGAACAACACCGTCGTTTTGATTTAGATCTCCGTGGTTATATATTGTCTTATATCCTGGAATGTTAAAGATGGTGACATCAGGGACACGCCAGGTCTCTGTGAAAACTATACAATCAAAAGAGATATCTATGTCTTCCAGTAGCAATGTGAATTCGTTGAAATTGCAATTAATGCAGTAGAAACGGTGGAGCTTTACCATCACGTGACTGTTACCATACGTCTATACGTATACGTATATACGTTACTATACGTACTTTACGTTAATATACGTATATACGTTACTATACGTACTATACGTTACTATACGTGTATACGTATACGTATATACGTATAATAACAGTCACGTGATGGTAATGCTCCACCATTTCTACTGTATGTTGTTATGAATTATGTTAAATGTGTTAAATGAATAGTTAACTTTTAGAACACTTTCGGCTTCCTCAGTGTTAAGATGAAAATTTTCAATTGTTTTAGTAGAGGGTTTTTCTTATATCCTAATTGACAAAACAGTTTTTTCTGTTTGTGCTGGTGCTGAAGGTGTAGAAGGTTCACTAATTGCGGAGCGAATATTTAAATTTTCAGTTATCTCTTCGTCTTTTAATTGATCTACTGTGTACTTCTCAGCGCCAATGTATAAAATTTATCCTTTGATAAAAGATTTGATGTCTTTATTTTCTCTTGCTTTTTGCAAATGTAATTTTAGAATTTTATCATTTTCTCTTTGTTTTAAAGTTAAATCGTTCGCAATTCTTATCCCACTTCCTTTTAACTTTTTGCACTTTTGAAGAATTTCTTGTTTTTTTTTTATAAGAGATAAACTCCAATTTGATGGTTTTCTCAGGACAGTTCTTCAGTGGATAGATATTATTAATATCTGCATTGGATACGTTGACTTCTAGCAAATTACTTATAGTTTCACATATACAAGATAGTTCAATTGAAACCCATCTTTGGTCCAGGAAAAATTTATTGACAAGTACAGTTACAAATAACTACCACTACAATTGAGGCACATATCCCACTGTTTCACCAACCGATGTATACCCTGCTTATAGAATTCTTGTGGCTGCTGCTGGAAGAATTCTTTCACAGCATTTTGTACTTCTGCGTCCGACTGAAAACGGTTACCTTTTAACGCCTTTTTTAGTGGCCCAAAGATTTGAAAATCGCAAGGCGATAAATCGGGACTATATAGGGTGGATGCTCTAATATCCTCCATTTCTTTCGTTGCAGATTTTCTTTCACTACGTTGGCAACATGAGGCCGAGCATTATCGTGAAGCAGAATAACACCACGTGAAAGCTTCCCTGGACGTTTTCTTCTTATTGCTTGATGAAGCTTGTTCAAAGTTTCATTATACAGGTTTGCGTTGATATGCACTCTAGGTTCTGTAAACTCTATCAACAAGGGTCCTTCATGGTCGAAAAAAAATGTCAACATCACCTTGCCTGCAGAAGGTTGAACTTTAAACTTCTTTGGTGGCGGAGAATTTGCGTGTTTCCATTGCATCGATGACAGCTTACTGGATGGTTCAAAATAATGACACCAAGATTCATCGCCAGCAACTATTGACGAGAGAATGTCATTACCATTTTGACTGTATTCCGTGAGGTGTTGCAAAGACAAGCCCATTCGCAAGCGTTTTTGGTCCTCAGACAAAAGACAAGGAACCCATTGCGCACAAACTTTGCTGTAACCTAGTTTGTGTACGATACTATGGACAGATCCTATACTCACACCAACATTTTCTGAAATTGCTCTGATTGAAATTCGACGATTTTCTCTAATCAGGCCTTCCACACATGCTACATTCCTGTCTGTTGATGCAATAATCAATGCACCTGGTCGTGGCTTATCATTCGTCCTCTCTTCTCCATTCTTAAATTTTCGACACCATTCCTTCACAGTTGGATATGCAAAACATGCGTTTCCATACACTGCTTGCATTCGCGTATAAATTTGCAACGGTTGCACACCTTCAGCACACAAAAATTGAATGACCGCACGCTTATCACATTTGGACGGATTGTTAACAACAAACGCCATTTCAAAGTCACAATACTTAAAATCGCTGTCAAATATAAACGAAATAAACAGATCAGTGTGACGTTTGCATACACTACTAATGTTGGAAAACGTCAGTTGAATGATTACAATTGTTTCCAAGGCTAACCTGACCAAAGATGGGTTTCAGTTGAACAAGCCTAGTATTATCTGTATATTCTAAGCCGAAGATCACTATATTATTTTTCCTAGATATTTATTTCCAGTTTCTAGATTTTTTAGTTTGTTTTTGTTTCGTGCAGTTCAAGTAATACCCGTAACTCAGAAGCTTCAATTGCCAGTTTTAAATTGGAGCTAATATCTTGGATTGCTGCATGTAATTTATTAAATTGTTCAATAAAAGTTTCTTCAATTACTGTGTTGATGTAGAAATTTTAAGTGTATACAGGCCTTAATAATTAAATACCAGTTTTGTTCCAATTGATAAGTGAATTCTTGTTTAGATACGAAAACTCGTTTTGATGTCCAGATTTACTTGTACCCAAACAGGCAATTGATGGAGAAAAATCTTGGAGATTGTGTATAGATTTCAGGCAGCTGAACAAGAAAATTGTTACAGACAAATTTCTATTACCAAGAATAGATTCGATTTTAGATCAATTGGGAAGTTCGAAATGGTTTTCAGTCATAGATCTTATGTCAGGGTTTCACCAGATTCCGTTAGAACAGTCTTCAAGGAAGTATACGTCTTCCAGTACAGAGAAAGGTTTTTTCATTATGCAAGATTACCCTTCGGGCTAAATGTGAGTCCAAATAGTTTTTCAAGGATGATGTCCATAGCATTTTCAGGATTAACTCCAGAAAAAGCATTTCTTTATATGGATGATATAGAGGTAATAGGAATTTCAGAAAATCATCATTTAAGTAATCCTGAGAAAGTGTTTAATACATGTAGGAAATTCAATCATAAATTAAACCCGCAAAAATGCCAATTCTTCAGGCGAGAAGTTACGTATTTAGGTCATGATTTGTCTAGCGAAGGAGTTCTACTTGACTAAGCTAAATATTCAGTAATTGAGCAATATCCAGGGCCCAAAAATTCGGAAGAATCCAAAAGGTTCGTAGCATTCTGTAACTATTACAGACGTTTTATTCCAAATTTCGCTGAAATATACATACCGCTCAATAAGTTATCCAGGAAAAACGTAAAATTCGAGTGGTCTAAATACTGCGAAAGATCATCCCCATTATTAAAATCGGCATTAATAAAGCCACCTATTTTGAAATATCCAGTTTTGAAGAAAAAATGTATATTGACTACTGATGCGTCAAATAATGCATTTTCCGCAATATTGAGCCAGGAATACGAAGGTATAGATTTACCCACCCCTTATGCCTCGCGAGGTTTTAAGAAAGTGAATTAAATAAACCAATAATTATGAAAGAATTGAATAAATCATTTTAAATGTTATTTATACAGTTCTCCGCAATGCACAGTAAAAACGGATCACAAGCAGTTAAAAGTTAATGCGCTTTGATTAACCCGCGTGAGATTTTAAATCTTCGAAATTTGGAGGAGGACAGACTCTGATTAAAATCCAAGCGTTACAGGGTGAGAGTCAGTCAGTACACTCTGTGCAAAATGTAAGTTTAAAGCGAAGATTTATGTACAGCAATTAGCCAATTGTACTATTCCATTTATTGTCGAGATTACCTTGTTTGAATTACTATAAAATACAATGTAGAACGCAGCATATTCAGTAGCCCAGATCAATAGAGATATCGAACGTCGCTCATACGTCTTGATTGCTAAGATGGACAACTTATTTTAGATGAGTTAGACGAGTAGGCGATAACATTTGCATTTTCAGAAATAATGTTGAAGGGATATTTTGCTATATTGTAAGCGACACTAGTTCGTTGCAGTATTACGGAGACTGTTTTATTATTAAATTGTTTACGGTACATTGATATTATATGAAAAAATAGTAGCCATTATTACGTGTTCAAATACAAAATTATAATAATATTGATTTAAGTGCCTACTTTTCATTTATTGACTTGTAATTTAAGAGTAAATAAAATAGAATATAAAAGTAGAAAATATGATTGAGCATTAATAATAGTTTTTTTTATTCATTAACAAAATACAACAAAAAGCATATACAAATTTTAAAGATATAAATCCATAGATAACCATAACAATAAAAGTTTACTAGAATATAAAAAATATAAATTTTTTCGAAAAAATGTAAAATATATACTAGTACTTACGATACATAATAAATAAATATAGTATTGCAAAATAGTAATTTAATATGAAAACATATAAATTTGAGATATCCTTATTTAGCTAGGTATTAAAATATTTATAGACAATTATACATTTGCAGTTTTCAATATATTCTTCCAGTTTTCTTTGAAAAATACTTATTCGGAGGATAATAACATAAAATGTAATACTACAACATGAGAGTACAGTTGCCTTAATCCAATATACAGGATGTAACAAAAGGGTAGGTCATAAATTAAACATTGAAAATTATAAGAATAATGTTCGGATACAAGCAAGATTATTTGAGCAAAAGTATAAAAGTCAAGAAGGAACCGAGAGAGCTGCAAAACAAACAGGGCGGCCGGACTGTAGGTAAGGATTCCATTGATTTAAGAAAGTTTTGCAAATTTGATCAGTCAATCAGTCTTTTAGGTAATACAAAATTCATTTAAATTTTAGATGTAAAAGAAAATGTATGGAGATGTCACACTATGAAAATATGATGATTTTCAAATCGCTTTACTGTGGTAAGCCCAAACCGAACATGGGTCTTTTGGATGTTGAAGATATTAAAGGACGTAGGCTAAAATATCTGGAACCAAAGCAGAATCGTCGAGGTAATTTCCAATATCATATTTTGCACGGAAGCGTGCGACGTGAAGTATGTAAAAAAGCATTTCTGAGTCTTTATGCTTTATCAAATAAAGCAGTTTTCCGTCTAACTATACTACTTTTGAATAACTCTAGACCTATTGACAAACGTGATGCCTTTTGACCTAAATATTAAGTTATTAATTATTTAAATTATTATTTAATAAATTCCCTTCAGCTAATTCCAATAAACCACGAATTGTTTTATAAATGATAAATATAAAGGTTGCACGTACGAGTCAATGTCAAAGCGTGAATAAATATAAACCGTATTGTTTATATTTACTAAATGGTGAACTTGACTCGTCGTATAAATATGTATGTTGCCCCCTCAGCTGTGTTCTCTGCTTGCTAGTTTTCTCTCAAACAGGTCTCTCCATGTAGTGGTCGATGGAGTTTCATCTGATACTCTACTCATAAATGCTGGTGTTCCGCAAGGATCTATTCTAGCACCAACACTATTTCTACTTCACATCAACGACCTGTTGAAAGCAACTTCATGTCCAGTACACAGCTTTGCCGATGATAGTACCCTCCATACCGCTTTCTCTTCTAGGGCTCCTATATCAGCCCGTGAAACCAGAAATGAACGAGGAAGAAATGTAAACAATATAAATATGGACTTAGCAACAATTCTCGAATGGGGATCTAATAACTTGGTAGAATTCAATGCAAACAAAACACAAGCATGTCTTTTCTCTAGAAAAGCCGATCTCACTGTGCCTAACATAATTTTGTCAGGAGTAACCATACCATTGAAGTCATCCATATCGATGCTTGGTATTACTATCAGCAATAACCTCTCCTGGGAAAATCACGTTAGGTCCATTGCCAAAAGTGCTTCCCAAAAACTTGGTTTCTTGTTTCGTGCCAAGAGCTATTTCACTTCCAGTCAGCTGCTTATGATCTATAAGGCACAGATCCGACCTGTCCTGGAATACTGTTCCCATATTTGGAGTGCGGCACCTAAACATATCCTGAAACTATTGGATTCTGTCCAAAAAAGGGCAATTCGTCTCGTCGGTGATGCCTCGCTTACAAAATCGCTCACTTCTCTGGAACACCGTAGAAAAGTTGGCGATTTGTCTCTATTTTATAGATATTTTCATGGGCGATGCTCTTCTGAAATATCAACAATCCTTCCTCCTTTGGCAGTCTCCTCGAGATTAACCCGTCAAGTTCATTCTTCACACCCCTTCGTGGTCACTTTGGAGACCTGCAGAACATCACTTTCCAAAGACTCGTTCATCCAACGAACAGCTAGGCTTTGGAACTCATTGCCTAGGGAGGTGTTCCCCGAGGCATACAACCTCCAGAAATTTAAGAAGAACACCAACTCCTACCTCCTTTCCCTTGGTTCCCACGATGTTCTCTGAACATTACAGGATATTCCTTTTCGTGGGAACCAGAACATAAAAAAAAAAGTATTTTAAGAGGTCATTACAATTCAATTCAATTCAGTCGATTCATTCTACAGTATTCTAATTCATTCTAATTAGTATTCTAGTATTATTCATATTAGTGTTAGTAGTTAATGTATATTAGTAAAGTTTAAGTAATAAATAGAACATGGCCCAGTGATACAGGTAGTTGTTTTATTCCTGTAAGATGACCCACCGAGTGACCCGCCGCACCACCTATTCAGAGGCCCTTCTACAATTCTAATGCACGCAGTATCCCTACTAGGATACACACATTACATCGTCATGGTAATCGAGGGAATGCTTTACCTGACGCTATTATCTGTAAAATCCATGCTCATATTTCTGCATCTCCGACGAAAGAAACCCATTATGGTAGTAAACCATTAAAATACCTTTAATCGACCTTAACAGTAAAAAAATGTATGAAATATTTTGTTTGGAAAATGGAGATCTCGCAAAACGCGTTAAGTACGAATACTACTTAAAGCAGTTCAACGAAAATTTTGGATAATGGTTTGGTAGACCACAAGTAGATGTCTGTCCAACATGTGTTGCAAGCTGTCTAAAAGATTACCTAGATACAATACCAAAAGAGATTACCGAACTACATATTTTTAGTGATGCTTGTGGAGGACAAAACCGCAATCATACTATTATTAGATTGTTATCAGCTTTCACCATGAATGGAAGGTTTACCGAAATTCATCAATATTTGCCTGTTCGTGGCCATTCATTCCTGCCATGTAACAGGGATTTTGGTCTAATTAAAAGAATAGTGAGACGCCGAGATCGAATTTTTACACCAATGGAATGTTTCTATTATCGGTAATGCAAAGAAAACTCGACCATATTTTGTGGTCAAATTAGTTCAAACCGAAGATATACTGGACTACAAGAGTTGGTGGCCTGAATATTTAAAAAAAACTTGCACAGAAACCATTACTAGGAAGAGGGGAGCAGGGGAAAATCGCAAGAAATTTAGCATTTCTAGGTACAAACACTTCATTTATAACAGTTCTACACCTGGTTACGTCATTGCAAACGATTACATAGATGGGTTCATAACATCTAAATATTACCTAACAAAACTGTTAATAAACCACAGTTACCTAATGACAGGGCCTACACAAAAAAAGTGCCGATTAAGGCAAAGAAAATAGAAGATGTCGCAAAAATCGTCAAGTATATTCCTGACGAACATCAACCCTTCTACACTCAATTTGAAAATTGGCCTTGGAGTACGATTTCGAATAAAAATAATGTATAAGTTGTTACTAAAATATGTTTTGATGTTCTACAGTTTACATTAAAAACTGTTCCTATGTTTTGAATCATTGTTTTATTACATTTATTTCATTATATTTGTATGATAATACAGTTTATTGTATGAAGGAAACAAATCCAGCCGTTAAAAAATCACCTGTCACTTTTATGTTCCATCTCAGCTCTTTATGTTATACCTCATTGTATTTGGGATTCTTGTCCCTCAATTTCTTCTGTACTGCATTTTGAAGTTTGAGTTACCGTTTGTGTAATAACACGTTTTTTTCAATTTTCTCGAAATCGTCTATGTTGGACATGTTTCCTTTATTTATACAATCACCGATTCAATGGGCTTGTTGTCAATGAAATATTTTCTCGGTTTTTTTTACGTTATTTTGTAAAACTGAATCATCAAAATAACAGGTAAAATTTTTAGCTCTTTAACTTTCCCCACTACTTAGATATTAAAGGTTGAAAATGGAGCTCCGTTAAAAAGCGGCAGAACCGACTGTGATGTCACATTGCATATTGTGGTCTGATATTCGGCAGTACACCGCTGCGTTTTACATAAGAAAGTTGGTTCCAGCTGCAATACCTTTAAATTTCAAAGGTGTTGGTGGTTTTTGCTATTAAAAATGTATTCAGTAGATACTGGGTTTAATAAAGCAGATTCTGCAAATTTACCTGAAGTCGATATCTTTATGGTGACTACTTTAATAAAAACAAAGATTTTATAAGTGTGGAAATGCGAGGAATAAAATTGCAGAGGTAAGTAGAATGAATTCAATATTTTAACTTATGGTTTTTACGGTCACGCAATACCAGAGTCGAATGAATCATTCTTATTACTTTTTTTATTAAAATACACTGAAAAAACATAGCACTAAGTTATATGGTGCCAAAAAATATAATCATAGTCTAGAATTTGTTGGAAAAACGTTGCGAAATAGGTTTAAAATCTATACTTCTTTAAGTAAATAGAAAGGCATAAATTAGTTTTCTTAATGTTATCAATTATTTTGTTTCAGATCTGGCAGACAGAGTTATGGTGATAACGCCATTGGTTATGTTCAGTTGAAACAGCAAGGAGCACTTTGTAAACTAAAAGCGAAAATCACGCCAGAGCATAGAATGAAATCTAGGAATTACAGTGTATCCTGCTCAATTAATATCAAAGAAAAGATAGTGGTGGAAGCAAAATGCCATGATTGTCCAGCTTCGGAGGGAGGATGTAAGCACGAAGTGACATTTTTAATGTGGTTACATAGTCGTAGCGAGGAGCCTTCCCCCACAGAAACAACTAATTGTTATTGGAAGAAATCAAAATTATCATCAGCACCGAGTACCAAAAAAATGTATTTCAACTTCTGATTTTGGGAAAAAAATTCAAGCTTGTTATAATGACTCACTTTTACAAGAATATGTACGCGAAGCTGAAAGGCAAAAAATAGAAAACAGTTTAATGCGTTACTACAATACAGAAAAATATAGTGATCTATCTATCCACAGCCTTGCTATTAATTTCAAAAATTCCGGACAGGTGAAGAATGCAAATAATTTTGTTGAATTTTGTAAAACCAAAATGAGTGCCAATTTAATGTTAGAGTAGAACACGATACTTGAGGACAAAGTGATAGTAATATTTGGCAGGAAATTAACACAGAATTGGAATTTCTAATTGATAAAATACCTATTGCCTGGACTGACTTTACCAAAACCTATGAAATAGATAAAGCAAGTGGAACAGCTAGAGCTATGCTAAAAATAACCGACGTACACATTTTGCCAACTAATTTTCAGAAAATGCGTGTTAAGTACGCAGCACAAGTATTTTCTAATACTGTAGCTGCGGCGATAAAACCTGCTTCTAAAATCGGACAAATTGCTACGACAACAGCCGCGAATACTGCAGAGTTCATCAAAGAAGTCAACAATATTTTCGATGTTTTGAATAGTGGGATTTTAAACGACCCAAATCCCTACAGAAGTCCATTATCTATTTTCCAAGATTTTACTTATAATTTATTATGCAATGCATTAGATTACTTAAAAATAGAGATACTCGAAAATAATAAAATCAGAAAAAATATTTACTGCATAAATAGATTTCAGTGGACAATAAACTCCATTTTGCAACTATGGAGATATCTGAAAGATTCCGGCGTTAAGTATTTATTAACAGGATTTTTGAACCAAGACGCACTTGAAAATTTTTTTTCGGTAGTGAGTCATAGAGGAGGATATAATCCAACTCCTACTGTCAGACAATTTCGTATTGCAATGCAACACAATATGAATATAAGGCTGCAAACGAATGTGGAAATTGGAAACTCTGAAGTTCAGGACGATGAAATTCTCACTATCAACGATGAATATTTCGATCAAGACAAGGCTGAAAGCGAAAATACACCTAACAATGGAGCTGATCATGAGGCAAGTTTGAATGAATCAACAGAAAAACAGTCAAATTCAGAAAAGGTTGAAGAAACTGCAATCATTGCAAATTTATCTTTGGAGACATGTTCTGCCGTTTACGTAGCTGGATATCTTGTGTTCAAATTAGAAAAAAAATTCCAATGTGAGAAATGTTCTGCAACTTTAACGAAAGGCGGTAACGATAATTTACTAAATGAAAAAGAACTGTTTATGCTGTATAAGGACTACAGCAGACTAGCCAGTCAAATAAAGTGTCTGAAGAGGCCATCCGAAAAATTTAGCGATATTATCATCTGCCTACTGAATGAGTTCAATAACGCTTTCAACAAATATAAATGCGGTGACGGTCTTTCTAGAATCATTGATCACCATTTAAAAAATTATTTATTTGAATATCATTCATATTGGTATGAATCACATTTTAAATCAGCATGTAGGGCACACATGGAATATATGTTGAGTTTATTTATAAGAATGAAAATATTTAGAAATGTGAAGTGGGAAACTTCGGTTATTCAAAAAAAACAGAAAGTGGAAATTATTAAACCTCATAGAAAGGTTCGGATTTTACAAAATTAATTGTGTTTATTTGGGATATTTTTGTATTTGTGTTTTTCATATTAGCTTTACCTACTGGTTTGTTGTTAAAGAATGTTTTCTTTATTTATATTTTAAATATTTTGTAATATAATACCTTCAGCAAAAACGACTTATCAGAATGCACTGAAAACATTGATAGTTTTTCAAGTTATCATGAGTCTTAATTCGGAAAGTGATCTACATTTACATACTACCAGAAATAGCAAATCAATAAGATATGAAGAAATATATCGAAAATGTATGTATTGTAGAGTTGACAATCACGCAAATTCATATTCGGAAACTTTTTATTATATTATTATGATAAAAACAGGATTGTAGAAAAAGTATAGTGTTTCACTCGTCGAAAACATTTTTTGGAGCTCGTGAACATTACGCGCTTTGAAAAATGTTACTTTTGTCACTCGTAAAACAATATACCATTTTACTTGGGACAATAAAAATTAAATCACTTAGATTTGTTATTTCCTTCCCTTAATTTCAAACGAAACATGATTTTTCAATTTATTCAAACTGATGTAACCAAAATTGAATGGATGGATGGATATTTTTTAAGCAATCAAAATCACAAAACTAGGACTAAATTTTCAACAACTTTCCTCTATAAGAATTTAAGAGTTTTTGATTATTAAAAACGGAACCCACCGGTCTGCAAAACTGGTTATGATATAATATCTTATACATGATTGGTAATTTTTGTTTATAAAAAATAAATTTTCCGTCTAATTAATAATTATTTCAATCCATACACTGTATACTAGTATTCATGTAATCATCGTCACAAAAAACTCATTCACTTCATCATTCATTTGAAAAGAAATACATTTTTTGAGAGCTTTGACAGCAGTTTTTTATCCTAGGGTTTTTATATTTTCTGTAAATTAAACATGAAAAACAAACATTTTTCACCATCATTTGCATATTGTCTGTCAACCATTTCCATATGATCACAATTTTTTTAATACATAATATAATTATATTACATAGAATTTACCTTTATTAATTATTTGAAAGTGTATTTATAATGTGGCAAAAAAAGGGACCGAATATACCTACCTACAATTCGCAAGCTCTAAATCAAAACGTTGAACCCAAATCAATCTGTACCATCAAGCTCAACTTCGACTTGTTTCAAAATAAGATATGAAAGCTTTTTGTAAGTGCCATGTGGTGGCACTACCGTACAAGCTCGATGTATGTGGGGGGTCGCGGTACGGACAAGGTACGGACAGAGGTGGGATGGGACTGCAATACGAATACGCTAGATTGAATAAGCGCTGCGTCTCTACAATTTTTCACTCAACGATTAAACGCTATATAGAGCTTATAAGTTATCACTAATTTCAAAAATCTAAAAATTTTGTTATTCAAAATAGCAGAAAGTAGAAAATTTTTTTTATTTGAATTTTTTTTAGCTCCAATGAAATTTTTTTAAGAATATGTTTAGGTTATTATTTATAAAAAGGGATTATTGTTTCAGCTAATCACGAGCTTTCGTAAAATAAGGATTTTGATAGAATATCTTCATTTTACATACCTATTTATGCGAGAGTAAGTCTTTTAAGATTATGTTTCGGCAATGTTATCAATATTTTTATAATGTACTGTATAAAGATACCATAACTTACATTAAAATGATCTTCACAGCAATACACGTACGATTTGTCAGATACAAAAACTTCACGACGCATTGCTGTCTGCCAAACTTTTCTTATTTTAATGTTAGAGGGCACATTAATAAATCATTTTTCTGGTGCATTCTTGGATGTGTTAGGACAGTCGGGAACCAAACAGTATTTATTTACCATTTTTTTCCCACTCATTATAAAATAAAATAACTAAACAGTACAGTCAACAGTCCAGCGTTTTATTTCTTACACAACACGATAGGTACTTACAATATACACAGTACACAGCTCTCGACTCGCGCCGTTTCAAAGGTTAGGTATAGCATATGCAGTGTGACGTAACAGGTAACCACGCCCCGTTTTCGTTCAATCCAATTTCTTTAATTAATTTGAGGGCTTAAACGTTCGCGGAAAAGTCTAAAATTTTGGGAATCCGTTCAAAATGAGTTTTAGTTTCGATTTTTAAATTAATATTTTTTTCTTGAACAAGCCCATTTTGAAATACAGTATTTGAAAAGAAATTCAAATTATGCTGACAGTATTTCGAGGATATCCATGAATGAATTAAAACACTTGTACATTGACAATGCTCACGTTTTAGTTGTAACAAGATCAAAAACTCGTCAAAATAAGCTCAGGCTACAAAAGAAGATGAATCAATTTCCACAGAAATAAAACTAGATCACAAACCAGCAGTATATAAAGTACTGATTAATTTGGATGCGCATTAATTGCCAATTCTGCAATTTGAAAATAGCCGTGTTTCGCTAAGGATGAACATACGGATCAAAAACAGGATGAAATTTAGCCAAGCCTTATTACATACCGATATAGTTAACTTTAATCTAGGTCAAACGTTAATTCAGCTTGATAAGCTAGCGGTAAATAATGGAGTAAAAAGAATGAAAATATATATGAATGATATTATTTTTACACAGTAAAAGAATTTATTGAAAAAGGAATTGATACGTTAAAAAACGTACCAATATGTATTTGCGAGGTACCAAAGATAGTGGAACAAGAAAAAGAAAAACAACAGATATTAGAAACATATCATAATGATCCTTTATTTGGAGGTCATGTAGGAAATAACAGGCTACTGAAAAAACTAAGAGCAGATTCTAGATGGAGAAATATGGAAAAAGATGTAAGGAAGTATATTAAACAATGTCACAAATGTCAAGTCAACAAAGCAAACAATAGTCATACAGAGGAATTTGTATGAACGGATACATCATTAAAACCATGGGATATAACGTACTTAGATACGATAGGTCCTTTTCAACAAAGTGAAAATGGTAATCGTTATTGCATCACAATGTTATGCGAATTAACTAAGTATACAGTAATAATCACAGTCCAAAATAAAGAAGCAAACACGATAGCAAGGGGAATTTTTGAAAATGTTATACCAACTTATGGTCGTATGAAACAAATTAGGACAGGCTTATGGACAGAATACAAGAACGAAGTGTTCAATACTTTAACAAAAATTCTAAACATTAAACATAACTTTTCAACAGCTTATCATCATCAATCCATAGGAAGTTGCGAAAAGTTGCATAGAACGTTGAATGAGTATGTGAGACATTTCATAGATGAAAGTAAGAATCATTGGGATGAATGGTGTAAAATATTTGCGTATTGTTACAATACCATTCCTAATTCATATCATGGTTATACACCTTTTGAGTTATTGGTATATGGTAGACGTAGTAACCTACCCGATAACGAAATAGAACCATGTTATAACATTGATGTGTATCAGAACGAACTTAAACGTAAGCTTCAGTTAGCGCATCAGAGAGCAGCAAAATGTTTAATTATATATACATTGAATAGATAAAGTCACAATAGCAAAATAGCAAACCCAATTAATTTTAAATTAGGGGATTTAGTTCTAATGAAGAAAGAAAATAGGAATAAATTTGACTCTCAGTATATTGGCCCATTCGAAATCACAGAAGTGAGCGAGGTTAATTGCAAAATAAAAATAGATGCAGGTACAATAAAAGAAGTACATAAAAATAGAATACACCCTTATTGTGAAAAGTAAAATTGTAAACTAAAAGTGAAGGTCATTGCGCGCGAGTAATAAACAGACGGCTCAAATAAAATATTTACGTTACACGACAAACTGTTAAGTGAAAGTGAACCAATTCAAAGGACAGTGCCGAATCAGCAGAAAAAAGACTATAAATAAACAATCTGAAGGTTATCATATGTTAAGCGTGTTATTGTAGAATTGAATAGTCATATAGTATGGTTAGGTTATAATTAATTTCATTCCATTAGAAGGGAAGGAATTTCAACTGAATTTATTCTTTCTGTAAAAGGGGAAGGTGTGATGTCTTTTGGGCATTACATGCAAGCAAGAAGAAATTCATTGAAATTTATAACAAATAAAAAACAATACGGTTTATTTACTTAAATATAAATTGTATCAGTTCTCCAGCAATATGTGATGTGTAGAAGGTCAGACTATGTTTATACGTACGTGACCTAGGTCATGTATATATAGTTGGGAACGAGACTAAAGGGAATGATTAAGTATTAATATTTATTCGATTATTGATATTCTAATATAGTCTACGATATTATATTCTAATCATTATGGATTAATAATCTATTAGTTATTATCCAACTATTAGTATTAGTTAATTTATACTATTAATGTTAAGATGCAATTAGTGTTAATAAAACAATCTCCCAGTGACACCCTAGTTTTACTGCAAGTTGTGAGTGCTCCCATAGGACCAGGAGGCTCACGTGTTCCAGTGAACTTCCCAACATCCCAATTGGTGCCTTAAAGTTGAGAATTCTTAAATCTATCTTAGGTGAGATTTTTGACTGGTACAACCGGATTTTGCTTGCTTAACTTTTAGAATAACTTAAGTATGATTGAAGTCGTTATAAAACGAACAGTGCAATCCACAAATAATATGGAACTATCAGATATGTTGAACTTTGACACCCTCATGGATAATACGTCTGCACCATTTATTCGACGTAAGGTTGATTCAAACAAGGACCCATTCTTAATACCAACAGCAGTACATTTTCAAGTTAAACAGGGCGAAATTGGGACGTTGTGCTACAAGACAGATTTTAAAGACAATTTTCGAGCCGTCGACCATAAGCGGAAGAAAAGAAGTGCCCTAGTATTGCCTGATCACCTACCAGTAGTTCGTGATGAACTAAAACCCATTACAGAAAATAAGTACAAAGACCTATCGTTACTGCCATTCATGCCATCATATTCAGCCATTTATTCTGTAGGTTACTGAATGGCCATTTTAGAAAATGACAGGAAGTTTCGCGCTTGATTGACTGTAGCATTTTTATAAAAATTATGATTTGGTTTTGCGTATCAACTAAAAGTAATTACATAAGTGCGAACGGCAGCAGTTCATCGGTGAGCATAGGTCGTAGGAACTGTTGCTTATTGGTAGATTGTATTGAATGAAAAGTAGTCTTCCCGTGAGCGCCACTTTATTTTAGACGGTAGTTATTAACTTCATGAAAAAATAAAGAAAAAATGAAGTAGGTAATGTCACTAATGAAATTTATCTGTAAAAATTAAGAACAATGAAATAAAACAATTAATTTTTGTTTAAATCTTCATTACAATTGAACTATGTTCAATACAACTTGTGACGCGTTTCGCTAGACAGTAGCTTTCTCAAACGAATGGAGGTATCATGAAAAGTTTTTAATTTATATACAGTGCATTGATAAGGAATTTTACGGATAAAAGTATTATAATCTATTTACTTGGAAATAAAAAGCAAAAAATATGGGATTAACTACAGTATTAAACAAATTTACCTGGAAATTCATTCACAACAATCGTACAGGAAGTTTCTAGGTAAAAAGGTTTAATAAGGGAGAATTGTTGATATCTACTTGGTCGTTAAGAAGGTTATCTGAATATTTGTTTTTATTTATCTCGAGAGCTTCTAAAAGATTTAATTTCAAGGATTTAGGTTCTACATGCAAAATTTCAAAATTTGAGTCGAAAGTGTGTTGGTTTGCTAATAAATGATTGGAGTAGTTGGAATCTAATTTTTGGTTATCATAGCTACGTTTGTGTTCTGAAATTCTAGTTTTAAAATTCCTAAAAGTTCTACCTATATAAATGTTATCACAGTTGTCATTACCACATTTTAATTTATAAACTCCTGATTTGTTTAATTTTGAAGATTTAGATTTGTTGTTTTTAATGAATTTGGATAATTTGTTATCGGTTTTAAAGCAAATATTTAAGTCTAAAGTTTCTAAAAATGATTTGGTTTTTAAGGATGGTATTCCAAAATATGTTAAGCTTTTAAATTGGTTATTTTTGTTTTTATCAGAAGGAAATACTTGGTCTAGAGTATGTTTTCGTATCTTTTTGTTTATGATATTGTCTATTAAATTTGGATCGTAATTATTATTAACTGCTATTTGTTTTATGATATTTAGTTCTTTGTTGTAATTGTCAAAACTTAATGGAACTGTTAAAAGTCTATGGATCATACTATTAAAAGCCCACATAAAAATTGATTTCCCCCCCCCCCCCAAAACATGATGTAGGAGTAAATACAGATTATAGCTATAATATGTTCACACTTTTTATGTACGATGAGACCTTAATTATAAAACAAATTAGGTTTAATTTAAAGATATGGAAAAAAAATGAAATTTATACATGTAGAACCAGGTTACCAAAAGTAAAGCTTGAATTGTATTACAAAAAAAATTAATAAAAAAATATCTAAACATATAAGTTTGGATAACATACAACTTATTATGCAAGTTGGTATGGAAATCGCATACCTAACTTAAACCAAAAATGCAGATATGCCGTTAATGACAAGTTTTCAACACCACTAAGAATAAAAAAATTTTGAATTATAGAAAAAACGAAACCTGAATCCCAGGATTGCAGAGACTGGAATTTCTTAATCATCCCACTCTCGTTTTGACTAATAGCTGTAGCGGCCACATGGTCATCATGCGGGAAGAGGAGTCTGCCACTTCGAAAAACGGCTCCTGGATAGGATGAGTATCTAGCTTGGAATACCCGTCAAGTTGAATCCCGCCTGTCTCACTCCTAGGGCCTGCATCAGGACCCACAATGGAAAATGTGTTGAAAATCAACAGTGCCGAAGCAGCAATGGCGAACAGCCAAAATGGTCGCTCCAAACCAAAAGTACGCCACGTGGGTAGCTTAATACTTGCTATGACGGTGATCCCTATTAGAAATAGCTTTAGTAACTAAAATCTTCTCATCCCTAAACAAAACTTACCCTCTCGACAGCAAGGGGACACCAAAAACTGATTGGCAACTAAGCCCAACAACAGAACGGCAACTAAGCCCAACAACAGAACTATCATCCTCCTGGTTTCTACCTCATCTTTTATAAAAATGTCTTGTCTGACAAAAAAAAGCTTTACCCACTGGGTGTCTATTGATCACTGCTGCCAACTCAAGAGAATGATTTCTACCAACTTCCAGGATTTGGCCTGTGACTGCTTCACATTTCAGCTACTGCATCATAGAACTACCTCTCTACAGGACAGAACTCCACTCAACTACTAAACAAACGAGACATTCGTACTAACCTACAATTATGCTATGTGCATGTCTATCACTGACATTTGCCATAATAATAACAACTATTAGTTATTTTCATTTATATTATCTTATATTTATTTTACTGTATACAGAAGAAAATCAAAGAAAAGGAGGTAAGCATACATTTCATTTATTTTGTCGATGATTAATACTCGTTTATTGATTTTAGGTTCTTCAAATTAAAACAACTCATGGAAAAAATCCCAGCAAGTTAAAATCCTTTTTCGAAGTGCTTCAAAGTATATATATATATATGTTATATACTTATATTTCTCAGTGTAGCATAAATAAATTGTTTAGTCAGTATGTTTAATTTCAGCTAACTTTGTTTTTGCTTATGTTTTATTTTTAATACTAGTAATTGTTAAACCTTATTATTCAGTCTAGAATCTACTTCCGATCTTGTAACATATTATTATATTGTCTCAATAAATAAATCTTTTTTTTAAAAAAGCCTTTTCCATGTGTGAAAAGATAAGTGGCGCAGTCAGTAGGATAGGTTAAACGGGCGTTAGCGAAAATAACCACCGGTTCGTTTCAACGATTTGTTAACATACCTAAAAAAAAATGAAATTTGGGACTCTTAGTTGAGTGAACTGAGTAACTTAACTAGAAGATAGTTCGACCTTTTAAGAAGAGGAATTCCAAACGAATATTGCCAATTCCCAGCTTACAAGTTCGACTAGATGGAGAAAGCAGTCCTGTTTCTGATGTAAGTACCTTATGTCGTATAGAGATAATAATAAATTGTTCAATTCAGGAAGCTCTGAAAATTCTGATTCTGATTCTGATTTAGATTCTGACTCACAAACTAATTTAAGTAAAGATATAATTTTAAAAATTGCTAAACCTGTAATTAATTTAAATACAAACTTCAAAATGCCTACAGATAACGTAGTACCACAATTAAAAAAGGAATATCTGGATATGATCCCGGATTTCCATGGCGATAATGCCTTATTACCTAGATTTATCGAAATTTCGGAAAAATTAGTAAATAAATTTTACAACCCTGTAGATATAGGAGATTTTCAAAACGAATACTTAATGTCTAGCATTTTGTCAAAAATTAAAGGTCAAGCAGCGATAAATATTTCTGCATGCAGTATAACTAATTGGCAAAATTTGAAGGATGCTTTATTGAATACTTACGCAGATAAAAGAGATGTGTATACTCTAAGCATAGAAATTTCAGAATTAACACAAGGAAATGAATCCCCTTTTGAATTTTACAACAGAATACAGCATCTTTTAAACTTGCAGACATCATTATTAATGACACGTTCAAATGCCAATGAACAAGTCATATTAGGCAATTATTTTAGGAATTTAGCACTAAGAGTATTGTTACGTGGATTAAAGGAACCGTTAGGCACTTTAATGCGTACCAAAAACCCTAGTGATTTAAATACAGCCTTAAATGTTCTAACGAATGACTTTCAAATATATTTAAGTAATAATAATAATAATAATAACTATTCAAAAAATGCATTTATTAAGCCCAGGCAAAAAAATAATTTTGTACCACAAAACAAAGATAATTTCCAAAATAATCAAATACAAAGACCCACATACACTCCAAATGTACAACAAAATTATCAGCGTCAATTTAATAAAAATTTTAACTTGAGTAATACTCAAACTCAGGCACAAGTTAACAGAGATTTTAATTCAAATAATTTACCTAGTACAAGTAGAGCAACAAATATTCAAACTAGGAATACTAACGTTTTTAAACCAAATCAAAACCAAAATTTTCCAAAACCTACTCCAATGAGTATAACTACAGCAAATACATATAACCCATTCAATGCTCAAAATAGAAATAATGGGCAAAGGCAAACACAATTCTCAAATCAAAGAAAAAATTTCGTTTCCGAAGAATTACATAATATCGACAATACTGAATGTCATATTGAAGATGAAAACCGTTTTTTAGAGGAAATAGCCTCGGACACAACAGTAACGTAGAACTATTTAATTTTACTCATTCTGAAAGTGAATTACCGTACATTATATTTCCCGAACAAAATTTAAGAGTTTTAATAGACACCGGCAGCACAAAATCTTTTGTAACTCCAAAAATTGCAGAATTTTTTTTTTCAAAATCTATCATGCAAAAACCCTTCAAAGTATCGTCAGCTCTCGGTACAAGTCAACAAAAATATTGTACAACAATTCCATGTTCAGAAATATTTAAAATAGGAAATACAATTAGGTTAGAATATTGTATATTTAAATTTCACAATCATTTCGATTGCTTATTAGGTTTAGATAATCTTAAAAAACTAAATGCAACAATTGATTTAGTGAATAACGTTTTAATTACGCCTAATAGTAAAATTAAAATAAATTATTTCAAAATAAACTGCGAAAACACGAATTGTATAGTAGTGGCTCCACGCACAGAACAAATAATTAAATTAAATATTGAAAACACCAATAATGGCGATATAATTATACCTTATACCAAAATAGGAAAACTAGAAATTCCGGAATGTCTCACTAAAGCGGAAAATAGTCAAGCTTTATGCACTATTTTAAATCCGTCCGAGTCATATTTCAAAGTAGATTTAAGTGCTCCAATAGAAGTAGAATTGTTCGACGAATACGAACAAAACTTCAGTCCAAATTTTAATGCAATATATGCGGAAAAATTTAAATTTGATATAACAAAGGTTCGTACATGGTGGCTGAACACCTGATCAACAAAGACCGATGCAAACAACACATAAGTATCATGTCGGACAGCCAAGCGGCATTAAAAGCACTCCAAAGTAACAGCTTGAGATCAAAAATGCTTCATGAGTGCCATCTGGCTCTAAACCAGCTGGCGGACAAGAATAAAGTTGAACTTGTCTGGGTGCCAGGGCATGTGGGTATAGCAGGCAACGAGGAGGCAGATCAGCAAGCGAAACAGGGTGCACAAAAGTCCTTTATAGGACCAGCTCCCATGTTTGCTTTTGGACAAAGAGACTACCAGAAAGTCATTATCAACTGGATCAACAAAGAAATCAACAGAACCTGGAATGCTATTACAGGTCTCAAACATTCAAAGAAATTCCTCAACCCTAACAAAAAGAGGGGAAGGGAAGTGTTAAAACTAAGCAGAAGGGAGCTAAGACTACTTTGCGGCATACTAACAGGACATATCCACTGCAGGCATCACCTGAGAAAGATGGGACTGGTGGATGATGACACTTGTAGGTACTGTGGTGAAGAGGTGGAAACTATGGAACACATTATCACGAGCTGCCCGGCGTTATGCCGCAAAAGACAGAAATTCTTAGAATTTATTTTCATCATGGAAGAAGAATTACTAAACCTACCGATCAGGGGCTTGATCGACTTTGTCAATGACATAGATCTCTCCTGAATCCAACAAGAGGGGGGCACAAAAGATCTTACTTGGTCGCAGTGCAGGAGGTTGCGAAAACACTCACCCTGTTCTTAATAATAAAAAAATAAAAAATAAGGTTCGTACAGAACACATGAATAAAGAAGAGCGCGAAGCTATCCTTAAATTAATAAAAGAGTATTCCGACATATTTCATGTCGACGGTAATCAGCTAACATTTACAAGTAAAATTAAACACCGAATAAGAACTACCAATGAGGTACCTATTTATTCTAAGTCATATAGGTATCCCGAAATATATAGAAAAGAAGTTCAAAGTCAGATAAAAAGTATGTTAGATCAAAATATTATAAGACCTTCATGCTCACCTTGGTCAAGTAGCATTTGGGTTGTTCCAAAAAAATTAGATTCTTCAGGTAAACCAAAATTTAGAGTTGTTGTAGACTATCGTAAGCTTAATGAAATAACCTTAGGAGATAGATATCCCCTACCTAATATAACTACCCTACTAGACAAACTAGGTCGTTGTCAGTACTTTACTACCTTGGATCTTGCCTCTGGATTTCACCAAATTGAGATGGCCCAAGAAGATATCCAAAAAACAGCCTTTACTACAGAAAATGGCCACTGGGAATTTTTGAGAATGCCATTCGGTCTGAAAGGAGCGCCTGCAACCTTCCAGAGAGTAATGGACAACATTTTAAGAGGTATTCAAAACGAAAAATGTTTAGTATATCTCGATGACATTATAGTTTTTAGTACAAGCTTACAAGAGCACATTAATAATTTAAAAGGAGTATTTAAAAGATTACGTGAATCTAATTTCAAAGTCCAAATTGATAAATCTGAATTTTTAAGAAAAGAAGTCGCTTATTTGGGACACATCGTAACACCAGAAGGCGTTAAGCCCAATCCTGATAAAATAAGTGCCATTCAAAATTTTCCAATTCTTAAAACTATCAAACAAATTAAAGCATTTCTAGGATTACTTGGATATTATAGAAAATTTGTAGCAGATTTTTCAAAATTAACTAAACCATTAACTAACCGTTTAAAGAAAAATGCCGTAATTAACATTAACGATACTGATTATATTAATTGTTTTGAATTATGTAAAAATATGTTAATGAACGATCCTATATTGCAATATCCGGACTTTTCTCAACCATTTAATCTCACGACAGATGCAAGCAACTTCGCTCTAGGCGCTGTCCTTAGCCAAGGAAAAATCGGATCTGATTTACCTGTAGCATATGCTAGTAGAACACTTAACGATTCTGAAGTAAATTACTCAACAATTGAAAAGGAACTCCTTGCAATTGTTTGGGCCGTAAAATATTTTCGACCCTATCTTTTTGGTAGGAAATTCACTATCGTAACTGATCACAAGCCGCTTCAGTGGCTATTTTCCTTAAAAGACCCCAGTTCTAAATTAGTTAGATGGCGTCTGAAACTCGAAGAATACGACTATGATATAGTTTACAAAAAAGGTGCATTAAACACCAATAGTGACTGTCTGTCACGCATACAACTAAATATAAATGAAGTCAATTCGTCCGAAAATAACCCCAAAAACTTATTAGCCTATATGGAAAAATTTAATGACAAATTTGCAAGTACTTCTAAAATTAATAATGTAGAAACCGAATCACTTATCGTAGAAGCAGAAGAAATAAACGACGATATTGATGATGAAAACAATACTATTCACACAAATTTGGAAAATCCTGTAGTAGGAATACCAATTTCGGAATCTTCAGTAAATGTAGGAAAAAATCAAATAATAATCTTTGAAGTAAATTTTGAACCCGCAGCACCAACGATTATTAAGCTATACGATTTAAAACAGAGAATTCTCGTACAATTTTCCAAAAATAATTTTGAACAAGATGTTATAAATTTTGTAAAAGATTATGTTGTGCCAAAATTAAAATATCATATCTACTTTGAAGATCCTTTATATGAAAAATTTAGTACAGTTTTACAAACTTATTTTAAAAATTCACAGATTTCATTTATTAAGTGTAACAAAAAGTTAATCGATATTCCCTTAAACGAAATAAAAGAAGTTATCCAAAATTATCATGAAGGTAAACGAAATCATAGAGGATTAGACGAAACTGAAAATAATATAAAAACGCGTTATTATTGGCCAAATCAAAGATCGTCTATTCAAACCTACATTAATGAATGCGATATATGCCAAGCAACAAAATATGATAGGAAACCTTTTTAACGTAACTCCAACAGCCGTCAAACCTTTCCAAATAATTCACTTAGATACTATAACCCTAGAAAACACAAAATTTTTAACTATTATAGACTCCTTTTCAAAATACGGACAACTTTATAAACTAAACTCTGCTCAAGGCATAGAAATTGTCAATAATTTAATTAAATATTTCACCCATCATTGTATACCAGATCAGATAATATCTGATAATGGAACAGAATTAAAAAATAGCTTAGTCAAAGATTTATTAGACACTCATAAAATAAAGATACACTTTATAAGTTCACAGCATCCGGAATCAAACGGCATTGCCGAACGATTTCACTCGACAATTATTGAACATATTAGACTTCTAAATAATCAAAATGAATTTAAGAAAGAACCCATTGAAATAAAAATTAATTATGCACTTCTAGCATATAACAACAGCATCCACTCTACAACCAAGCTAAAACCACACGAAATTACTATGGGACATTTAGAAATTAACTCTTCTTTTGACTTAGATATTGATAGGCAGCTAGTTAATAATTATATTCATAATCATAGAGAAAAAATGAAATTACTTTATTCTAAGATAAACTCAAAATTACAAGAGACTAAAGACAAATTTATCTCAAAAGCTAACGAAAATAGAGAAGAATTGCCAAACCCAATACCTACAAAGGTATTTATCAAAAATAAACAGATTCAAAGTAAAACAAAAAATAAATACCGATCTGAACAGATTAAAAGTACTAATAAAAATCGTAAAACTGCAAAAATTGTAACTCGACACTTCAATACCACTGAAGATATTCACTTATCAAATATAAAACGACCTAAACAAAAACCATATACTTTTATTACAGATACGTCTCAATTGGACAAGCAACAGTAGAAATTAAAGACATCAGTCATAATCTAGGAATTTTACCAATCAATCTTGGCCCTGCTAAATTGCAAAAATCAAGTCATACATTTGTGCATTTCTATAACTTGAACCCATTATTAGAAAAGTATAACTCTTTGAATCAACATTTTGAAAATATTACACGTGATATCTCAAATAATACATTTTTTATACAACAGACTGGAAATTTTGTTAGCCTTATCCAAAATGTTAAAAACAATATCGATGAAAAATTTGAAAATCTTAATATTCACTCCACAACAATTAGAAACAAAAGAGGATTAATAAATGGATTTGGTTCTTTGATAAAAGCCATAACCGGCAATCTCGATTCTCAAGATGAAGAAAGAATAAATTCAATCTTAGAACATTTAAAACAAAATCAAGCAAATCTCGAAAATCAAATTAAAATGCAATACAGTGTCAGTAATCAAATAATAAATAATTTTAATAAAACTATTCAAGATATTCAAAATAATGAAATACTGCTCAAGTCAAAAATCTTGGAAATAAAAGATATGTTAGACTTTCAAGCCGAATATGAGAACCTCATATATCTCAAGGATATGATTAACGAACTTTTAATTATCTATAACGTAATTTTAGATGTAATGGAAACAGTAGAAAATTCTTTAACATTTTGCAAACTAAGAACATTACACCCGAGTATTATTAAGTCGAAAGAATTATTTACAGAATTGCAAAAAATATCTTCATATTACAAACTGCAACTTCCGTTTGAATTAAAATATGAGAATATTTTAAACTTTGAATCAATTTTAGATATAACATGTAGACTAAGAAAAAATCAAATAGAATACTATTTATCTATTCCTATTAATTTTAATATTGAGTTTGAACTATTTTATTTATTACCAATACCCACTAAATTAGAATCAGAATTCGTAACAATAATACCAAGCTCCAAATATTTGTTAAAAACTGAAAATCAAATAAAATCTCTAAATGACATTTGTACACGAAGTGAAACTTTTTAATGCCCTTCCTATCTTCAAGACAATAACAAACAGCTATGCGAAGAACAAATATTGTTAACAGGAAACTCAACCAGCTGTGAATACTCAAAAGTCAAAATTTTAAAAAATCATTTAGAAGTTATTCCAGAAATAAACCAGTATTTAGCAATATTTCCAATCGAAGAAAGATTAACAATCAAATGTACAGAAGACACAGAAATTTTAAATTTAAGAGGAATTTACTTAATCAAAAACTCTCCCTGCAAGATCATTTTCCAAAATAACGAACTCACATTTCAAGAAAAAACTTTTGGCCAACCTCTCGTACTAAATAAGCTTCAGGCAAATTTCAACAAAATTAATATGTCCCCTATGGAAATAAATTTGAAAAATTTGAAATTGAAAGAAATATCATCTCAAGAATTGACACCAATACTTAAAGAAAAATTCAACCTGCATATTCCCAGCGTATGGACCATCATTTTATACTCTGGTATAGCATTAGTTATTATTTGGCTACTTTTGAAGAAAAAACCGAAGACAAGGGTGCCAGAAGAAATATCCACAGAACTCCAACAAAAGAAAATTCAGCTTCCAGAAGGAGCCTCATTCTAATGGGGGAGGTGTTATATAGTTATATTTCTCAGTGTAGCATAAATAAATTGTTTAGTCAGTATGTTTAATTTCAGCTAACTTTGTTTTTGCTTATGTTTTATTTTTAATACTAGTAATTGTTAAACCTTATTATTCAGTCTAGAATCTACTTCCGATCTTGTAACATATTATTATATTGTCTCAATAAATAAATCTTTTTTTTAAAAAAGCCTTTTCCATGTGTGAAAAGATAAGTTATATATATATATATATATATATATATATATATATATATATATATATATATATGTTTTCGATTCTATTACCAATTGTATGTTGTTGTAAATACATCACAATTGACTAAATAAAGCATGGAAATGAATCCTTTTTTGAATTGTCATTTAGTTTAAATGACAACAATAAGTAAGTGAATTTCTAAATGCTACATGACATAACCTTGGAGACTAGGCCATAACCTTCAATACTACATTTGAATCGCTGATTGCCGAAAGGGTACAAGTTTTCGCATATTTTGAGATTTTTACGTGAATCGACAGTTCAACCCAAACCTCGTCGTTGTGGGCATAAAGAATTTATATTCTGATAAACACCATGTAAGATAATAATTCATTTCAATAACGTTGAGCTCAGAAAAGGTCTAAGTCAATGACTTGTACCCTTTATGCAGTCAATCGGATCGCAAGGTGGCGCTAATAGTGAAATATCGGTAGTACTTATTTTAATTTTCTGTCAGTTAGATTATCTTGTCCAGCCATGGAGGACGTAAATAATTTAAAACGTAAAAAAGGGTAGTTAACTGCGATGGATATTATTAAAAAGTGCCAGTAAGTTTAAGTCGTTATAATAAAACATAATCTATTGAATTTTTTAATTTTTTTTTGTGTTAAAGGCCAATAATATGTAAATTATAAAGGTAATGTTGTTCCTGCTAAATCTGTTGGAGACCCATGTAACTGCAGATTCAAATGCTTCGAAAAGATTACTAATGAGCAGCAGCTAGAGGCGTTTGAAAGATTTTATAATTTAGCTACAAAGGACAAACAGGACTTGTTCATGTTTCTAGTATCAAAACTCACCGCCCACGAGTACAACAACTTAGGGAGAACAACATACGTAACAGTAGTTTTAAATATTACGTACTGATTGCAACTGAAAAAAAATTGATTTGTAAAAAGGAATTCTTATCTCTTCACTCCATCAGTAATAAAAGATTACAACGTATTCAGCAGTTGTTACGCCTACAGATAAAAGAGGAAAACAAGTCAGTGCTAATGTTATCCCAGTCGAAGACAAGATTCGTATTCATGAGCACATAAATTCGTTTCCTGTAAAAACATCCCATTATTCTTCAAGAGAATATCATTATCTTAGCTCAGAATTGACAGTAAGGACCATGTATGTAACATATGCGTCTTTGGTCTGGTGGACAAAGACAATACAAAAGAATGCAATGACGAGACTAGGTAAGGTGCGAAAACTTGCTTGTCTCAGTATTGCAGGGTGCATGAGAAGCACGCCAACGGCAGCACTAGAGGTCTTATTTGGCCTTCCTCCATTGCACATCATGATAATGGGAGAGGAAAGAATGGGGTTATTTAGGCTGCAAAATAGCCTGAGCAGCAAAACAGTTAGATCAGGACACACATCCGTTGAGGACATCGTAGGTGAAGCCATTTTAGATATGAAAACAGATTATATTGCCACTAAACTTCTCCCCAGCCCTAAATATGAGGTAGAAATACACCACAGAAAGGACTGGTGAAGTTTCCCCGAGACCTGGTATACAGACGGGTCGAAGGCTGGGGAAGGGACAGGAGCAGGGGTGTATAGTGAGATGAGGAACACAAGGTGTTCTTTCTCACTAGGAGTACATGCCTCTGTAATTCAGGCGGAGATTTATGCCATCCTAGAATGTGTCAGAATTAACAAACATAGGACTGACACTCATATGATAAACATATTAACTGACAGCCAGGCAGCCCTTGCAGCTCTAAATAGCCGCAAGGTAACATCCAGACTGGTAGAAGAATGCCAGAAAGAATTGAATGAACTGGCAGACCACAGTAGAGTGAGACTAGTGTGGGTGCCGGGACATAATGATATTTCTGGAAATGAACAAGCTGATGAACTCGCGAGAAGAGGTTCAGCAACGACATATGTTGGACCAGAACCAGTTCTTGGGACCACAATGAAGGTAGTCCGAGAACAAATACGGAAATGGAGAGGAAAATGGAATGCAGACAACATGCAAAATGTTCTTGCTGCCATCAGAAATGGATACTCCGTAAATAAAGCAAGTGCCCACTTTGCGATTCCACGAAGAACATTAAGAGATTATATAAAGAACAATGTAACAGAAAAACTTCCCATGGGGCGTAAGTGCATACTTAATCCCGATGAAGAATCGCTCTTATGTCAAAGAATAATACGTCTAGCAGAAATTGGATTCCCCTTAACAGCAAGGGTACTTAGGAGATGTGTGTATAATTTTTGAAAAACGAATAAAATTAAAACCCGTTTTCTGAGACATCAAAAATGGCAGGTCGTTATTGGCTCAAAGGATTTTTAAAACGGCATGATAAAATTCGAAATCGTGAATCTCAAAACCTAAACCATGTAAGAGCTCGAAAGCTTAATAAGTTCATTGTTAATGACGACTTCGAAAAACATAAAAGCTTTATGCAGAAATTGGAAATAATGGATCAACCACAGAACATATACAATATGAACGAGAAAGACTATCGCCTAACCTTGCATCATCAGCAGTCTGTATTGGAAAAAAAAGGAACTAGACAAGTTCATGTGGTTGCAAATGAACATGCACAAAATGTCACAATTGTGTCATGTGCTAAAGCAATGGGTTCTGCCATACTTACCACCTGTATTTTTGTTTAAAGGAAAACGGTTAAAACCAGAATGGTCAGATCAGTTTTCAGAAGAAGGTATCGCTTTAGTGACTCCAAAAGGTAGCATGACAATTGAGAGTTTTCAAGAGTGGCTAAAACATTTTTCAAAATATAGAGCAGCTGGTCCTTGTCTTCTGATTTTTGATAGTGCCTCCTCATATTTAGATTATTCAATTGGCAGGTGAACTCAACATAACATTATATTGCTTACCAAGTAACACCACCCATGAACTACGACCAATGGACAAAGCAGTGTTTCGTTCCTTTGAAAACTACTAGGACGGACAGGTCCTAAAATTCTGGACGAGCAATATGGATCGTTCAATAACCAAGCAACGTTTTGGAGCCATTTTTTCTGAAGTATGGGATAAATCCTTAACACTTACTAATATAAAGTCGGGTTTCCAAGCAACGGGAATCTACCTATTTAATCAAGATGCCAAACCAGTCGAAGCTTTTGCTCCAAGCAGCGTTACTGAGAATAAAAATTTACCGGAAGATATTGAGCATATTAAACTGCCTGAAAGTCCACCCGAAGCTATTCAACCACCAAAAGCCAGTAGTCGCCAAGCTATCAACTCCACAATGGTCCAGGCTAGTCCCCAACTCAGCACCTCAAAATTGGTCCAGGTTAAAAAACTCCGCCTAAAAAGCGAACTGTAGGAGAATTATCTGAAAGTCAGTTTGAAAAAAATCCACCTAAAAAGCGTACTGTAGGGAGGAAATTATCCGAAAATACTGACGGTTCAGATTATATCAATGTTAGTACCATTGACTCGTCTGAAGAGAGCAATAAAGACGATGATGAAGAAGATAGCGAATCTGAAAATACAAAAAACCTAAGCTCTACCTCCTTTTCCGAGATGCTACCGACACCAGATTTCTCGCAAAAATCTACTAGACCTAGAAAAAATCCAGCAATTAATAGCAGAGCGCAGGTTCTGAAAAAAAAATAATTTCAACTCAGAACAAAAAGAAAAAAATACAAAAAACGTCCAAATTCAAAAAATGATCAGAAAAAAACATCTCTTCAAGAAAGTTGGTATTGCAAAGTATGTAACGAGGACAGGGTAGTCGATATGCGGCTAAGCAGTTCTTGCAATACCTATCTACACGATGACTGCATTGGTTTAACCAAATCGGACAAAATTGTCCCATATATTTGTCCATACTGTTCCTAAAAAGTAATTAATATTTGGTTATTTTATATGTTTATTATTGTTAGTATATTTTATTCCTCCGATTAGTGGTGTTTTTAAATTCTTAATTTTCGATTTTTTCCAGAGAGGACCCACATAAATCCCCCCCTAAGCAAAAATGTTAATACGCCACTGCCTCCTATTAGTTTTTGTACTCGAACAATTAAATCAACAATTTGGCGTTATTACCAACAGAGTGTTGGTAATACCGCCAATTGACATTATAAGTCCTTAAAACTTTCAAAAGAAAATGAAAAACAATTTAGTTGATGTTCAGATTGTTGCCTATATAGGTACCAGAAAAAACACCTGTGATAGTTATTTTATTTTAAGTTATAATGTTCTTCCAAATTACAGTTTTCCGTTTAATGTGGCGATATTACCTGCACTTACCTTACAACGATAAAGTAGCATCACTTCGAACTACGCGCCACCTACGTTGAAAACTTAAAGGAATATAAAAGTAGGACCAGAATTCAAAACACGCCTATGTCGATTTATCTCCTTATAGCCTTCCGTACCCTGTATATCCTATGTATATGTAATTATTTTTCTGTTCATTTTTTCTTAAAATAGTCATGTATTTCAGCTCCACTGGAATCACGAGATGTTTCTAAAGACAAAGCAACACATAGAGGACAAGAAATAGGTGAGAATACAAATTATTAAAGAATACGATTTCCAAAACACCAAAACATAATTGACATATTTGCTAAAACAGTTTGACATGCATTCCAATAAAATATATTTACCCAAACTGAACAATTGTTTCTTCATTATACAGTGCTATTCAAAAGTCCCCTCCCCCCCCCTCGTATCTTTTGAACGGCTACACTTGCATTAATAAAATTTGGAGTGTGAAAATAAAGTGTTGAAAACTTCTCTACGAATGGTAACAGGTGACGTAATAGTAATAGATGATGTCACAGTGCCACTCTGGCCAATAATTTGATTAGGACCTTATGGAAGGTGATATCTCGTTTGAAAATCATTGACATTGGCTACATAGCCATATTAATTTTGTTTGGGTTTAAACTAATTTTGACGGATAAATTAAATAAATACCAAAATTATTATTCCACATTTAAATATTGAAGATTTTTCTGGTTCTGGTTAGTTGTCAAAAAAAGTGACGTTTTTAATTTAATAGTATTTGTTGCTTTACAAAGTTTTTCTAAATAGCTTAAATATTTAATTTTATTATTGTTAAACGAGACGTTTACATAGGTACGTACTCAAGCCGACAAAGTAGCACGTACTTAAACCGACAAAGTAGCAGCTATCTTAATAATTGGTGAATCTGGAAATAATCTCCATGAAGCGGAACGTTTATTTAATGAGTATACCCAGATCGCCCTATCTCGAGAACTTATTTGAGGGAGCTTCTTCACAAGTTTGAAGCAACAGGTAGTGTTTAAGATGCCAAACGATCTGGTCGACCAACATTTAGTGATGATAAAAAAATTGATATAGTCGCTGAAATGGTAGTAAACCCTACTTCCTCTTCAACTAAAGCTGCGTCTATCTGTGAAGTAAGTAAAAGTATTGGCTAAAAATAAATTTCATCCTTACAAGTTAAAAATGGTGCACCACCTTCCGGATGACGACCCCGACAGAAGACTCTAATTCTATGAATGTATGACAAATAAAATTAGTCAAAACCCACATTACACAAAAACAAACAAAGTGATGAAAGTACTTTTTGCCTCAATGGAAATGTGAATACAAAAAATGTAAGGTATTGGAGTGACACAAATCCTCACACCTTTCGTGAACAACATACCCAATTTCCAGAAAAAGTCAATGTTTGGGCCGGTATTTTGGGAAACCACATAGTTGGTCCTGTTTCCCTAAATTCAAATTTAAGCGGTGAAGTGTATCTGGAGACGTTACAAAATGCAATTGAGCCGTTAATTCTTGAAATTCTGGAAGATAATCCAGATGAATTCTGCCATCTGGAAATAACATTTGAACAAGATGGTGCTCCTGCACATTATTATGGTGCAGTAAGACGTTACCTGGATGAAGAATATCGAGGTATATGGATCGGCCGGCGAGGTCCTATAGAATGGCTACCTCAGTCACCAGATCTGACACCATTAGATTTTTTTCTATGGGGGTACTTGAAATCCAAGGAGTATACTACGGCACCAGATAGCATTGGCGTTTTGAACGAAAGAATTATTGAAGAATGCAATGCAATTTCAGCTGACACATTCGAACGAGTACGACAAGAGTTTACTAATAGGATGTATTACTGTCAGGAAGTAGACGGAGCACATTTCGAACACTTGCTATAAGAATCCATTGTTGATATTTGATTAATTAAATTTAAAAAAATAATTTCAATAATTTTGGTATATATTTAATTTATCCGTCAAAATTAGTTTAAACCCAAACAAAATTAATATGGCTATGTAGCCAATGTCAATGCCTTTCAAACGAGATAACATTTGCCATAATGTTCTATTTAAAATTATTGGCCAGAGTGGCACTGTGACGTCATCTATTACTATTACGTCACCTGTTACCATTCGTAAAGAAGTTTACAATACTTTATTTTCACGATCCAAATTTTATTAATGTAAGTGTAGCCGTTCAAAAGATACGAGGGGAGAGGGGACTTTGGAATAGCACTGTATATATTTAGATTACAAAATGTATACAATAAACATTTTTGGAATTGAGAGAGTAATTTTAGTCTTAAAATTTTTTCATAAGTTCAATGATAACAGTTGGTTGGTTGGTAATCAGACGAAACAGGCCGGGTTAGTGGGACCCAACACTGCAGCCGTTGGCTTATTGTATTGTTCTGTTTGTCAGCTAGTCCGTGAGAAGATTTGTGACCTTGATGAGATCTAGAAGTCTCTTCACAGTATCTCTTTTGGTGAGGTTGGGTACAGGGTCATCCGGCTCTATCTGTCTATACCTCCACCAACGTAGAGCCTCACACTCGAAAATTGTATGGGCGGCAGTTTCGTCCTCCTCATCACATAATCTATATATTGGTTCTTTTTGGAAGATCCCCATTGTGTGAAGGCGTTTTCTCAGGCCGCAGTGTCCAGTCATAAGGCCGGTTACCAGCCTGATATCTTTCCTATTTAACTTTAGGATTTCTTCAGTAAGTTTTGGTATGGGTTGTTTAACCATCAGTGTTTGAGCTTCGGAATTGTTTGCCAGTATTTGAGGTGTTGTTTGTGCACCCACTGGTTTCATGTGTTTTTTACCGAAGCCTTTGTTTCACCGGTTGCCGATCCTTCTCGTGCTAGGGCGTCTGCTTTTTCATTCCCTTCAATACCCTTGTGACCTGGCACCCATTTCAGGGTTACCTTATTTGTGGCACTGAGTTTTTTGAGGTTTTCTAAGCATTCTCAGACAAGTTTATATTTTATTGTACTACTATTAAGTGCTTTGATTGACGCTTGACTGTCTGAGCAGATGAGAATGTTTTTACCGCTGTATCTCTTCCTTATGTTTTCTCTCAGACATGAGTCAATTGCGTAGATTTCTGCTTGGAATACAGTGGTATCGCAGTAAATGACTAATATCACATCTGGGGGATTGACCGTATATTTCAGCGCCAGTACCAGTGTCCGTTTTGGAACCGTCAGTGAACCAAACTATTTCTTGTTTGGGTGTTTCCTTGAATTCTCCTTTCCAATTTATTTCGATGTTAAAGGGTTTTTCTAGTGATGTGGTTGGCGTCATATAATCAGTACCCATAGTTAGTATGGGATTTGTGATTATATTGATAATTGTCGCATGCCTATTAGGGTGAGGGTTCCAGTTATCCAGTCAATTGGTGGGAGGTTTAGAATTGTTTCATGGTTGCTGTCGGAGTACTTCTTTGTGCTCCAGTGATGCACTGACACGCCAGTCTCTGGATTTTGGTTAGCTCTAGGATTGCCTGTTTCTGATTAACCGTAGGCCACCAGACGAGTGCGCCGTATGTTATCATGGGTCTTAAAACCCTTGTGTACAGCCAATGTACCACTGCCGGTTTCAGTCCCCATGTACTTCCAATCGCTCTTTTTAGTGACATCAGTGTCATCTTGCTTTTGGTAGTTATCTTCTTTATGTGTTGGTTCCAAGTTAGCTTCGTATCCAGGATGATTCCTAGGTATTAAGCTTCCTTACTAAGACATAACGTTTGTCGGAAAAGTCTGGGGGGTGTTAGATCCTCCAATTTTCTTTTTCTTGTAAAGGGGATAAGGGTTGTTTTGGAGGGGTTTACACGAAGTTGCTCCTCCTTGCACCAACCCTCAATGTCCCTCAGAGCGTCTTGCATGAGACTCGATACCGTTCTGGGGTACTCACCCCTAATTACAATGACTATATCGTCAGCGTAACCCTGGGTAAAGTATCCCAGTTCGTTAAGTTTCCTTAAAAGCGAATCTACGACTAGGTTCCACAGGAGTGGTGAAAGGACGCCTCCCTGTGGGCACCCTTTTGCCGCTGTTACTTTTAAGGTGGTTTCTGCCATGGTCGAGTTTACATTCCTTAGGTCTAATATAGACTTGATCCATCTGCAGATGGTATCATCAATCGCATGCTGCCTGGCCGCTATAACTATGGAGTTGAAGGTGTGGTCTAATGCTCCTTCTATGTCAAGGAAGGCCACCAGTACGATTTCCTTGGTATCTAGTGAATTTTCAACTCTTGATACCAATTGGTGTAGAGCCGATTCACAGGATTTGCCTGGTTGAAAAGCATGTTGGTTTTGATGAAGTGGCCTCTGCTTAAGAGAGGTTTCCCTAATATGTTTTTCTACCAGTTTTTCTGTCACCTTTATCATAAAGGATGATAGACTGATCGGTCTATATCACCTGGCCTGAGATAAATCTCTGCCTGGTTTGAGAATAAAGACCGCTTTTACTCCTCTCCAGGCTCTCGAGGTATAGCCTATTGCTAGGCTGGCCCTGCATAGATTACAAAGTGGCGAAGCTATAAGCTCCACACCCTCCTGTAATAGAGCTGGTATTATACCGTCTGGTCCCGGAGATTTGAAGCTGTCAAATGAGTCAATGGCCCATTTTATGCCACCATAAGTTACCACTTTCTTAGCTAATTCCCAGTCCTCCTTGTTTGCCCCGTTGCGGAACATGTTAGTGTTTGGTGGGTTAGTGCTTTCAGAGGTAGCTATAGTGGACTCTGGAAAATGGGTTTGAAGAAATAAACTCAGAGTTTCTTCCCCATTTCCAGAGAATTTCCCATCGGGTCTTTCAATGGTCCCCGTTGGTTGAACCGGGCTTTTGGCTAGAATTGTATGGATTCGACCTCTCTCGGAAGTGTTTTCAACTTCGCTGTAGAGCTTCCTCCATGATTCTAGTTTTGCTTTCCGGATTTCTTTATTGTATTCGGTCAGGGTTTGCTGGTATGCTACCCAGTTTTGATAACAGTTAAAATTGGCAAATTAAAATTATACATTTGTCAAAATTAATGAGATATCATTCAAACATATATACTGTGTCACCTCAAGTTTTATTCATTATAGCCGGTTGTTTGAAGAGAGTATCAAGAATCATCATCAACTTAATTTGGCGAGTGTAGTGGTGAGAAGTACAAAATGTACCCCTGCTTAGTATAATTTTGGAATTTCTGATTGGCAGCATAAACATTCTCTTTTTTCACGTTATTTCAGAAAGTTTTTAATAAAAAATACTAATAAATGTAGGTATGACAAATTGAATATTGTCTTCTGTGGGTTTGTTTTAGCCACAATAGACTCTTGCAAGTCGCAGTGGAGGGCCTTGTAGACCCACTCACCATAAACCTAACCTAACCTGTGGGTTTGTTACTATATACAGCTCTTATTTTATTTTGATAAGACAACTGAAATTTTGATTTTTTTCACTTCCAACTACCTATATATATTATTTTTTCTCTTATTTTTTTGGTAATCAAACCTCAATAATGTTTTTTATTTTTTTATTTCGACGTTTCGGTAGCGTTCCAGCTACCGTTGTCAAGATTAACTATAGTAAAGAAATAATTTTTGGTCCCTATCTGACACAACGAAAAAATTTGAGTCCAGACTTGAAAATAACTCAATGCATGAATATATTAAAGAAATACTAGAATTAGTTGAAAGGCTACGAGGTATTGGCGAGACTATTAAGGATTTCCATGTAGATGCATTATTACTAGGTGGATTACCAGAAAGCTATTCCACATTTGTAACAGCATTAGATGCCAGGCCAGATGATGAATTGACTCTTGAATATGTAAAGGGAAAACTAATGGATGAGTATAAAAAAAAAGAAGATACCAGTTCAACAGAGACAGCTTTAAACACAAATAGGAAGTTTTCAAAGGAGATGAAAGAAAAAATAGAATGTTACTATTGTCATAGAAAAGGTCACTATAAAAAAGATTGTTTTTTCATGAAGAAAGACAGAAGTAAGGGAAAGCAGCATGCTAAAGTAACTGTTGAAGGTGATGAGTTGACTGACTCAGTTTTTTGTTTCAATGTTTCTGGTTATAGTAAAAATAATCAAGAATGGTATATTGATACAGGGGCTACAAGTCACATGAAAAATAATCCAGAATTTTTTATTAAGTTGGATTATTTAAAATTGAACAATATTATAGTTGCAAATGGGCAGGAAATGCAAGTTAAAGGTGAAGGAGATATTTTAGTAAAAACAGAAATTTCAGGTAAATGCATAAGTTTAAAATTTAAAGATGTTTTATTTGTACCTGAGCTTAGTAATAATCTGTTATCAGTGTCTAAAATTACAAAAGCTGGTTATAACATAAAGTTTGAAGATTATAATTGTTATATAGAAATTAATAATTCTATTATAGCCACAGCAAAATACTCAAATGGTTTGTATAAGTTGAACATGTTTTCAGAAAAAGTAAATATAGTTAAAACATGTGGGGAAATGAATAATTGTATACATACATGGCATAGACGTTTAGGTCACAGAAGTCCTGATGACATAAAAATGATAGTAAGTGAAGATTTAGCTATTGGCATAAAACTAAATGATTGCGGTCAGAAAAAAACAATGTGTCACTTGTATTGAAGGTAAATTAACTAGAAAACCTTTTCCTGAAAAATCAGAAAGTAAAACATTTAAAGTTCTTGATCTAATTCATAGTGATTTATGTGGACCTATGACAACTACTACCGTTGGTAAAAAGAAATATTTTTTGACTTTTACTGATGATTTTTCAAGATATACCACACTCTATTTATTAGAATCTAAAGATGAAGTATATATTAAACTAAAGGAATTTATTTTAGAAGTCAAAAATATTTTTGGGGCTTACCCAAAAACCTTTAGAAGTGATAATGGAGAGGAATATACAGGGGTAGCTATGCAGAAGTTACTTAAAAGTTTTGGTATAAGTTTTCAGTCGACTGCACCATATTGTCCAGAGCAAAATGGTGTGTCGGAGAGAAAAAATAGAACATTGATGGAATCAGCAAGGTGTATGTTATTAGATGCTAATTTACCTCATAAATATTGGGGGGAAGCAGTAACAACTGCTAACTATATTTCTAATAGACTACATACTAGAAGTAAAGAAAAGACGCCTTATGAGTTATGAGTCGGAAAGAAACCTGATTTATCGTATTTCATTACATTTGGTTCTCAAGCTTTTGTTTACATTCCAAAAGAAAAAAGATCTAAACTAGAGAAAAAGGCAAAAACAGGTATTATGGTGGGATACAGTGAAAATAGTAAAGCTTATAGAATTCTAGACACAGATACAGATAAAATTATTATAAAATTTAATGAATTCTTGAATCAACCTTTTAAAAATATAAATAATTGTAAGGCTGAATCTAGCAACTCGGATCCTGATTCAGCAGTTACTGTTGACCTACATACAAAAACCAAACATGAATTGGATGGTAGTGACTTTAATGAAGAAAGTGGAGAATCAAATGATAACAGCAAAGATGGAGAAAGTGAAATATCCAATAGAAGAATTACTGATGAAGAAAATGAAGTTTCAGAAGAAAGTAAAGGTGAAAATTTTAGGGAAATTGATGATCAATGAATCAATGAATTTGATAATCTATTTTCAGCTAAATGATTTCTCCTTTGTGCGTGAATGTAAATAAAAAAAAATATAAAAATTTGTAACCCAACATGAAAGTAATAAAACCTTAAAGTAGAAGGGAAAAAGGAGAAAAGCTAATTTCAAACCTTTTTCTCTCGTCATAGTAAAAATTCTTTTTCTTTTTTTTTTACTTTCTACATTTAATAGTCATTTATTATAACATAGAACATAACCAGAGATGTATTCTCTTTATAATTTTTTAGGGTGTTTGAGTCAACTTTCTTATAAGTTATGATAGAATTTTTGAATGTCTTAGACGACGAAGAAATAGAGACAAAGCTTATTGATAATTTCGAGGACTATATACGGGGAAGAGTAGACAAGAACAGATATGGGCTAGGAGTTGTTCACCTAAATATAAGAAGCTTACAAAAACATTTTAATGAGTTGCTGGTGTACGTTGAAATGGCTAAAGATATGCTTGACGTTATTATATTATCAGAAACAGGTAACATAAAAAATACTAAAGATTTTTCTATACCCAAGTTTTCAATCCACTATAACGAGGCAGTATTTAACAAATGCGATGGTACTATAATATATGTAAGAAATACTTTATCAGCTACTATTAATATTGAGCCTGTGAATGAAACTAAATTCCTAAGAGCTGTTTTTTTTTTATTTATCGTATGGCAATCTACAAATATATACGTATAAACAGATATATGAACTGATACAAATACACATATAAATAAAAATAAAAATACAAACACAAATATGCAATACAAACACAAGTACAAATACAAGTATAGATATAAGCATAAATATGCAATACATCAATATAATTAATAATATACTATGCGAGCGCATTTGAGATATAGGCCATGGGTTATAAGTTACAAGTCGATGTCCAGGGAGGTCAGCCAGTTCATGGCAGCAGGGGTGGCTTCCAGGATCTCGCTCCATTCTCCTTCAAACTTCCTTATTGGGCACTCATGGGTTATATGGGCTACAGTTTGGTCTAGTGCTCCACAGTCGCATTCCTGGGAGTCTGAGAGTCCCCACTTGTTCAGCATGGATTTGCATCTGGCGTGGCCGGTCCTAATGCGATTTAAGCTGTATTAACTACTAGTAATCTTCCTAAATTGCAAAATAGGGCTTACTGGTTTCTACAGACTACCAGCTACCGATGCAAACACGTATTTAGACAATTTAGAAATATACCTTAATTCTATAGAACTTCAAAATTTAGAAATTTATGTAGGTGACATAAACATCGATCTATTAAAAAGAGAAACAAACATAACAAATAACTACTTAAATATAATGAATTCTAAAGGTTTTGTTTCATATATAAATAAACCGACGAGAGTAAAAGCTGCCATTGATCATATTTTTATAAGAGCTCAGAAAACCTTAAAGGAAAGCATTGAAATTGAACCAATTATATTCCATACAGATATGACAGATAATTATTCCCCTTTTGTATTAATATCCTTTTCCTCACAAAAACAAAACTTAACGGAACTAGAAAACAAACTTTCTGTGATAGATTTTAAAAAGGTAGAGCAATCTTTAAAAACAGTGAATTGGGTTGATGTAATTAGTTGTACTGATCCGCAACAAGCTTACGATATATTTTTTAATAAAATTGATAAGCTCATCAGGAGCAACACAGCTGTTAAAAGTAAAAATCATTACAATAATATAATTAAACTAAAACCATGGATAACAACTGGTTTAATAAACTCCATAAAGCATCGAGATTATCTAAAAAAGAAATTATCAAAAAATTATACTCTAGAGCTCGAAAACCACTATAAAAGCTATAGAAATAAACTTCATTTCCTAATAAGAGAAACAAAAAACGAACATTATTAAAATAAAATCTCTCAAGCCGGAAATAATTACAAAAAAATATGGAGGGTTATAAATGACATTACAGGATGTACAAAAAAGTTTGAACAAATTGAAAATATATCTATAAAGTCAGAAAAAAATGACTACATCAACCAAAATAAATCAAAAGCAGATGTATTTAACAATTTTTTTACAAATTTGGGTGAAAATATGGCCAACAAAATAAATAAAGTTAAAATTCCAGATAAGTTTCTTAAAAAGGACACGGTTAAATCAAATATATTCCTGAAACCTATAACAGAAAATGAAGTAATTATTTTAATAAGTGAATTAAAGAATAATTCAGCACCTGGCCCAGACAATCTAACAGCAACTACAATAAAAAATATACATACATACATTACTCTTCCATTAACGCATATTATTAATCTCTCCTTTCAATCAGGGAAAATTCCAAGTCAATGGAAGGAATCTGTTGTCACCCCCGTGTACAAATCCGGTGATCCTGGAGAACTAACCAACTATAGGCCAATTTCAGTAATCAATAACTTAGCCAAAATATTTGAAAACGCGATTAAAAGCAGACTAATACATTTTTTTAATATTCATAATGTTATAACAGAATGTCAGTATGGGTTTATACAAAATTCAAGCACTGAAGATGCAGTAGTTGATTTTCTAGAAAAGACCGTTGGCGCAGTAGATGTTTCATTAAAAAGTGTTGCAGTATTTCTCGATTTAGCTAAAGCATTTGACACCGTCTCACATAACATTCTACTTGACAAACTGTACAACTACGGCATAAGAGGTGTAGCACTAGAACTCATTGAGAACTATTTATCAAACAGAACCCAGCGCGTAAAAATCGGAAAAGACAGAAGCTCTAATTCCCTAGTAAAGGTGGGTGTTCCACAAGGGACCGTATTAGGACCAATTCTCTTTCTCGTTTATATGAATAACATTACACAAATTGATAATTTCTCTGGTAAAGTCATATGCTACGCGGATGACACTGTAATTATTTTCACTGGTAAAGAATGGCATGAGGTCAAACTCACCGCAGAAACAGCATTGGGGAAGATAAGTTTATGGTTAAATGATAATCTACTAACCTTGAATGTGTTGAAATCAAAATGTATTACCTTCAGCTCAACCATCGTTAAACAACCTGAAAACTTTGAAATTAAACTGCACTCCAATGACTGTCAAATAATCGATTGTAACTGCCCCATAATACAAAGAGTGTCCCAAATTAAATATTTAGGTGTTATACTTGACCAACACCTACGCTGGTCACAACATATTGTCCATGTTAGCAATAGATTGAGAGCCTTAATGCATAAATTTTATGTTCTTCGAGAAATTCTTTCAAAGAAAAATTTACTAATACTTTACAATTCTCTGGTGGAATCCTTATTAAGATACTGTATAGTAGCTTGGGGTGGAGCATTTCACTCCACTATTAAAATTTTAGAGACAACACAAAATACCATTTTAAAAATCATCCTAAAAAAAGAAAAGCTATTTTCAACGAAAAAATTGTTTAATGAATCAAAGATACTTAACATAAAACTACTTTTTGCTTATCAATGTATAATAAGAATATACAAAAGCGGCGATAAATTTAACAACAAAAATACCCATTTAACTCGATCAGTTACTAATATGGAGATACCTCTAAATTTCTTTAAAAAATCAGTCAGTCAAAGATCATCATCCTTCTTCGGTCCAAAATTTTTTAATGCAATCCCGATTCACCTCAGACAAATAAAAAAATTAAAGAAATTTCAAATTGAATTGAAAAACCATCTAATAACTAATCAAAATAGAATATATGATATAATGGCTCAATAACATACAAACTACTGGTTCGTTATTCATTGCTTGTCTACTACTTCCTTACGTGAGTATTGTCTTCTTTTTTATTATCATCTATTTTAGTTTTATTAATTGTCTACATTTGTTCGTCTCAAAACTCTACTTGCACTTTAATTTAGTTTTGTTTTTCTTTTTCTTTGTTGTTTTCTACTTATTTTATATATTCAATATTAGCTATTTAAGATAAAACGTGCAGAGTAAATACTACCTGATTGAGTATAAACAAAACAGGCAGACAATGCCTAGGTAAATGCCCAGTTAGGTGTCTTTATGTATTTTTATGTATGTTTAAACCACAAATTTATTATAAATATGTACTTTACTATGGAAATAAAGAAATTTGAATTTGAATTTGAAATTTGAAGTTGTAACTAGATCAGCAAAGAAATTTCGAAGACTATATTTCATATAATGTAATTAATGAGGAGACTTATAATGAAACGCAAGATCCAAAGACCATAGATGAAGCCATGTCAAGAACTGACCGAAGAAACTGGGAAAAAGCAATGGCACGTGAGTACCAATCATTAATGGAAAATGAAGCATGGACTTTAGTAGACCGTCCATCAAACAAAAATGTTGTGCAAAATAGGTGGGTGTTTTGTTTAAAAAAGAATTCAAATGATGAAGTACGGTATAAAGCACGGCTAGTTGCGAAGGGTTTTACACAAACATTTGGTGTAGATTATTTTGAAACATTTTCGCCTGTTGTTAGATACTCTACAATAAAAATATTGTTCGCTTTATCTGTAGAATTAAGTTTAGATATTGATCACGTAGATGTAGAAACCGCGTTTTTAAATGGAAACTTGGATGAAGAAATTTACATGGTACAACCAGAGGGGTTTATTCTTAAAAATAATGAAAATAAAGTATGTTTGCTGAAAAAAGCTATATATGGATTGAAACAATCCTCCAGAATTTGGAATATTAAAGTGAAAAATCTCTTAAAAGACTTAGGTTTTCAACAATCAACTTTTGAACCATGTATATTTTTTCAAAATAATGATAAATTCATTATTCTAGTTGCCCTTTATGTTGATGATTTTTTGATTTGTTCTAATTCTCCTGTCTTGAAAACTAACCTAGGGATTGTCAAAACAATTTAAAATTAAAGACTTGGGGCCAATCAAGCATTTTTTAGGTTTAAATATTGATTTTGATAAGCAAAACAATATGATTAAAGTTAATCAGAGTGACTATATTTTAGAATTATCAGAGCATTTTAAGTTAGGTGATGCAAAAACTGTTTTGACTCCTATTGAAGTTGGTTTAAAACTTAAGCCAACTACTTATGAAAAACCGAATGTACCGTATAAGAATTTAATTGGTTCATTAATGGATTTGGCGGTCCATATAAGACCAGATATATCATTTAGTATTAGTTATTTGAGCCAATTTAATTCAAGTTTCAGTATTGAGCATTGGAAACATGCAAATCGGGTATTAAAATACTTAAAAGGGACCTTGAACAAAAGTCTAATTTGTTTGTATGGGTATGTAGATGCAGATTTTTCAAATGATATAAATGACAGGAAATCATATTCAGGATTTGTCTTAAAATTGAGTAATGCTCCAATCTCTTGGGAATCAAAGAAACAATCTTGCGTTGCACTTTCCAGCACTGAATCTGAATATATTGCTATTACTGAAGCATGTGAAGAAGCCATGTTTGTTAGTGGTTTTTTAAAAGAATTTCTTGAGACCAAACCTGTAATTCTTTTCAATGACAGCCAAAGTGCCCAAAAATTGTTAAAAAATCCTGCTTACCACAACCGAACTAAGCATATAGACACTAAGTACCATTTTGTAAGGGAAGTAATTGAAAAAAACTTGGTTGATATTAAATATATGCCTACCGAAAAAATGGTAGCAGATGTTTTAACAAAGGGACTGCATAATCCCAAGCATATTTTTTGTATTAAAAATATTGGTCTTTATTAATTGCTGGTTTAAGAGGTAGTGTTGTAAAATTACTTAACATAATCCAGCAATTAGGTTGTTAGATAGTTTTTTGAAGTTAGTTGTTAACTTGTCAATTGTGTTGTCTATGTTATTTTTAGATTCAAGTTGTTTGTAGTATTATAATAAATTCATTGAAGAGCCTGCACAAACGTCTTTCATTCATTATAGAAGAAACGGATATTACAACACTATTTGTGAAACGAGAGTGATTATTCCCAATACCTTACATGGCGATCCTGCCAGGCTAGAGATTTCTTATAAAATACATTACAAAAATTAATTGAGCTACCTAAATCTATCCTTCTACCCTTTTTTATCACCATGAATGAGTATAACCTTGAAGTTATACACTACTGGAACTATTATTTTTAGCTTTCTGGAACTCAGCGAGTCTCTTAATGTTTTATTTCAAATGAAGATCGAATAATAACATGCATATTATGCAAACTGTAACATAGCTGTACTTTTCTTCTGTGGTATCAACTTTGACTGTTACACTGCTGCCTCCTCGAGTCTCAGGTATGTTTGGTCAATTTATAATGGTTACCTATATCACTTAACAATTCTCGTATAATTTATTATAGATTAAATGGAATTTTGGACCAACTTGTATCTGCAGTCCTTTTATTAGCTTGGATTTATTTTTACCTGAGAATAACGTTCACCCCTACTTGTCTTTTTCATGATATGTCTTGTACTGCTACTGATAAGGCGAAACAAGCAGCTGGTCAAATTTTTTCAATTATGTCAAAATCGAAAATAGATATGCGGCATCCCAGGATTCAACTTTTTAAATCCTTAGCACTTAGCACATTAAATAATTCTCTCCCAATCTGGGGAGCACGATACTTTGACATAATTGAATAGGTTCAAATATACTTTTTGAAACGTTTACTATGTGCCCCAATAAGCATACCGGATTATATTATTCGACTAGAAACGGGAAGAGTTAAATTTATTTATAGCATAGCATAAGATGGTTTTGAATTGGTTACAAAATCTGCTTGAAATGGTACAAAATAGATTCCCAAGAAAGTGTTTCATTCGGCAGTTAGAACTGAGTAACGTTGGCCCAAAATTTAATTGGACACTGCAAGTTAAAAAAATGTTTTATTTTTGTGATTCACTTTATTGTTGGGATAATCTCTCTGCTACATTTTTGAGACGCAATCGTAATCTGATTCTATCTCGCATGTTTCAAGCACTTCGTGAAGAATATTATACATATAGTTCACTTAACACCAGAAGAAAAATGAATTGTTCTACATCTTCTGAACCAAGGGCACTACCAGCCTAAGAATTATTGACTTTTAATCTTTCAATGTAATAAACACGTACAAGTAAGCTTAATCTTGTTTTGCATATCATTCCTATTTTATTACGGCTTTTACCTATTATCGCCGCAAGGGGTCATATTGATCCCTGTCTTTAGAATATAGGAAAAATATTGCAATTCTTGTCTAAATTGATATCATACATAAGTATTACCTATGTGTATCTAAACAAATAAAAATTTTTTGTTGTGGTCAATATTCAAATCATTAACCCCACCCAGTGATCGAATGCGTGATTTGTTCATGCGAACTGGGGCGCGCCTATATCAGCCTGCAGTCGTTCCGTTAGATTGATTGATTCAGTTGTTGCCAAATGCGCCTACTAATTTATGAGTATGTAGTAAATAGCTGTTTATTTGAAGAAGCAGAATAAGTAATTCTTTTAGTTTTTGCCGATTCTGCAACATTTATATGAGGAAAAAAGATGGTGTCAAAATGACCCCTTATAGCGCTTGTAATATAACAGTTTTTTGTACTACTTATTTATTTTTAGTGAATAAAGGTTCTTCGAAGGCTAGGTCATTGAGGGTATTAATAATTATAAAAATGTTTCCAATAACTTAAAATATGAACCAAGCAATAATTATTGCTTTGCCAGCGAAACTACAACTTCCTGTCTAAATGTAATTTTTATATGTTAGCATTATTGATGTCGCAATTAACAACGTGTGCCAATAATTGCTAGCATGCACATATCCTACATCGTATTTACACTTAACTATTAATTATTAAATAAAAAATATATATACATAATATTATATATTACATCTCCCGGGGGTAAGGGAAAGAATTTTTATATTATTGGCCAAAAATAAAAATTCTTTAGGTGAATATTACTATACTAGAGACAATTGCAATTGTTTAAACAACGATGTAAAATAAAATAAAAACCCAACACCAAAACAGAATTATATAATATGATTATACCAAAAATGGAGTCGAATTAATTTGTATTCAATCGGTTCGCATCCTGGGACAGCTGTTTCGGCCTTTAGGCCTCATCAGCCAGGCTATCGAACCGATTGAACCAAAAATCAACTCGACTATAATGATCAAAGATCAAGGTGAAACAACTAACGCATTAGTGTCGCCATCTACGAATGCAAAGTCGCAAATGGATGTGGAGAAGGTATAGGTATTACAGCCTGGCTGATGAGGCCTAAAGGCCGAAACAGCTGTCCTAGGATGCGAACCGATTGAATAAAAATTAATTCGACTCCATTTTTGATTTGTTGCTTTTGTCTACTAGACATGAGTGGAGTTGGTGGTAGAAATACCAACAAAGTTTGGTCGGCCATCTATGTTATCAAGACAAACCTCTTGCGTAGTGGCTGTAATACCTATACCTTATCCACATCCATTTTCGACTTAATATGATTATACCTACTTATTAAATTACATAAAGGTATATACAAACAAAACTAACCTAGACAAATTAAAAATTGTTGATTTTAATTAAACATAATAAGCAGTGCACATCACAGTTTAATGCTAATTTTGCCCTATTTTTATGAATAGTGCATTCCTTATTAGTTTTAAATACTTTTACATTACAACCCAAATCTTCTACGACCTCATAAGGGCCTTCGAATAATTGGGTCAATTTATTACCCGTCTCACTTTTTATATATACTTTGTCTAAGTTGATAATGTGAAGGATTAGCATTTTTATCGTAATTGGTCTTTCTTAAGATTTTTTACATTTGGAGCTTGTTTCTTGCGTCTTCTGCTGCCTTTGGTAGCCTATATTTTAATTCGAGAGGATAATTATCAGAGTTATACAGTGGATCAATTGTATTTGTCAAATTTGATGGTGAAACCGCCGATTTTCGGAAAATTAGCTCGTGCGGCGTATATTTAGTTTCGGTATGAACTGTGTTGTTACACAGAGAAAACACGTCCAAATAAAAAAAGTTTCCAGAAAAAAATCGCTTGCTGCAAATAAATTTTTATTAATGGTAGAAACATTATTCATCAGTAGTTGAAAAAAACAGATAGCTAGTTTTGTCCGTTAAAGCTATCGACAAACCTTAGTCACCAGGTAATTTGTACTTAATAAAAAAAGTTTCTAGAATTGAATCATATACCCTTAACTATCTATCGTTTATTCTAAGTGAGCTCAATATTAATCATTAGCTACCTCAGTCTTCGACACAATCCGGTAACATCGGGGTTGTTCGGCTGTCCGTCAAGTCAGGTGCAAACAAGAAATTAATTTTTGAAATTTGGAAAGACGGCACGTGTAAATAAGTGTACCTAGTGACTGTGATATATTATCTTTGGTAGTGATAGTGAACAATGGAATACAAGCTAAGGTTAACTGAATGGGGTTTAGGTGATTTGGTCCCATTATTTGAAGGTAAGACCCAAAAGTTCTATGTTTTCTATTATTACAAATATAAGGTCGAGCCGGCATTTCAGGCGGGAAATGCTTGAACTTCTATTTTCTGATTCATGATGCACGTGAAAACGTTCAGTACCAAAATTTACCTACACTAAACTCTTATATAATGACTATATAGGTAGGTTTCGTCGAAAATGTACAAAACAAAATATTCTGATTTACCGGTTAGTTCTGTCTAATCAAAATTTATAAGTACTTAAGAGCAGACAAGCTTTCACTCATAACCTGTAGATTCGATAATAATTATTACTTATTATAAATTTAACATTCTGATTTTAACCTATGTTTTTAGGTACCTATATTATAAAAATATTTATAGGTACATTTTCAAACATTTCTTTTTACCACTATTTCATTTTCACTGCAGTTTATTTAAATTATTTTTGGGATATTCAGACAATAATAAAAAAAACCTGTTGGGTGTTGTCATACGTAACTGTATTAAAAGTATGTATTGTTTAGGTTAGGTATCGTTTATAATATGTGTACCTACCTACTGTTATATATTTTATCTAAAGATCTAGTACGTGAAATAACTATAACACAAATCGAAATATCGAGCATTTACGCACTATTTTTTAGATAAAGGTATAGACGACGAGTCTTTTACTTTGTTAGATGGCTCAAATTCAAAGAAGAATATACTTCTTTATTAAAAAGTATAGGTGATTGAACCTGTTCGCCGGCCACCACCCGTTCTCGGCCACTTTGAACTTTTTTTGTATAAAATAGAATAACTATAAAACATTATGTGTGTTTAATATAATGCCTATTCTCGGCCACAATTTTCCCGCCTTGTTTAAAAATTGTGTAAAGTTATGTATTAAAAAGTGGAATAACCACTTAAGTTGGAAGTTGACTGCCACCAAGACAAGTGCTGCTGTTGTTTCACCAATGCAAACTCGTTAGTGAACATCCATTCAGGAAATAGTAAGTATTTTTGTTTACAAGTAATATTATTGTATAATTTTGGTTTCTGTGGTATCTGTATCTGTAGAGTAGGGAGGGTGAGTGTAGGCTCACAGCACTTAGGCCACATGTGACCCATTGTGCATCCTCCCGAGGAGTTGTCTTCCCAGGTCATTGTCCATCCTGTCCTTCTCAGGAAGGTGGACAGGTCACTAGGAGACATCTCCTTTATATCGGCAGGTGTAGGCCAAGACTCACCGAACACACACTCTCTTATTGACGATAACTCCGGACACTCGCATAAGACATGCCTGACAGTTTCATCTTCCTGTTCACACATCCTGCATAGAGGTGTGTCCACTAGCCCCATAATATGGAGGTGTTTCCCTAGTTGACAGTGACCAGCCAGAAATCCTACTGTTAAACGTAGGTTTCTCCTGGTCATCGCCAAATATTTCAGGGTGATCCTGGCAAGATTGCATCCTTTGATTCCATCCCATCTCTTAAGGGATTGACTATGGGTGTAGCGTTTGGCTAGTTCCGCAATTGTCGAAGTCGTTAGGCCGTAGGTGTCACTGGGTCCTAGAATTTTCAGTCCAGCGGCTTCCCTGGCTAAATAATCAGTAATGCGATTTCCTTTACTCCTGTCGTGCCCTTTAACCCACCTCAGGATAATATTGTTATCTGCCGAGGCGTCAGCTAAATCTTGGTGGCACTCCAGTACTAGCCTCGATATAACACGTTGTCTGTTTAAGGCTAATAGGGCTTGTCTACTATCAGTGCAGATTATTATGTTTTTGCCAGAAATTCCTCTTCTGGTTAGTTCTTTTGTGGCAATTGAGATACCAGCCAGTTCTGTTTGAACTACGCTGGTATTGTTTCCCATTCCCCACTTCATCTTTAGGCTTAGTGCTCTTGAGTGAACTCCACATCCTGAGCCTTCTTTCATTTTTGAACCATCTGTATATATGCGTATTGCATTTGCAGCACCTGGCTCTGTGTTCTGTTTTATTTGAATTTTGTAGGGTTTGTTAAACAAAAACCTGGGTTCAATTGCATCATTGGTTGCCTGCAGCAGAGGTAGCGCAGTGAGCGCTTCCTGCCACAGGCTCAACCTCAATTGGCCCACTCCTACTTCGGGGTTTACACCAGCCGTGCGCAATTGTACCATGGCCATTAACGCCACCTCCTTGACGTACAGGTCCAGAGGGGTCAGACCAGTAATTAGTTCCATTGCTGCGGTTGGTGTTGTTCTTATGGCTCCTGTGATGTTTAAGCAAGCCATTCGCTGTATTTGATATAATTTTTGGATGGCCGTTGCTTGTAGAACCTTCGGTCCCCATGCAATTGCTCCATACGTTAACATGGGTCTTATTATTGCAGTGTAGATCCAGGTAACCACACGGGGTGACAAACCCCATGTGCCTCCCACTGTCCTCCGACACTGCTCATAAGCCACATATGCTCTTTTTGCTCTGTTTTGTAGATGAGAGTTCCATGTTAGTTTCCTGTCGAGGGTAATACCAAGGTATTCCACCTCTTCCGAAAAGTTTAGTTTGCTTTTGAAGATTTCAGGAGGTTTCAAACCCGATAAACTTCTTTTCCTGGTGAAAAGGACCATCTCAGTCTTTCTGGGATTGATCGACAGTGAGTGTTCCTTGCACCATTTTTCAATTAATTTAAGCCCATCCTGCGCTCTATCGCACAGTGTGTTCACAAATTTGCCGGTCTGCAAGATAACTATGTCATCTGCGTAAGCAATTGTGTAGATTCCATTGTTGTTGAGGTGATTAATCAGGGTGTCTAGAACCATGTTCCACAGAAGGGGTGATAAGACTCCTCCTTGTGGACATCCCCTCATGACCAGTCCTCTTACTGTGATGTCCTCTACATTAATACTTATTGCTCTACTAGAGAGCATCTTGAGTATCCATTCTCCTACTACCAGAGGTACGTCCCTGGAGTTGAGTTGCTGGGTAATTGTTGGAAAGGTTGTTTTATCAAACGCTCCCTCGATGTCTATGAATATACCCAGGGTGGATTCTTTGTTGTCCAATGATCTTTCGATTCTGCCAACCACTTGGTGAAGAGCCGAATCGGTGGACCTTCCCGGAGTATATGCATGCTGATTTGGATGAAGTGGGTTGTGAACTAGCACTTCGTCTCTTATATACCGCTCGCATAACCTCTCCATTGTTTTCAAAAAGAACGATGTGAGACTAATTGGTCGGAATGCTTTTGGTAAGGTGTAGTCCATCCTGCCTGGTTTGGGTATAAATACCACTCGTACTTCTCTCCACTTACTGGGAATATACCTCAGAGCTAGAGAGGCTCTGAAAATTCCAACCAGGTGCGGCATAAGAATATCCATTCCCCATTGAAGTAGGGCTGGTCTTATTCCGTCAGGTCCTGGTGACTTGAAAGAGGAAAAGCCCGATATGGCCCACCTTATCTTGTCCTCATCAATTACTGCACTAGCAGATTGCCAATCGTATTGTGAGGGTGTTGTTGGTACTTCCGTCCAGTTTGACGTTCCAGGAAAGACAGAATCTGGGAAGTGAGTTTCCATAAGAATCTCAGCGCTCTCTTGGAGGTTGGCGGCCTTGTCGCCATTTACCCTTGTCAGGATGCCGATACTCTTATGGTGGTCGTTTGAGAGTGCCTTCTGTAGCCTAGAAATTTGTGGGAAGTCTTCGACTGCCTCACAATAGGCTCTCCAGGCTTCTCTTTGCTTTTGTCTGCAGACTTTTTTGAACTCTTTGAGGTTGGCTTTATATATTCCCCAGTCCTCTTTGAGTTTTGTTCGTTTTGCCTTGTTAAAGGTCGTTCTCGCTGTCTTTCTGAGGTGTTCCAGTTCAGGGCACCACCAGGTATTGGTCGTGCCACCTGTCTGAACCATCCTCATCGGACAGGATTCCTTATAGGCAATGTCTATTTTGTTTTGGATGGATACTGTGTACCTTTCCAGTTCCTCATTATTGCTAGGAGTCAGGACCTCTGTTTCCCGCAGAGCACCTTTTAAGAGTCGATTGTAGAGAGCTACATCCGTCCTCTTCGGGTCACGGGATTTTACAGTGGTCCTGAGATCCTGGCTTACCGTATAGGTCAGCCAGCGGTGGTCTGACATAGAAATGTGATCCGACACTTGCCAGTCCTGAATTTTGTTTGATATTTTGGCTGTCGCCAGCGTAATATCTATTAATGTTTGACTACGGGCGTTAATAAATGTCGTCTCCGTGCCTCTGTTTAAAATTGTTAGATCTTTCTTAATTATATATTCATAAAGAGACTTACCTCGGGCGTTGATATCCTTGCTGCCCCAGCTCAAGTGGTGTGAGTTTGAGTCGCAACCCAATATCAGCTCCACTCTCTGGTTGAGGCAGTGATCCACTAGTACCTCCATCTCTTTAGTCGGTGGTAATGTGGCTGCATCTGAAGGTAAGTACACCGATGCGATACCAACGCCGTATATTTGCCTCTTCCATCCGGACATTCCACTTTAACCGCAGTGAGGTCTGAGGTGCAGAATTGTGCCATCGGAGAAGCTCTGTATTTCCTTGGGACGTAAACAGCTGTCCTAGGTTGCTGATTGCTTGGTAGGCTAAAAATTTGACCCGTTAGGCTACTGAAACCAGTAATTTTGGTATTTATCATCCAGGGCGAGGCCTTGGTCAGCCTGGGGAGCCTATCCACACTAACGACCGCCAGTGATGCCTCCTCCCATGGCTTGAGGTTTTTTGTGGCTTTTTTCAGCCACTCTAGCGTCCCGTCGTCATCGCAGACCACTCTGATGATTTCACCGGAGTATGTCCACGATTTAAACGTGGGCGCTTTGCTATTGCTGCTGGAGGCGGAGAAGATGTTCCTCTAGCAGTTGGTTTTTTATGATTCTTTCCCGCTCTGTGGTAACCTTACCGTACGGGTTAGTCTCATCTATGATGGCAACCTTGAGGTGTCTCAAGGCGGCATCCGCAAAGGTTTTGGAAGGCGCGGCGACATTTCTGTCGCCGCGCGGCTTCTTCAACCTTCTTGGAGTCCCCTCCGTGGAGGTGCTTAAGTGAGGGCGATTTCCTGCAGGGGCTGCCGGTTCCTTGCCTTTATCCAAAGCGGAGCTCTTGGTGCCCGCCGCAGGAAGTGCCTTTGCTGTTGGAGGTGGAGTGGTGGAAGAGGGGGGTGCACTTGTAGCTGCTGCCACCCCTGATTCTTCGCTCTCTTCCTCCTTTTGGCTTCGGCGCCGCAAATGCGCTTTCGCCTTGGCTTTTGTGTTCAATCACGAGGTGATCTTTCATGTCCAGCCTCATTCTGTGCAGTATTTTGGGGTAGACATTTCTGTCCATCCCCAGCCACTACTTTAGATTGAGGTGAGCACTTCTGTCCAGTCTCGGGATTTGTTTTTGTTTTGGTTTTTTCCATGTGTGTTCCCACGAGTAGCAAGGAAAGGGTTGATCACCTCTGGCAGAGCCCCGCATTACCAGAGGAAGGCTAATTACAATGGGGTTCCGCCCGGTTCCCCAAGGGGATCGTTCGTGACCGCATATCACCCTGCGGCCATTCAGCTGTCGGCACGATTCCTTACACCTTAGCTTGGGTAGGCTTTTGGGGAGGTTTAGCTCCCCTCACCCTACTTATTTCTGCCACTGACCAAGGGACCGGCGATTCAGTCCCTTGGCCGTTCCCCTATCCGCCACCTGGGGACGCGCCCGATAGATAGCCCAGTCCACGGGTGGTTTCTGTGGTATTATTCAAGTAATATTTCAATTTAGTTAATCTAGAATTAATGAAAAACTATTCGTTTTTTTTTTACTAAGTGGCCGGCAAACTAGTGTACGTCCCATTTCATTATCCTGTTTTCGGCCTAGGGTGGCCGAGAACCGGTATATGAGTTAAAAACTTTATGTCTCTCTTTCTCTAAATAGAGTTGTAGCTGTTTATTCTACTTTTGGGATTAGCAGAGTTGTTGTTAAGTCTGCATAAAACCCATTCTCGGCCATGGCTTTTGTATAAGAATTTAAGCATAATTATTATTATAAAATATCGGGCGGCCGAGAAAGGGATAATGTAACTGTTTCTCGGCCACATGAAAATTTACATGTATTTCCGCGGCCGACTGTTAGGCCGGTTGGTTCGGCCACTTCAAAGAATAATAGATAGGGTTTTGATTTTGAAATATACAAAATAATCAATTGGATTATTAAATATACCTATTTAGAATCAAGCTAGCAAGTTTGTAAAAATGACGCAAAAAATCTTTTAAAATATATTAATGTACCTGTAAAAATATTGAAGAAAGAACATTTTTAGATGTCCCAATCAAACAAGCCATCAAATTTTAAGGCCAAGTCTAAAAGGAAACTTTTCGTCTATTCTGAAGGCCCCCTTCAACAGGCTATAAATGAAATTAAAGACAATAAACTAAGCATTCGTGAGGCTAGTCGTAATTTCGCAGTCCCAAGATCTACAATTCAAGATAGACTTAAAGGGGTGAGTAAAGCAAAACTTATTAGAAAACCAGGACCTCAGCCTCTTCTTACTGTAGATGGGGAAGAGAAAATAGGTAAATGGGTTCTAAATTTAGCTAAATGTGGCTTTCCCATTACGAAAATTCAGTTAATCGAGACAGCAACAAAAATTTTTACTTATTTAGACAAACAAAATCTACTAAAACAAGATCAACTCAGTGATAGGTGGTATAAAAATTTTATGAAAAGACATCCCAATATTTCCATTAGGGAAGCTGAATGCATTAATAAGGCTAGAGCAATCGTAACGGACGAATCAATTCGATTATGGTTTAAAGAACTGCAGGAATATTTGAAAAACAATAACTGGTCTGCAGTGCTAAATGATGCCAATAGAGTTTTCAATTGCGATGAGTCCGGTTTTTCGCTCTGCCCTAAGACTGGCAAAGTTTTAGCACCAAGGGGTTGGAAAAATCTATACAGCATTAAAACTGGTAACGAGAAAGAAAATTTAACAGTACTAATTGTATTTAATGCTGAGGGTAACGTATGTCCACCAATAGTAGTATACCCCTACGTAAGACCTCCAAAATTTCTTGTAGAAAATATGCCCGAAACAAGGGTTTTAGGAAAAAGTGATACCGGATGGATGAAAGGGGAAGTGTTTTATGAATATTTTGCAAACACTTTTCATAAATGGGTCATGGACAATAACATAACCAAACCAATCATCATGTTTTTAGATGGGCACCGATCTCATATGTCATTACCGCTTAGCAATTTCTGTGATCAGAACCAAATTATTTTATACGCATTTCCTCCTAACGCCACCCATATCATTTAACCTGCCGATGTTATTGTCTTTAGACCATTAAAACTCGAATGGAAGAAAACGGTACAAAACTGGCAATCAAAATCTGATAATGTAAATGCCAACATCACCAAAAATAATTTTGCTAAAGTTTTCAAAGAAACTCTAGATAACATTAATATGGTAGATTACATAAAAAATGGTTTTAGAAAATGTGGGCTTTTCCCGTTTGACTCGAACAATATCAACTATACCAAATGTGTGAAAAACACATTGGAACAAATTTCAACTTGATCCCAAGAAATCTCGATATGCGAATGTGATAATGCTTCCAAAGTAATTAAACACTTAGAAAGAAAACTATACAACGGTGGAATTAACACCGACGTAATTTTAGAAGAAATAAATACTTTAAAAAATGAATTAATTCATCCTTCTCTAACTAAGATCAATAGTATAGTATAGAAGTATAACAATTGGTGACGTTGTTCCAATGGATTCGCTGAATATCGTATCTTTAGATGAAATAATTGTAACAGAACATCCTGAACCAGATGATACTAATTTTGACATACATTATTTAGAAAGACAATCTACCGCTTTCAGACAAAAAGGAGTTTGAAGTACCCCCATATGAAAGCAAAGAAGAAAGTGTTGAAACGATGAAAACCTTAGAAACGAATCTTCTAGATGATGCAAATACTATTGACAACCATAATAATGTCCAAGAACCTAATGGTGTGCTAGAAAATTGTGATATTGGAGAAATCCCAAATGAAACGACTGAAAAAGATGTTCAAGAACCTAATGATGTGCTAGAAAATTGTGATAGTGAAGAAGCCCCAAATGAAAAGACTGAAAAATATGTTTCTATAATTTCACAAACGGAACTTCTAGGAATTGAAAAACCTGTTAAAAAAACTGATAATTTAGACGAGAATATGTTAATAGAAAAATTGAATCAAGATACCCAAAAACAGATAGGCGAATCAACTGAGAACGTAAAAACCAATATTCTGGAAAAATCCTTAGAAGTAGATTTTTCAGAAACGACTCGAGAGAAGACGGTCTCTATTTCAAATATTTTAAAAGATCAAAGCAATTCTTCTAAAAACATACAAATTAATCCTTTCGAGGTCCATTTATTTTATCCAGCTCCTTTAAATAAAGCCAAACAAGTAAACAAAATTAAAAAGAGAGCAAAGAGAATTGTTGAGATTACAAAAGGGGGCTGGAAAAATAAAAGGAAAACAAAAAGACATCCTTAAAAGTAAAGGAAAACACTAAAGAAAAGAAAAAAATACCATGTGCTTCTTGTACTGAAGAATTGAATAGTGACACTGATGAGGACGACAATAAAAATATAGGTTGTGATTTTTGTCCCGGATGGTTCCATTTAAAATGTACTCCATTTTATGGGCAACTCACATATTTCAAGGCTGCACGGGAAATTTATAAATTCGACAGTTGTCTGTAAATTTTTGTCATATTTTTTACAATATTTTACATCTCAGAATTGAGTTTTATTTTATATATTTTTATACTTTAGATCTTAGAATTGTTTTCTTTTTTTTATTCGTTTTTAAAGGATTTATGTTCATTCTTGATCTCAGAATTGTATTTTAATTTGTTTTTTCATTTGTATTTTAATTTGTACCTGATGAATTATTTGTTGTTTTTTATATACAGTTTCTGTAAATACATACCTGTTTCTTTATATATTTTCTTTTTTATATAAAAAAATATGTAATCTAGTTAATTTTTTCCTTAAAATCATTAAACTGACGAGAAACGGGTGTTTTCGAGAACCAGGCCCATTCTGTCCGGGAATAGGTAGTTTGAGGACGAGAACAGGTAAATTGTCAATGGACGACTATTTTCTTGAATACTAATTAAGCAGTGCTAAAAATCGACAAAAAAACTAAAGTTCCAGCTAAAGTAAGGTCCACAGAAATACCGACTTTTTTTTGATAAAGAAAATATTGAAAGTTTCTTTTTAATCTCAGAAAATTGTTCCAAAATGGCACTAACTGGCCGAGAACCGGTTCAGTCACCGTGAAAAAATAATTGAGACCAACGAGGACAACAGCATAATAATTGACATGGATGAAGAACTAAAGAGGATTTTTGAAGACAATGAGTCCGAATTGACATCATCCGAATCAAGGTCGGAATCATCTGTAGATATCCCAGCTTACTCAACTCGCAAAAAATCTCAAATAGTGCAGACCACGCATGTTCTGTCTGATATAAGTTTTTAATAATTGAATTAAAGTAATTTTAATAAAATTTTAGGTGATTTAAATGAAAATTCTCTAAATTGATATTATTGTCTGAAAAAAAATTTGAAAACTGTTACCGTTGCATAATTTATTAGTTATTATTAGTATTTGTTAGTGATGTAAATTATATATATATATATATCGGTTCCCCTTGTACCGTTAGGTGTCGGGGTTGCGGGTTCCGCAGTATATTTTCCATCTTTTCCTATCTTCTGCTATCTTTTTTGCTTCCGCCCAAGAAGTTCCTCTTTCCTTCAGTACGTCACCTATTTCTTGATTCCAGTTTTTCTTAGGTCTACCTATTTTCTTCTTTCCGTCCCAACCTGCCTCCCATATTTGCTTAACTATGTTATCTTCGTCCATTCTTGTCAAGTGTCCGAACCATCTTAGTTGAGTTTGCTCTATTTTTGATATTATAGGATCCACCTTAAGTCTAGCCCTAATTTCATCGTTTTTTAATCTGTCTAGCTTCGTTACTCCTTCTATTTTTCTCAGTATTTTCATTTCCATTGCAATGATCTTTGATTTTAGTGGTTGGGTAAGTATCCATGATTCACTTCCATACGTTAAGGTGGGTACAAAAACAGTTTTATAAATTTTTATTTTGGTTAATTTATTAACCTCCCTTTTGTTTAAAAATACTCCTTTCAGTGCATTGAATAATTTAGATGTGGCTTGTATTCTGTTATTTACATCTGATTCCAAGTTGCCATTACTTTCCAATATGGCTCCTAAGTATTTCAAGCTTTCTGTTGCCTTCATTGTGTATCCATCTATGCTGATTTGTATATCTTCGTGTTTCCTGGATACTGTCATTATCTCGGTTTTATTGAAGTTGATTCTCATCGCGTATTCTTTGAGATATTTGTTCCAGAGTTCTATCGCCTTTTCTAGCTCGGCTTTATTATTTGCTACAAGTAGCAGGTCGTCCGCGTATAGCAGGTCTTTGATTATTATTGGCTTTAGCTGCCGTACTCCTACACTAACTCCTTTTCTATCCTTTCCGCATGCTTGTGATATTTCATCCATCACTGCAATGAAAAGTATGGGACTTAATATTCCTCCCTGTCTTACTCCTTTACATGTGTTGAAGTTTTTTGTGTTTTTTGTCCCTACTCTTACTATGTTGCTTGTCCTGTCGTATATACTTTGTATAGCCTGCAATAATCCATTCGAGACTCCTCTTCTTGCTAGAGTTTCCCATATTTTTTCTCTTGGTAATGAATCGAATGCTTTTTCCAGATCGATAGTGCATAAATACATATTTCTGTTACCCCCAAGTATTCTGTCCATAATCTGTCGGATGCTAAATATCCAGTCCTGCGTGCTTCGTCCTGCTCTGAACCCAGCTTGATTTCCTTGCAATGTAGTATCTATTTTGTTTCTTAGTCTTCTCTCTATGATCCTTTCGTATAGTTTACCTACTACAGATAACAGCGTGATTCCTCTATAGTTATTGCAATTTGCAATATCTCCTTTTTTGTATATTGGAATTATAACACCAACTTTCCAATCTTCTGGGATCTGTTTCTCTTTCCATATTAAATTTAATATATCTAGAAGCATTTCCTTCCCTTGTGCTCCCATGAATTTTACCATTTCCGGCTTTATGTTATCCGCTCCGGGTGCTTTACCAACTTTGATTGCTTGTATTGCCGACTCTATTTCTTCCATTCCAATGTCTAATTGTCCCTCATTTTGTATTAGTTTAACGAGCTTTTCTCTTGGTTGACTATTTTGTGCATCACCTTCCAATAGCTCAGAGTAATACTCGAACCACCTTCGGTTTATGTCTTCTTCTGCTGTGAGGAGCTTGCCATCTTTACTTTTTATGAATCTTTGATTTGAGCTTTTCCCCTTCTTTAAAGTTTTTAGTGTTCTGTATAGAAGTTTCGCGTTTCCTTTACCTTGCGTCTCCATTCGGTGCCCGAAGCTCTCCCACGCCTGACTCTTAGCTTTCTTAATTGCTTGTTTTACTTCCGTTCTTATTACTTTATATTTATCATAGTCCTCTTTTTTCGTTGTTCCAAGATATTTTTTCCAGGCTATCTTTTTTATTTTTGTGTCTTTATTTCATTGTTCCACCATGAAGTTTGTTTCCTGTTACTTATGTATCTTGTTACTCCACATGCTTCCCCGGCAGCTTTGATTAGCGTTTCTTTAAAAAATTTCCATTTATTTTCCATGTATCCATTTTTTTGTTTAAACCAATGTGCTTCTGCTTCTACTTTTATTAGATTTTGATATTTCAGTCTTATGTTCCTCTGTTGTAATTTGTGGCTCTTAATATTGCTTATTTTTTCATTTTTCATAGTTTGTTTTGCATCTACGGTGTTCATTTCTTTGAGCTTTACTTCTACTAGGTAATGGTCCGTGCCGACTTCGTACCCCCTCTTGGCTCTAACGTCCTTCAATTTTCCCAAGCATGTCCTATTCACCAAGACTATATCGATAATTGATTTTTCGTTTCTTGATTTAACTTCCCTGGTGAATTTGTGTATTTGCTTATGTTCAAAGAAGGTATTGGCAACCACTAGGTCGTTCATTATGCAAAAATCGATAATCATATTTCCATTAGTATTTTTTGTATTTTCCCCAAAACATCCAACAGTTCCCTTACTTGATATCGCGTCATTTCCTACTCTACCATTGATGTCTCCAATTATTATATATTCATCTGTTATCCTATCCACTTCCTCTTGTAAACTGTACCAAAAATTCTCCTTCTCTTCTTTTTTCTCGTTTTCGTTTGGTCCGTATGCTACTATTAGGGTTAACGTTTCTTTCCTCATTAATTTAATTGTCACCGTCATTATTCGTTCGGATATCATGTTCCATTTACTTATATTGCTAATGAAACTATTTCTTATTATTATTGCTACACCGGCTTGCGCCCACATACTGTTTGGTACACCGCTATACAGTAATGTATGTCCATTTCCAATTTCAGTCACTCCTTGTCCTTTCTTTTTTGTTTCAGTAAGTGTTAATATTTTTATATCCGTTTTTTCAAATTCTGCTGCTAGTTCTTCCTCTTTTCCATTAATTCCTCTGATATTCCAAGTGCCTATTTTCCATGACTGTCCTCTTTTGTTTTGCATTTTCTGTACCCTTTCTTTGCTCTCCTTATTTTTTTGTTCTTTTTGTTCTTTTTGTACAACTTTCTTAACCTTTTCCATAGCCTCTGTCGTTTCCCGTTGCATGTCCTTTGTTTCCCGTGTTCCTAGTAGTTTTTTTGATTCCGGGCTTTTGAAATCTCCAATAGTTTCCCTTGCTCATCATCCCATTTCCAGCATATTCCATTGATAATCAATTTTTTGTAACCCACTTTTGCCTGATTTCCTTTGTCTCTTTCTTCTTTTGCAATCGTTCTTATTATTTTTTGTATTTCCTGTTCTTTCTTGGTGAGATCAGAGTCAATAAATATCCGGTCCCGTAGGTTTTTCAATTTGTTTTTATTCCTTAGTATATCTACTTTGTCCGTGAAGGAATCAACTTCAATTATACAAACTTTTTCTCCAATTTTTTGAGCCCCTCGTAGTTTGACTGCCACTTGCAACTCTCTCTCCAAAAAATGTTCCATATCTGCTTTCAGTGTTTTATCATCATATGCTTCTAGCTTGATACCAGAGACTATTAAATTTTTCTTTTTGTTGATTTTTTCAAGCACTTCTACTTTTTGATTTAAAGTTATTAGTTCTGTTTTCAATTCTTCATTTTCTTTTTTTATTTCGCGTATCTGTACGTTGTTTTCCCTAATTTCATTCCTTACTTGTTTGATCTCGTCCATCAGTTCATTATTTTTTGACATGAGATCCTTCATCATTGAAATCATTGTGTTCTCTTTGTCTTCGTATACTTTAGCAGGTGAACGTTTAGTAATTTTACTTCTTCCAAAACTATCGTCTAATTCTCTTCTCTTCCTTTTGTATTCTTCGTCCGTGTCAGTTTCACTACCAAGTGGCATTTTCCTCCAATTTATTTTAAGCCGGTACTGTTCCTTTTCTTAATCAGTTTATTAAACGTATTTTGTGTTGCCTATTTTTCAGTCACTGCGGAAGGAGACACGACCCAAGTCGACCTTTCGGAGGTTATGTATCCTATCAGTGACTATCAAAAACTTGTTATTTTTTTTGTTATTATTATGATTTACTTATCTTTTTTATACTTTTTCACTTGTTGGCACTACGTTTATTTGTCTGTGTAACTTTTATGTAAAATAGACTCGTCGCAGCCCGAAAATTTGAGTTTTACAACGGAGTAATATTTTACACATTAATTCACTTTACTTGCCAGGGCCGTATTCCGATGTAAATTATACTGGATTTAAATGATCCGATCAGGCATACTGATGAGAGACAGAGAGAGAGAGAATAAATCATTCTACACATACTTATTTGTTTTTCAGGAATTAGAAAATATTCTCCAAGGAATTCCAGAAGGGAGATTAATACTTTTTAAAAAAAAACTGAATAATGATATGAGGTAGAAACTTTGTAAAATAGTAGTGAGCGAATTAATAAAACTACACAACGAACCCTCAATATAGGTTGAAGGCATTTCACTTTACGTGTGCAGCAGAAGAAATAGTGAAATTATTTCCAGGGGAAATAAAGGACACATATTTTATCACATACTCGTCTTCAAAATTTTCTGATTTAAGACAACCTGCAAAGGGAAAATTGTGGTCGAGGTATGTTAACATAAAAGCGGCACTTCGTGTGGCCAACAAAAAACACAATACACAATAAGGCCATCGAAGTCAACCATGTTGACGATGATAATGTGGAAGCTGATTTAATCTTTTTAAAGTCTGCCATCGAGCCATATGTACGCATTATAAAAGCTTGGGAAACTACTTTTTCATTACGACAGAAACATTATAAGAAATGAGGTATCCTTTTGGTATCAGTTCAGCACCAGAAATTTTTTATAAAAATTTTAAACAAATTTTTGAGAACACACCTGGAATTTTGTGTTATATGGATGATTTGCTTGTTTTTGGGAAAGACCAAGAGTCTCATGATTTTAACTTGAAAAATGTATTAAAAAGAGCTCAAGAAGCCAATATCAAATTTAATAAAGAAAAATGCAAATTTAATTTAAGTGAAGTAAAATTTGTAGGGCACATAATAACTAGTTCTGGAGTCAAAGTTGATCAAGATAAAATTAGAAGTATTTTAGAGGTACCCATTCCTAAATCCAAAAAAGATGTTGAGAAATTTTTAGGTTTAGTAACTTACGTATCAAAATTTGTACAAGGATTGTCTGAAAAAACCTCATTGCTAAGGCAACTTTTAAATAAGAACTCTGTGTTTGTGTGGGATGAAAACCATACTGTAGCTTTTAATAAAATTAAGCAAGCATTGACCTCGACTCCAGCACTAAAATATTTTGATCCAAACAAACCTATGGTGGTGTCTGTGGATGCATCCCAAAATGGCCTCGGTGCTACTCTTCTACAAGATAATTTACCAGTTATTTACAGCTCTAGAGCTTTAACAGAAACTGAAAAAGGCTATGCTCAGATTGAGAAGGAAATGGCCGCGGTTGTTTTTGGATGTACCAGATTTCACCAATATATTTATGGCAAAAAAGTTGTAGTAGAGAGTGACCATAAACCATTAGAATTTATTTGTAAAAAACCTTTAATTAATGCTCCATTACGTCTCCAAAGAATGTTAATCAAGTTACAATTATATGATATCGAAATTGTTCACAAGAAGGGTACTGATTTGGTAATTGCTTTTTGAATGACAATTTAACCCAGGTTGACAAGTTGACAGTAAGTGAAATTGAGGCACACGTTGACTTAATTGAGAAAATTCTTCCAATGTCTAATGATAAATTCAAAGTTTTTCAAGCTGAGACATTAAAAGATAAAATTTTAGTTGATCTCTTAAAATTAGTGAAACAGGGTTGGCCTGAAAATAAAGATAAATTAAATGATGAACTACAAAAGTACTGGGTTCACAGGGAGGAAATTATCAGTGTAAATGATGTGCTGTTTAAAGGTAATAAAGTTATTGTACCAACTACTTTAAGGAAAGAGATGCTTAGATTAATTCATTACAATCACTTGGGTATTGTGAAGTGTCAACTTAGGGCAAGAGAGGCTTTGTTTTGGCCAAAAATTAATTCGGAGATAGAAGAATTTGTAAATAACTGTCATACATGTTTAAATTTTAGAAATTCAAACTCTAAGGAACCACTTATTCCTTCTGAGGTGCCTGGTAAGGTTTGGGACTGTCTAGGAACCGATGTCTATCAGTTCAACGGAAAAAACTATCTCATGGTGATTGACTATTATTCAAAATTTATCGAAACTAGACCACTGAATAAATTAGATAGTATTCATACAATCAATGCTCTGAAATTAATATTTGCTACTCATGGGAAACCATCTCTCTTAAGATCAGATAATGGTACTAATTTTAGCTCAGAAACTTTTAAAAAATTTGTTAATGATTGGGAAATTAAACATGTTACTTCAAGCCCAACTTTTGCTCAATCTAATGGCATGGTAGAGCGTGCCATTCAGTCTTTTAAAAATCTCATGAAAAAATGTGACTATGACAATAAAGATCCTTATCTTTGTCTGTTAGAATACCGATCAACCCCAATAGATAATAATATTCCATCTCCAGCGTTTTTACTTTTTAATAGGGAAATTAATAGCTTGCTTCCTAAATTTAATTGGTTTGAAAAAGAGGGGAATAAAGTGAAAGATTGTCCTAGGCAAAGGCAGGAAAAACAGAAAAGCTTCTATGATAGAAGTTCTAAAGCTCTGGAAGAGTTGAATGTAGGTGAAAAAGTAAGAGCTCAGAATCAAGACAAGACAGCTTGGCAATCTGGTAGTCATTCAAAGGTTGAATGAACCAAGAGCTTATAATGTGAAATTAGAAAACGGTAGCGTTATAGAACGCAATCGCAAGTTTCTCATTAGGGACTCTAATATTGCTAAGCCGATTCCAGATACGACTTTTGTAAATAAAACTAATAATAGACCTAGGCCTCCTGAGGGTGTGGAGGCCTACCAGGCGCGTCCCCGGGTGGCGGATAGGGGAACGGTCAGGAGCTGGGGCGTATGGGCCATCCCTCTTGATCAGTGGCAGTCATAAGTAGGGTGAGAGGAAGTAAAACTCCTCAAAAGCCTTTGCGAAAGCTGTCACCACGGACCAACTCCCCCAAGTGAAGGTGTGAAGGCACCGTGCCGATGTACTGGATGGTCACGGGGAATGTGGCCTCGAACGGTCCCCTGGGGGCACCAGGCGAAACCCCCTTGTATCTCAGCCTTACCTCCTTATGCGGGGCTCTGAGGAGGTGGACAAAAATTTCCCTAGCTACTCGTGGGATTCATATGGATCTAGAAAAAATGAAAAAACCAAGTGCCCAAGAGACGACTAGCAACGACAAGGCTGAAGTAGCCGCCGTAGCTAGCACGTCTTCGGAGGCAGTAATTGAAGGCAGTCACCGGAAGGCGAGCTTTAAAGCGAACTCGCTGGAAGAGGTGGACAAGATGTCAGAGGAGGATCTCCAAGGCGCCAGATTGTCGGGAGCCTCTAGAAAAAGGATGCAGGCTCTGATGAAAGAGGGCCTTGATTACGTTGAAGCCAAAAAGGCTGTAATCAAGGAGAATTTCACCAGGTCGCTTCTACCTAAAAAGAAAAAAGAAGATGCAGGCGAGCGCCCGACCAAAGCCAAAGTAGAGGCGAAGAAGCGCTCTACGGAAGCTAAGGGAGAGGTGAAGAAACGCCCCAGGGAACAAGGGACAACCCCCCCACAGACAAGACCCGCGACGAAGAGGCCCAGAACGGAAGATAAACCGTCCTTCCGTGATGCGGTCTCGTCGGAGAGGGTAGCCATAGTGGAGGAAGGTTATCCTAACAGACAGATGGAGCCGGATAGGCTTAAAGCTCTCCAGCACTCCATCATAAAGGCATACGAGGAGGTGGCAGATGACGGACCTCAAGTGAGATTCGTCAAATGCACCCAAAAACCCGGGTACCTTCTGGTCTATTGCGCGGACATTGTCAGCGCCGACTGGTTGGTGAGAGTGGTTCCTTCGCTGGCTCCTTGGGACAATGCAAGTCTCAGGACCCTTCGGGGGGATAGCCTACCGAAGCCGGCGGCTGCCTGCTATGTCTATGTCCCAGACGAGGACGGCGAGAGACTGGAGGGTAGACGAGTCCTAAACAGGCTGAAGGTGAGTAACCGGAAGCTAAAGACATCGCTCTGGACGATCTGGGGAAACACCCCGATGGAAAAGGGTCAGATGTGGACCTTCTCCATGGATGAGGAATCCTTGGAGGAGATCAGAAGATTGGACATGAGTCCCTACTACGGAATGGGCCGAATAAACTTCAAGGTCAAGGAGCGGGGACCCAAGTCCAAAGGACCAGTGGAGAATAAGGCTTCAAAACCAGGAACCTCCACTGGCACAGTAAGCAGTGCGCCCCCCCCCCCCCACAGGCAGGGAGACCAAGTGCCTCGGGGAAAGGTCCAATGCGGAAGAAGGGGAAGAAGGGAGGATCTTCTATCGAGGGTAGACACGGGGAAGCTTCTCAGCAAAGTGGTGAAAGCCCTCTCAAAAGACCGTCACCGGTCAGGGATGAGGCCCCATGGCGGGTATCGCAGGAACCATCATGTTCCGATCACAGGCATATAAGATTCGATCTTAAGTCAGCAGCCCTAATAGTGACTAAGTTCAGAAATCCAAGGGAGACGAACTGGGAAGGATACGATAAATCCCTCAGAGAGTCACTTAAGGAAGGGACAGTCACTATAAAAGGGAGGGAAAAACTTGAAGTGGCAGTTGACCAGGTCAATGAGGCAATTTTGAATGCCTACCGAGAAAACTGCTCAGAAAGAACAAGGAAACGCAAAGGGAACACAGTTTGGTGGAACAATTATCTAGAGGGTTTAAGAACCGAGGTAAGAAGGCTATTCAATAAAGCCAAGCTCAACCAGAACTGGGACCTATACAGGAGTAAACTCACCCAATATAACAAGGAGATCCGGAAGGCCAAAAGGGACTCTTGGAGAAGGTTCTGTGAGGATATTCTAGAGACCACAGAATGCGCACGAATCCACAAAGTCTTGGCCAAGGAGGGCTCTACTGACAAGGTAGGTCTCCTGAAAAAAATGGACGGAGACTATGCAGGAACGGTCCAGGAAAGCTTGGAGTTGCTGACAAAAGCACACTTTCCAGGAGCTACCATGAATCAAGGTCGGCAGTAGGTAGTCAGTAATCCCCAAGAGGCACACAGACCCAGCCGGGAGGACTGGCAACTGTGACGTGTTTTTCCACCTCCTACAGGTTCTTAACACAAGTACGTCACTTTGGACACCCTCGATGCAAATTGCTGTTAAATAAATGCTCGGGCGCCAGATTTTTCACGTGGTTTGCTCCACGGCCCCTTGACCCTTAACGTCAAGAGTTCCAGATAGCCTCAGATGGAGGTTACGGAAAATTCCAGGGGTCTCGTTGAATTAAACACTTTTATGACACTATAGCTCTTAGATAATTATACTACAGGACATTAAGAAAAAAACACTGATTGTATTGATTTGCTATATTTTCAAATATATACAGGGCCGGACAATATACCAGCACAGGACTAACTTCCTATATATATAAAAGCAATGGATTCAATATTTACAGGGACTAAATATATATACACTAATAATACCTTCTAGAAATTATATATACTTTCATCAGTACCAAACAAAATGAAGATATACAGTATAGCACATGCAAAATCTGCCGGTAGCACGTATGTAAGCAAGTTCGTTTAGCGATCAGCAACGGATAAAGCGGTGTAAGCAGTTATAAGCAAACAGCGAGCAAAACTTACAGGAAAGAGGAAAAAAACCCAAAACCCTATTATCGGGATAAGCAAAATAAAACTATCTTCACAGTAGGGATGGTTAAGCGGGATAGGTAAGAAAGAGACTCAATATATAACCGGCTGAAAGGGAAACAGCTGGTGGCTAGGCCTCTGCTCTGTTCCACAATCAGTTTTCAAAATTATCGGAATACGAAACTATTTGTAATTCGGGAGTAAAATAAATTAAAATTAGCTTAAACTGAAACTACAACCGTCTGAAAGGGAAACAGCTGGTGGCTGGGCCTCTGCTCTGTTCCACAATCAGTTTTTAAAATCGCAAATTTTCGGAAAACTAAACTATATATAATTTGGGAACAAAATAAATCCAAATTACTGAAATTATAACCGGCTGAAAGGGAAACAGCTGGTGGCTAGGCCTCTGCTCTGTTCCACAATCAGTTTTTAAAATACCAAATTATCGGAAAACGAAACTAGAAATTTGGGAATAAAAAAAAATCAAAAGTAGCTTAAGGTGAAGTTATAACCGGCTGAAAGGGAAACAGCTGGTGGCTAGGCCTCTGCTCTGTTCCACAATCAGTTTTTAAAATACCAAATTATCGGAAAACGAAACTAGAAATTTGGGAATAAAAAAAAATCAAAAGTAGCTTAAGGTGAAGTTATAACCGGCTGAAAGGGAAACAGCTGGTGGCTAGGCCTCTGCTCTGTTTCACAATCAGTTTTTAAAATCACAAATTTTCGGAAAACTAAACTATATATAATTTGGGGACAAAATTAAATCCAAATTACTGAAATTATAACCGGCTGAAAGGGAAACAGCTGGTGGCTAGGCCTCTGCTCTGTTTCACAATCAGTTTTTTAAAATCACAAATTTTCGGAAAACTAAACTATATATAATTTGGGGACAAAACTAAATCCAAATTACTGAAATTATAACCGGCTGAAAGGGAAACAGCTGGTGGCTAGGCCTCTGCTCTGTTCCACAATCAGTTTTTAAAATACCAAATTATCGGAAAACGAAACTAGAACTTTGGGAATAAAATAAATCAAAATTAGCTTAAAGTGAAGTTATAACCGGCTGAAAGGGAAACAGCTGGTGGCTAGGCCTCTGCTCTGTTCCACAATCAGTTTTTAAAATCGCAAATTTTCGTACAAAAGTTATCTTATAAGTTTGGTCAGAAGGTAGGACAACGGGTATAAGAACTGTGATCTGAAGATAAAATCTAAAATCCTGTTTAACTGTATCTTATATTAAATATTCAACTAATTCACTCACAAAAACCTTTCCTAAAAGAAAACACTAAATAAAAAACTAAACATCAAGTTTCTTATCTATGGTTACAGAAAAACCCATTCACTGAAATACGGTACTAAAATTTTAACAAAAATCAATTTTATGTTTTTAACTAATCCAAATATATTTCCCCGGCTTTACTAAAATAATTTTCCTCACTGTTGCTACACACGGTAATTTTATATTATAAAGCAAGTAACTTACTCAAAATAAAATTTAGGACTCGGACGGTCGGCACTATCAAAATTCACAAAACTCGAACTCGGGCTAGCGGAAATATATATCACGATCGGTACTAGGTTTTAATTCTTATGAAGAACGGTAAGAATCGAGAGCGATTAAGCCGTTTTGCTTCCGAATTTATATATTCATTCCTCCCTACAATTTTTGGTCATTAGCGAAATATTATTTTACTTGTAACAAAAAGTTCCTAATATACTGGACGGTTTTCGATTTAATTAAAATAGTTTATATACCGTATGTCCTCTAGTCTTTGAATTTTTAAAATGGAAATTAATAAAAATTTTATATTTTAACTTGGAATTCACATCTTTGAATTACTCATAAAATAAATAAATAAAGTAATGCTGATATACAAAACGGTAAAAAAAAATTCAAGTCGGAAATTAAGTAACGAGTTATATAAAACTTGCTAATAAGCAATATACTAACGGCAAAAAAAATGAAAGAAGATCCAACATCATTTTAAAAAAAAATAACTCGTTACACAACTTGTCACTGCCATTACAAGGCCAGATAAAATAAGATGGGCCATAGACGAATTCCAACCCTTTAAATCACCGGGAGAGGATGGAATCTATCCGGCCCTATTGCAGAAAGGTAAAGAGGCATTAGTGCCGCAACTAAGTAAGATTTCCAAGGCTAGCCTAGCCTTTAAATATACTCCGGTAATATGGAGGAAGGTGAAGGTCATCTATCTTCCGAAGGTGGGTAGAATCTCAGTCCAAACGCCCCAATCATATAGACCAATTAGCCTAACGTCATTTCTACTTAAGACTTTGGAAAAGCTAGTAGATAGGTACATAAAGGAGAGCGCTCTGAAAACGCGCCCTCTAAGCGAGAGTCAGTACGCTTATCAACAGGGCAAGTCAACAGACTTAGCTCTGGATGACTTAAACCGGCTACTGTCCAAGTCGATCGACGACGAGGAAATAGCAGTAGCTAGTTTTTTGGATATAGAGGGAGCATTTAATAATGCTTCTCCAATATCTATAACCAGGTGTATGGAAAGAAGAGGGGTCGAACCCACCATCTGCGGGTGGCTTGCAGCTTATCTAGGGAATGGAATAATTACATCCACCCTGGGGGAGGCAACCATCACAGCGGGGGTGGAAAGGAGGCGTTCTATCGCCCCTTTTGTGAGCAATTCTAGTAGACACGCTTCTAGTACGGCTGTCCGACGAAGGTATTCAGTGCCTGGGATATGCGGACGATCTTGCTATCGTCATAACAGGACGGTTTCCAAGTACACTATCAGAGCGCACACAAATGGCGCTTAATATAGTAAGTGGTTGGTGTAGGGAGGAAGAACTGGCAGTGAACCCCAACAAAACTACACTGGTACCGTTTACAAAAAAGAGAAATTTGCAAGGTCTACAAAAGCCGCAAATAAACGGAGTGGAAATTCCATATGCGAAAGAAGTTAAATACCTAGGGGTAATCTTTGACCAGAAGCTTACATGGAATTCTCATATCGAAAAAACCAGACACAAGGCCAGAATCGCTCTGGGAAGGTGCAGGCAGATGTGTGGAAAGAATTGGGGTTTAAATCCCAATATGACCAAATGGTTATACACACAGGTCGTGAGGCCAGGGATAACCTATGGATCAGTAGTCTGGTGGCCCAGGACACTGCAGATTGGAGCGCAAAGGTAGTTAAGTGGTATCCAAAGGCAAGCTTGCTTGAGTATCACAGGGGCCATGAGAACAACGCCGACTGCAGCCCTGGAGGTGATACTAAACCTACCGCCACTACATATCTTCGTTCAGGGAAATGCAAGATCTGTTAGTCACAGATTATTACAGGGGCCTCCTCCTATAAGTCAAGGACACGGCAAGGCCTATAAAAAGTTATATGAAGAAATAAAGGCAGATCCAATACTGGGAATGCCAATGGATCAGACTGCCCCACAATACAGCTTTAAAAATGAATACAGAGTAGTTATTCCAGAGAGAAAGGACTGGGAGGCAGGGCCTCCTATAACAGCGAATCTCAACTGGTACACTGATGGCTCTAAAACAGACTCTGGAGTAGGAGCCGGAATATATGGGGTACAAGAGAAGATCAAGATCTCTCTAAGCCTAGGGAAACATGCCACTGTCAATCAGGCAGAGGTAATGGCAGTGCAATGCTGTGCAGAAGAGTTGATGAGACGGAAGGTGGATAGCCAAAGAATCGTCATCTACTCCGACAGCCAGGCGGCACTAAAGGCGATAAGCTCATATCGGACAACGTCAAATCTGGTGTGGGAGTGTCGCAAGGCCCTCAACAGACTAGGTAGGCATAATAGAGTGACCCTAGCCTGGGTACCAGGTCACCAAGGAATAAAAGGCAATGAAAAGGCTGATGAATTAGCCAAGCAGGGAGCTACTGAGGTCATGATAGGGCCAGAACCTTCCTGTGGAATTGCAAAAAACCTCACTAAGGAGAGCATCCACCAATGGATAAGAAATCAGGCGCTGTGCTGGTGGCATTAAACCACAGGACAAAGGCACGCTAAACTATTCCTTAAAAGCCCTTCGGCCAAACTGTCACGCGACCTACTATGTCAAAGTCGAGAAACGACGAGGATGATGGTGGGAATGCTAACCGGACATTGTAGGCTGAGGAAGCATATGCATGCAATTGGCCTAGCAGATGACAGCCTATGTAGGTTTTGCCAGGAAGAAGATGAAACCGCGGAGCACATACTTTGTGAGTGCGAAGGCCTAGTAAGGGTGCGGTTTCAACTATTCGGAGAAGAAAAACCGAGGGTAGAAAGCTATGCACGGGAGGCGGTATCCAGGCTAATAAATCTAATAAAAAGAATAAAGCTAGATATCGAGCTCTAAGGATAGGGGGGACCACAATAGATCTGCAAAGGTCGGGATAGGACAGAGAGCCACTCCATTTCTAATCTAATCTAATCTAGGCGTAACGTACATCCACCCAAGCATTTGGATAATTATGACACTTAAGAGTTTAATTATTTCTAGTTTATTTTAGTTAAGTGAAACTTATAAATAGTACGTAGTAATAAAAGAAGGGAGGTGTAGTGTGATTAGACCTTTAGTAGGAACGTGATGAGTTGAGAACTGGCAGCCAGGGCAGAAGTGGACAGCTGTCAACGGGAAAGATGACAGCTGTCAACGGGAACACGAGGCAATCGGGTTAGAGTTAGTGAGCTTGTACATTTGTAATTATAGTACCTAGTTTATAGTGTAAATAAAACTAAAATAAAACAAAAGACTTTTAATTAGTTATCAAGATAAACAACGAACATAACGTTTTTTTAATTTTCTTTTATTACTTCAATTAGTATCAAGTCTGTATAATTATTTATTGGTATATTTGTAATAGTATATTACGTAACAAGAGTTGTAAGTAACCCATTACGCACGAAGCCGCGCAGCGGCGAGTGCGTAGTGGGATTACAACTCGTGTAGCGTACTATACTTTTTTACGCCCATCTACTTTCTTCTGAGTGCTCATAATTTCATCTTTTTCATTACTAACAGTCATATTCATAGGTAAAGTTGATAAAATGTTCGCATACTATAATTTGTTACCAAAATTGACAGCATAAATGAGATGACGTTTTTTTCCCATATCAAGAAACACCGAATTATTTTTTTTTAATTGTAAAATGTGTTGTCGACGTTTAGGGGCATCTCTCTTTTAATCTAAAATGTATTTCACTAATTCTAAGAGCTTTTATGTTTATTAATTGATTAAAAGTATGTTAATAAACCAAATAAAGTATTACGTAAATAAAAATTTGATTGCAATTTGATTCAACAAAGAAATCTAGGTTTTTCTATCTAAACGCACATGTATGTTATGAAATTTTCATTACGTGCATGTTATTGTTAAATGTCACTTACAAGGAATGTTGTCAGTGCGATTTTTGACGTTTACAGACATGGGCGTAGAAAAACCAAATTATATGATTAGGAACTGTTTCAACATAAAAAAGATAATATTAACACTGTTCATTAATAATATCGCTCTTTAATTGGCCACTCTGTATAATAATATTAAATAACCATTTATTGACTACAGAATTTTACATAGGTATTTTAGGTGGAACACGATTTCAACCAATCGTTTGATGATAAGATAGATATTATTTATAATGAATCGCACAAGGTGTCTGAAGCAATTTTGGAGGAGATAAATGATAGGAAAATAATACTTCCAAACTTTAATTTAGGTAAGTTAATACTTTAATTATCTGACATATTTGTAATACAATATTATGTTTTTTTTATTCTCCAGACGTGTTTTCAAAGTCTTTACTGGCGCTGCCTTATTTATTTTCACCTGTTACGGTGAAAAACCAGGTTAAGAATTCTTCGAACTGGAGGCCAACTAGGGTGGAAATTAAGGAAAGTTTTGTTTTTGCAGTTAAGGTTTGTAAACTATAATATGAATAATATAGTCTGCAGCAACAGTACAATGTCTTATCACTTCTTTGCAGTAAATAAATAAAATTAATATTATGTGGTCCTGTGTAAGCTTCTATATTTGTCTTTGTTTATGTCACTTACTGCAAAGGAATAAATTGAATGAAAAAATAATACAGGTAATATTTATATATTTTCTTATATCTATTGTTTCTTTCAAGATTTTCAAGAGTTCCAAGAAATATTATACCGAAGAAAGGCAAAATTGGACAAGTTCAATTTGCCACTTCAGCCGTTTGCGGTTTGGAACGAAGACTTAGAAAACGAGGCGGAGTCTCATTTTTTATTTATTTCCATGAAAGAACCTACAAATGCTCATCAGCTATTAGGTGCTTGGAGCTTCTTTTTAAGATCTTCCATGGATTAAATTTGGAGTACCCAGTAGAAAGCAGGCACGTATGGAATTTAGTCCAAGAGTTGGTATTTAAGATACCAAACAAGACCAAAAATAGCGCAAGTTCTTCTGTGGTGGCCGATGTGTCATCACACATGTAAATTTTTTTTCACACTTAAATCAAGTAATGTATGTTCTGATATTAGATTTGTTGTAGTTTTAGGTAAATAGTTTTATTTTTAAAACTAGTTTCAAAGATGTTAAAATAATGCTTAAACATGAAATTATCACATGATGCTAAAGAAATATTTAATTACAAATCTGTGGAATCAAATTGTTACAGAAACTTTGATTCTCTTAATTCATTTCGCAAACACCTTAAAAAGCATTGCCTTGAAGATAATTCTAATAATTCGACCCAAAAATTCGATCACACTAGTTCTGAAAAAGAGTATTTAAGTAATGAAATATATGTAGATAATTTTTATGACTCTGCAGAAGAGGTTGCACCAGATGTTTTAGTTTCAGAAGATTCTAAATTCCTCACCAGTTTTGAAAAGTTTACCGAAGTGGTGGAAAATAAATCTTTACACTTTGTTTCTGAGTTATATTCTAATAATACTTTTTGTAGTGAAGACATTCAATATACAGGGTGTTTCAAAAAAAGGTAACACCGTCTCTAGGATAGGTAAAAAACTGAAAAATAATTGGGGTTTGCTTAGTAAAATTTTTTTCTAACGCCATCCGTTTTCAAGATAAAGGGCGTTGAAGAAAATAAAAAATTACACATTTCTTACGATTTTGCCGAAACTACTGGCACCATTGCAATGAAATTTTATACGAATATGTTTTGGAAGCTGATATATCCCATGAATTTGTTTTTATATCTAACTCTCATAGAGGGCGCTAGTTACACGATTCATACAACGTATTATTCAACATAACTTTTTTTAGGGTAGAATTATTAGTCAAAACTCCAAGTGAACATAAACATCGTTTAATTTTACACCAAAAAGGTACTCTTGGTAAAACTCGATATTATGTACCGTTTTCGGAATATTTTGATTTGAAAATTATGAAGTAATAATCGCTCCTGGTATAAACTAATGATAAAGTTCGCTTTTCCCTAAGTTTGCCATGTAAAATTGACATTTATTGATTGTTATGACAATAAGTCAACAATAAATAGAGTTTTGAAACCTTGTTATTTGTAAAATTAGATATTGTTAAACAAAATGTACTCAAATGTTGAATACACCGACATGTTATTAACTTTAGGCGAGTGTTTAGGAAACTCTAGTGCAGCTTTTACGCGTTATGCAGAAAAGTTTCCTAGAAGAAACTTACCGAGTAAAAAAACATTTAGAGCAGTTGAACGACGTTGTCGAGAAACTGGGAATGTAAGACCAAAGAAAATAAATTCAGGTAGACCAAGAACAACAAGAACAATTAATAAAGAAAATATTATTTTAAATTTAGTTGATCAAAATCCAACATTAAGTGTAAGGAATATGGCAAGACAAACAAATACATCTTCTTCAACTACTTGGCGGATACTTAAAGAGCAGCAGCTACATCCTTACCATTACAGACAAGTTCAAGAACTCTTGCCGGACGATCTACCGGTTAGAGTCGATTTTTGTGAAACATTGCGAGAAAGGACAGCCCTCAATCCAAATTTTTTAAAATGTATTCTTTTTACGGACGAGGCCACCTTTACGCGACAAGGTATGTTTAACTCCCATAACGCACACTACTGGTGTGATGAGAATCCACAAGCCAAAAGGGTATCACATTACCAACACTCATTTAAAGTTAATGTTTGGGCAGCAACTTTAGGTAACAGATTAATAGGTTATCATATTCTACCTGGAAATTTAAGTGGTGATATGTACCTTGATTTTTTAAATAATCACTTATTTGAGATATTAGAAGATTTATCGATAAATGAGCGAACATCATTATTTTTTATGCATGATGGAGCTCCACCGCACTTTGATAGAAGGTGTCGTAATTGGTTGAGTAACAATTTTCGGAATCGATGGATTGGTAGAGGTGCAGAAGCTCCGATTCATTGGCCTCCTCGGTCATGCGATTTTAATCCTTTGGACTACACAGTCTGGTCGTATATTAAGGAAAAAGTCTATGCTACAGAGGTAAATTCTCGTCAAGAATTAATAGACAGAATTAAACGTCACTTTAATGACATCATAGATGATCCCCAACCGTTAAGAAGATTAATGGATCCTTTAGAAAAAAGGATAGACTTGTGTATTCGTGAAAACGGAGGACATTTTGAACATTTACTCTAATTGAATTTTATGTTATGTTCTTTGTCTTTATTTTAATTTTCTTATTGTAAGTTTTTTTAATTAATAAATTTATCATTAACTTATACGAGGAGCGGTTATTACTTCATAATTTTCAAATCAAAATATTCCGAAAACGGTAGATAATATCGAGTTTTACCAAGAGTACCTTTTTGGTGTAAAATTAAACGATGTTTATGTTCACTTGGAGTTTTGACTAATAATTCTACCCTAAAAAAAGTTATGTTGAATAATACGTTGTATGAATCGTGTAACTAGCGCCCTCTATGAGAGTTAGTTATAAAAACAAATTCATGGGATATATCAGCTTCCAAAACATATTCGTATAAAATTTCATTACAATGGTGCCAGTAGTTTCGGCAAAATCGTAAGAAATGTGTAATTTTTTATTTTCTTCAACGCCCTTTATCTTGAAAACGGATGGCGTTAGAAAAAAAATTTACTAAGCAAACCCCAATTATTTTTCAGTTTTTCACCTATCCTAGAGACGGTGTTACCTCTTTTTGAAGCACCCTGTATAATAAATGGTGTAATGATGCACTTGGTATATTTAAATGATTTGATTTCCGAATATTGTATTGAGGAAAGCAGAAAAATGATAGTGCTTACATATATTAATTCTTTACAAAATATATTTACTGGCCTTGAAACTAAATATTTTGGGCTAAAAAAATTAGAGGAATGTGAATATTATATTAAACCAGTGGAATATGTTGTAGGAGAACGAATTAATAAAATTCATAAGGGAATTGGCTTGCCCAAATCGTATACGGCTGAATTTATTTCAATACAAATGGTTCTGAGAAAATTTTTTGAATTACCTTTTATTTATAAAGAAACTTTACAAAATATTAAAACAATGGAAAAAGAAAAGCATGTTTTAAACGTAGTCAATACAGATTTTTGGAAGTCTAAAGTTGAAAAACTCAATCTTTCAACAAATCTTTTCCAATAATAATATATTTTGATGAATATGAAACTGGAATCCTTTTAGGCTCGCATGCTGGTATTCATAAACTAGGAGCCGTTTATTTTTCAATTCCCTGCATTCCTCAAAAGGTTTTAGCTCATTTGGACAATATATTCTTAGCATTATTTGGTCGTAATATTCTTTTAGACAAATTAATTGAAGAACTGTTAAAATTGGAATCTAAAGGGATTACAATAATTAAAACTGAAAGTGGAACACAAAACATATATTTTTGTGTTTGCTTTGTCTTGGGAGACAATTTGGGGTTGAACTCTATTTTAAGATTTACTGAAAGTTTTCGAGCGAACTTTTATTGTAGATTTTGTAAATGTGACTGTGAAGAAATGCAAAAACAATGTGAAGAGGTTAACGAAAAGCTTAGAAATAAAAGTAATTACAACATTGATCTCAAAAAAATAATTTATCTTCAACTGGTATAAGGCAAGAGTGTGTTTTCAATAAAATACCATCATTTCATGTAACTGAAAATTTTGCGGTTGACATTGCGCATGATATTTTCGAAGGTGTTACAATTTTTGATTTTGTGGAGATATTTTGTCAGTTTATATTTATTGATAAAATTATCACTATAGATACTTTGAAGATAAAGTATTTTAATTACAATAAATCTTATTACAGTTTCCTGTAATATTGTCGTATTTAATAGAGTGAATGTATCAACAGATGTCGAAAGGAATAATTATAAATATTCAACACTCTATGATTTTTTTGAAAAATAATATTTTTCAAAAACAGTGGCCGTTCAACTTGATTACGGTAAAAACGTTGATAAAGCTCCACTTATAAATTATGAATCGTATAATTTTAATGAAATTTAATGCTTCCAAGCTATATCATGAACACGTTTGATGTCAAAAAATACGGCTAGAACTTTTTGCTTGTTAAGCAATGCTTCATGAATGTCGGATTCTAAGTCAATTATATTATCAATTGTTGAAGGTCCTTTTCTAAAACCGTTCTGTTCCCTGCTTAGTAAGGAATTGAACTCCAGGAACGAAATAAGTCGGTTATTAACTATTTTTTCTAATAGTTTGCAGACACAAGAGGTGAGGGAGATAGGCCTACAAGAATTAGCAGCATTTTTGGGGCAGTTTAGTTTTAAGATCGGTACTATCGTTGCTTCCTTCCAAGTATCAAGGAATTGTTGTTGAAGCCAGAAATAATTGAAAATATTCAATAAGAATATTGAAGCTTGCTTGGAAAGCTTCCTTATGAATGCTGAGGGACCGTGGATCTGGACCGTGAATACTATCTGACCTTTTTCAGGGCTTCGTAAAACTCATTCAACGAAATGGCACTGTTAAGGGGAGAAAATGTCTTTAAAATATTTTTTAAAACGGTGGATATTTTAATTATAAGTTGAAGCCACAAGATTCAGGAGTATAACAAGCCGTTGTTCATTTATTTGGATAACAATTGAGGGAGTTTTTAAGGAGGCGTGTCGTCAATCCACTGGCTATTATGGAGATTCCGCACTTAAAAATCGGTAAAGTTAGATTTTTTGTACGGATAAAACGGCTTCATGTAGAAATCAAACACTGTTCTACTGTTCTCAAATTCGTGAAAGTGGGGGTGTCATGGAATGAATTCTATTAGTTTTCAGGTTCAGTTCATTTTAAGTGTATTTTTATAATAAATGTGTAGGGAGTCGTTGTCAAATTTTACAAGTTATTTCAGCAAAATTTATTTTTATTTCCATGCAAATTTTTAATAAGTGAAAAAATACGGTAATTGTTAGCTGGCGTAAGTCAGTGAGGCGTGTAGGTGAAGTAGGGTGGGAAGTTCGTGAATAAATAGTTCTTCCAGCAAAGCTGAAACGTTATAAATTGTTTATTTAAACAACTGACAAATTAATTATTATTTTCAGTTTGTTCCTTGCGATATTCTCATTTTTGAGATTGTTTTCGTTGGGAATTAAACCGCGATGGTTTTTGAAGTTTTATTTTGAACGTTTCGGTTGCTGGAATCTTCATTTTCAATGCTTGGTACCTGCACCACGACGCAGCAAAAAACTATGCCGAAAATTACTATAAAATTTACACGAGAATTTTCGTCGATAAAATATGCTGTATGACATGACCAAAAATTCTAGCGAAAACTTTCGGAGTAAAAATATTAAATATGTTCCATATTCTCCAGGCAAAATTTTATAAATCCTATTATTGAAAAATAAATAATATTAGGCTAATGGAAGTATGTTTGTTTACTGTTTGCTACGATTTTAAAGGTCAATATGCACCTGGCATACATCAAACAAAATAACACGTCTGTGCATGCGTATCGAATGAATTACTCCGAGAATTTTTGGGAGATATATCGCTCGTGGCACAGATTTTAGAAAATGTTACAAAATTTTTTTAGAAATTTGTGGTAAATTTCAGAGTAATTTCCGGTATAATTATATCATGACACGTATGTCAAAGCAGAAACTAAAAAATGACTATTTAAATAATTTATGGTTGATTGTGGAAATTTTAATTATTATACTAAATTTCAATTGAAATTACAAGAAAATTTAATACAGAAAGCAAATCGAATACAAAAATAAATGTGACACCGCCAGAAACAAAACAGCTACACAAAAATAGTGGTGAACAGTTATTGATGTATTTAACGTTGATATAGTGTAACATTTTTTGTTTGATGTATAAATATTCAGTATTCGTGGACAAAGTATAGTATCAAACTAGCATATAACGGCTATTATTCACCAAGATGTTTATTCCACCCACCTGCGACTCGCGACATAAACGCATGTGATGCCTTTTGGCCTAAACATTAAGTCATTAATTATTTAAAATATTATCGAATAAATTCCCTTCAGCTAATTCCAATAAACCACGAATTGTTTTATAAATAATAAATATAAAGGTTACACGTACGAGTCAATGTCAAAGCAAATAAACATTATCTAGTATCATGTATGTTTACTTATAGTGAACTTGACTCTTGGTATATATAGGTAACAATAGTATTTTAAGGATTCATTATTAATTCATTATTAATTCATTATTGATTCATTATTATTATTAAGTCATTGTTATGGTCATTCATTAAAGGATGATTACAGTCAGTATCATTCATTCTAAGTAGTAATCTAAGAGTAGTCAATTAGTGTTAGTGGTTAATGTATAGTAAATATTAAATAGAACATGTCCCAGTGAAACAGGTAGTTGTTTTATTCCTGGGGGATGACCCACCAAGTGACCAGCAGCACCACCTAGTCAGAGGCCCTTCTACTATCCTACTACACCCAGTATCCTCATTACATTACACATTACATGGCGATCCTGCAAACAATTGGAGTTCTGTAACAATGGGTGGTAAAGCAACGAAACAAGCGGTCCAAGAAAATGGCGTGGTCAACAGTAATTTTATAGTACAAGAAGAGGAACTCAAAGCAGATCTGGAGGTGAAGATTCTTATCTACATTATTGTGGTTGTTTTGGTACTACAATTTGGATGGTCTATATATAAGAATCATAGAAGACAAATGAAGAGGGAGATAAGAAGAAATCTACAGCAAAGCACGCTAAATCTGTAGGATGGTGAGAATATTATTTTTTTGTAAACTTTAAGGGTATATTCTGTTTTGTGGCTAAAATTTTTTTTTGATAATTGATATTTCATATTTTTATTTCTATTGACAATGAATTTTAAATGTCCTCGAGTGATGGAAATGCAGTAACGTGGGATGAATTTGAGATTAGATTGAATTTAATTTTAGAAGATATACGTAGGAATAGTAAGCGTGTGTTAAAAAAGGAGGTTCCAAAAAGCTCAGATAGTCATATAGATATAATAAATAAGTTGTGTGATTCATTTAATAGTTTCTCTAAGTTAATAAATAAGAATTGGTATAAGTTAGAGGAGAATCAGCAGAGTACATGTATTTTATATTTTAACAAAATTAGAGAAAAGGTAGAGAAAGCATTTCAAGTGTTAGATTGTCAGTATGAAGTTCCGTCTCAATTAATTACGCGTAATAATTTAATTAATAATTTAATAGTATTAGAAGCAATGAGCAAAGATAAAAAGGAGAAAATGGCATTAAGTATGAATGACTTTTTCAATTTAGCTGGTAAGATATTACCAAATGAATTTAATGGGGATATAAGCAAATTGCAATCTTTTGTAGATGCTATAAGTTTGCTACAGGTTGGTGCAGCAGAGCATGAGGAGAATGCTGTACTATTTGTGAAAACTAGGCTAACTGGAAAGGCCAGGAGTCTAATCACCACCGAAAAATCGTTGGTAGAAATTATAGGAACCCTTAAAAAGGGACTAAAGGGAGATAGTGCTAGTTTAGTAGGAGCTAAATTAAGCAAATTAAGACAAAACAATAAGGATATAGTTGAGTATGCTTCAGAGATGGAGAAATTAACAGATCAGTTACAAGCCGCGTATTTGGCAGAAGGAATGCCAGTACATTTAGCAACTAAGTATACAACAGAAGCAGCAGTAAAATCACTGATCGACAACTCAGCATCAGAGCGGATAAAAACCGTTATAGCAGCTGGGAATTTTACGACACCGCAAGAGGTGATGACTAAATTGGTTTCCATCAATGTGGGAAACAATCAGTCAACAGGAAGTGTTCTGCATTATAAGGCAGATAGAAATAAGTTTGTGTCAGGAAATACCTATTTTCCACAGCGAAATACCTATTTTCCTCAGCGAAGACACTCTTATGTAAATCATAATGGAGAAAATAATTTCCATAGGAAAAATAACTACGATAACAGTAGGAAATTTCACGCCAATCAAGGCAATAGGAGATTTACTGGTTACAGGGAGAAACCAGAAGAATATAGGAACAAGCCTAACAATAGGTTTAACAATGATAATAAATATAGAAATGTAAGAATGTGTGAGAGTGGAGAGACGAGAGTGGAAGATGAACAGAAAGAATTGGGGTTTTGAAAAAGAAAGGTGAAAAATCCAAAATTTTAAATAACTTGCATAATAATAATCATTATATTTATAACTTTGATTTAACTCTTTCAAACTTTGTGCAAATTAAAACTGACATATCGGATAATATAGATACTTTTATATTAGATACAGGTGCAGATATATCGTTATTAAAAATTTCAGATAATTTTCCACATCACTTAATAAAGACAACACAAATCTTAAATATTAAAGGAATAACTCAGGGAGAAATTAAAACTTTGGGTACAATAGAAACTTTTCTTTTTATTAAGGGTATAGCATTTCAACATTGTTTTCATGTAGTTGAGGAAGAATTTCCTATACCTACGAATGGAATTCTAGGTAGGGATTTCATAAGAAATTATAATTGTATTTTAGATTATTCAGAATTAAAATTATACATAGATTGTAAATCTAGGAATACAGTAACATTAGAAATTCTTGACAATCCTGAATATGATACTTTGGCAATACCGCCTAGATGTGAAGTCTATCGGTTGGTAGAAAGTTTCAAAAACTTAAGACAAGATAAAGTTGTTGAGCAACAAGAACTATTACCAGGAATATTTATAGCAAGATCTATTATATCAAAAACTAATCCTTATGTCAGAATTTTAAACACAAATTATGAAAGCAAGTCGATAAATACAAACAATATTAAAATATTGGATTTAAATTTATTTCATGTATATGCTGTGAAGAATGAAAGTAAGAATAGGTTGAAAGAATTAAGAAAAACATTAAATTTAGAGGTACCAGAATACGTGAGGGATAAGCTAATAAATCTTTGTGAGAATTTTTCAGACATTTTTGCTTTAAAGAACGACATTTTAACGCATAATAATTTTTATGAGCAAAAGCTATTGGTAAAAGATGATACTCCAGTATATATTAAAAATTATCGCACGCCACATTCTCAATCTTCAGAACTTAATAATCAGGTCCAAAAGTTATTAGAACAAGGTATAATTGAATCTTCAATCTCAGATTATAACAGTCCAGTTTTACTTGTTCCCAAAAAGGCAATCAATGGAGAGAAGTCTTGGAGACTTTGTATAGATTTCAGGCAATTGAACAAGAAAATAGTCACAGATAAATTTCCATTACCCAGAATAGATTCGATCTTAGATCAGTTAGGGAGGTCGAAATGGTTTTCAGTCATAGATCTTATGTCAGGTTTTCATCAAATTCCCTTAGAACAATCTTCAAGGAAATATACATCTTTTAGTACAGAAAAAGGTTCTTTTCAGTATACAAGATTACCATTTGGTTTAAATATAAGTCCAAATAGTTTTTCAAGAATGATGTCCATAGCATTCTCAGGATTAACTCCAGAAAAAGCATTTCTTTATATGGATGATATAGTCGTAATAGGGATGTCAGAAAATCATCATTTAAGTAATCTCGAAAGGGTGTTTGACACATGTCGGAAATTCAACCTTAAATTAAATCCACAAAAATGTCAATTCTTCAGGCGAGAAGTAACGTATTTAGGACACAATTTGTCCAGCGAAGGGGTTCTACCCGATAAGGCAAAATATTCAGTCATTGAGAAGTATCCAGTGCCCAAAAATTCAGAAGAATCTAAAAGGTTCGTAGCATTCTGTAACTATTACAGACGTTTCATTCCAAATTTCGCTGAAATATGCATACCTCTCAATAAATTATCTAGGAAAAATGTGAAATTCGAGTGGTCGGAAGACTGCGAAAAATCATTCCAAATACTAAAATCGGCATTAATTCAGCCGCCTATTTTGAAATATCCAGATTTCAATAAAAAATTTATATTGACAACAGATGATTCAAATATTGCGTGTTCTGCAATACTTAGCCAGGAATACGAAGGTATAGATCTACCTATAGCTTATGCATCGCGAGGTTTTAAGAAAAGTGAATTAAATAAACCTATAATCATGAAAGAACTGTTAGCTATCCATTGGGGAATTAATCATTTTAAGTGTTATTTATATGGTTCTACACATTTTATTGTGAAAACGGATCACAAGCCGTTAACACATCTTTTTTCGATGACAGACCCAACTTCGAAACTTACGAGAATTAGACTAGACCTAGAAGAATACAACTTCGAAATACAATATTTGAAAGGAAATTCAAATTATGCGGACAGTATTTCAAGGATATCCATAAATGAATTAAAAGACTTGTACATTGACAATGCTCACATCTTAGCAATAACGAGGTCAAAAACTCGTCATAATAAAGCTCAGCCTATAGGAGAAGATAAAATAATTTCCACAGAAATAAAGGAAGATATTCGCAAGCCAGCAGTATATAAAGTACTGAATAATTTAGAGGCGCATAAATTACCAATTCTGCAATTTGAAAATAACCGTGTTTCGTTAAGGATGAACATACGGATCAAAAACAGGATGAGATTTAGCCAAGCCTTATTAAATACCGATATAGTTAACTTTGATTTAGATCAAACGTTAGTTCAGCTTGATAAGCTAGCGGTAAATAATGGTATAAAAAGGATGAAAATTTATATGAATGATATTATTTTCACACAGTGCACTATAAAAGAGTTTATGGAAAAAGGAAACAATACGTTAAAAAACGTACAAATATGTATTTGCGATATACCTAAGATGGTGGAAAAAGAAAAAGAAAAGCAACAGATTTTAGAAACTTATCATAATGATCCTTTATTTGGAGGTCATGTAGGAAATAACAGGCTATTGAAAAAATTAAGAGCGAATTTTAGATGGAAAAACATGGAAAAAGATGTAAGAAAATATATTAAGCAATGTCACAAGTGTCAGGTCAATAAAGCAAAGAATAATCACAAGGAAGAATTTGTATTAACGGATACAGCAGAAAAACCATGGGATATAACATATATAGATACGGTCGGTCCTTTTCCACAAAGTGAAAATGGTAACCGTTATTGCATCACAATGTTATGTGAATTAACAAAATATGCAGTAATAATTCCAGTTAAAAACAAAGAAGCAAACACGATAGCTCGTGGAATTTTTGAAAATTTCATACCAAATTACGGTCTAATGAAACAAATTAGGACAGATTTAGGCACAGAATATAAAAATGAAATATTCAACGCTTTAACTAAAATGTTAAATATTAGGCATAATTACTCAACAGCATATCATCATCAATCTATAGGAGGTTGTGAGAAATTACATAGAACGCTTAATGAGTATGTGAGACACTTTATAAATGAAAGTAAGGATGATTGGGATGAATGGTGTAAACTATTTGCTTATTGTTATAATACGACTCCAAGCTCGTATCATGGTTATACGCCATTTGAATTATTGTTCGGTAGACGTGCTAACTTACCCGAGAATCTAACAAACGAGATTGAGCCATGCTATAATATTGATGAATATCAGAATGAGTTAAAATATAAACTGCAGGTAGCTCATCAGAGAGCAGAGAAATATTTAACCAAACATAAACTGAGTAGACAAAGTCAAAATAGTAAGGTAGCTAATCCAGTTGATTTTAAAATAGGGGATTCAGTGTTAGTAAAGAGGGAAAATAGAACCAAATTCGAATCTCAATATATAGGTCCATTTACAGTCACAGAGGTGAGCGATGTTAACTGTAAAATTAAATTAGAATCAGGTGTGATAAAAGAAATACACAAAAACAGAATCCATCCTTATTGTAAAATGAATTAAAAATTGTAAAATTGGAAGTGCGAGTGAGTTTATAAACATTTCCGAATAATAAACAAAAGTGTTATAACAAACGTTCAAAACATTGAAGTGAAAATAAATAAACAACTAAGTGATCGTAAACAATTTTTAAAGGCAATGAACATTCATTTATTTATGAATATATTATGTAATCGTAGGTTAGTGACATTATTTAATAACCATCTACCATTTATTTTTAGGATAATTGTAAATTCATTTCATTAGGGGGAAAGGAAGCTCAACGGAATTTATTCTTTTTGTAAAAGGGGAAGGTGTGATGCCTTTTGGCCTAAACATTAAGTCATTAATTATTTAAAATATTATCGAATAAATTCCCTTCAGCTAATTCCAATAAACCACGAATTGTTTTATAAATAATAAATATAAAGGTTACACGTACGAGTCAATGTCAAAGCAAATAAACATTATCTAGTATCATGTATGTTTACTTATAGTGAACTTGACTCTTGGTATATATAGGTAACAATAGTATTTTAAGGATTCATTATTAATTCATTATTAATTCATTATTGATTCATTATTATTATTAAGTCATTGTTATGGTCATTCATTAAAGGATGATTACAGTCAGTATCATTCATTCTAAGTAGTAATCTAAGAGTAGTCAATTAGTGTTAGTGGTTAATGTATAGTAAATATTAAATAGAACATGTCCCAGTGAAACAGGTAGTTGTTTTATTCCTGGGGGATGACCCACCAAGTGACCAGCAGCACCACCTAGTCAGAGGCCCTTCTACTATCCTACTACACCCAGTATCCTCATTACATTACACATTACACGCACCATCATTATTAGAAGATAATTCCGAAAGTAGCAGTACTACAATCTGTATCTGTATCTGTAGAGTAGGGAGGGTGAGTGTAGGCTCACAGCACTTAGGCCACATGTGACCCATTGTACATCCTCCCGAGGAGTTGTCTTCCTAGGTCATTGTCCATCTTGTCCTTCTCAGGAAGGTGGACAGGTCACTAGGAGACATCTCCTTTATATCGGCAGGTGTAGGCCAAGACTCACCGAACACACACTCTCTTATTGACGATAACTCCGGACACTCGCATAAGACATGCCTGACAGTTTCATCTTCCTGTTCACACATCCTGCATAGAGGTGTGTCCACTAGCCCCATAGTATGGAGGTGTTTCCCTAGTTGACAGTGACCAGTCAGAAATCCTACTGTTAAACGTAGGTTTCTCCTGGTCATCGCCAAATATTTCTTCGGCTCCAGCTTCCCAGGGTCGCCCAGGGTGATCCTGGCAAGACTGCATCCTTTGATTCCATCCCATCTCTTAAGGGATTGAGTATGGGTGTAGCGTTTGGCTAGTTCCGCAATTGTCGAAGTCGTTAGGCCGTAGGTGTCACTGGGTCCTAGAATTTTTAGTCCAGCGGCTTCCCTGGCTAAAGAATCAGCAATGCGATTTCCTTTACTCCTGTCGTGCCCTTTAACCCACCTCAGGATAATATTGTTATCTGCCGAGGCGTCAGCTAAATCTTGGTGGCACTCTAGTACTAGCCTCGATATAACACGTTGTCTGTTTAAGGCTAATAGGGCTTGTCTACTATCAGTGCAGATTATTATGTTTTTGCCAGAAATTCCTCTTCTGGTTAGTTCTTTTGTGGCAATTGATATACCAGCCAGTTCTGTTTGAACTACGCTGGTATTGTTTCCCATTCCCCACTTCATCTTTAGGCTTAGTGCTCTTGAGTAAACTCCACATCCTGAGCCTTCTTTCATTTTTTAACCATCTGTATATATGCGTATTGCATTTGCAGCACCTGGCTCTGTGTTCTGTTTTATTTGAATTTTGTAGGGTTTGTTAAACAAAAACCTGGGTTCAATTGCATCATTGGTTGCCTGCAGCAGAGGTAGCGCAGTGACCGCTTCCTGCCACAGGCTCAACCTCAATTGGCCCACTCCTACTTCGGGGTTTACACCAGCCGTGCGCAATCGTACCATGGCCATTAACGCAACCTCCTTGACGTACAGGTCCAGAGGGGTCAGACCAGTAATTAGTTCCATTGCTGCGGTTGGTGTTGTTCTCATGGCTCCTGTGATGTTTAAGCAAGCCATTCGCTGTATTTGATATAATTTTTGGATGGCCGTTGCTTGTAGAACCTTCGGTCCCCATGCAATTGCTCCATACGTTAACATGGGTCTTATTATTGCAGTGTAGATCCAGGTAACCACACGGGGTGACAAACCCCATGTGCATCCCACTGTCCTCCGACAGTACTACAGCAGTACTACAATGATATCAACTGAAAACTGTAAGAAATTTCAGAGAAGCAATGAAAAGAAGGAAAACCGAATGGATACAAAAAACGACACACATAAGAAAAGATATGGTATTCCAAAACAGAAAAAAATTAATGAAATAGAGACTGCGGAGCTGAGAAATGCAGATGTGGTAAGCGGAAAGAGAAGAATCGCTTTGAAAAAAATGGAATCAAAAATGCTGAAGCGAGCAATATAAAAAGTAAAGTCTCACTTACAAAAAAAATATATTCAACAGCAATATATACAGAAAGTCGGACTATCGAAATAAGGGATGATAGTATCAGAGGGGTGGGAATTAAATGTAATAAACGAAGATTTAACGATAAATGTATTAGATTTAGCACGCCATTTAACAACTGTCCATAGTACGGAGACAACTGTAGCAATAATCCTTGCTTATCCAAAAAACTGTAAAGGTGCGTACAGACATGTAACAGAACATCGCATCGTAACTCCGTCGCGTAACAAGTCTGGACGGCACTGCGTAACATCTTAACACCGTAACATAGTAACATCGAGGCGTTCCATCGGCTGTCGGTTTTTTAACGCCGCATTAAAGAAATGATACGCACTGATGTTTCACTACTTGTTATCATGTTTGGATATGTCTGCGGTACATAGTCGCGATTTAGTTTTCATTCGTTTATTCAGTTGAAGACGTCAATATCGAATGGACGGAAGAATCTACAATTAATTTAATAAACAGTTACCGTACTAAAAAAAATTTAATGGCATCCAAAAAATCCCAAATATTACAATAAAATAAAGAAGCATGATGCTTGGGAAGAACTTGCTGTAGAGTTTCAGACAACAGCAGATGAGTGCAAAAAAAATGAATGGTCTTCTGTCAGCACTTAGGCGAGAGAAAGCCAAAATTAAAAACAGTCATGAATAAGTGAATTTTAATTTCTTTTCTATATTTGTTAATTTACTTTTCAATAACAAATCTTATTTTTATTTATTACAGGGCTTTCAGATGTCTACGAAAGTACTTGGTTTGCCTATAAAAGTTTGATATTCCTTTGGGACAAAAACAAGGTTCGGGAAACACAAAGCACCGTAAGTAATGAATTACGAATAATTATCCTGCCACAAAAGTAGATTTTCATTTTGAAAGTACGATGACAATTCCTCTCTAATTTGTGTTGCATCTTCGGATGGTCTTCTGAGAATATTTCTAAATGGAAATAGCGAAGACATGGGTTCATTAGTTATACTTTTATAGGTTTCTTCCATTAATTTCTCTATCGAAGCTTTCATGTGGCGTATATAAAGGAACTTTCTCTCAAAAAATTATGTAGATGAGCTACTGCCATTATAACTAATTCAGCTTTTCTGGGTTCAAGTAACATCGGTTTACGAAGTTCTCTAAAAACGGCTGAGGCGATGCCAAATACATTTTCTACAGTTCTTCGTGCGCGAGATAATCTGTAGTTAAACTCTCTTTGCAATGATCCTCTAGGATGAATTCCCGAAAACGGTTTCATTAGCGAATCTGTAAAGGCAAATGCCTCGTCTCCAATAAAAAAAAAGTAATTTTCCGTTGTCTGCCACGTAAAGCTGCTGATTCAGGAAAATTTCGCTCCAATTTTGTGTAAAGCGAGCAGTTTTTAAAGATACCACAATCTGAAATTCTTCCTTGGCCTCCAGCTTCGACATACAAAAACTTATAATTAGCAACCACTAGTGCAAAAAGAACTACACTAAATGTTGATTTGTGATTAAAGAATTCGCTTCCGGTGTTAAGTGGTGCTTGTAAAATAACATGTTTCCCATCTAAATAACCCAGATAATATGGAAAGTTCCAGATGTCCTCAAACTGTTTTGCCACTTCTAACCATCCTTCTGGTGTTGTCGGTATCTGTAAAAATTGAAACAAATTCCGTTCAATAAACTTGTTACTAAATACTCATTTTAAATTATATTTATTTTAGATTGTAGGCGAAGAAGAAGATATTGATGAAAAAAAAATATCGGGTGACGAAGCAACATTAGATGATAACGATAATTCTGCTGTACAAGAAAATCGGGAGACTATAGAAAATGTACCGAAAAGAAAAGTAATTGAAGCGACACCCAGTAGGAAACTCCAAAAGAGAAATGAAAATTCTGAAAAATTAGATAAAGCCTTTAAAATACTGTCAGAAGCATCAACAAAAGGTAGTAACACACAGGAGCAAAACGAATGTCACATATTTTGTGGCTAAAAAACGGGCCAAATATTCTTCTGAATTACAAAGTACTGTACAACAAGATATTATGAATGTTTTGTTTATAGGCGACAGGATCCATCTCAAACAAAGTTCAACCAATTTTGATCATTCTCAATCATACCGTACTGATAATCTTCAGTCATTCTTTCAAAATTCTCAACAATTCCACAACAGTCTCAACTCTATCAGGATAGCCAAGTTTCCAATGTTTCCAATTTTACTCTACAGCAATCACAGTTACCATCTCCAGTATATACTTATGCTAGTTCTAGTATTTCTAATAATTCAAGTCGCAATACTCCAATCAATTCTTCAGCAAACCAAGTATTGGATATGCCCGATATTGACTACCAGAATTTATAGAGAAACATTTGATTTGTTTAATGTGTGTTTACTTCTTTAATAAAAAACATTTATAAGTTTCTTACCTGTATATTTTCTTTTAATCCTTCTATTATGTCTTCGCATACTTCAGGAACTATAGCACTTATCGATTGTTTAGAATATTTGAAAAGGTATTGTAGACTGGTGAAAGAATCACCAGTCGCCAGAAACCGAATTGTTACTGCCAACCTTTCTTGGACAGAAATCGCTTTTCTCCATCTAGTATATTTTCGTGCTATTTTGGGTCTAATTAAATTAATCAGGTATTCGAAGTCTGTTGGGGACATTCTGGTAAAATTTTTATAAAGGCCACTTTTTGCCTGAAATTTTAGATCCAACAGTAAATGATTTCCGCCATACACACTTCTGCTAGTATAGAACTGGGTTTGCCACCAAGGTCTTCTTGCGCATTTTTTTTTTACTAACGAGGTAATGCTTATCTATATAAGCTGCTGCGACAACCTCCATTGAACACAAGGAAAAGACAACTGTTCTGTTGTAAGGACGGAACGGCAGTAAGTTGCGATTAAAAGATACACGACGATATATTGATACACTATATTTATTGATACGCCGTATCTTCGATGCGTAACAAACAATTGTTACGCGACGGAGTTACGATGCGATGTTCTGTTACATGTCTGTACGCACCTTGAAAGAAGTTTGTAAAAGTCACTCGAGAAGGAAACTTTTATCACAAAAAAGCGGCAAGTTAATTTTATTGCGATGACCAACCTCACAGGAAAAATTGAATCATTCAAACCTTGATTACGGATTGTCTTGGGTTTCTACTGAAGAAAAATTTGAACCATTATTTAAAATGTAACTGTTGTTTTAATGCCAGTGACCCATTGAATCAGTAAAATCCTATGGCAGAAAGCCATGCGCTACTATCAGGGCTAATTGACACATAGTATTCATTAAATTTTACTCAAAGTATACTGTTAAAAATGTGGAATGATGAAGTCACGTTTACATGTTGACAGGTCGAGGTGATTTTAACTTGTGGTGCGATGAAGTTCGAAAAAACCACACAATGTGAACTAATCAGACAGCATATGCGTCAACAAGGTAGATTTTTGATAGAAATCAGAAAAATAAGGTCAATAAAAAAGCTTAGTGAATGTTTGGAACCAAGTAATTTTAATTTCGTTATACTAGCTACACAATCCCTGTCATAAAACTCCAGTAGATACTAAAAGACCGCAATTCGGTATATCATCTTTGGCCATGTATTATGCAAATGCGCAAATTATGAAAGGGGTAATGCACTACGAAGTGGAAAAATTGTCTGTAATCGAAAAATAAAGTCGTTTATTTCCTTAATGGATATTTATTGGACAATAAGAGTATCATCGAATGCTCTGAACACGCTTTATACTAAAAAAATGAATTGTCCTCAGCTAGTACCCTTAACCACCGATATCATTAAACTCAATCACAACTTAGAAAATGAGACATTAAAATACACTGACGACATTGAAAAACCAACCAGCCAACGCAAACATGTTGGTCAAGATATGCGTTACTTATATTAAGTAGTGTAATTATTTTCAATATGAGAGCAGTATGAAGTGAAGCCTCTGTGGCAAGATCAATGTACCCAAGAACTGAAAGATTATTTATCAAATATAGAAAAACAATTCGCTGAAACTATTACTGAAACACATTCGTTGAAAGATAAAAAGGCATGTTCCAGTTCTTTTAACACCTGAAACGAAACATAGTATCTATCGAGATATTAATTCGTACGAGATCTTCAGCTGGTATTAGCAGTAAAAATGAAAACATATTTGCCAGACCAAGCGCAAATCTTGTAAGGGTGCATGACGCTCTAAAAAAATTGACACAAGAAATAGATTTAGAATCTCCCGAAAACATCAGCAGAACTAATTATTTTTTAAGGCCAAGATGGAAAAGCTCATGTTCCAATGGGCCATCTCCATGACCCAGACAGTGCTTGACGCATTATCCCCACCATGTTCTTCCAATACACCGCCACCCCTAGTTTCTTCTCCAATTTCTTCAGCACCTCCTCGTTCTTTCAGCATCTAAACACATGCCCCACATTATCCTCCACTTCACTCATCTCGCACACTCCAGTCTCTCTTTTCCAAATCTTGTGGAGGTACCCTATTCTCGACCCATGCCCAGTGAGCACTTGTGTCAAGAAGTAGTTCACCTCCCCGAATTTCTGGTCCATCCAATCTCTCCTACTCCCAATCTCTCCTTTTAGCGCACCCTCATACTTTTCCCATCTTCACTCCATTTCCTCCTCCTCCTCCATCCTGCACTTCCTCTATACGTGATGCCTTTTGGTCAATATAATAATAATATTTAAATAAAAGACACAAATTCCGTTTAAGCTAATTTCAATAAATCATAAGAACGTTGAATCATTACATAAATAGAAGTAGGAAGGTCGCACGTACGATGTCAAGTTCAAAGCGTGGAATAAACCATAAATAGTATTATTTATATTTACTTAGGATGAACTTGACTTGTCGTATAAATATGCAAAAGATAGTGTTTTAAAGAGACGCTTAATATTATGTTAGAATAAGAATATCACGATTGATAAGTAACAAGTAGTATAATGTACAGTAGTAGTTTAAGTAATAAATAGAACGTATCCCAGTGCTACAGGTATCCCAGTGCTACAGATCATGTAAGATGACCCTCCAAGGGACCAGCAACACCACCTAGTCAAGGGCCCTTCCACACCTATAATAGAAAAGTATCAAAGGATAATAACATCCATTACATGGCGATCCTGCAAATAATTGGAATTCTGTAATAATGGGTGGTAAATCAACGAAACAAGCGGTCCAGGAAGATGGAGTGGTCAACAGCAATTTTATAGTCCAAGAAGAGGAAATCAAAGCAGATCTGGAGTTGAAGACTCTCATCTACATCATTGTGGTTGTTTTGGTACTACAATTTGGATGGTCTATATATAAGAATTATAGAAGACAAATGAAGAGGGGGATAGGAAGAAATCTACAGCAAAGCACACTGAATCTTTAGGATGGTGAGAATATTTTTTGTAAACTTTAAAGGTATATTCTGTTTTGTGGCTAAATATTTTTGATAATTGATATTTCATATTTTTATTTTTATTGACAATAAATTTTAAATGTCCTCGAGTGATGGAAATGAAGTAACGTGGAATCAATTTAAGATTAGATTGAATTTAATTTTAGAAGATATACGTAGGAATAGTAAGCGAGTGTTAAAAAGGAGTTTCCAAAAAGCTGAGAAAGTCATATAGATATAATAATTAAGTTATGTGATTCATTTAATAATTTCTCTAGTTTAATAAATAAGAATTGGCATAAGCTAGATGATGATCAGTAGAGTACATGTATTTTATATTTTAACAAAATCAGAGATAAGGTAGAGAAAGCATTTCAAGCGTTAAATTGTCGTTATAAAGTTCCGTCTCAATTGATTACACGTAATAATTTAATTAATAAAGAAGTATTAGAAGCAATGAGCAAGAGTGAAAAGGAGAAAATGGCATTAAGTATGAGTGATTTTTCCAATTTAGCTAGTAAAATATTACCAAATGAATTTAATGGCGATACAAGCAAACTACAGTCTTTTTAGATGCGGTTAGCCTACTACAAGTATACGCAGCAGAGCATGAGAGAAATGCTGTGTTATTCGTAAAAACAAGACTGGCTGGAAAAGCCAGGGTTCTGATTACTACGGAGAATTCTTTGAGAGAAATAGTCGATACACTCAAGAAAGGACTCAGAGGAGATAGTGCTAATTTGGTAAGCGCTTAACTAAGTAAATTGAGGCAAAATAATAAAGATCTCGTCGGATATGCTTCCGAAATGGAGAAATTAACCGAAAACTCACAAGCCGCGTATTTGGCAGAAGGAATGCCAGTACACTTAGCAACTAAGTATACTACAGAAGCAGCAGTAAAATCATTGATAGACAACTCAGCATCAGAACGGATAAAAACCGTTATAGCAGCTGGAAATTTTACGACACCGCAAGAGGTGATGACTGAACTGGTTTCCATCAATGTGGGAAACAATCAGTCAACAGGAAGTGTTCTGCATTATAAGGCAGAAAGGAATAAGTTTTTGTCGGGAAATAGGTATTTTCCTCAGCGAAGACACTCTTATGTTAATCATAATGGAGGAAATAACTTTCATAGGAAAGGTAACTACGACAATAATAAGAAATTTCAGGAGAATCAAGGAGAAAGGAGATTCGAGGGGTATAAAGGTAGTTCAAATGAGTATAGAGAAAGACCTAACAATAGGTCTAATAATAATTATAGAAATGTAAGAATGTGTGAAAGTGAAGAAAAGAGAGAGGAAGATGAACAAAAAGAATTGGGGTTTTGAAAATGAAAGGTGGGAAATCCAAAATTTTAAATAACTCGCATAACAATAATCGTTATATTTATAACTTTGAGTTAACTCTTTCAAACTTTGTGCAAATTAAAACTGACATATCGGATACTATGGATACTTTTATAATAGATACAGGTGCAGATATTTTGTTGTTAAAAATTTTAGATAATTTTCCATGTCACTTAATAAAAACAACACAAATCTTAAATATTAAAGGAATAACTCAGGGAGAAATTAAAACTTTGGGTAAAATAGAAACTTTTCTTTTTATTAAGGGTGTAGCATTTAAACATTGTTTTCATGTAGTAGAGGAGGAATTTCCTATACCTACGAATGGAATTCTAGGTAGGGATTTCATAAGGAATTATAATTGTATTTTAGATTATTCAGAATTAAAATTATACATAGATTGCAAATCTAGGAATACAGTAACATTAGAAATTTTTGATAATCCTGAATATGATACTATAGCAATACCGCCTAGATGTGAAGTCTATCGGTTGGTAGAAAGTTTCAAAAATTTAAGACAGGAGAAAGTTGTTGAGCAACAAGAATTATTACCAGGAATATTTATAGCAAGATTTATTATATCAAAAACTAATCCTTATGTCAGAATTTTAAATACAAATTATGAAAGCAAGTCGATAAATACTGACAATATTAAAATATTGGATTTAAATTTATTCAATGTATACGCTGTGACGAATGAAAGTAAGAATAGGGTGAAAGAATTAAGGAAAACATTGATTGTAGAGGTACCAGAATACGTCAGGGATAAGCTAATACATCTTTGTGAAAATTTTTCAGATATTTTTGCTTTAAAAAATGACATTTTAACGCATAATAATTTTTATGAGCAAAAGCTATTGGTAAAAGATGATACTCCAGTATATATTAAAAATTATCGTACTCCACATTCTCAATCTTCAGAACTTAATGATCAGGCCAAAAAGTTATTAGATCGAGGTATAATTGAATCTTCCATTTCAGATTATAACAGTCCAGTTTTACTTGTACCCAAAAAGGCAATCAATGGAGAGAAGTCTTGGAGACTTTGTATAGATTATAGGCAATTAAGCAAGAAAATAGTCACAGATAAATTTCCAGTACCTAGAATAGATTCGATCTTAGATCAGTTAGGGAGGTCGAAATGGTTTTCAGTCATAGATCTTATGTCAGGTTTTCATCAAATTCCCTTAGAACAGTCTTCAAGGAAATATACATCTTTTAGCTCAGAAAAAGGTTCTTTTCAGTATACAAGATTACCATTTGGTTTAAATATAAGTCCAAATAGTTTTTCAAGGATGATGTCCATAGCATTTTCAGGATTAACTCCAGAAAAAGCATTTCTTTATATGGATGATATGGTTGTAATAGGGATGTCAGAAAATCATCATTTAAGTAATCTCGAAAGGGTGTTTAACACATGTCGGAAATTCAACCTTAAATTAAATCCACAAAAATGTCAATTCTTCAGGCGAGAAGTAACGTATTTAGGACACAATTTGTCTAATGAAGGGGTTCTACCCGACAAGGCAAAATATTCAGTCATTGAGCAGTATCCAGTGCCCAAAAATTCAGAAGAATCTAAAAGGTTCGTAGCATTCTGTAACTATTACAGACGTTTCATTCCAAATTTCGCTCAAATATGCATACCTCTCAATAAATTATCTAGGAAAAATGTAAAATTCGAGTGGTCAGAAGACTGCGAAAAATCATTCCAAATATTGAAATCGGCATTAATCCAGCCGCCTATTCTGAAATATCCAGATTTCAATAAAAAATTTATATTGACAACAGATGCTTCAATTATTGCGTGTTCTGCAATACTTAGTCAGGAATACGAAGATATAGATCTACATATAGCTTATGCATCGCGAGGTTTTAAGAATAGTGAATTAAATAAATCTATAATCATGAAAGAACTGTTAGCTATCCATTGGGGAATTAATCATTTTAAGTGTTATTTATATGGTTCTCCACATTTTATTGTGAAAACGGATCACAAGCTGTTAACACATCTTTTTTCGATGACAGAACCAACTTCGAAACTTAGAAGAATTAGATTAGATTTAGAAGAATACAATTCAGTAGATGAGCTATGTATGCTCTACAATCAGTATAGGGAAATCAATGTTATCCGCCTCCGCCAAAATATCGCCTCCACCAGCGGGGCGCTACGGGGGGGGGGCGGTGCGGAGGTAATCGAGAGTATAGATATACCGGGGATGGTTGAAAGTAGCGCAATAATGCTGGCAAAAAAGGCACTAACACCTAACTTCGTTACTATTGGTCCGATTTGAATGGAACAAACGGCATTATGTATGGAAAGTGATGTAATTTATATATGGAGAGTATAAGCATGCGCAATAATGCTACCATAAAGGCACTAGCACCTAACTTCGTTACTATTGGTCCGATTTGGATGGAACAAACGTCACACACGTCACGTGACACTCCGCCATGATCTCTCATACCATTAGCGAAGGAAGGTATATTACATGCTGCGAGCGCGCGCATTGTACGCTTCTTGCTGTAAAATGTGACGTAGTAGAGAAAGATCCATTAGGATGATAAGGCGGTGCGCTTTGGTTCCTACATCGAGCTAACGGTCGAGCGCGCGCACCGTACGCTTCTTGCTGTAAAATGTGACGTAGTCGAGAAAGATCCGTTAGGATGATAAGGCGACGCGCTTTGGTTCATACCGGGGGACTTAAAAGTAACTTATGTTGAAATATTACTAAGAATTTCGCAATATATACCAGGTGGCTTGAAAATAACATGCTATATTTGAACGTTGAGTCTTTAGGAGGTTTTTTAAAAAATTATATACAGTATGATGCAAAAGTATGGAATAAATTCATTATTTCAGAAACAGACGACTTTTAAAAAAAATCTCAAAACACGTCAATTTTAATTTTTGAATGGCCATCAACTGCTATAGATGTGTTGGACATTACGTCATTAGTGATGGCGTAATGACGTCATCGACGATTTTTTTAAATACAAACCGAGGTCACGTGACAGCTCATTTGAAAGGTCTCCTTATCGCCTTTGCAACAATGTAATCATTTAAATATTTATTTCTACAGGGTTAACCAAAACTGTTGGTTTATTAATACAATTAACTTGGAATAAATGTTTACTTACATACAATTAAATTACAACAAATGTTCAAATTGCCGACCTTCAGCAATGATACAATGAGAAAGGCGAGCAGTAAATTCTTTCGTAACGTTTTCGAGGACTTCAGGTGTTATTTGTGCAATTTCCGTTCGGATTCGCTCCCTCAACTCTTCTACATTATTCGGTCGACTTTGATATACTCTGCTCTTTAAATATCCCCACAAAAAAAAGTCTAACGGAGTCAAATCTGGAGACCTTGGTGGCCATTCGATAGGCCCCCTTCTTCCTATCCACCTTCCTGGGAAAACGTTATTAAGGTAATTTCGTACCTCAACGCCATAGTGTGGGGGAGCCCCATCCTGTTGGTACCATAAATCATTTCTATTTGGAAATAGCTGATTCAGCTGTGGCAACAGATAATTTTGAAGAAATTCCAGATAACTAGCAGCAGTTAGGTTTTCCTCAAAAAAATATGGCCCTACAATTTGATTATTTATAATGCCGGCCCAAACATTCACCTTCTCGGGATATTGTGTCCTATACTCTTCCATCCAATGTGGATTTTCACTTGCCCAATATCGACATGTCTGGCGATTTACGTGACCGTTCAGCATAAAAGACGCTTCATCTGAAAAAAGTACCTTTTGTATGAAACCCGGATCTCTGTTACATTGTTCCATAACGATTTCGCAGAATTCGATTCTTCTATCAAAGTCATCTTCTAATAGCTCCTGGACCAGATGTACTTTGTATGGATGCCACTTCTCCTTTTTTAGCACTCTTACAACAGTTGATTGGTGGACATTCATATCTAGTGCGACCTGCCTAGAACTTGTATGAGGATTTTCTTGAAACGCCAGTACAACGTCCAGTTTTTTGGCTTCGGATATTGAAGTTCTACCGCTTCTGGGAAGATCTTTAACATGGCCCGTTTCTCTAAATTTTTTTTCAATTTTACTTACTGCTGATTGAGTAATTGGATCGCGATTGGGGTATTTGGCATTAAATAAATTACGAACTTCTGCTTGAGTCCTCACTCTATCTCCATAACCAATCATGGTTAAAATCTCGATTCGTTCTGTTTCTGTTAGTTTCATTTTTGTAAATGCTGTTATTAATGTCGCAAAAAATTCGAAGAGTAAAAATTTGACGTCTATTATTTGACAGATTCACAGATCATTGACGAATAAAGACGAGTCAATGACAATATTGATTTAAATATTTTTGTAAAAATAATTCCGAGCACTTACTACAATAATTAATTTCAAATTATAATGTAGCATTGTTTTTATCAATGTATTTTTTTTCGGAACCAACAATAAACACTATTTTGTTTTATTCCCAGTGGCGGTCCTTAGTGTATTATAGTTCAGTGAATGAATATTTATTGTAATTCCATGTTACTTAACAAAGTTCATAATTTTGGTTAACCCTGTAGAAATAAATATTTAAATGATTACATTGTTGCAAAGGCGATAAGGAGACCTTTCAAATGAGCTGTCACGTGACCTCGGTTTGTATTTAAAAAAATCGTCGATGACGTCATTACGCCATCACTAATGACGTAATGTCCAACACATCTATAGCAGTTGATGGCCATTCAAAAATTAAAATTGACGTGTTTTAAGATTTTTTTTAAAAGTCGTCTGTTTCTGAAATAATGAATTTATTCCATACTTTTGCATCATACTGTATACCGTTATTAATGTGTTTGGGGATTAGTTTCTTGAGGATAACAGAAGGGTGAAGATCATGTTAATAATTATATTAGCTGCAGCGCTATGTCCAGCACTTTGTGTTGTCGACCAGCAGTATGCTATGGAGTATTTACAACGCTTCGGATACGCAAATGAAAATAATTTGACTAAACTTGAGGATTATTTGTTGAGTTTTCAAGAAAAATATAATATTCCTGCAACGGGAGAATTAGATGAAGATACAATACAACTTCTGGATAGGCCAAGATGTTCTGTAAGTGAAGCAGCTTCCGACGATGATCATTCTTTTAGAGTTAGATCAAAATGGACCAAATTTGATTTGAAATGGTTCTTCCCTCAGGCAAATCAAGCATATCTTGATGTAATCGAAAAGGCTTTTGAAGTGTGGAGTAACAGTTCAAAGTTCAAATTTGAATTAATACACAAAACAAAACCTTATGCTCCCGATATAACTATCACTGTTGTACATGGAAAACACTATTTTCGTGCAGATTGCCAAGGTAGAGATGAATGCCCCAGTGCATTTGATGGCCCTGGAAGGGTGTTGGCACATGGTTATTTCCCAAATGGCAACAGCTGTATAGAACTTCATATTGATGCCGATGAAAAGTGGGATTTAAGTTTGGATGGATCAAGTTCAGATGATAGGACTAGTCTACTCATGGTATTAATTCATGAAATTGGACATATCCTAGGTATATCCCATAGTGATAATGAAAAAGCAATAATGTATCCATGGTATCAACAAAACGCGACCCCAAAATTGGATGAAGATGATAAAATGGCCCTTGAAGCTCTTTATGGGCCAATCAATAAATATGCAAATAATCCTTTCAAACTTACGCCACCGACTACAGGTAATCATAGACCCCATCCACCAAATAAAAATTTATGCGACATAACGCCGGAGTATATGTTTACTGCGATGGCTGGTGCATTTGAAAATTATCACTTATATATTATTTATAAAGATTTTCTATGGAAAATTGATTTGAACTCGAAACTTATTCCCTCAGAACCAGAAATGCTCGATGATTATCTACCCGAAGAAGTGGGCTCCATAATTCAGATTTTTCAAAGTTCTTCCGGTAATTTAATAGCAGTCAATAAAGATGTTCGTAAATACTATATTGCAGATTTCCCAGGTTTGCGAATACTTGAGCAAGGTAATTTACTTATACCAAAAAATTCTCAAATAAACACAATGTTTCAAAGCAACCACGGAAAAATTTATGTATTTTATAATAACAATAATTATATTGAATATGATAAGAACTTAAAAAATGTCTTAAATAGAGGACAAATTAAAGATATTTTCCCTGGACTACCCACAGATGTTACAGGAACATTCCAGTACATTGACGGACACATGTACTTTTTCAAAAACACCACATACTACAAATATAATGAGTTTACCAAAAAACTTGTTGCAGCCGGACCCTTCAATTGGAACCTATTTGATATCCCATGTCCTAATGGGGACCTTTTAAATCATCTCAAGACTTTATTAACAAAAATAATTTCTTTTTATCAATAATATTTTTTTTCAAAATAAACTTTGCAAATAATTAAATTGTTTTTCTGAAATTCCTACGAACGTTGCATTAAAAATTGAATGTGTTGAATAGTAGAACCGGACGAAGCCTCGGTTTGATAATATATTAATTCTAGGAAGTCGCAAAAACTGATAACAAGTTTGTAGCACCACAATACCAAAATACAGGAAGTCGTCATATCGCGTGGTTTTCCACAATCGCAATTATAAAACCATGTTAGCAAAATACGGGAAGTCACCTTATCGTGAGATTGGTGGTTAGTTTGGAAAAAAACATATTTTTTTCTGCATTATAACTCTAAGGATCTGTCGGAGGGGAACCAATCATATTTTTTTGTTTTGTTCATTTAGACGCGTTATTTATTAATTAGCGAAGTCCAGAGAGCTCACTTTTCAAAAGCCAGTCGCAGTTAATAGACGTCAGTTAATAGTTTGTGTGTGTGTGGTACCTAAAAATATTAAAAGTAAGTTTATTTTTGAATTTCATATCTTTTTTTATTTTTTCCACATTGATACATTAATAATTTCTTGTATCTCAAAAATATCTCAATTTTATTTTTTTTCAATAGAAATTTTTTTTATAAAACATTTTTTTTTTGCGCTAATTAAGTAATTGTTTTTTTTTATCATTATTTAATTTGAATAATTTTAAAATGGTAACATGTTTTTTTCTTTTACTTGTAGATGGATCTAAAAAAAATAAACGAAAATTGTAATATTGCAGAGCGAAAACCAAAAATCCAATTGAGCGCTTTGCCCCTTAATGAGCCGCAGAAAATATATGCCGCTAAAATAGTTAAAAGCAGATTTGGAGACTGCGTCCTACTAGATTTAGAAGAAGCTGTTACATTTCTTCCAGCCCGTGTCACAGACCAATACAGGGAGAGCATCAAGTATTTTGCTTCCGGAAAGTACTCAGTAATATTTAAAGGAACGGTCGACGTGGGAAAACCATCGCCTGCTAATTCTTTCGCAATTGTTGAGAATAAGGATTAGAATACGGGTAAGTGATTCTTATTTTTATGGCCATGCATTCAGAAAGTGTTAAAGAAATTGCTAAAAAGTCAGACGATTTTTTGTTGGTTATAAGAAAATTGGAAAAAATTATATTCAATAAATTTACTGAAAAAGATAAAGAAATCTGGCTAAAACGGCTTAAAAAACATATTCGAATTTGCAATAAAGCTATTCGTTCGAGGAGTAAAGATACAACTATAGGTACTTTGAGAAAACTTCAAACAAACATTGGTCATTTTAAACATTTTAAAAATTTAATTGAAAAAAGACACATTGGTTTAGGGATCAACAATAGAAAATTGGAAAATAGGGTCAAGTGGGAAAATGTAGCTTCGAGCTTTAAAAGTAGAATCAAAACAGGGTTAATAATAAATTTAGCTCATAAAGACTTGGGTCCATTTTTGGAAGATGCTTTAATCATATTTAAAATGGAAATTTCTAAACAATTTAGATCGTTTCAAATAATGAAAGTTAATACTTGTTTTTGCGGAGAATTTATAAAAAAAAAGGGAAACAAAACTGAGGACGATGAAATTTTAGACTTAAAATATTTCAATACAAAAAATGCAATACTTGATGTATCTACCGATTTAGAGCGTTGGTTTTTTGATAACGTAAAAGATAAAATTTTTCAAAAACTATCTGAGTTTCAAGAAAGGGATTCTTGTTATGCCCTAAATAGAGTTGTCTCTTTAGAAGTAAATATTAATAAGTTTGAGATAGGTAACGGTTCATCTTTCATTCCATTACCAAAACAAATACTTAATAAACATGCATGCATAAACATCAAAAATACAGATCAAGCCTGTTTCTATTGGTCGATTGTAGCAGGCCTTTTTCCGAAAAATACAAACATCCTTAGAACTTCTTCATATCCATTTTATAGCACGGTATTAAATGCAGAGGATTTAGATGCTCCCATGCCGTTATGTAAAATTTCCAAATTCGAAAAATTAAACAATATTTCCGTTAACGTGTATGCTTTAGAATTAAACGAAAAAGAATTTTATACCGTGGTACCGGCAAGATTAACTCAAACTAAATTAGAACACCATTTTAATTTATTATTGATTCAAGACAAGTATTTTCCAAAATTAAATGACTTTGATGTTCCTCCAGAAGATGATGATGACAATAATTTTGAAGTCAAGTATCATTATTGCTTAATTAAAAACATGTCTCGACTTGTAAGTTCGCAACTCAGTAAAAACACAAAAAAAAAAAACTTCTGTGATAGATGTATGAACTATTTTAGTGGTGAAAATATACTTAAGGAGCACGAAAAGTTGTGCTATGAACTTAATGAATATAAAATGTCTTTTCCTAAATATGAACATGCCGAATTTAGAAATTTTACTTACCAGCAAACTACTCCGTTTGTAATCTATGCCGATTTCGAAAGCATGTTAACAAAATTTAATGATCCAAATGTTTCGACTGCAATTAAAAGGTATCAAAAACATGAAGCGTATAGTGCAGGTTATTATGTAAAGTGTAACTATGATGACAATTTATCGTTTTACAAAAGCTATCGAGGTTCTGACTGCATGGATTGGTTTTCAAATGAAATGTCGTTAGTAGCCGAAATTATCCAATCAAAAATAAAAAACATAGTGCCAATGGTACTTCCGTCAAGTACCGTTGATGCATCTGATTGCCATATTTGCGGAAAACAATTTAAAGACGTCGAAATAATTGTACGCGATCACAACCACTTTACCGGTCAGTTTCGCGGATTCGCACATCAATCGTGCAATCTTAATTACCGCAAGTTGTTCGTAACACCTGTCATTTTCCATAACTTGAGCGGCTACGACAGCCATTTTATGATTCCTAGTTTATGTAAAAAAGGCAGTATGAGTGTTCTTCCAATAAACCTAGAAAAATACATTTCATTCACTTTATTCGACTCAAAAACTAATTTAAAATTTAGATTTATTGATTCATTGAGATTTTTGGGGGCTTCCTTGGATGAACTAACATCCATTATGGATCCCAACGATTTCATCATATCCAAAAAGGAATTTTCCCATTTGGATAATGAAAAATTTGAATTATTGATTAAAAAAGGAATATTTTGCTATGACTACATCGATAGCTGGGAAAAATTCAATGAAACGTCATTACCGCCTATTGAATGCTTTTACAATAAACTAAATTATAAACCACTTAGCTCCAACAAATATGCTCATGCCCAAAGTGTGTGGGATAAGTTTCAAATTCAAAACTTGGGCGAATATTCAGACATGTACATGAAAACAAACGTTTTACTTTTGGCAGATGTTTTCGAACAATTTCGGAAAAAGTGTCACGCAACTTATGGCTTGGACCCAGCGTGGTACTATACCATGCCTGGGTACACTTGGGACGCGATGTTAAAGTCGACCAGGTGTAAATTGGAACTATTGCGTGACGTAGACATGGTTTTGTTTATTGAAAAAGCTATTCGTGGCGGAATTTCAGTTTGCAGCAGCAGATTTGCTGAAGCAAACAACAAGTACATGATGGAATATGACCCTAGTAAGCCTTCCAAATACTTGATGTACCTGGATGTAAACAATTTGTACGGTTGGGCAATGTGTGAACCTCTGCCCTACGGAGGGTTTAAATGGATCGAAGACGTCGATCAATTTGATGCTGATTTTATTCAGTCGATTCCGGACGATTCCCTCGAAGGGTATATTCTCAAAGTTGACTTGACATATCCGCAAAACCTGCACGATACGCACAAAGATTTTCCATTTGGTGCTGAACACCGGGTTCCTCTAGGTTCAAGATTAACGAAATTAATGACTACACTTTACGATAAAAAAGAGTATACCGTTCATTATCGAAATTTAAAACAGATGCTCGCCAACGGATTACAGCTCACTAAAGTGTATAAAGTTTTGAAATTTAAACAGTCTACCTGGCTAAAGTCCTATATTGAGTTAAATACTCGACTAAGAACGACAGCTAAAAGCACTTTCGAAAAGAACCTGTATAAATTGATGAATAACGCGGTGTTCGGTAAGACGATGGAAAATATTAGAAAACATAGAGTAGTGAAATTGGTGACTAAATGGCAAGGTCGGTATGGGGTGAAAAATTTGATTGCAAGCTATCGGTTCCATAGCAGAAAAATTTTTAATGAAAACTTGTCGGCAATTGAACTCAATAAAACTAACATAATATTCAATAAACCTTTGTATGTAGGAATGGCAATATTAGATATTTCCAAAATATGCATGTATGACTTTCATTATGGACATATGATTCCTAAATTGGGTGTTAAAAAATGCAAACTTATGTATATGGATACCGATAGCTTTATTTATGAGCTATCATGTGATGATGCTTATGAAGAAGTTATTAAGGCGGATATACAAAAATTTGACACTTCAGATTATCCAAGTGATAATAAATATAATATTCCACAGGTGAATAAAAAAGTTTTAGGTGTTATGAAAGATGAGTCAAAAGGTAAAGTTATGACCCACTTTGTAGGACTAAGATCGAAAATGTACACTTATAAATTGGACGTAGATGGGGAGGAAAGGGCAAAGAGACGACAGTATTTAGAACAAAAGAAACTCGATAAAGACCGAATTGATTTAAAAATGAAAACGCTAGGGGTGGTTAAAAAGTTGAAGGGGGTAAAGTATAATGTAGTAAAAAATAGGATAGGTTTTGAGGATTATGTGAAATGTTTAACTAATTTTAAAGAACAAACAATAAGCCAGCGTTGTATTCGATCATATTTACATCAAGTATTTAGCATCGAACAAACAAAAACTGGCCTAAGTCCACATGACGATAAGCGGCAATTAATTCCGGGGACTTTTGATACTCTACCTTGGGGGCACTATAGTAACCGAGAATAATTTTTTTTCAGGTATAACATGACCAGTACACTCCAAGATATTTGTATCAAAACAATCTGCGAAAACACTACATCAATTTTACAATTTATGGTAGATATACATATACCTCAAAATTTATTGTTGAAAATTATCAAAAATTATGCAGAGTACCGGTGGACTGCATTGAGTCAGATCGCAAAAAATACGTACAAGGGCGATGAGTATTGTGACTGGGAACACGCTTGTGGAATGAGATATGTGAACCCCAAAATGCGAAATATACTACTCGTAAGCCCCAGTTGGTCATGCTTCGACTTGTCTGAGCAGTATTTTTGTGTCTGGCTTCACCAGTATTATATTAAAAATTTAAATTTATTTTTATGTCAACAATGTTATTATCAACTCACATATATTTTAGAATCTCAAAATTTAAATATAAATCTTCACGTTTTACGTAATCATCAGCATTTTAGAGTTACAAATGATTATTTGCCTGTTTTGTATAAAACGTCTAGAAAATGGTGTCAAAATGAATTTTTAAAATTACTTTTCGAATTGAAAACTGATGATCAATGCTACTCAGCTTTACATCCTGTACCTCTTACACCAAATTCAGATACACATGAAATGGGGGTGAGCCGCTTTATTGACTGTATGAATGAAAACGATGATTCCGAAAGTGAGTTATAATTTTTGATAATTTTGTTTTTCTATAATTACAGTAATTTTTTCAATGTAGTCATTTAAAAGATTTTTTTAAGTTTATATATATATTAATTTGAATGTGTGGCTGTAAAAAAAGAATCACTTGGTTTTTAATTTTATCTAAGATTTTTTTATAAATAAAAGTAATTGTAGTTTTTAAATCGCTTCTATAATTATATGTATAGAAAATAAAAAAAATCATTTTATTTTTTGTTTTTATTTTTCCTGCTATCCATCTAATGAAGGAGACACTAACATGAGAAAAATCCTTAGGGAAAAAAAAATGATTGAAATGGTTCGATTTATGCATTTTTTTTGGTAAGTTCAAGGTCACACATCGAGACTCTCTCTCTCTCTCTTATCAGTGAAATAAAATATCAAAAATTTGGTGCCTTTACGTAATACCTGAAATAGCCGAGTTGGTTGGAGCATTTATGTTTCCTAGCCTAGCTATTGAAGGGGAAATAGGTTCAATCTTCGACTATTTCAGCTATTTTTTTTCCTAAAGAAAACACATATACCAATAATATATAACTATTTATTTAAATCATTGATAACTGTAAGTTTACAAAAGTATACAAATTCTCTAAGAGCATTGTTTAACATATCATTAGGTGTAATAGAACAAAATGCATATAAAATTTGTTGAGGATTTAAATTTTCAGAAGCGACATTTTTACAAAAATCCAAAACATTATAATAATATTGACAAAAATTCAAATTTTCCAACATAGCTATACGTTGTAAAATCAAATTATTTAGTTTTATAATTTGGGACACTTCTTCTTCATCCATATAATATTCAACTCCATGTTTCTTGACAAAAATCAACTTAGACCCGTCATAATTTAATGGAGTAATGGTGCAGTACTCTCCACATGGAAACGAATCAGGTTGGAACTTGTCGGCGTCGTCAACTGTGGTATGAAAGAAAGCATTCATCTGTTGCGTCATTATTGAAATAAAGGTATACCATTCATAAGTGCTGAAAGATATTTTGCTGCACTTTAGCTGTTGAGATAGAATAACAGCAGGCGTAAATGATCTTGCAGGACTTATTCCACATTTTATCTCATAACCAGAAATTGTATATTGTGTTAAAAGCAGGTACACATTTTCAGACTTTGCAGCAGTTTCATAATTTTCCAAAATTCTATCCAACTCTGTACTGCAGTCAGATAAACTGGATTCGAAGTAACTGGAAGAAGAAGAAGAAGAATAACCACTATCTTGAAAAGTCATGTTGTTAACTAAGCTCAAGTACTGAAGCGCTCTTCAATTTATAGTTTTCGTTCTTTGCGGTCAGCCATCTTCTTCGGCATTCATACGCAGCGAAGCGAAAAGTAGTGCTACAAAACGGCCTTGTTTTCAATCCAACTGTTGTGTTTTTTGTCTAGTCCGAGCCATTTCACATACATTTTGTTGCCCTTTCTTCTGAGAACTTTTTCCACCAAGTAAATGTCTGAATTCGATGTTTTCTGTAGTTCTTCATCGTAGAAGCAGCCGCTGATTGGTGTACCTTGCATGTCTTCGAGTAAATACGTAGCGGGATTGGTTATTTTCACTTTGGTGATTTTGAATAGTTCTGTAGTCCAATTAGGTGTATATCCTTTTTCAAAGACATGTTTTGCCTTGGATATGCGCACAATGTCACCAACTTTAAATTTTCGCGGGCCTGCTATTTTCAAATGGCTATAGGTGTTATTCAAAATGGATTTTTCATTGGATTTATTGACTTGAGAAGGTTTATATTTTGTTGTGGAATGTTTTGTATTGTTGTAGTCTTGAGTAATTTTCGGGAGAATATCGATCCATTTGTAGGTGCCATTTAAACTGAAATACTTGTAGAGTTTCGATTTCAGCGTTCTTATAACACGCTCAGCCATAAAAGCTTTCATCGTGCTAAATACGCTATAGTGATTTATATCATGTTTTTTCATTAAATTTTGAAATTTGCTGTTGTAAAATTCCTTTCCCTGATCAGATTGCAGATTTTTTGGTATTCGTCTAGTGTGAGCGAGAATGTCCGAGAATGCCCGAGTAATCTCCTCTCCGGTCTTCGTCTTTAGTGGGCGTGTCCACACAAACTTTGAAAAACAATCAATAACGACTAGTATCATTTTATGATTCCTATTTTGTGGAGCAAAATTCCTCATCTCCGCAAGATCCATTTGCCAAAGATCGTCAAGGCCCTTAATGATAGTGCGTCTCCGAGGGAATTTTTTCCGTATCGGTTTGTGGAGCTCGTTTACAAGCTGAATTTTTTCTTTAGAATACATATTATGTACCAGCTAGCTTCAGCTCCAGACTGTTAATGCGGTTAACGGTATTCGTATTCATAACCTTAATATTGTCTACAATGCCTGAAACGTTAGTTTTCATATCAGAGACGGATCTGATATTTTCTGTAATTTCTTTTTGTAACTCACGTATGCTTTCAACACACATGTTAATAGAAACAGTGAATTCTTTTCGAATAAAGGCTTTCGCTGTGACAATTGATTCGTCGACGTATTTCTTCGTAGCCATATCCCTACCTGCTACAGGGGGATTTCGCGAAATGAATGCATCAATGACGTTAGTTTTATTTTGTAAGTTGGCAATATGCGCCTGTAATATGGGGATTTTCGTCTTATGAAGCTCATTTCTTATATCGTTCAATCCTACTGCTAAATCCTTTATATCACGGCCTTGTTGCTGCAGCACCACACCATGCGTTTGAATTAATGGCGAGTTGATAGTACGTAGGTCATTCAATTGCACATCAACATATTTTTTTGTTGCAGCATCACTATTTGTTGTCGGTTCCTTAACATTACAAATTTTCACATTTTCAATATCGATATCACCGTCCGGTGTATGAGGAAACGTGATTTTCGCCGGTAAACGCGCATAGGGCGTTTGATGTCTATGTCCGAATTTATCGACTGGCATAATTGAAATGAACAAGTTTCAACTGGTATTATTCTATTATATCAGCCTCCTTGAGCTCATTGATAATTGCTACTATTTCGTTGCCGTGTGACGTATTACCTGCCTCTTTCGAAGCAATCAACAACTTCAAACGATCCACTAATTCATTGGCATCGTCCCAATAAATATACTCCATAGGTTTATCATTATATGTTAAACGATCGATACCTTTTCCTTTTGCTAAAGGAATCGATTTTAGACGAGTCAATACCTGAGACGATCTATTCGTCGTTAGAGATTTTGTTTTGAATAAAGGTTTTATGATGTAGTGATATTTTTCAGTACTTGAGCCCTTAAGACGATCTAACGTGTCTAAATGAACTTCAGTTGTTGTCAAAAGATTTTTATAGTTCTGTAAATCTTGATCATTGTAACTGGGGTCTCGGTAAAATAGAAGTTCATACAAGCCTGGTGTTCCAATTACATATCTTCCTCCTTTGTTTTTCTCAGGTAGTATGTTTATATTACCGGTTTTTCCATCGAACGCAATTCGACGTTTGCCTAATGACCAACCGATTTCATCATTGTATATCGGGCCATAATTTTTATCAATTTTATCATCTTTTTGGAAGTAATCTTCAATGAACTGATGACTGATGGCAGGATATTGATCCAAATAGTCTGCGAAAGCTTCCTGAGAAATTTCGGGGCGTATCTGTTCTGGAGAACGTGTAATATTGCCGGATTCATCGGTTTCGGCCACCGGTTCCGTTTCGAGAAAAGGTGTAAACACATCATCAGGTTCTTCTTCTTCTTCCTTCTTTATTTCCTCTTTTGGATTTAAATTTGTAATCGTTTTTTGTAATGTCTTTGAGGATTGCACAATTTCTTCAAGTGGTTTGGATATTGGCTTGAATAGTTTATTGATAGACTCATCTTGCTCTGATTTACCCAATTTCAACGCCAAGTATTTTTTGCGAATCGATCTTGCAAGTTCAGACACTTTTTTCTTGCGCAATGCAGTAGCAACCTTATCATCAGACATATTGGTGCAGACTAAAGGCGCATCTTACAATTTTATATATTTATCGAATCCTTTGCGATACCTACCATCATTGAAGGGGAAATCCTTCGCAATTACCAAAGTGCCATAACGGTCACACCAGCACGTTGAACACACATTTTTAAATGTGTCGAATGTCATGTCTGGAGATACGTGTTCGTCGAATATATGCTTCAAGTTCACCTCATCTTGCTTGAATAACACAATTACATTACAATTATCGCGTATAAGCTGTTTCGGTATTTTTGAGTATGTTTGACAAAGATATGCAGCATCGATATCTTTATGTCTGCACATGGAGTAGTATTCACGAATTTTCTGTTGACCATCACATGCAACGTCATCGAATAAAAAGACAGAATTAGGACGAGCTTTATCTGGACTTATTATTTCCTCGTTGTCTTTAAATGGAAAATAGCCAACGCCCTTGACTTGTGCTATAACTTCTTGCAGCAATTGGTACTTTGGTTGGAATAACGATTTTGAATAAACATAAACGTTTTTGAATTTCGCGCCATTCGGATTAAATAGGAGCGCCAGCACGACGTTCGTCTTTCCACACCCGCTGGGACCGCATATAATGGCACGGAAAGAATTTGGTAACAATTTACCATGTTTGCCGATCGATGGCGTTGAGGTGAAATCTAGATTTTCAATGGGTATCGTCTGCTCTTGTTGAATTATTTTCATTGTGTGTGTCGTTTTTCGTAGTACTACTCTTTAAATATAGGTGTCACCACTTACGCGTATCAGTCTTAATGTTGGTGTTTGAAGGAGAAGGTCTCTTAAATTCTCTCATCAATAAACTACCTATTGAACTTCACTTACCTAGCTATCAGTACTGTGGACGTAAGTACTCCCCCCACCCTTTTTGTAAAAAAATTAATTTGTTTTTTTGGTAGCCGGTACAAAATTGGAAAAACGTCTTGATCGTGGAGATCCAGGCATTAACCCCTTGGACGCTGCTTGTAAACAACACGATATTTCTTACTGGAAGAATAAGTCTCTCGAAGAACGACACAAAGCCGATCAGATACTTGAAGATAAAGCTTGGGCTCGCGTCAAATCAAAAGACGCTTCTTTGGCAGAGAAAACTGCTGCATTACTTGTGACAGGCGGAATGAAGGCGAAAAGAAAGCTGGGGATGGGATGTCGCCGCCGCAAACGCCGTTCCTTGCATCGAGATGTCATTCTAAAAGTGGGAAAGTCCATGAAAAAAGGGGCATCTTTGAAAGACACTGCAACGTTTGCCTTACGAGCAGCCAAAGCACTTATTAAAGAATTTGGTGGGAGAAAAGAAGTCGAGGTTCCTCGAGTAATACCTGTAGCGAAATCCGGAGGTTTCCTACCACTTATCCCTTTGTTTGCTGGCCTTTCGGCACTCGGAGCTTTGTCAGGTGGTGCTGCTGGGATTGCTAAAACTGTCATTGACGCAAAGCATGCGCAAAAGAAATTGGAAGAAGATGTACGTCATAATAAGGCTATGGAACGTGTAGGATCTGGTCTGTATCTGAAAAAGTACCCAAAAGGCGGTTTTGGATTGTATTTGAAAAAAAACCAATAAAGCTACCCAATCACGCATTAACCGACTTTGACATAACACATTACGCAAAATCGCTTAAAATACCACATTTTCGAGGAGTGTTCATGCGAGACACTCTCCCCAAAGCCGGCCCCCGAAAACGAGAATGCGCAGTGGTTAATTTGGATACCTCTAAGAATAGCGGAAGTCATTGGGTAGCTTACAGAAAGATAAACAACAATGTAGAGTATTTTGATTCATTTGGTAACTTGAAGCCGCCGAAAGAAGTTGTTAAATATCTGGGAAAGAGTGCGAGAATTTTCTACAACAATACCCAATATCAAAACTACGATCAAATCAATTGCGGTCATTTGTGTTTGAAATTTCTACAACAATGACGGAACTATTACTACAACACATCTACCATGGAAAAACATTGAGTAGTTTCACTGCCGAAGAACTAAAGCACTTTCCCCTTGAGCATCTAATAGAGTGTGTAAGGCCTTCGGAATTGCTTGATATGTGGCATAAACTTCCCAATGAATATCGAGCAAATTTTGAACTACAAATACGACTGCCTTGTTTTATCCATTACAACCGACCTGATTGGACGACGCATTGTGACGGCCCTCCGAGTTCGCAAGCTACTTGTTTCCTTTGTAAACAAACATTAAAAAAATAAAAAATGATATTTAAATTCAAACATGCCTCGTATTTCATTAGTCATCATGTCACAGTTGCTGAGAGTTAACAGCACCAATCACGTGTTCACCTTTCAACCTCCTACCCCTATTGTCCTCGATCCAAAGAATGATTACGAAATAGCTCTACGTTCTTTTCATTCATATCACAGTATACCAAACATTGAAAATTGTACGTTTTACTACTACGATACCAAAGACAAGCTTCAAAGTTTTAATTTTCCCACAGGATGTTATGAAATTGCTGACCTTGAAGAGTTTATCTGTGATAAGTTGGGTGCGAGCAATTCAACTAAACCGGTATTTTCACTAAAACCCAATCACAATACGTTGAAATGTGAAATTTCAAGTAAATACAAAATTTCCTTTATGCAAACTGATAGTCTTGGGAGAATATTGGGATTTTCACCGAAAATACTCGACGCTAACAAAACGCACTCTTCAGATCTCCCCGTCAAAATCATTAAAGTATCCAGTATCCGCTTCGATTGTAACATTACCACTGGAGCCTTCGATGCAAACAGACCTGCTCATACCATTTACGAATTCGTCGTACAAGTAGATCCAGGATATTCCATTGACGAAATTCCTCATAATTTGCTCTACTTACCCGTTATACCACAACGTGAAATAACCAACATCACTGTCATAGCCTTAGATCAGGACGGTCAGCCTGTAAACTTCCGTGGAGAACTTAGTACTTTGGTGTTGGAGCTTAGAGTGCGAGGCAGATGGGACTAATAATCAATCATAAAAGACAGTCTGCAGAGCTTTCAACTTCATTAGCTAAGCAGTCGCCAAAGCTAAAACAGCTCACGTTCGCAAACAAATTGGTTCTGCAATCGCTGGGGTTTAAATTGAAAAATGACAACCACGTATGGAAAACGGCTTCGTCAAAACGACAACATGCCTTCGATGTTTGATATCTATCGTAAGCCAATGTTTGACGATTCAATTAGAAAGGCTGAATATAGAACCTATGCTCCATTTATAAAATCATTCAATTGCAGTGACATTGTGGAGTTTAGCATTAATCAAGTTGATTCGTTTTTTGCAATGAGCGATACTTTGTTGTGCATTAAAGGGTTGCTTGAAACACATGGAGCTGGTGACGTAAAATTAGCAAATAATGTTGGTGCCTTCCTATTCGATTCATGTACGTACAGTGAAAGTGCCAGGGAAATGGAAACAGTTCGGGATCCTGGAATAATAAGTGCCGTACGTGCTATGACATGTTATAACCAAGAAGATTCCAATCATATATGGCTATAGCCGGCTGGAATTACCCGAAAGATCCCATTCTCAATGTCAGCGACAAGTCCTTCAACCTTCAAATACCTCTCAAACATATTTTTAACATTTTCAACGATTATCCCATGATTACATGTGGACGTCAAACAATACGATTAGTTCGAGCACGAAACGATAATGATTGCATATATATTACGGAAAAGAATGTCTCTGGAACGCTCTCCACTACAACAGCTAAAATTAATATTACAAGTGTTGAACTAAAAGTTAAACATATCTTTCCCAATGATGATATAAAGATAAATCTCATGAAATCCATTCAAAAAGATCAACCTATAGTTATTCCATTTAGGAAGTGGGAGTTACACGAATTACCCTCAATTACTAAAGGTGCAAGACGTGAAGTTTGGGCTGTTAAGACATCCACTTCAGTTGAAAGACCCCGTTTTGTTATTGTCTTCTTCCAAACCGACAAACGTAACGTGACTACAGCCGATCCTACTTTATTTGACAATGCCGACGTGCAAAGTATAAGACTGTCACTTAACGGTGAATATTGGCCTAATGAAAGAATGCAATTGGATTTCGCTAAAACTGACTACAATGAGGCATATTTCAACTATACTGAATTCTATCCCAACTACTCAAACTCCACACAGAAGCGCCCCCTGCTGGATTATTCTTCTTTCAAGAAACGGGCATTGTTTGTTATCGATTGTTCGAAACAGGAGGAAAGCATGAAGGCGTCCACAGTCGATGTGAAACTTGACATTGAAGCAAACATAGGCTTCCCCGAAAATACCAAAGTCTATTGCATCATAATTCACGATTGCGTGATGGAATACTTCCCCCTCACCGAAATTGTTAAAAGCTTGAACTAGTTGCTGATCGGAGTTAGTGTTCGAGCAGACGTCAACATGAGAGTAGCATTTGTAGACATTCAAGGTTTTGTCGTTGATGGGCTCTTCGTTGCCAAAGAGCTCACCATAGAAATTGGCTTCAAAAGTTCACATTACATATTTTTGCCACCGCAACCGTTTGCTACATTAAGTAACGATGATAAAAAGACCACATCATACTTGGAAAGAAATGTGCACGGCATTCGATACTCTTCAGGAGATGTAGAATATTCTAAAGTAAATGAAATATTAGAAAGCAAGTTATTGTATGCCGCAGACTACATTTACGTTCGAGGACAACAAAAAGCCGAGTTTCTGCAAAAGAAATGTCACATTCTCGGTATTTTTCCACATATTATTGACGTTTGCAAATTTGATGGTACTCAGTGTGCAACAGGAAACTTTGTTCAAGATCCAAACCCCTGTCACGCCACTGGGTTATATTCGTGTACCGAAAGAAATGTACATCGCCTCCGCCACTGGTTTTCAAATACTGTATTACCATTATAAATAAAGTTTTCAAAGAAATATAGGTTTTTTATTGAAACACCCTGTATATTCATCAACTTTTATATTACATGAAGATTGGAATTTTCGTTTTACAATTTTTAGAATAATTTTTAAAATTAAAACAAATACAGCCGCTAATATTACACATGACATGGCAAAAACATTATTAATTTCATTTTTTATATCCTTTTCTGTTCTGTTGAACATGGTTGAATACGTCTTAACGGATAAGTAATTTGCGGTAATTGTCTGCACGCTAGCTCTTTAGGTAACCAGTTTATACTAAGACTGCACCACGTCTGTCGTACTTCTTCTTCCCCACCAGATAAACTGAGATTCTCTATTTGCCTCATAACCTCACTTTTATCTTCATAAAAAGCAATTTCTTCATTTAATTTACCAATTTTCTTAATAAACTCTTCAATTCGATGACTGTACTCTTCCGAAGCCATATTACAAATGAGCTGTTTGACGTAGCACGTGACGTTTGGTGTAGTACGGTTAGCCGTTACACGTGACGTTTGACGTGACGCGTGACGTTTGGTGTAGTACGTAACGTTCACCGTTACAAGTGGCGTGACACGTTGCGTTTGACGTAGCACGCGACGTGTCACGCATGTTTCAAATATAGAATGTTACTTTTAAGCCACCCGGTATATTACAAAATTCTTGGTAATATTTCAGCATAAGTTACTTTTAAGTCCCCCCAAGAAGTGTACGGTGCGCGCGCTCGCAGCATGTAATATACCTTCCTTCGCTAATGGTATGAGAGATCATGGCGGAGTGTCACGTGACGTGTGTGACGTTTGTTCCATCCAAATCGGACCAATAGTAACGAAGTTAGGTGCTAGTGCCTTTATGGTAGCATTATTGCGCATGCTTATACTCTCCATATATAAATTACATCACTTTCCATACATAATGCCGTTTGTTCCATTCAAATCGGACCAATAGTAACGAAGTTAGGTGTTAGTGCCTTTTTTGCCAGCATTATTGCGCTACTTTCAACCATCCCCGGTATATCTATACTCTCGATTACCTCCGCACCGCCCCCCCGTAGCGCCCCGCTGGTGGAGGCGATATTTTGGCGGAGGCGGATAACATTGATTTCCCTATACTGATTGTAGAGCATACATAGCTCATCTACTCAATTCGAAATACAATATTTGAAAGGAAATTCAAATTATGCGGACAGCATTTCAACGATATCCATAAAGGAATTAAAAGACATTGACAATGCTCACGTTTTAGCAATAACGAGGTCAAAAACTCGTCAGAATAAAGCTCAGCCTACAGAAGATAAAATAGTTTCCACAGAAATAAAGAAAGATATTCGCAAGCCAGCAGTATATAAAGTACTGAATAATTTAGAGGCGCAAAAATTACCAATTCTGCAATTTGAAAATAACCGTGTTTCGCTAAGGATGAACATACGGATCAAAAACAGGATGAGGTTTAACCAAGTCTTATTAAATACCTATATAGTTAACTTTGATTTAGGTCAAACGTTAGTTCAGCTTGATAAGCTAGCGGTAAAAAATGGAATAAAAAGGATGAAAATTTATATGAATGATATTATTTTCACACAGTGCACTATAAAAGAGTTTATGGAATAAGGAAACAATACGTTAAAAAACGTACAAATATGTATTTGCGATATACCAAAAATGGTGGAAGAAGAAAAAGGAAAGCAACAGACTTTAGAAACTTATCATAATGATCCTTTATTTGGAGGTCACGTAGGAAATAACAGGCTATTGAAAAAATTAAGAGCGAATTTTAGATGGAAAAACATGGAAAAAGATGTAAGAAAATATATTAAGCAATGTCACAAGTGTCAAGTCAATAAGGCAAAGAATAATCACAAAGAAGAATTTGTATTAACGGATACAGCAGCAAAACCATGGGATATAACATATATAGATACGGTCGGTCCTTTTCCACAAAGTGAAAATGGTAATCGGTATTGCATCACAATGTTATGTGAATTAACAAAATATGCAGTAATAATTCCAGTTGAAAACAAAGAAGCGAACACGATAGCTCGTGGAATTTTTGAAAATTTCATACCAAATTACGGTTGGATGAAACAGATTAGGACAGATTTAGGCACAGAATATAAAAATGAAATATTCAATGCTTCAACTAAAATGTTAAATATTAGTCATAATTATTCAACAGCATATCATCATGAATCTATAGGAGGTTGTGAGAAATTACATAGAACGCTTAATGAGTATGTTAGACATTTTATAAATGAAAGTAAGGATGACTGGGATGAATGGTGCAAATTATTTGCTTATTGTTATAATACGACTCCAAACTCTTATCATGGTTATACGCCATTTGAATTATTGTTCGGAAGACGTGCTAACTTACCTGAGAATCTCACGAATGACATTGAGCCATGCTATAATGTTGATGAATATCAGAATGAGTTAAAATATAAACTTCAGGTAGCTCATCAGAGAGCAGAGAAATATTCAATCAAATATAAGCTGAGTAGACAAAGTCAAAATAGTAAAGTAGCTAATTCAATTGATTTTAAAATAGGGGATTCAGTTTTAGTAAAAAGGGAAAACAGAACCAAATTTGAATCTCAATATATAGGTCCATTTACAGACACAGAGGTGAGTGAGGTTAACTGTAAAATCAAATTAGAATCGGGTGTGATGAAAGAAATACACAAAAACAGACTATAGCCTTACTGTAAACCGAATTTAAAATTGTAAAAGTGTAAGAATCAAAAGTGTGAGTGAGTTTACAAACAATTGTGAATAGTAAACAAAGTGTAATAACAAACACCATGAAACAATTAGTTACAGTAAATAAATTTGGATAACAAGTGATAAAAATATTAAGTGAAAATAAATAAACATGACGAACAACTAAGTTATCGTAGACAATTTTTAAAGACAATGGACATTCATTAATTAATAAATATATGTAACCGTAGGTTAGTGACATTATTTAATAATCATCTATCATCTATTTTTAGGAGAATTGTAAATTCATTTCATTAGGGGGAAAGGAAGCTCAACGGAATTTATTCTTTTTGTAAAAGGGGAAGGTGTGATGCTTTTTGGTCAATATAATAAGTTAACAATAATATTTAAACAAAAGAGACAAATTCCGTTTAAGCTAATTTCAATAAATCATAAGAACGTTGAATCATTACATAAATAGAAGTAGGAAGGTCGCACGTACGATGTCAAGTCCAAAGCGTGAAATAAACCATAAATAGTATTATTTATATTTACTTAGGATGAACTTGACTTGTCGTATAAATATGCAAACGATAGTGTTTTAAGGAGACTCTTAATATTATGTTAGAATAAGAATATCACGATTCATAAGTAACAATTAGTATAATGTATAGTAGTAGTTTGAGTAATAAATAAAACGTATCCCAGTACTACATGTAGTTGTTTTATTCCTGTAAGATGACCCTCCAAGGGACCAGCAACACCACCTAGTCAGAGGCCCCTCCACACCTATAATACAAAAGTACCAAAGGATAATAACATCCATTACTCCACCCCCATACAGTATTTTTCCTTTTTGACACCCTGCTATCGTCCTCCATTCCTGTCATGCTGCTCTCATATTCTTCCAGGCTTACATTTGGGCTTATATACACACTGTACACCACCATGCCTCCTATTCGCCTTACCACCACTCTCATTCCTGCCTCTCCTTTATCGTCCATAAACCATCCTTCCTTTTCCAGATATCTAGCATTTACCTCATCACCACACACCATATCCACTTACCTCCTAAAAATCACTTCATCTATCTTGCAATTCCCCAAATTTATCTGTAACACCCTCCATCCATCCCCTACATTATTTCATCCTGAGCTCTGCTCCACCCTTCCTCCTATTTGACCAGACTCATCCTCTCTAAGGGGTCCAGAGGATGCCTCCCATTTTTTTCTTTGTCTTCCCTGGCTTGTGTCCCCTTTCCCCACGTACCCTACAAAGGAAGGCCTGTCGACAATCTTTGGTCATGTGCTCCTCTCTCTTACATAGCCAGTACTTACTTTTCTCCTTACTTTCCTTCACCTTACACCTTGCTACTTTGTGTTCCTTTACTCCACATCCAAAGCATCTGCCCTCCTCTCTACCCTCTATATTATTCACCCTAATCCCCAATCTAATATCCCTTTTGTCCAGTAAGGCTTCCGGTTCTTCCCATTCCGTCCTCACCACCGCTATTTTCATCCCGTTCCTCTCCCTTACCACTTTAACTACCCTTGTTCCTTTCCCAATCATTGTTTTTATTTTTCTAACCAACCTTCATCCTCAATACACGGATCTATTCCTACCATCTTGATAGTTTTTGTTCCCTCCCCGCTTCCAACGCCCTAGCCTGTTACCATTTCCACCTCCCTCAGAATTCTCCTCACCTCAATCCTTCCTTTATAATCCCCTTTCATCTCCCTTAACCACTTTCAGGATTACGGCTTCATTCTTTTCCTCTTTTTCCCTATCTGCATAAATTATTACTTCCATTTTCATATCACCCCTCACCCGCGCCACAATCTTCCTAAGCACCTTCACATGCTCAAGCCTGTATAGCCCAACGCTGTCCACGCTCCCCACCTCCCCGAACAGTCGAGTCATCACCTCAAACACCTTACTCTCATTCCTACAATTTCCCTCTATCCGACAGATCAACTCCACCGCATTCACCCGTGTCCCTTTCCTTTCCGTAGTGCGTACCCCCTTTACCCACTCCATTTACTCCCCTTTTTCTTCGAGCATAGGGTATGTATCCCTAAACATCCTCTGTATCCCCTTGTCCATTCCACTGTCTTCCTTGGTTACCCATACCATTTTTACTTTTCCTCTCCTATCGTTGGATTTCCCACTTTCTCCTCTATTCCCTCCCCCGTTTTACCATCCCCCATCCCTAACCTTCTGTCATCCTTCCCAGTCTCTTCGCCCCTCCTTCCATCGTCTTTGCATTCTCTCCTTCATATCCTCTTCACTCCTCAACCTCTCTAATTCCCTGACCCTCCCCTCTGCCGCCTACTTCTGTTCCTCCAGCCTTCTCACCCTCTCCTCCAACCGCCTTACCATCTCCTTCAGTCTTTCCACTCTCTCTCTCTCTCTTCCTCCATCCCATTCTCCACTTTTTCACAATTTCTACTTCTGTTTCCTCTTCTGTTCCTATTCCAGAGGCGATACCTGCTTCCTTTTCACCCCAGTATAACTCCACTCGCTCGACTCTCCTGCCTTATCAGGCCGAAACCTACAAACTATTCAAAAATGCTGATTAAATAAAATTAAACTTAAGGATGAGCAATATCAAAATGAGACAACTAGTATCCCTGAAGCAAAATTTAGCATTTTACAAAAACCATTACCTATTTAAAGTTTATTTAACTAATTCTACATACTTAAATAGCCTAAGAGTAAGTTTACATCATTTGCTTTAAAAACTTACGTAGTTTGCTTCTAAGGTGCTCTAGTTATAACAATATTGCTCAAATTAAACACAACCTCTGGCAATTTCGTTTAAGTTAAATGTAGCATTTTCACCAGACAAAATATGTAAAATTCATTTAACAAATGTACAGCATTTTAAACTCTAGAGGTAAATTTTATACACTATCATAGCTGATAGCTTGAAGGGCAGTTTAACATAATTTTGAACCATATTGTTTGTAAATAGGTACTACCTACTTAATTTTCAGTCACATAATTGTTTTCTTTTGAAGTATCTTAGTGTATTACTTCCATTTCCAGCTGACCAGGTTCATTTGAATTAAAATTTTCGGCAATTTCGTTTACGTTTTGGGGATATCATTTTTTTGAAATGACGAATAAAATGTTCAAAAAAATTTGGTCATAAAAATATTCCTATACAACTCTGTAGGCCCTGGAGGTAAATTCTACAAAAATTTTTTTTAAATACTAAATTCACTAACATAGTTTGCTTACGAGGTTTCTTAGTACTTTGAAATAGGCTAATATTCATGTAATCTAATTACAATTTTTGGTAATTTCGTCGAGGTTTAGCACAATTAATTTTTGGTTTAATGATTTATTAAATTAAAATGAAATGAAAACATGTAAACACCATATTCAGTTTTAACCCTTAACTGGTGACACTGAGTCTGGGAGACTCCGCCGCAACTACGATGCACGATTACTCCCACCGCAATTGTTTCTGCGGAGTGCTGCTCGGTATACCTTCCTGGATTTCAGTACGTATTAGTCTATGAAAAAGGTAGTGCGCAACGATTTTTAATTTCCGAAATATTTCCGTTGTGGAGTCCGATAGACTCCGTCTAACCATTAGTGCAAGTTTTTGATGGCGGTGCCACGCAAGAGTGTGCGGCTAGCGGATCCTGATTTTGAAGATATATGCACACAATGGTATAATGAGGCGAACAGTGACTTCAGTAGTGATGAATCAGAGGATCAGGAGCCAATTCTTAGCGACCATATAACCGATAGCGAGCAAGAAATCGATGAGGAAAACGAAGAAATTACCTATGAGCACGCGGAGGAGGAAAAAGAAGCTGGGTATTATTATGGCCGTGATAGATTCAAATGGAGTAGAAAAGAACCTACAAGAAACTAGTACACCTGCTCATAATATAGTTATTCTTCCATCAGTACGTTCTCATGTGCAAAAATCCAGTAGTCCATTATACTATTTTGATGCACTTTTTTCTTCCGAAATGTATGACATTATAATAAAGAAAACGAATGAGAAACTGGCCACACTTCGCCCAAAGTATAAGAATTGCAAAAAAATCGAGCTATGCGATGTTGATGAAACAGAGATCAGAGCCTTTTTGGGACTGCTGTTATATAGCTCAATATTCAAATCAAACAATTAAGATGTTCGCAGTCTTTTTGCGACCAATGGAAAAGGAAGACCTATATTTAGAGCAGTCATGTCGCAAAAGCGATTCCTTACTATAATGGCTACCAATCGATTTAATAATTTTGGTGATCGAGAAGAAAGAAAAAAAGAGAACCCAGCAGCTGCAATTCAAGAAATATTTGATATTTTCGTAAATAATGCAAGAAACGCTTATAAAGTTGCTGCTAATGTGTGTGTTGATGAAATGCTAGTGGGCTTTAGAGGAAGGTGTCGTTTCAAGATGTATATACCTAGCAAACCAGAAAAATACGGCATCAAAATCCAATGTGTAACGGATGCTCGGACTGGATATTTACATAATGCCTATATTTATGCAGGAAAAGACACGGATGGCATAAGTCTAAGTAAAGAGGAAAGAACACTGTCCAAACCAACACAAGCAGTCATAAGGTTGGTTAAACATCTCTACAACTCAAACAGAAATGTAGCATGTGACAACTGGTACAGTTCCATTGAACTAGCTGCACATTTGAAGAAAAACAATCCCACATTTGTGGGTACATTACGGAAGAATAAGAGGGAGATACCTCCAGATTTTTTTCCCCGTCGAAATCGAGAGGTTGGTGATTCTTTGTATGGATTTACCAAAGACATGACCATACTATCGCGCACAACAAAGAAAAATAAAGCAGTAATTCTTATCTCAACCATGCATCACAATACATCCATCGACCCAGGAAATGGACTACCAGAAATAAATTCCTTCTACAACATCACGAAGGGCGGGGTAGACGCCTTAGATGAAAAATGTGCCAAATATACATGCAGTCGTAGAACACACCGTTGGCCTATGGCTATTTTTTACAAAATTGTCGATATCTGTAGCACAAATTCTTATACCATGTTAGTAAATGAGCAGCACCGATTCAGGACCATGGCGGAGGCGCTAACATGGGAATCTCCATAAGAAAATCGTTAAAATCGAGCCACTCGAAAATAGCGGAATTGACTCAAAAAGTGGTGGGGGTGAATCATCATCGACTTTCGCATGCGCACGTTATTGGATAGTTAACGTCATAGCCTCGACGAGAAAAATACTGATAAAATTCTAGATACCCCCGTCCATCCCCCACGCAGCACCCCTCGTACTAAAAGTCATCCAATCAGAGCAAACGACGTCTCGTTTGAAAGGCCTTAACGTCTAGATTATACGTAAAATTAGAAAAAAATTCCAGCTACCCCCCTTCATCCCCCACACAGCACCCCTCGTACTAAAAGTCATCCAATCAGAGCAAACAACGTCTCGTTTGAGAGGCCTTAACGTCGTGAAATTAGGAAAAAATTCCAGCTACACCCCTTCATCCCCCACACAACACTCCTCGTACTAAAAGTCATCCAATCAGAGCAAACGACGTCTCGTTTGAAAGGCCTTAACGTCTAGTATATACGTGAATCGCCCATATACAGGGCGGATCGAAAGTATCTTTGGCTGGTAGGTTGACTTTAGCAAACGACATCTCGTTTGAAAGGTATTAACGTCTTATATATACGTGAATCATATACAGGGCGGATCGAAAGTATCTTTGAATGGTAGGTCGGCTTTAGCAAACGACATCTCGTTCGACAGGTCTTAACGTTTAGTATATACGCGACATTATATACAGGGTGGATTGAAAGTATCTTTCACACGTGTAGTGCTCTAGGGGGCATCAGCATATCCAGAGTTTAGCGGAGAGTACAAAGAAAAATAGTGCCGTAGGGGTATTAGCATATCGTTCAACATATACAGAGTGTGAAGCTTATAGTACAAGGAAAAATCGATTAATAAATCCGACCGAATGTTGACATCTGAGAGTCACAACTCAAACGTCACACGTCAAATGTCAAACTTTAAACGTCACATGTCAAATGTAGCGTCAAACGTCACATGTGACGTCGATCGACAAACGTCAAAACGTCACGTGTGACGTATACTGCCGTAGAGGCATTAGCAATCGACATATGCAGAGTGTAGCGGAGAGTACAAAGAAAAATAGTGCCGTAGGGATATTAGCATATCGTTCAACATATACAGAGTAAAGCGTATAGTACAAGGAGAAATCGATTAATAAATCCGACCGAATGTTGACATCTGAGAGTCACAACTCAAACGTCACACGTCAAATGTCAAACGTCACATGTTAAATGTAGCGTCAAACGTCACATGTGACGTCGATCGACAAACGTCAAAACGTCACGTGTGACGTATAGTGCCGTAGAGGCATTAGCAATCGACATATGCAGAGTGTAGCGGAGAGTACAAAGAAAAATCTATGTGAATTAATCATAATATTCTTTTAACATAAACCTCTTTATCTATAATGAATGATTTGTGACGTTATTTATATTCCCAACTTAAAAATTATGGAAACAATTAGGGATTATTAGAATAATTTCATTAATAGTATAACGGAGCACAACACTTGGTTTAACGTACTCGTTTTCCTAGGCACCCTCTGTATTTCGTTTCTGATAATTTTTAGGTATATATTCTGAAATGTGGTTTTACTTCTTATCGGAATCTCAATAACAAAAATAATAATTAGCAATTTGATTATTTGAATTTGTAAAAATTATTTTTGTACAGGGTATGTCACAAATTAAGAAGGCGACCTTAACGAATGTTGACATGAGACACATATCAATTGATTCAGCATTAAACAAAGTACGTCAAGCGTCACGTATTGTTGAAAAGGCCATAACGTCTAGAAACATGAATTGAAGATTCCACCATACACGGAGTGTAGTAAAAATTAGAGTGACATTTCGCTGAAAAGGATGTATAGAAATAGTAGAGTTTTAATAATTTTTGTCGAAGAATAATTATTTATATCCACACTTCATACATTTTTTAACAGTTACCGTTCAACTAAGGAGCAACAACTACCCGTCTAATCGCAAACCAGAATGGTTGGTTTTAAAATATCCTGTAGATATACCAACCCCCGTTTGGAGTGTAATTCAATATACGGCGGTGCATATTTCACGGGAAGTAATTGTTGCTCCCTAGTTGAACGGTCCCTGTTTTGAAAAAATTTTAATTCAAAAATGTATGAAGTGTGAATATAAATAATTATTGTTCGACATCTGTTGATAAAACACTTTATTAAATACGATAGGAAACTGTAATAAGCTTCAATAATTTTCATTTCATTGAAAAAACCATTTTTATTCATACATAGAAATAACATTAATTTTACGAAACATTATTTTATATATGTGCAATGTGAAGCAATAAAAAATTAGATTTCAAAGCTGATAAATTATGACATATCGTTAATAATTTTATTCATATGTAGTTGCAGTCTTCTGATGCGACTTTTCTTCAGATGTTTGTTAGCGAAATTTTTAACTGTTTGCGTTATACTTGTAGAGTTTAACGTATGGAAATTCCTGGAGCCGCTGAAACTGTTGGACTTTAAACTGTATAATATTATAAAAAAAATACACCTCTTTCCACGGCCAACCCTGGAGGCAATAATCCTGTAGAGATTATCGGAGGTGTTTAAGGCCTCGTTTTAGGATTCCCCATTGGAAATACTATACAGCAGAACAGTATAATATTACCAATAGGCCTACCGTAATTCGGTGAAGTAGTATGTAGCGTTTCTCATATCCTCGTCTGCGTTCTGATGTGTTCTGATGTGTTCTGATGTGTCAATTACAGGCGGTCGAAAGCAAATACTAATCTCAACTGATGATAAATCATAGTTTAGAGGAAAAAATCATAGATTTATGACAACGATTAGACATTGCTAAACGATCCGTTCATTTGCCGCAGTTGTCATGAATTAAACGTAAGGTATATAAGAATTTTTCAGAAATCCACTTCAATATCACAAGAGTCCGTTATTGAATAGTGTCCCCAGGGTAAGGTGTTATCTGTTCCAGGAACCAAGTAACGTTTATCATCCTCAGGGCTGAGGGCAACCTTATATTGGTCTGTGGAGTACACCTGATGTTTTTCAGAACGAATCAGATTTTGAACTACAGTTTTCTGTTGCCAGGTATCGAGACATTCTTCATAATCTTCAAACGTTATTGCAGTTTTTACAACAGATGACTTCACTCCCTTAGCTTTCTTTGTTACCCCCACGTTCTCAAGTTCAGACTTTATTTCATCCTCATCATACCCTTCATCAATCAACCTCTTCACTTTCTTAGCTACATCATCATCAGTTGTCAACACCTTAGTTGTGTAGAGTTTCGAACGGAGGCCCACGTACTCAGTCATTGGAACGCCATTATTCTCATCCTTCATCATTCCCAAGACTTTCTTATTTACCAGAGGAATGCCATATATATTTCCAGGAGCATAATCGCTTGTATCAAAGCGCCGATGACAGTCACGCTTCATAACTTCATAAGGGTATTGATGGAGTTCATAAATCAGAGAGTCAGTGTCTGTGTACATGACTGAGCAGCAGGGGAAAGCATCAATCATGTATCCATAGTGAAAATCATAAATTGTAGTTTTGGCAAGATCTAGGATTGCCTGCCCCACATATATAGGCTTGTTTAACCAGATCTGAAGCTTCCGCAATTCTACTGCAACTAGATCGGGCTTTTCACTAAAAATTGTGCTATTCTTGAACTCGGGCTTGGCGATGTGAGCCTCCGCACCATACCTTCCTTTCCACTCTGTTAAAAGCTTCACATTAACCCTCTTTCGAACGTTTTCCATTGTTTTACCTGAAACACATTATTATTTTGGATTTATCTTTAATATTGGAACTTACCAAACACTGCATTGTTCATTAATTTGAATAGGTTCTTTTCAAACTCATTCGTGGCCTTCGTTCTTAACTCAGTGTTAAGATCTATGTAAGACTTCAACCACGCTGCCTGTTTGAATTTGAGAACTCGGTGGATTTTCTTCAACACCAACCCATGCGCAAGTGCTTGCTTCAGCGTTCGGTAATGGATAACATACTTGGTTTTATTGTGGAGGGTAGCCATTAATTTGGTCAACTCTTTAGCATCCTTTGGAGGTTTCATCGTCTTGGGATTTAAGTGTTGAGGACAAAGGGGGATATCTTTATGATGATCATGTAGGTGTGTGGGGTACTCCAAATCTACTTCTAACATATACCCAACATCAGCTTCATCGGGTACTGTGGTGACATCAATGTTTGTATCACACCATCCAAAACCACCATAGGGAAGATACTGGGACATTGCCCAACCATACTAAAACAAAAAACCATAATAAATTTCTCACTTATTTTTAGAGGAGGAGTAACAAACCTGATTATTTATGTCAAAATACATCATAAATGTCGTTGACTTAGAGGGATCATAGTTGTTTACATAATTGATGTTAGCTTTAGCTCTCCTCTTACTGCAAACTTGACTAAGACCGCCACGAATACCACGTTCAACGAAGAGAAACATATCCAGGTCCGTTAAAAGCTCCAATTCAACACCGGTACATTTTAGCATGGCATCCCAAGTGTAACCGGGCAATGTAAAATAGTGGGCAGGATCAAGACCATGTGATTTGAGGGTGCTACTGCGAAACATCTCAAAGACATCCGCAAGAAGGAGAATATCTGTCTTCATATATAGGTCAACGTAATCACCTAATGTATTACAGTCGAAGGTACTCCATACTTGGTGAGCACGCTGGTAGAGACGGCGGGGGCAAGGCTTATTTTCCAGTTTGTTATAAAATTTATCCTGTGCTGGTAAAGATATTTCATTGAATCGTTCGAAAGAGTCGATATAATCATAGGGAATCACACCCTTTTTCGTTAACATATTAAAATGATCGTCAGGTAACTCTGGGAACTGCGATTTTAAATTTAGAAATTCGGCTAGATCAGAAGCTAATTTATCCAGGCTAGATGCCATAAATCTAAAGGAATCGATAAACCTAAATTGAACTGGATAGGCATCAATGTGTTTGGTGAATGAAATATACTTTTCCTTTGTGATAGGGAGCAAGTCTACGGTTCCCTTCATCCTAGTAGCTACGTCCTTAACGATGTGATGCCCATCGTACCCCGTTAAATTATGCCACACAACTGGAACCACGTGACTATCCTTATAGTTAATATTACATGATTCATGAGCTGCTCCACGATAGTTGTCAGTAGGGATTAAATGGTTGTGATCACGCACTTTCTTATCTTCCTTTGTGAAGATTTGTTGACATATGTGGCAGTGTGTAGCTATTCGGTGCTCAACTTCCTGCAACCATGTCATATCTATATCGTACGGACACCAAAACACAGTAGCTATATCCTCAGCAAGACTACCCATCTCATCTGCAAACCATATCATACAGTCCTGCCCTCGGTATGATCGATAAAAAGAGAGAGTGTCATCATAGCTGCATTTGAGATAATACCCAACGGCAGCTGGAACATGATGCTGCGGCTTCTTCGTATCCTCAACAGGCTTCAAGACGCTTTCCAAGTCAGCATACACTATGAATGGTGCTTTTTCCTTATTCTTATAATTTTTAAATTTTAAAATGTTATTACCCGGCTCAGGCATCTTGATGGTAGTTTCATCTATTTTCGCACAATCTTCGACATGCTTATCCAGCTTATCTTGCGACCTGTAGTAGTGGAGGCATCTATCGCAGAATTATTTTGCGTGTCCTTCTTTGCTAAGTTGTTTGGATAGCAGACGAGAAAGGTTTTTTATCCAGATGTAGTGGTATCTGATGGGTCCTTCGGATTCATCATACCTATCTTGGATTAGAAGAAGGTTAACATGGGGTTCTTTCTTATTCTTTGTCAGGTATGTAGGAAGGGTCTCAAATGACTCCTTATTTTTCTGTAGGATATAAACATTAACTGACACATCGTTCTGTCGCTCGAAGTTAGGAATCTGGTAAGCCGTCATCGGAAATTTTATTCTTTCCAGCTTCAAAACAGAAGAATAGTGGGGGTATGATGACAATCGATCAGAATGTTTGTCGCATGGGTATAGTGCTGATGTGACAGCCCAAGCAAAACATGCATCGTCGTTGTTCTTCACGTTGATACAAGCATGTTTTTTCCCAATTTCTGAAGGTAGTTCAACGTAAGAGGAGGCAAGCTGAGGGGTGTACTTGTTAATGTTAACACCAAGGTTCACTACCTTCTTCAATGCCCAGCCTGAATCACGCTCTTGGAACTTTTCAAGTTCCTTGAGGATGGGTGCTGTAACCTTAGTGTCGAACCAATCATCAAGGTTGGTATCCTGGTAGATTGGTGAGTTTGAAGTGGTAAAGTACTTATGCTCCACCTGCACACTATCTCCCTTTACTATTTCAAAATCACCGCAAAAAGTAGTATTAACTTTAACGGCTGTATTCTTCTTTAGTGCACTCTAAATATGAGTCTTAAATAGCGATTTAGCGTCAACGAGAAATGACTTTGGATCTTTATGTTTGAGATTCGATATCACTCCAGTAAGCTTGTGGCTATTAAACACAGACTCCGAATCTTCCCAATGGACGCGATCCCTCGCAGTGTTTTTCCGTGGAGAAAGCCCTGCTCCCTTCCGCTGAACCGCTTTGAATTGAGCTCTAAGACTTTTAATGTTTCTTAAGCAGGCCTCCAACTGCTGCTTCTCCCCCATTGTTTTAGCACACCTCATTGCATTCCGAATTCTTTTGATCCCTTTGTGACATTCAAACAGCCCTTTTCGGATCTTCACGTCATCGTGCTTGGCTTCTACCAATCCCAACAACGTTGCAATGTAGTGAACCAAATTGGTGAAAAGTCTCATACTGAAAAAATAAAAATAATGAGTGAATACAATAGTATAACATACCCTCAAACTTACTTCTAAATTGATATAAAAATTTTCTAGATTAAAAGGAAGAGCTGTCAGATAACACGATAGAACGCTTCAAAGTTCTGAAACAGAATGGTACACTTTTAGACACACGGAAAAACTGAATGTCCCACTTTGAATACATAACCTCAAATACAAACCAATTATTATGAAGAGCTTCCAGAGGATTCGGTTGAAGGCTTCAAAGTTCTAAAACAGAATAATTATTGATGGTATAAAGAATATATTAGTTAGACCAAAAACTGAAGGATTGATAGAATATTTATATGCATAACCTCAAATGGTAGAGAAAAAAATAATCAGTGATTGACATAACCTCAAACTTACTTTTTAAATTGACAAAAAAAACTTTCCGAATTCTTAGGAAAAGCTATTAGAGTATATATGTATAGTATATGTATAGTATATATATTAATAGTCAGATTGAAAAGTAAATATTAATCGAATATTGGTATACATAACCTCAAATATTAAATATCATGTTAGAGAAAAATAAAATTTTAGTAATATCCAATATCTCAGGAATATTCGAAACGTTGAATTATTTCCACCTAGAACGCTGGAGAATATCAAAAAATGAATGATTGAAATCATAGTAGTACTATTTCCAAACGTTAAATTATTTTCAACCTTCAACACCGATAAAATTGGCAGAATTTTCTCTACCTGTCACGCTGGAACTGTGATAATAAAAATCTTGATGAAGAGTACTATTTGGAAAAATTTGAGATTTGTACCCCTAGCAAGACAGTCTCTTTTCATTCGATTCGATAACGCGAAGGTCACGGTTTTCGATATTTCATATCAGGACTGAATCCGATATTTCTCAGTGTATATTTTACGTTTTCATTGAAAAATTAAAATAAAACCTTATTATAAAAAATAATCTAGAACCATCTGAAAATATTCAAAAATCATGCGGAAACTTTAGAAAACTTTAATTTTCACTTTCAATAAAACTATTCAATGTGAATGGAAAGGTATTAAAGCGTTGATCAAAATGTTTAAAAACAATTTAAATCATGAATACAATTAGAGACACCTGAAAATTGTAAAATTTGGAAAAGATGAACTTTGTTGTAAATCATAAGATATTTATGAAGCATATGTTGATAAAACGCTAAAAAAATAAAAATTATCGAAAAAGATTTAGAAATACCTGAGAAAAAAAGCGAGTAATTATGATTAAAAATATAATACTGTGTAACCACTAATAGTATGGCGACAATTTGTAACCACTAGTTATCTCCTTAAGAGACAGGTCCCGGCTAGAGACTCTCTCAAGGGTGGATCGACTCCATGTTAATGTCACACTAGGTATGCCAGAGGGTTGACAGACTATAAAAGCTTAGGGCGCCACTACCTTTTTAGACATCGACAAAAAAAATGAATTGAAATTTAAGAAAAGAAACTAAGGTGAAAAGGTAGAAACACCTTGTAGAATTTAATTTAAGTTACTAATAAAAAATAAAGAAATTACAAACTTACATGAACCCGGGCACAATCCCTACAGCTCTTACAGCCGGGTAGATAAGAAATTAAAAAGAAATTTTAAAATATTAAATTTATTCTGCCACAGGAAGTAACATACAGGAAAAGTGAAAGAAACCTGCACTTCTGGAAGGTACTTATCTTAATGGAAGTTGATGTAAAGTTGTCGGTGTGGAAGAAGAGATGTCTTGAAGGTGAAATTAGAGATGTCTTGAAGGTGATATTAGAGATGTCTTGAAGGTGACATTAGAGATGTCTTGAAGGTGACATTAGAGATGTCTTGACGGTGACATTAGAGATGTCTTGAAGGTGACATTATCTTTAATGTAGCTGTAACGGTATCCTGGTTGGGGTATCCTGGCAATAATCTGGCAGGGGTAACCTGGCAGCTGTGCTTACCTAGAAGTTCAGGTGGATTAGGGATATGTAGGAACTTAAATGTAATGGGGCACATAATGTTGGTTTAGCTTTTCAGGTAAAAAGGAAGGCAGTTGTTTGAAATAACTAATGAAATTTAAATTTACTGAAAGCTTTCCAACGTATATGTCCCATTTAAAACAGTAAAAATTATCAACCAAATTAAAAAAGTACTAATGACCTTTAAGTATGAACTGTAGTAAAAAAGTTATGAATAAAGCATTTCTAAAAGAATAAAATGTTTAATGAAATGTGAAGCCGGCACTGGCAGGTTTTTATGATAAGAGAATATTTGAAAAGGTTAAAATGCAAATTTTATCTATCTTTGAAAATAATTAGGTATTTTACAACACCGAATCTAGCAAATGTTTGTATTAAAAAAAGGTAACAGTTATTTACGATAAAAGATTTAGTTTAAAAGTAATGTACAAGTATAAAAGTAATGTAGTTGACCACGTGGCATGTGTATATTCGTCTATCTCTGTAAAAAAATAAGAAATGCACAAAAAAATTATATCAGCCACTACTTTAGAAAAAGATTGATAAATATAAATTATAACTTTGGACTTACCACAGCAATTTAAGGTAAAAACTTAGATAGATTTAAGAGACGGTAGACGATAGGTCCCCTCAGCTCGAGGGTCGAAAACGGAAAAGGGATGAAACTAACCCATGGAATCGAACGTTGGCATCATATGTCAATCGTTGTAACGGTCAGCGGTAGTGGGGGGTTTAGATCACAGAACTATATATTGAGAGTGGTTGCTATGATGGCGAGCGGTAAAATTGAAATTATTTCGTCAAATCGAAACAGGTCGATAGACATGTTACACCCCCTCTCCTCCGGGAAAAAAATGATTCGAAGAATTATTTTTTATTATAAAGTGTCAATAAGATAAAGGAGGGGTGAGATATCAATGCAAAATCTATGTATAATAGGTAAGGAAGGTAATTGTCAAAGGTAACGGCAAGGTAGTTTTGTCATCTTGTGATTATCGTGTCGTTAATATGTCATCGGATAAGGCAAAGCATACACTGAGAACGAAAGGTAACGATAGGGTGCGATAATTTCTCAGTGTATATAACGATAAGGTAAGGTACGGTAGGTTTTGATAAAACGCTGGGATCTCAGATACGCAGAGCGAAAAATTCCAGCAAATACCAAACAAATGTCTCCGTGGAGACACAAAAATAAACACGGGGAGTGATGTCAGCCTAAAATTGATTCAGAATATAATTCCGCGGAATTCTAATTATTTCATAAATCAGCCTAATTTTCACCGAGCAAAGAGTAAAGATTTGTCATAAAGACGTCACCCAAGGTGAAATACTACTTAGCCTAGTAAAAAATTTTTGGCATGGCGACAACACTAGTGTTCCACAAGGAACGGTTCTAAAATATCCGATAACGGTAGATATTTCACAAATATCACAATACGGCAACGTAAAAGGTATGTTAAGGAAGAGAAACAAATACATAGATATTGACTTGAATGGGTAACGGTAAAAGGGTAATGGCGATATACGTGAACTCTGAAAGATCAACAAAGAATGAAATAAGTGCGTCTGTGGCAGGAATAGTATGTGGCGACATAATGAAAACCTAAAATTGATAGACTTTTATCACATAATTAAACTAAAGAAGGTACTAATTAAAAGACAGAAAGCATAAATGGAGGTCAGAAATAATAGCGCCCAATCAACAATCGGTGAGGTTGCCAGTTAGCGTCCACAGTAGCCATTGGTCATCGATCCGAAAGTCGATCCAGCTCTATATATTTCATCCTTTGATATGATTCCTTCTTAAATTGAACAAGGTAATAAAAATAAAATTACACCCATGATCCTGTCAGGAAATACGGTACATCGGTTAAGAACTGTATAAAAATGTGGCCAACCTGGTTAAACAATAAAAAAACGACTAATAACTAAGGAATTATTGCCATTGAAGACAAGGGAAAGGGAAGATATTGTTATGAAGAAATAGAGAGACTAAGCAGTCATTTTCTCAAACCTATTATCTTTGTATACCGAGCGCAATCCGCTACTCAGCAAAGGCAAACCCGGTTCAATTGGGGCCTAACGTCTTACGGTACGTCAATCGAGACTCTACGTTAAGTTAAAAAAAGCAAAAGTATCATTTTATTGTTGAGAAACGATACGAAAAACTCGGGGCAACAAAAAGATATATAACAAAAAGGGGGACCAAAAATTTGAATGACGTAAAATCCATTTCCGCAATGGAGAGCTCTCACGGTGTCTAGCCGGTATTTTATTTTTTGTAACAGAATGAATGAAATGCGGGGTAAGAAAAGGAGCCGTTTTGTTCGGAGAACGGTATAAACTCCTACGTAGCTTGGTCTACTTCCTTTTCTACGCGGGGGGTAAAATAATTGTGAACCAAGTTGAGTATGGAATCGGGACGGTAAGTAACACGGTTGTCTAGAAGAAAGAAACGGAAAGAAGGAAAAAACGAAGAAAACGAAAATAATAATAATGGTAAACTAAAACACAATTGTACCGTTTTTCAGGGGAACGATATCGAAACTCCATGTATGACACGGATGCCTAAAGTAAGAAAGAAAACGAAAACAATAATAAACGAAAACTCAATCGTACCGTTTTTTTAGGAGAACGATATCGAAACTCCATGTAAGGGGCCAACATTTTGAAAATGTTTAAAAAGGAGTGAGAAATAATAAGAAACGGTATCTAAATCAACAGTACTAATCAAATAGCACTAGCGAAATCAAAGAATCTAAAATCCAAATGGACATAAAAGCCTGACAACGAGTTATAGATAAAGAAACTGAATGTAAGCGGATGACTATAGATATAAAAACAACATATACACACTACCGATAAATGTCATTTAAAATAAACAATACTGTACGATACTTTCAACAAATTATACGATATTTTCAATAAATTATACTTAGTAATGTAAATGTTGCATAATAACTAAATATATACCTGATCAAGATCAAAAATGTATCATAAATTATCATAAAAATTATTGTAACACATCACAATTCTCATGCTATTAAAAAAACTGGAACGAAAAATGTTCATTTCTAAAGACAAATAGTTAACTTGGCAATACTGCACTTGATTAACAATATTAAAGAATAGGTAAGAAAAGGTAAGTTTAAAGATAAATTGTTACTCTGGCAACACTGCACTTGAATAACAATATTAAAAATGTTTCAGTTTGTGTAACTCGACACAATTCAACTGAACAAGATACAGAAAGTAAGATATTTCAGTTTGTGTAACTTGACACAATTCAACTGAACAAGATAAAGTAAGTAAGATATTTCAGTTTGTGTAACTCGACACAATTCAACTGAACGAGATAAAAAAAGTAAGATATTTCAGTTTGTGTAACTCGACACAATTCAACTGAACGAGATAAAGAAAGTAAGATATTTCAGTTTGTGTAACTCGACACAATTCAACTGAACGAGATAAAGAAAGTAAGATATTTCAGTTTGTGTAACTCGACACAATTCAACTGAACGATATAAAGAAAGCTAAATTAAATATGACACTAAAAAATGAACATCTCAAAAATTTACTTAATGTGACAACACTGCCAAGAAATCAGATGTTATACACCATCACAAAATAATCAATAAAAGGAAATTCCCTTATCTTTCTAACAACAAAAGATTGTGTTATGTGTTACATGTAGAAACTAAAAAAAATATTAAAACGAAATTTAAAATAAATATCAGATAAGGCAGAGAATGTAGTTAAAATGTAAATACAGGGACGTTAAAACATTTAATCAAAAAAGTTGAAAAACATTAATCATTAAAAGTTAGCAAAAAGTTGAAGGTAAAAAAGTTTAAAAAACCAAAAAAACTCAAAGGTAAAGATAAAAAATTCAAAAGAGCAAAAAAATTTATAGCCCGTTTCAACCCAACTGTCATACAGTGCAACAAAAACAAGGGGCGCCAATTTGTAACCACTAATAGTATGGCGACAATTTGTAACCACTAGTTATCTCCTTAAGAGACAGGTCCCGGCTAGAGACTCTCTCAAGGGTGGATCGACTCCATGTTAATGTCACACTAGGTATGCCAGAGGGTTGACAGACTATAAAAGCTTAGGGCGCCACTACCTTTTTAGACATCGACAAAAAAAATGAATTGAAATTTAAGAAAAGAAACTAAGGTGAAAAGGTAGAAACACCTTGTAGAATTTAATTTAAGTTACTAATAAAAAATAAAGAAATTACAAACTTACATGAACCCGGGCACAATCCCTACAGCTCTTACAGCCGGGTAGATAAGAAATTAAAAAGAAATTTTAAAATATTAAATTTATTCTGCCACAGGAAGTAACATACAGGAAAAGTGAAAGAAACCTGCACTTCTGGAAGGTACTTATCTTAATGGAAGTTGATGTAAAGTTGTCGGTGTGGAAGAAGAGATGTCTTGAAGGTGAAATTAAAGATGTCTTGAAGGTGAAATTAGAGATGTCTTGAAGGTGATATTAGAGATGTCTTGAAGGTGACATTAGAGATGTCTTGAAGGTGACATTAGAGATGTCTTGACGGTGACATTAGAGATGTCTTGAAGGTGACATTATCTTTAATGTAGCTGTAACGGTATCCTGGTTGGGGTATCCTGGCAATAATCTGGCAGGGGTAACCTGGCAGCTGTGCTTACCTAGAAGTTCACATGTCAACATTCGTTAAGGTCGCCTTCTTAATTTGTGACATACCCTGTACAAAAATAATTTTTACAACTTTAAATAATTAAATTGCTAATTATTATTTTTGTTATTGAGATTCCGATAAGAAGTAAAACCACATTTCAGAATATATACCTAAAAATTTGTAGCATGCTGTTTAGCCTGTTACGTTTTTCGTTTTAAAAACTATTTTATTTAGTTAATTTTTGTGGCTCATTAGTCACTTCCTCCCAAATTTCTACTAAATTTCTAAACATGCCGTTTTCTTGTCGCATTAGTCACTCCAAAATAAAACATTAATTTTTATCAAATTCCCCTTCTATTTTTGTCTTCAGATATTCGAAATTTCGATTCGAACCGATTCTTTTTCCTCTAACTGCCACTAAGGCAACATTCAAATTTATTTTAAACTTATTGCTGGTGAACAAATTTTTATCGTCTGGTTGCTCTGCAGCCGGCAAGTTAGGCAAATTTAAGAGGCAAGTTATAGGCAAACTTTTAGGCAAGTTTGAACTATTCCCCTTTAGGCAAGTTTCTGTTCCTGATTTTGTTCCCGTGCACGAGGTACACCGCCTGTTGAAGCCATCGCCGCCATCGTCACCATCGTCGCCAGAGCTGCCCAACATCCCAGCCCTCTAAGATAAGTTCCTTCGTGTTATCTTTAGCGTGTGTAAGATTTGAAGTTGGCGTGTTATATTACACTTGGTATCCTACTCGTTTGGTTTTTCTTTGGTATTCAATTTATGTGAATCTTTGGATAAACCAATAAATATTTAATATCTTCAATTTTTGTATTGATTATTCAATATTTATTAAATTGGATACACGTGTTAATTTTTTTAGTAACTTAACTTTAATTTTTACGAGGTGTTTCCAGCTTTCCACCTTTTGTTTCAGTTTTTTTTATTGCATTCGTTCGTTTAAAAAGCTGGTGGCGTCCAATTTAATATTATTTGTACACCCCATCCCAGTGATAGCGAATAAAATAGTTTAATTGGTGCCGAATTCCACTCCCTGAGGTGGAGTGCTCTAGCCTGGGACTTTTAAGTTACAAATTATCAGAAACGAAATACAGGGGGTGCCTAGGAAAACGAGTACGTTAAACCAAGTGTTGTGCTCCGTTATACTATTAATGAAATTATTCTTATAATCCCTAATTGTTTCCATAATTTTTAAGTTGGGAATATAAATAACGTCACAAATCATTCATTATAGATAAAGAGGTTTATGTTAAGCGAATATTATGATTAATTCACATAGATTTTTCTTTGTACTCTCCGCTACACTCTGCATATGTCGATTGCTAATGCCCCTACGGCAGTATACGTAACACGTGACGTTTTGACGTTTGTCATTTGACGTTTTGACGTTTGTCGATCGACGTCACATGTGACGTTTGACGCTACATTTAACATGTGACGTTTGACATTTGACGTGTGACGTTTGAGTTGTGACTCTCAGATGTCAACATTCGGTCGGATTTATTAATAGATTTTTCCTTGTACTATACGCTTTACTCTGTATATGTTAAACGATATGCTAATATCCCTACGGCACTATTTTTCTTTGTACTCTCCGCTACACTCTGCATATGTCGATTGCTAATGCCTCTACGGCAGTATACGTCACACGTGACGTTTTGACGTTTGTCGATCGACGTCACATGTGACGTTTGACGCTTCATTTGACATGAGACGTTTGACATTTGACGTGTGACGTTAAAGTTGTGACTCTCAGATGTCAACATTCGGTCGGATTTATTAATCGATTTTTCCTTGTACTATACGCTTCACTCTGTATATGTTGAACGATATGCTAATACCCCTACGGTACTATTTTTCTTTGTACTCTCCGCTACACTCTGCATATGTCGATTGCTAATGCCTCTATGACACTATACGTCACACGTGACGTTTTGACGTTTGTCGATCGACGTCACATGTGACGTTTGACGCTACATTTGACATGTGGCGTTTAACGTTTGACATTTGACGTGTGACGTTTGAGTTGTGACTCTCAGATGTCAACATTCGGTCGGATTTATTAATCGATTTTTCCTTGTACTATACGCTTCACTCTGTATATGTTAAACGATATGCCAATACCCCTACGGCACTATTTTTTTTTGTACTCTCCGCTACACTCTGCATATGTCGATTGCTAATGCCTCTATGACACTATACGTCACACGTGACGTTTTGACGTTTGTCGATCGACGTCACATGTGACGGTTGACGCTACATTTGACATGTGACGTTTGACATTTGACGTGTGACGTTTGAGTTGTGACTCTCAGATGTCAACATTCGGTCGGATTTATTAATCGATTTTTCCTTGTACTTTACGCTTCACTCTGTATATGTTGAACGATATGCTAATACCCTCACGGCACTACTTTTCTTTGTTCTCTCCGCTACACTCTGCATATGTCGATTGCTAATGCCTCTGACACTATACGTCACACGTGACGTTTTGACGTTTGTCGATCGACGTCACATGTGACGTTTGACGCTACATTTGACATGTGACGTTCAACGTTTGACATTTGACGTGTGACGTTTGAGTTGTGACTCTCAGATGTCAACATTCGGTCGGATTTATTAATCGATTTTTCCTTGTACTATAAGCTTCACTCTGTATATGTTGAACGATATGCTAATACCCTTACGGCACTATTTTTCTTTGTACTCTCCGCTAAACTCTGGATATGCTGATGCCCCCTAGAGCACTATACGTGTGAAAGATACTTTGAATCCACCCTGTATATAATGTCGCGTATATACTAAACGTTAAGACCTGTCGAACGAGATGTCGTTTGTTAAAGCCGACCTACGATTCAAAGACACTTTCGATCCGCCCTGTATATGATTCACGTATGTATTAGACGTTAATACCTTTCAAACGAGATGTCGTTTGCTAAAGTCAACCTACCAGTCAAAGATACTTTCGATCCGCCCTGTATATGGGTGATTCACGTATATACTAGACGTTAAGGCCTTTCAAACGAGACGTCGTTTGCTCTGATTGGATGACTTTTAGTACGAGGGGTGTTGTGTGAGGGATGAAGGGGGGTAGCTCGAATTTTTTCCTAATTTCACGTATAATCTAGACGTTAAAGCCTTTCGAACGATATGCCGTTTGCTATTATTGGATGACTTCTAGTACGAGGGGTGCTGTGTAGGGGATGAAGGGGGGTAGCTGGAATTTTTTCTAATTTTACGACGTTAAGGCCTCTCAAACGAGACGTTGTTTGCTCTGATTGGATGACTTTAAGTACGAGGGGTGCTGTGTGGGGGATGAAGGGGGGTAGCTGGAATTTTTTTCTAATTTCACGTATAATCTAGACGTTAATGCCTTTCAAACGAGACGTCGTTTGCTCTAATTGGATGACTTTTAGTACGAGGGGTGCTGCATGGGGGATGAACGGAGGTATCTAGAATTTTATCAGTATTTTTCTCGTCGAGGCTATGACGTTAACTATCCAATAACGTGCGCATGCGAAAGTCGATGATGATTTACCCCCACCACTTTTTGAGTCAATTTCGCTATTTTCGAGTGGCTCGATTTTAACGATTTTCTTATGGAGATTCTCATGTTAGCGCCTCCGCCATGGTCCTGAATCGGTGCTGCTCATTTACTCATGTTTGCGTCTGTTCCAGAAAAAGATCTTACCAGATTTAAATTTATCGAAAACCTGGCAGACCAGCTAGTGAGTCCACATATGCGCCGCAGATATTTCGAAATGCCATTTTTGCATCGAGATTTGAAGCAACTCATCGGAAACATTCTCGACATTCCAGAAGACTATCAAAACAACACTGACGACAACGGAGAAAAGCTGGAAACTAGGAAGTATTGCTACATATTATGTCCCTCAAGATTGAGAAGAAAGACATCGTATGCGTGTTTTATGTGTAAAAAACCAATTTGCCTAAGCCTAAAGTGTTCAAAGAAGTGTTGCCAGAATTATTGCTTAAAGATTCAAGAACAATAATCGAAATTACATTTTTTTGCCCAGTGCACAAATTTTCGGTATTTTTCATATTGTAATTCAGTATTTACTTTTTGTTATGTTATGCTTTAAGGAAGTTCAAAACAGTTTTTTTGTTTGTATTTAGGATTTTTGTAAGAAGATATTAAATTTTGAACTTGTTTGATATAAAAATAAGCTTTTGTTATTTTTTCCTGTATTAAAGAGTTCCTATAACATGTATCAGTCTTAATAAAACTTAGAGTAGTAATAAAAAGTACTAGTTTTCTTTAAAAAATATAAACCCCCAAAAAAATGAGTTTTTCTAAAAAAAAAAACATTTTATTTTGCGGAGTCTGTTAGACTCCGTGTCACCATTAATGTTTCAGAAAGTAGTGTCACCAGTTAAGGGTTAATTAAACTTTAAGACGATTCTATACGCAATATACAAGCTAAAGGTAGATACAATTTGATATGGTATTTAAAAAATATACTGACAATTATTACGTTCTCGAATAACTTAATTATATAAAATAAAAAGTTGGAAGTGTCAACCAAAAAAAATTTTTTTATTAGGTTATTTTATTTATTTTTATCATTGAGAACGCAACATTCTATTGGGTTGTGGGTTAAGTTGGCGCCTGATTGGGTTAACGATGTTTTATTATACATAAAAGGTTAGGTTAGGTGCTGTTGGAAAACAATCCAACAAATTATTTTATATTTCAAGCTTCTAAACGTGACAACTCTGCAACTCACGAAATTTACCAGATGTGGGTTCTTAGGTCGACTCGTTCCTTTTCCCCGCCTGGGATCGGCCTATCTCAAGTTAACCACTTGCCCTTTTAATACAAAAAAAAAGAGTCTAACAACGAAAGCCAAAAACACAACATCTCGAAAACACCAAAAAATTGTGCTCTTCAATTCAAACGGAAATAAATCCTAATTCACTCTCTTACGGTTGCAGAAAGCAAGCTTCATACGCGAATACGTTGTAACACTGTTCTCTCCTCAAGAGACAGATCCCGGCTAGAGACTCTCTCAAGGGTGGATCGACTCCATGTTAGTGTTACACTAGGTATGCCAGAGGGTTGACAGACTATAAAAGCTTAGGGCGCCACTACCTTTTTAGACATCGACGAAAAAATGAATTTAAATTAAAGAAAAGAAACTAAGGTGAGAAAGGTAGAAACACCTTGTAGAATTTAATAAAAGTTAAAAATGAAAAAGTTACAAACTTACATGAACCCGGACACGATCCCCTACAGCTCTTACAGCCGGGTAGATAAGAAATTAAAAGAAATTTAGAATATCAAATCTATTTTGCCTGAGGAAGAAAAACAAAGGAACGAGTGGAAAAACCTGTACTTCAGGAAGGTACTTAGCTTAATGGAAGTAGAAGTAGAGATGTCCTGAAGTTGAAGTAGAGATGTCTTGAAGTTGAAGTGTAGGTGTCTTGGAGTTGAAGTATAGATGTCTTGGAGTTGAAGTATAGATGTCTTGGAGTTGAAATATAGATGTCTTCGAGTTGAAGTATAGATGTCTTGGAGTTGAAGTATAGATGTCTTGGAGTTGAAGTATAGATGTCGGAGTTGAAGTATAGCGGAATGAAACGGTATCTTGTAATGTAATGGTATCTGGTAATATACGGTATCCTGGCTTATAAACGGTATCCTGGCTTGTAACGGTATCCTGGAATGGTATATTGACAGCGGTAACCCGGCAGCTGTGCTTACCTAGAAGTTCAGATGGATTAGAGATATGTAGGAGCTTGAATGTAATGGGGCACATAATGTTGGTTTAGCTTTTCAGGTAAAAAAAGGAAGGCAGTTGTTTGAAATAATGAAATTTAAATTTACTGAAAGCTTTCCAACATATATGTCCCATATTAAAACAGTAAAAATTATCAGCCAAATTAAAAAAGTACTAATGACCTGGAAGAATTAATTATAGCAAAAAGTTATGAATAAACCATTTCTAAAAAAATAAAATGTTTAATGAAATGTGAAGCCGGCACTGGCAGGTTTTTATGATAAGAGAATATTTGAAAAGGTTAAAATGCAAATGTTATCTATCTTTGGAAATAATTAGGTATTCTACAACACAGAATCTAGCAAATGTTTGCATTAAAAAAGGTAACAGTTATTTATGATAAAAGATTTAGTTAAAAAGTAATGTACAAGTATAAAAGAAATGTAGTTGACCACGTGGTATGTGTATATTCGTCTATCTCTATAAAAAAATAAGAAATGCACAAAAAAATTATATCAGCCACTACTTTAGAAAAAGCTTAATAAACATAAATTATAATTTTGGACTTTACCACAGCAATTTAAGGTAAAACAATTAAATTTAAGAGACGGTACAAAGATACGTCCTTGCTATTCAAGGGTCGGTAACGGAAAGGGATGAAACCACCCCATGGAATCGAGCGTTGACATCATATGTCAATTGTCTTAACGGTCAACGAGAGTATGAGAAATTTAGATCACAGAACTATATTGGAAGTGGTTACTATGACGGCGAGCGGTAAAATCGAAATTATTTCGTCAAATCGAAACAGGTCGATAGACATGTTACAACTTGTACCTGCTTGTACAATTAATTGCCACTCGTTGGTTTTCCATTTTGGGTAGGTATAAATGGTCCGAGGCAAAGGGATCACGATTATTCGTACACTGGTCAAGTACATACTTGTCTATACTTGTAGAGGCGCGCAAACGAAATGCCCAAATAATCTGCTTTTACAAGTGCGACTATTCATTTAGTTTTCAAAGTCTACCAGAAGTGTACAGACGTTTTTTTTAATTTTTCTTTTTTGATTGAAATGGAGTGGACAAATGAGATTGTGTTGAAATTTCTTGTTTTTAACGAAAATGAGCCGGTCATTTGGATGGCTAAACATAAGGACCATAGTAATCGTAATGCAGTTAATGATTCGTGGAAAAGAATACAAGATAACATATCTATCCAGTGTACTATAAACGAACTGAAAAAAAAAAGATTCGCTAATGGCCACATTTCGGCCTCTCATGAAAAAAGTTAAGGCTACATCTGGACCTGAAACCGGGGCCGCAGAAGTTTCTAGGCCTAAATGGAAAAAATGGCCAGATTTTCACACGGCATATGTGAACCGAGAAATACACAAAACACAGAAGTAAGCATAAATATAACTTTTTATTAATATCATAAATTATTATTGACACTTTCGTATTTCTTGAGCCATAGACATGATAAACCCTCATCAACTATGCAAGGTATATGTGATTATCGCAAACGATTTCTTGATTGTTTCACTGGACCACCTGGAAAAATGCATGATAGCAGAGTTTTCAGACTCTCTTTCATCAGCCCAAGGCTTCCCCAAATTTTTGGCGAAAGCTACCATCTCCTAGGAGACAGTGCTCTGCGCCAATATTTGTTAACACCCTATAAAGATTATGGGAACATTACACCACAGCAGAGGTTGTATAATGAAAAATTTAGTGCTAAACGAGTGTTAATTGAAAATACATTTGGATTATTAAAATGTAGATTTAGACAATTATTAATGTTGGAATTTCATAAGGTCGACAAAATAACCAAGTTTATTTTGGCCTGATGTACTCTTCATAATATGTGCATTGATAATGATGACCTGATTGAAATCAATGAAGATCAGCAGGCTTTTGATGTAGAAGAAAGTGATGTGCGATTAAGACATTTAGGTGAACAAAAATGTGAATTTATATCTAGCTACTATCAATGATTTACCAAACATACATTAAAATTTTTTTAAAAAACTTTGTGATGAAAAAAATACTTTCTAATTTGATTTTTAATAAAATAATCATAACGGAAATAAAGTATAATGATTCTTTTTAAATACACAAGATATTCTATTATAAATATCTGAAAATCAAAAAAATAATATCATATTTTTCTAAATAAATACAGTTCCTGAAAATAAATATATTTCTTGAAAAAAAAATTAAAGAAATTCTCAGAAAAAATAAAAACAAATGATACAAATTCTTAATCTTTCGATTGGTTAATATTATTTATTAGACCTTTCATCAACTCCATTTTTTACAACATGATTCCGAAAACGTTTCGACACCTTCCTTGAATCCAGCTCCTTCTCATGAATTTCCAGTACCTTCCACATCGAAAGATGTTCATTCACCTGAAGTTGTTCAAGGCCCGTCTTCATCAACCCCCACAACAACAACGTCTAAGCTCTGGAATCCGTCAAACGAAATATTTTATTCACACCTAGGAATGTAGCACCGGCATTCCGAAACCTAATACCTTGGCCAGAGCCAATAAATAGTAAAAAAAACATGAAAAGAAAAAGGGAATATACACCCAGCGTAGTTACTTTCTATACATGGGTAGCTTACTATGAGCAGAAAGAAAATTAAAAACGAATAAATGAGAGAGAAAAAAATAAAGACAACAACGTCTCAAGAGGTGCCAAATAAAACAAAAAACACTATCCAAGACTTCCCTAGAAAAAGTCGAGAAAAATGAAAGAGGATTCAAGATCCTCAGAAGATGAAATGTCATTAGCATCTGAGAGCAGTGGCAACAATTATACCACTAGGCAACATTTTGAAACCGGGTGATTTTATATTGGTTAAATTTAGTGCCCATGGCAAAAGATCAACTGTTCATAAATATGTTGCAACTGTACGTCAATGTATGGCGAATGAAATGGAAATACAGTGTTGGGAAAGCATAAAAAGAGAATCAACTATGTTTATGTACATTGAAAATGATATTTCCACAGGTCCTAGATCTGATATTTTAGGACTGTTGCCCAAACATTCTCTTGTAGAAGAAGGTAGAAAATTTGTTATAAAATTTTCAGGGAGAGTTAATGTCTATGAAAAGTAACAAATTTAAATAATTGTTAAATTAGTACATTAAGCTTTTTAATTTAGATTACATTTTTTTCAAAGTTTCGTTTTTTTATATCCTACCAGTATTAGGGCTTTTCTACCTACAACATAACTACATATAATTTGATAATCAAATATGTATTTATCTTAAAAATTAGTGGCCATAAATAAAGAACTAATGTCGGTCTAATGGCCAAAAGTAAGTAATTTGTTGCTCTTGGAAAAAAAATTAAAAAATATATCCAAATGTTTTTAATACAACAGATGTATATATTGTTGAAAACTACATACTTAAACCTATCAAATAGTATTTTTTTCTGGTACAATATTATTGAAAAATCGACCAAATAAAAGGGTTATAGTCTTAAAGTGACCATTAGTAGTGCCTCTGCCCTACCATGTTCAAGTGGTTTGGGTAACATATTAATCTCGAACACTAGCACAGAAAAGAGTTACCATGAGAGCTACCTTTTACGGAATACAGATTATGATGATGAATATATTCTGCCAACTGACAAAAAAATAAAAGCTACAGACCAGAATAAGAGAAAAATTAACAAAAAATTAGGAATGACTAGGCAGCCTTATTTACTAATACTAATAGAGTGGCAAGAACACTGAAGGCTATATGTGGGTGTTAAATTAAAAATAAAAATTCAAATACATAATGCTTTTCCATACCTGAAGATGACCGCAAGGCTATCTTTAAACAGTTTTGGGATGATATTACATGGGATCGAAGAAAAACGTTTGTTTGTAGTACATTACCGTCTGTGACAAAGCAAGACCAAGAAAGCTAAATCATTCCTCTCGACGTGGAGTTACCCTGAAGTATAGCTTGATAGTCGGAAATAAGAAAATATCTGTTTGCAAAACTATGTATCTAAATTCTCTAGATTTGGGAGAATGGTCTATTAGGTCATGGGCTTTGCAAGCAAAAATGGTATGAATGAAAGTTTTGAGAATAAAGTCGCTAAAAGAGAACCACCTAAGGATTTGCTTGAAAATGAAAAGCTATTTTTAAAAGATTTCTTAGAAAATCTTAATACGCTTCCTTCGCACTATTGTCGCAAAGATACGAATCGACTCTATCTAGAGCAGGTATTTCAAAGTGTTTCTGAGTTATATAGAGCTTATGTTAGGACTTGCGAAGAAAATAGTGAAACGCCTCAATCAATGAGCTAATTAAGTAACATTATGGACGAAATGAAAATATCTATTTTTCGCCCTAGAAAAGACCAATGCGATACCTGGTTCAAATTGAAAAACGGGAATTTGTCAGAAGAAGTTTACCAAGACCACCAAATGAGAAAAGATGCCGCTAGAAATAAAAAAGAAATTGACAAAAAGAAGGCAATCGACGGACAAATATGCGCAATTGCCATGGACGTATAAGCAGTAAAATTATCGCCACCTGTACCAGCTAGTGCATTATATATAAAACTAATAATGCAAATACTCATGTAACTTGCTTTTGGTTTGATGAAACTAACGCAGATGGTCAGGCATGTACTTACGCCACATAGTTGATTATTTGGAAGAGCATTTCCAATAGTAGTATTTTCAGATGGTTGTTCTGCTCAAGACGGAAACAGTGTTATAAATCCATCTTCCGAGTGACTACGTAGAGTAACAAAAGAATCTAGACATACAAATTCATACGATGTTAAAAATTTGGACTTCACATTTTTAAAGAATTTTGGTGGAAAATCGCTATGTAAATACAACTTCATTAGACTAAATAAACTAGATATTCGGAATTTGAAATATAACGACGGTAAAATTTATTACAAACTTAAATTTAATGGGGATTTTGAAGAATTGCCAGTAGGGACAAAAAAAGATTGACATAGCCAATATTAATTTTCCGCCCTCATTTAAAACTAGGCTACCAATTTCAAAACAAAAGTATGACCATTTGCAGGCTACCGCATCTCTTACGAATGGAAAAGCTGCAAGACTGTTTTGATCTTGTCCGTCTTAACTTGTCTAAAGCATTTACCAGTCAAAGCCGCTATTATAATTAACGCCGTCGAGATTGGAGATGTACCATAGGAGACAAAGTAATGAAAAAGGAACATACTTTGTCATCTGCCGCTGATCACGTAGCTGCTAAGCTAGCACCGAAATTTTCCGGTCCGTATAAAGTCGTGCGAGTTATCTCTCCGGTAGTGTACGATTTGCAAGACCAAAATGGTAAACGCTATAACCGAGTGCACATAAAAGATTTGAAGGCTGTAAATATATAATGTATTTATGTTTCCGTAGAATGAATTCATCAGCGCTGTCCGAGGAGCTGCAGAACCACCCGAAAGCGAGATTCCAGGAGTTGATGAGGATCAGTATTCCAGAGATTTCCAGAGAGATTCGGTATGCAGCCGAAGTCCGAGACCGTCTCCAGTGCGAATCACCAGTCGACCATTTCCGCCCTGGAGTCTATTGTGACCGACGCCATGGAGATACACGTTTCTTCATTTCCATAACGCAGGATCTGTGTTGGAGATGTGGCACCTCAGGCCACCGCCGAGAGAGTTACCGAGGACCCTCCATAATATTTTGCTCCCTATGTGGACAGATTGGCCAGATGTCCCGTCATTGTCCATGTAAGGGACCCAGTCCTAGTATCCGATAGGCCCACTTCGCAGCAGGTTCCTGCCAACCCCGTACAGATGCCGGAGTTCAGTGCGTCCTAGACACCGAACACCCCAGACCCGTTGGTCTTCACTTCCAGTCGTATCGCCGCCAGTCACCCCGTGGAAGACGCCGACGCCGAATTGCCAGGTGCTGAAACATTTGTATATAGGTAGTGGATAAATATGTTTCTTCTTTTTTCTTTTGATGGCAAAATTGTAGACTGGAAAAAAAATGTAATGAACGAAATCTGCTATTTCGTTCATTAATTTTTTTTTACCGAAGTAGGGGGGGTGTGTAACGAGTTATTTTTTTTTATCATGTTGGATTTTATAAATTTCCATTTTAAAAATTCAAAGACTAGGAGTTCTTTATATCAGGTATTTGCAAACATGCTTGGGAAGAGGGGCATAAAATTCAATGGGATTCAACAAAAATAATATTAAAAGAGCCCAATAATAAAAGACGAAAAATCAAAGAAAGTGCTTTAATACAACTAAATTCAGATAAAAGTGTAGCTAGTATTTCAGCCGAATGTAGTCAAATTTGGTTACCAATGTTAAAAAGAGAAATTTCCAATAATCAATTACCTGCGTTATCAGGATAGCATCATAAGTTTTTATTCAGGTTTTTTTATGATTTATCTTTGGAATGGTTGTTAATCGATACACACTTCAATACACAAAATCACCAAACTGAGTTATACATGTTTTGAAAACAAAAATAATCATACACAAAAAAGTAACAACAAACGCGTTTTTATTAACAAAATTTCCAAAATAAGCAAAAAAAAGCGCTATCCCAATAAAAACCTTTCCTGGAACGTGCACTTCACTGGATTCCATTTCTAGCGGACTACATATCGTTAGAATGTCATAAAATAAAATATTTTATTTCACATTTTACCAGAGGTGCGATCTACTATGAATGGACCTTAATAAAATTTGACAACAAAGTTTTGTAGTCTTAAACAAAATATTATTGATTGTCTAGTTGTCAAATTTTTTCGTTGTGTCAGATAGGTACCAAAAAAATTATGTCTATACTAGTTCATCTTGACAACGGTAGCTGGAACGCTACCGAAACGTCGAAATAAAAAATAAAAAACATTATTGTGGTTTGATTCCCAAAAAAATAAGAAAAAATAATAAGTAATGCCACAAGGAACTTACAGAAGATGTATATAAACTATTTTAATTAAATCTAAAACCGTCCAGTATATTAGGAACTTTTTGTTGCAAGTAAATAATATTTCGCTAATGGCCAAATATTGTTGGGAGAAATGAAGAGATAAATTCGAAAGCTCTCGATTCTTACCGTTCTTAATAAGAATTGAATAGTACCGATCGTCTTCTATATTTCCATATTTTCGCTAGTCACGAGTTCGAGTTTTGTGAAACCTTAATAGTGCCCGACCGTCCGAGTTCTAAATTTTATTTTGAGTAAGTTACTTGCCTTATAATATAAAATTACAGTGTGTAGTAACAGTGAGGAAAAATTTTAGTAAAGCCGGGGACATATATTTGGATTAGTTTAAAATATCAAATTGAATTTCGTTAAAATTTTAGTACCGTATTTCAGTGAATGGGTTTTTCCGTAACCATAGATAAGAAAATTTTTTTTTTTTTAGTTTTTATTTAGTGTTTTCTTTTAGGAAAGGTTTTTGTAAGTTAATTAGTGGAATATATTCAATATAAGATACAGTTCAATAGGATTTTAGATTTTATTTTTTAGATCACAGTTCTTATACCCGTTGTCCTACCTCCTGACTGAATTTATAATATAACTTTTATACGATAATTTGAAATTAATAAAAACTGATTGTGAAACAGAGCAGAGGCCCAGCCACCAGCTGTTTCCCTTTCAGCCGGTTGTAGTTTAAGTTTAAGCTAATTTGGATTTATTTTATTCCCGAATTACATATAGTTTCGTTTTCCGATAATTTTGAAAACTGATTGTGGAACAGAGCAGAGGCCTAGCCACTAGCTGTTTCCCTTTCAGCCGGTTGTAATTTTTTTGTGAGTTAGCTTTAATTTATTTCATTTCCAAGTTATAATATAGTTTCGTTTTCCGAAAATTTGCGATTTTAAAAAACTGATTGTGGAACAGAGCAGAGGCCCAGCCACCAGCTGTTTCCCTTTCAGCCGGTTGTAGTTTCAGTTTAAGCTAATTTTAATTTATTTCATTCCCGAATTACATATAGTTTCGTTTTCCGATAATTTTAAAAACTGATTGTGGAACAGAACAGAGGCCTAGCCACCAGCTGTTTCCCTTTCAGCCGGTTATATATTTAGTCTCTTTCTCACTTATCCAACTTAACCATCCCTACTGTGAAGATAGTTTTATTTTGCTTATCCCGATAATAGGGTTTTGGGTTTTGTTCCTCTTTCCTGTAAGTTTTGCTCGCTGTTTGCTTATAACTGCTTATACCGTTTTATCCGTTGCTGATCGCTAAACTAACTTGCTTACATACGTGCTACCGCCAGGTTTTGCATGCGCTATACTGTATATCTCCATTTTGTTTGGTACTGTTGAAAGTATATATAATTTCTAGAAGGTATTATTAGTGTATATTGTGATGATCTGAAACCAGGTGAATCCAATTTAAGGTGAAGAGCCTGTAATTGCTGAAAATAACATATAATAAATCAACTCACCCTGAATAGGAATAATTTTGGAAGAAATCAAATTAAATTTGAAAATAGGATTCACGTGTTAGACTTCATCAAGTTAACATCGTTTGCCGATAACAATTTTGCTAATCGACTACGAGTTTTTCTTGTTGTTTTCTGTTCATCTCCAAAATGTGATAAGGAAACGAGTTCCTAATTTGTTTATTACTTTGTTGAGTAAATCGATGTTAGTTGCCAGCAATTAATATTAGTGAATTCCAGTGGCGTACCATCTGACAACTTCTGCAGGGAACAGGTGAGCTCCTTTTTTCCCCCTCCCTTTTTAGGGAGTCTGTACTCTCTCTTACATACTTACACTTTGTGTTGTGGCCTTGGTAACCAGGACCATACACTAAATTAAATCAACAATGATCACTCTCACAAATAAACCACCATCTAATCTCGACCCCAATCCTATTTCAAAATCATATGTCGCAGCCGCACGGACTCAACCACCACCTCCTTCTTTTCCCACAAGGGATCAAGCTATTGTCATGCACTCCATCCCGAATACTGTACTGTTCGAATACATTAAGGCTATCGGGGAGATAGTCACCCCAAAAAACATTACTTTCGCCTCTAGAATCTCTAATAATCGAATCTGTATTTACCTCTCATCTATCCAAATCGTAGATCAGCTCCTCACTACTACCACAAATGTCACGATTAATTCCACTATTGTTCCAATACGACGACTCATCTCACCAGCCAAGAGACTCCTAATCTCCAACGTATGCCCCTCCATCCCACATTCCCTAATCGAACAATCCTTAAAAGACCTTGGCTTACAGCTTGTATCACCGGTCACTTTTGTAAAATGCGGAGCATCTGAAGATGAATATGCTCATATCATGAGCTTTCGTAGGGTAACCTTTGTAATCCCGGACAAAGATGATTTCAATCTTCACACACCCTTACTAATCAATCATAATAACAACTCCTTCAGAATATTCATTTCCACTGACAGACTTGAATGTTTTCTCTGTAAACTTACGGGACACACAGCAGATTCTTGCCCTAAAGTCCCTAATGATCCTATCACCCACCCTCTCTCTGCTGTCCCTTCTTCCTCCCTCCCAGTTGACACCTTAACATCGATCAATAACCCTATCACCACCTCCACTGTATCAACTAATACTACAATATCTACATCCTGTCCAACTATAACCACCCCCACACTAACCACAGGCCAAAAAAGAGGACATTCCACTGACAGCCCCCTCAACACCCCGCCCATTCTGTCCCCCTCTGATACCCTTTCTACCTCATTTACCCCTATGGCTCCCCCGCCATACATTACACCCCAATCTTCATCCAAACAAGCCAAAAAAAAGATTAAATCAACCAGCCGGCCAGATCATACTTTGAGCACGAATACTGTAGCAGTTATCAATACGCTTTACAACGACAACCCTTCAAACTTTACTCTTACCTCAACGCAATTAATAGCATTCCTTGAAAACTGTTATGGATGTCCCACTCCCCTCCAAGAAGCCCAGGAATTCTCCACTGATATACCTGGCATTCAAAAGGATCTATCTCAACTTTATACAGCTTCTAATGAAAGATCTCTTAAGAATCGTATCACGAGAATATTAAATAAAATAAAACAACAACTTAACCCTGTTGATTTCCCCGATAATATAAGCATCTCTTCAGAACACCTTACCGATGAAGAATCAAATCACAGCTCTCAATCTGAATTTTAGCTCTCTCAATCCACCCTTATTTTATTTATTTTTCACATTCAATTTATTACAGTGGAATTGTGATGGATTCTTTCCTCGACTGGAAAGGATCCAACATTTAATATCACAGTCATCCCCAGACATCATATGTCTCCAGGAAACCAATGCAAAACACTCCACTCTTCCTCATTTAAAACACTACGAAGGATATCACTATATTAGAAACAACTGCATCAGAGCTAGTGGCGGTACTTCTATCTTCGTCTCCAGTGACTTTTTTTCCTCTCACCTTCCCCTTTCCACTGAATTAGAGGCCATAGCCATAACCTGTTGGTGTCCTAATAAATTGACAATTTGTAACTTATACATCCCCCCTAACCACCCTTTAAAAGAAGAAGAGTTACTAAATCTTATATACGAACTACCCCAACCCTATATCCTCGTAGGGGATTTCAACTCGCATAACACTATGTGGGGCTCCAGTCACACATTTGGTAAAGGTAAGACTGTAGAAAATGTCATTATCTGCACAGGTACCTGCCTCTTAAACACTGGTTCCCACACATACTTCAACATCTCGTCTGGCTCTTTCTCCAATATTGATCTGAGTTTAAGTGATCCCAAATCAGCCCCTTCATTAACATGGCACACGGCCGACGATCTACACGACAGTAACCACTTCCCTATCTTTATATCCACCCCCGATAACTCAAACAAACAAGTATTATCAAGAAGTTACTGGCGCCTAAATAAAGCTAACTGGTCGGAATACATCTCTGAAACTGAACATTCAGTGCCTATACTTCCCCTGTCGGATAACATTGATGAGTCTGTAACTTTGTTTGCAAACACTATCCGTCTTGCGGCAGAAACTCATATTGGGAAATCAATAATTTCCTCTGAACAAAAAACTGTCCCTTGGTGGAATTCTTCATGCGATAATGCTGTTCGGGAACAAAAAATTGCCTTTAAAACGTACAACAGGAATAAATCCCAACAAAACCTTATTAACCTCAAAAGAGCAAGAGCCAAATCCAGATACACTATTAAACAGAGTAAAAAAACTTCCTGGAGACATTACGTTTCCTCTATAAATGAAAACACTAACCCAAGTCAAGTCTGGAAGAAAATTGGGCAAATCCAGGGAAAGAAAACCAATCTCAAAATTAACAATATACTGTTCAATAATATGTTTATCAATGACAAACATGAAATCGCTAAGGTTTTAGCTGAGAACTATGAAGCAAAGTTTTGTAATAATTCCCGACCCACATCTTTAAACTCTCCACCTCAATCTTTTTCTCCAATTTCTTCCTCTATTTCTCAAGATATTAATATACTCAATGCTCCAATCACATTATTGGAACTAAAAGCTGTCCTAAAATCCTGCAAAAACACCGCTTCTGGCCCAGATGATCTCCCCTACATCCTTTTCAAAAAACTATCTTCCCCCTGTCTCCTAAAACTTCTTGAATTATACAATAGTATTTGGCTTTCTCGAAAATTCCCCAAAGAATGGCGTACCTCCATAATAATTCCATTAAAAAAACCCGATCATCCTGCTTATTCTCCTAAATCATACAGACCCATATCTCTAACCTGCACTTTATGTAAAATACTAGAAAAAATAATCAACAAACGACTTATTTGGTATGTTGATAAATACAACATCCTTCCAAAGGAGCAATCAGGCTTTCGAAGAAATAGATCTACCCGCGATAATCTTGTCATGTTGCAAAATGACTTATCCAATTCAATAAATAACAAAAATGAAGTAATCGCCACCGTTTTCGACTTGGAAAGTGCGTTTGACACCATCAATAGGCAAGCTATAATCAATAAATTAACCGAATATAATATCTGTGGAAATATATTTTATTTCATTAAAAATTTCCTATCGCAAAGATCCTTTAGGGTGTCTGTAAATGGTCTGTTCTCATCCTCGTACCCACAAAACGATGGCGTTCCTCAAGGCTCAGTCTTAAGCCCAACTCTATTTAATCTTGCAATAAGCGACTTGTGTCATAATTTTCCTTCCCCCATCAAATATGTAGCCTATGCTGACGATTTAATAATCTATTGCCATGGCCGATCATCAACCACTACGTCCAATCTCTTACAAACTGCGGTGAACTTACTAATTAACAGGACACACTCCTTAGGATTAAATTTATCTGTGACAAAGTCCAAGACAATCAAATTCAGCAGGCGCCCACCATCGCCATTCCCCTCTATTTTTATTAATGACTCACCCCTCCCCGTGGTTGATCACTGTAAGATTTTAGGGCTAACATTCGACTCCCGCCTTTCATGGAAACAACATATCGTCGAATTAAAAGGTATATGCTGCAAAAGGTTAAACATTATTAAAACACTGTCCCATTATCACTGGGGTGCAGATGAAAAATCCCTCCTAAAAATTTACAGAGCCCTTATTCGTTCTAAACTAGATTAAGGTTGCATAGCTTACATGTCTGCGTCAAAAACAGTCCTAGATTCCCTAAATTCTATTCACAATACAGCCCTACGACTTTGTTTAGGCGCTTTTCGCTCCAGTCCATCGGAAAGTCTCTATTGTGAAGCGATTGAACCGCCTCTCTGGATTAGAAGGCAATATTTACTCCTCTCCTATGCATCCACAATCTCCGCAAATCCCCTCAATCCTGTTTACCGCTTGTTTACATCATCTGCCCACAATCCTCTCAACACCCCTTTACCAACTTTAAGACCTATCTCCCTAATTTTAGCCTCATTATCTAATGACGTCGACCTAACACTCACAAATCCCATTCCTCTTTCCCCAGTTCCTCCTTGGTCTATGCATTTTCCACAGATTAACACATCGTTAAACAAGTACAACAAACACGAATCACCTAAAGAGCTCATGATTAAAGCATTTCTAGACATTATTCATACTAATCGCTTCGACCTAGTACTATACACTGATGCTTCCAAAAGTGATTCCGGCGTTGGCTGTTCAGTCACAACATCCAAAACCCCCATTTGCTCCTTCCTTATTTCCCCAACTTGCAGTGTGCACACTGGTGAACTGTACAGTATTCTACAAGCATTCAAACACATCGACCGTCCTAATAAAAAAGTTGCCATTTGTACAGACTCTCTAGCTTCTATCCTATCTATCCAGGAATTATACACCAAGCACCCTCTTGTCCAAGAAATCCATCAATCTTATCACCACCTCCGTTCCCTGAACACTACAGTTACCGTTATTTGGGTACCTTCACATATCGGCATATCTGGCAACGAACTCGCTGATGAACGCGCTAAAGCAGCCATTACTTCCACCACTTCCATGACTCACATTCAAATCTGTCAGGATCTGAAGTCAAAGATGAAAAGAATTACCAACTCTTTATGGCAAAACCATTGGAACTCGGTAAACACCTCTCTTCATGCTATCCAGCCATCTCTGTTTAAACCTGTTTTCACCGGACCTACTGGAATTTCCAGGCAAGAGCTTGCTCTAATTCGTAGACTCCGTATTGGTCACACAAAGCTTACCCATGGCCACCTGATGTCATCAACCCCCAGTCCCTGCTGCCAAAGTTGTCAGTGCCGACTAAGCATTAAACACATTCTCTCTGAATGCCACCAATATAATGCAAAAAGGCAACAACTCAAACTAAACCGCAACTACAGAGAAGTACTTAGCGACTCAACCCAATTTAAGGCAGTATTGAAGTTCTTCAAAGAAATTGCAGTGTACCACAAACTTTAACTATTGTAAATTTTGAATATGTTTATATTAATTTAATGTAATTGCTCCCGTGCGAGTGGCCATAGTTGCCGAGCACGTTAATGATAATAAAAAAAAAAAAAAAAAAAAAAAAATTGAAAATAGAACAATTTAAAACAAATAAATAATAAACACATAATATCTTTATAAACCTTAAATAAATAATCTTATAATTAACACATGTTATGAAAAATGTAAGAGATATTGTAGTTAAATTAGATTTAAGTAACTCATGTCAACATTCAGTGAAGTGACAGTGATTAATCGCGAAATGAATCAACCGATTAAAAGAAAGTTCAGTGTAGTTAATAAGGAACATTGATATAATGAACATGCGAAAGGACCTTTATATCCATAGAAGTCAATTAAAAATGACACTAAGACAATTTGATGACAGGGAAAGTCGCCTGTGGAGAAATAAACAAGAAAAAAAAATGGAAAGTTGTTGATTTTGGAACGAGAAGGGTGAAGGTGCAAAAGTTGAGAAAGAAAAATCAAAAATTGAAAAATATAAAGTAAAGTACCTCAAAATCATACCAAACTGATAGAAAAACTTAAAGTACTAACCGTGTAAGAGTCTTCATCCTTTAATTATCTTCTAGAAAGCGGTAAGCTTTGTTTGACCTATATTTAACCTTGACTGGAGATAGCGTCCCAGAAATTTCAAAGGATATTGTATGTTGTTTGTTCCTGAGAAAGTTCAGTTTACTTTCTATAATAGTGTGTATGAAAGCAGCAATCAATTCTGATTAATTTATATCCCACATGGCAGAGAAAAGGATTTATTAGACTCAAGTCCCTGAAAGTAGATAACCTATAAATTTATTCATCGTAAAAACATTCATTTCGCAATTGCATATTTCTTATATAATGAGTTAGTTAAGATTCTTAATATTAGTAGTTATAAATAAAAAGGAAGCTTACCTTAATATTTCAAATAATCCGAGGCAATTGAACAATTCTTTTCTCCTTGAAACCATTGTAAAATAACACAGTTTTCAAATTATTCTATTTGTGTTACGAGGGGCACATGACGAGTGAAATTTAAAATTACAATAAAGGGAAGGTATTAATAAAATTATTAAATAATAAAAGGATAAGGAGACGGAATATTTAGTTGCTGAGGATAATAAGAGAAAACAAAATTTTAAAAATAAAAAGAGAAGGTTTATAAAGTAGGGAAATAATTCATAAAAGTTTGTTTTTAAATTTATTAAACAAATACATAAAATCTTATATTAAACGTTTTTGGAAAACTATTAAATTATTACATCAGATATTAATTGAGGGAACCGCAACTTGGGAGAAAGAGTCAAAATTGCTTTTCTTTTAACAGCTAGCCGAATTCTTTGATTTTCAGACAAAAATCTAAAGTAACTACACCAGTTTTTTTTTGAAAAATAAAGGCGCCCAAATAAATAATAATAAAATATTACAGAATAATAAAAATCTAAAAATAAGAGTTACATCACACAAATTAAAATATTACAATATATATTTAGTCCCTGTAAATATTGAATCGCATCCGTAAGCATAGACGATGTTCGTTACTGTTCTCGGGTGTTTATTGGTGCGGAGGGGGTGAAGAACCAACCCGGCGCGTCTCCAGGTGGCGGATAGGAGGGCCTCTGACGATGATCTATGTGAGGAAGAGGTTGCGGGGAAGTGGGGGCTCGTTGAGCATAAAACCTCAACTGGCAGCCCTCAACCCTGCCGCGGACCAACTTCACCTATCCCAGCTGTAGTATCGTGGCTAAGGGACTGCACATAGGGTTTACGATGCCAGGTGTATGTTCGAGGTTACCTCGGAATCACCTGTTATACCAACGTTCACTGGTCTGTGGTCATGTCTCGCGGACCGGAGGGATGGGGGGGTCTTGACTTGACTGTCCGGACCAAGAGGAGACAACCTTGTCAAAAATCCTGAATCCTTCGGTGGGATGACCGGGCCTAAAGGATGCGTGGCCGAACAGAAGATCGGCATCTACTGGTCATCACCTTGGGGAACTGGGCGAAACCCCATTGTATGTAGCCTTACCTTCGCATGCGGGGCTCTGCGGAGGTGGACCAAGATTTCCCTTGCTACTCGTGGGACCTTTATGGATTTACCAGGAGGAAAAGAAGAGGGGAGGGCTCAGGAGGAAGGGACCTCTGAGGAGACTCTGGAGATGGGCGACCTATATAGGGCCCTTACGAAAGAGACTCCTGGGAGGTGCCCTGAAACCGGGTCCCCCGAGCATGAAGATGAAGAAGAAGTTCAGATGATGGGAGCGGTAAGGGCCCAGGCTATGCCGGGAACAACTGCCCCATCACCTGAAAGACCGAAAAGGCACCGCAAGTCCATTTGCGGTGCCGAGAAAAGAAGAAGAAGGGCGGCAAGGGCGACAGAAGGGATACCGAAAGGTGGCCCAACTGGCCCTTGTAAAAAGGTGACAACCGCACCACCAGGCCGGGACACGCATGACAATGCTGGTCCCAGCGGGGTCAAGCTTGACGTCACCAAAGGGGGAGCCAAGAGGCCTCGGGTGCAAAACACGCCATCAGAGGCCAGGCAGGCTTCCAAGAAGGTACGTACGGTCCCCGGTGAGCGGAAGTCGTACGGGGAAGCTGCAAGCAGCGACCTCAAGGTGGCCATCATCCGTGATGGCTACCCAGACAACCTGCTCACCAGGGAGCAGTATGCGCAGATCCTCGCGCAATTGCATGAGGATATGTACAAGACTGGCGCCTCATTTGTGCCAAGTTTTGAGGGACACTCGTTTGCTCGGGGAGCCGTTATGGTGACCTGTGCGGATGGGGGCTCTCTGGCTTGGCTCAGGGTGGCTGCCGGTGCGATTAAGAAGGAGGGACTGGCGCTCAAAATCATTGAGCAGTCGGCCCTCGAGCAACTTAAGAAGGCAATGGTATGGGTGCCGGCGCCGATCGAGTCTCCTCCCCAGGAGGTCCTCAGAAGGATCCGGATTGGTAATCCGACCCTGAGGACTGAAGGGTGGGTGATTCGGGCCTCCTGATGGGATGCTGCCTCTTTGAGGCAGAACATTGTATTGGGGCTCGATCCTCGATCGGTGGGGGCACTCAACCAAATGAAGGGAGAAATCCGGTATGGGCTCGGGAAGGTCAAAATTGTCTTCTCGGGAACTACGGAGACTACCCCGGAGTAAATTATTAATGGGTAAGGAGGTACCTTTATAGATTTTCGATGTCTGTTGAAGGGACCTTGAAATTTACCCAGATTAACTTGCAGCATTGCCGTGCCGCTGCAGGAGTATTCGCGCAGAGGATGGCAAAGCTGCAGACAGGCATATGCCTCATACAAGAACCGTGGGTGTATAAAGGTCATGTGCGAGGCTTAGGCACACCCGGGCGTAGCTTATTCTATGCAGTGGGTGAACCTAATCCAAGAGTTTGCATTTCTACGCACTCCAGTGTAAGTGCAATACTAATAAATGAACTTTGTTTCAGGGACATAGTAGCGGTGAGAGTGGACGTCCTGGGCAGGAATGGTACTAGGCATAGCTTAGTGGTATGCTCTGCTTACCTGCCTTATGACTCACCAGAACTACCACCTACTGAGGAGTTCCGCAAGGCGGTGGAATACTGCATGGTCAGGAATCTGCCTCTTCTTATTGGCTGTGATGCCAATGCGCACCACACTATGTGGGGCAGCACAGGAGTCAATAGCAGGGGAGGGGCTTTGCTTGACTATCTAGGTACCACTGACCTGCAACTACTCAACCGAGGGACGAAACCAACATTCCGAAATAGGATTAGGGCTGAAGTCCTGGATGTGACGCTTGCGTCAAGTACCGTTGTAAGTATGGTAAGGGACTGGCATGTTAATGATGATCCGTCATTGTCGGATCACAGTTACATTTGTTTCAGTTACAGGGTTGCTGTTGAAGAACAATCAATCAAGTATAGGGACCCCAAGACTACCAACTGGGAACGGTATAAACTGGATCTCGGAAGGAGACTTGGTGGTTTCCCTAGGAACTTGAGCAATAATGATGAGATCGATTGGGCCATAGCGGAGCTGGGCTCGATTATTGTCTCGTCTTATGAAGAAAATTGCGCCGAAAAAACGAGGAAGGAAAGTAAGGGCCACAAATGGTGGAACAAGTCTCTAGACTCGCTAGGGGAACATACCCGGCGCCTATTTAATAGGGCTAGGAAGACGAAGTCGGATCTGGATTGGGAGCAATACCGCCGGAAACGGAATGAGTACAAGAGTGCTGTTAGGTTGGCTCGGAGAGATGCCTGGCGGGCCTTCTGCGAGGATATCGTATCGGTACCTCAAATGTCAAGGCTGCGCCGGATCTTAACGAAATCACCGGACAGCGCTATAGGCTGCATGGAAGTCGAACCGGGTGTTTTCACCGAAACCCCGGTGGATACCTTGCGGCATCTACTAGAGACACACTTCCCCGGTTGTGAGGGAATCGAGCGGGTGTGTCCTGACATGGGATATGTGAACATACAGCGACCATGTAAAGAGGACTATTTTCTAGCAAAAGAAATAGTCACATACGAGCGGTGTACTTGGGCGATACGGTCATTCAGACCGTACAAGTCTCCAGGAAAAGACCAAATCTTCCCGGCTCTGCTTCAACAGGGCTGGGATGCAATTGGCACAATCTTGGTACATATCTTTCGGGCCTGTCTGGCACGCAGGTATGTCCCTGAACAGTGGAGGCAGGTGAGAGTAGTCTTCATACCCAAACCGGGTCGTACCACATATACGGTGGCTAAATCCTTTAGACCCATTAGCCTAACATCCTTTGTGTTGAAAACATTGGAGAGGGTGGCTGATCGGTACATAAAGGAAAAAGTTGGGCTAAGGTATCCCTTGCACAACAATCAACATGCGTTCAGGTGTGGCAAGTCAACTGAAAGTGCCTTACACCAACTGGTAACCCAGGTTGAGAAGGCGCTGGAAAATGGCATGATCGCCCTGGAAGCTTTTTTGGATATACAGGGGGCGTTTGACAGTACCTCTGTAGAATCTATTTGTAGGGCTTCGACAAATCATGGAATAGAGCCAATGATCACTCACTGGCTTGGGGCCATGTTGTGCAATCGTACAGTAGAGGCCACATGGAAAGACCATGTGGCAAAAGTGATCGTCGCTAGAGGATGTCCGCAAGGGGGTGTTCTCTCGCCCACATTGTGGAACCTAGTCATTGACGAGCTAATAACTCTTTTGAACGGTGAAGGCTTTCTAACGATAGGGTATGCCGATGATATCGTTGTCCTTGTTGTTGGAAGGCATATTACCGTTCTCAGGGACCTCATGCAAAGGGCTCTGAATAGGGTACATGGGTGGTGTAACGAACACGGACTTGCAGTAAATCCTGCCAAGGCTGAGATAGTTGCTTTCACCAAAAAAAGAGGTATAAAACCTGAGGGTCTAAATCTTGATGGAGTACCACTGCCTATGGTTGAGCAGGTGAAGTATCTGGGAGTGATCCTTGATAAATCACTGACATGGAGGGCTCATCTTGACAGTCGCCTAAGCAAGGTGACAAACACGTATTGGGCCTGTAGGAGAGCCATTGGTCCGAAGTGGGGACTGACCCCCAAAACGATCATATGGTTCTATAGAGTGATCATGCTGCCTATGCTCACATATGCGGCTCTGGTTTGGTGGCCGAGGGTAACCTTGGTCACGGCTAGATCGCAGCTGACACGCCTTCAAAGGGTGGTCAGCTTGGGGGCAACTGGCTGCATGAGAACTACACCAACTGCTGCGATGGAAGTGATCCTTGGTCTTCGGCCTCTTCACCATGTGATCGAGGCTGAGGCGGGGAGGGCTTTTCTGAGCTTAAAACAGCTGGGATACGTGCGAAGAGGGGAAGAGTGCAGGCACGTCAAGAAGCTCCGGCTACTGGAAGATATTCCAGTTCTGGCTCGAGCACCTGATGAATGCCTGCGAAAGTACTACTTCGCAACTCCGTACAGGGCCATGATCCGGGATAGAGAATCCTGGGAAAAAGAGAGGAATACACAGCCTAATGGGACTGTCTGGTACACAGATGGCTCATGCTCCGGTGATGGAGCAGGGGCTGGAATTTACTCTAGGAACCCAAGAACACAAGTTAGTGTACCATTGGGTGATGGTGTATCTGCATATCAGGCCGAGATATATGCTATCCTGGAATGTGCGCAGATAAACCTAGACAGAGGTTATGTGGATCGACGCATAACCATATACTCCGACAGTCAGGCAGCAATTAAAGCCCTGAGTGGGTGCACCAGCAACTCAGGACTTGCTAATGAATGTCGAGAACGACTTGCTAATCTTGCAAGGCACAACGTGGTGCGGCTAGAATGGATTCCAGCCCACTCTGGTTTTGAAGGCAACGAGATGGTGGATGCACTGGCTGCGGAAGGGGCGGCAGCTCCCTTCTGCGGCCCGGGCCCGACCTTGGGCCTAACAAAACAAAGAATACGCAAGGAGACGAAGAAGTGGCTGAAGAATCAGCACCTCGCTCATTGGAATGCTATGCAGGGTCCTAGGCAATCCAAACTTTTACTGAAGGGATGGACTGATGGACACGCTAGAGCAGCTACTGAACTACCAAGAAGTAGGCTAAGGAAGATAGCAGGACTCCTAACGGGGCACTGCTGTATGATGAAACACCTCCACAACTTAGGAGTAGAGGGAAGTTCCCTATGCAGGGGTTGTGGCATGACTGACGAAACGTCAGTCCATGTTCTCCTAGAGTGTCCACACTGGGCTGTACTACGCAGGCGAATCTTCGGAGTCCCTGTTTTGGCCACTGGAGACACAAGCAGGCATCCATTGAAAAAGGTTGTGGCCTTTATTGAAGGGCTCGGCTTTATGGATGTCTAGGTAGCAGGAATGGCACAATGGGCCCGCCAGTGGCCTCAGTGCCGGAACCTTGGCTTGCGTTTGTCCAGGACAAGGTTCGCCTGCAAACTTAGTAGTAGTAGTAGTAGTAGTCCCTGTAAATATTGAATCCATAGCTTTTATATATATAGGAATTTAGTTCTGTGCTGGTATATTGTCCGGCCCTGTATATATTTGAAAATATGGCAAATCAATACAATCAGTGTTTTTCTTAATGTCCTGTAGTATAATTATCTAAGAGCTATAGTGTTATAAAAGTGTTTAATTCAACGAGACCCCTGGAATTTTCCGTAACCTCCATCTGAGGCTATCTGGAACTCTTGACGTTAAGGGTCATTGGCCGTGGAGCAAACCACGTGAAAAATCTGGCGCCCGAGCATTTATTTAACAGCAATTTGCATCGAGGGTGTCCAAAGTGACGTCCTTGTGTTAAGAACAGTATTATTACTAAAAGATGTTCTATAACGATATTTTCAAAAAGTATTGACTATTACACAACAAATTGTTTGGTAGTTCCCAATATAAGTAATAAAGTACCGTCTTAACTCGTACATTATTCCTCATGGAATATTCCAGAGGATATTAAATTATCGGATCCCCAGTTTTATGAGCCCACTAGTATTGTCATACTCATAGGTGCGGGGGAATTTTGGAATCTATTATCTCAGGGTCAAGAAGGTTAGGTACAAATCTACCAATTATCCAAAACACCAAGCTAGAATGGATTATTTCTGGACTAGCACCAATCCTTAAAACGAATTATAATACTTTTATTTTCCATTTTTCTATTAATCATCACAGAGAAGACGAACAATTAAAAAAGATTTGGGAGCTAGAGGAAATCCCAATGTTGATTTTAAGTCACAAGATGACACTGAATGCGAACACTTATTTTTAAAGGATACATGTAGAGCTCCCAATGCTCAGTTTATTGTAAAGCTACCTTTTAAATATTCTCCAGCACTTCTTGGAAATTCATTTGATACAGCAATCAATCGATTTTATTTATTAGAGAAAAAACTCATTCAAAAACCAAACAATTTATTGATGAATATCGAGAACGAATAATTTACATGAAATTGAAAATAATGATTTTAACGAAAAACGTTAATTATCACTTGCCCCATCCTAGTATCTATAAAGAATCGAGTATTACCACACAATTGAGAGTAGTGTTCGATGGAAGCTGCAAAACCACTACAGGGTGGTCTCTTAATGACCTGCAATATTCAGGTCCAAAAATTCAAAATAACATTTTCCATATATTGTTAAGATTTAGACAATACATTTATGTAGTCTCTGCAGATGTAAGCAAAATGTACAGACAAATTTTAATACATAAGGATCATCATCCATTTCACCGAATTATATGGCGCGATAACCCTCAAAAGAATTTATCTATTCCCCAACTGAATACTGTCACTTATGGCACCACTGCAGCACCATATCTTGCAATCCGTTGCCTTAATCAATTAGCAGATGATAATTCTCAACAATATCCCTCAGCATCACAGACAATTACCAATGATTTTTATGTTGATGATCTAATAACTGGGTCTAACAACTTGCAATCTTTAGAAAATCTATGCCATGAAATTTCATCCATTCTTAAGTCTGGCCATTTTCAACTTAGAAAATGGATTTCGAATTCTCCAGAACTTCTTACTAAAATTCCTGATGAATACATTTGTGGGGTTCAAAGGGTCGTTCACAATAACATTAAAGAACAATAAAACTCTTTATTCCACTTACAAAAATAGTACAGTTCTGTAACCGGTGTTAACTTCACCGTGCTTCTTCGCTTACTGTCTGGAACAGTGTTGCCACTTCTCTGAAGTCAGAGAGAGCGAGAGAGAAAAAGGAGTGAGATGGGTAACAGCTCCCACACACTATATATATTTTTTTTACCTTCAAAATGCAGAAGTGTATCTAAATCATCCTCCTCATTAATTACACACGTTCGTTTTTTCCTAGAAAAGTTCTTAGTTGTCATTACATGCTGGTATATTCTGTTGAACGTATTTTTGCTAGGCGCATGCCGATTTGGATATAATTCCATAAATTCTCTCCTTGCATCTAATTTGTTATTATTATTTTTTACAAATAGAGAAAATATTTCTATCTTTTCATCATCTGTATACCGCATTTTCCAAACTATCAAATACAATGTTTAATAATGGTGTAAATAACTACTTGTCAAATATGACTTGAATATGACAATGCTTTCATGGCCTACCGCTGTTTATAGTTGGTTTTCATGCCACTGAAAACGATTTTTAAATGAATATATTTTCTGAACTGTTAAGGTTAGACTATAACAATTATATATTGCTGAATTCGGATTGAAGTGAACAGTTTAAAAATATGAAAATATATAGGGTGTCCCGTTTAAGAAAAAACTCTTTGGCTCTGACCCTCTTTTCGGGGACATCCTGTATAATATTTTTGTTGAATTTTAAAAACTACATTAATAACCATTCAACTCTTATTTGAAACATTGTTATCTGCATCAAATAATAAGTGAGATATAGAAGGGTCCATATATAATGAAAAACCCGGTACATCAGTAGTAACGAGAATATAAAATAAAATATTTATTACATAGAATACAAAATATATTGTGTCATACGAAAGTTGAATCAGAACAGTTATCAACCGTAGTCTGCAGAGCGTCTAGTTATTTTGTGGTGGGTGAAAATGTCACCTTTTTATTTTTACGTGAATACGTTTTTAGTGCTGGCTGGTTGTTTGATGCAGGTGTACTCGTGCAATCTAGAAAATCGGGCACGTAAAAGGCAGGTTTTAGCAGTTCTACAGTGACTGCCTTAACTTTACCGTTTACTTCGATTTCGAAAACACGATCGGAAACGCGGCGAACAACCTTGTGAGGGCCTGAGTAAGGGCGTTCGAGGGCCTTCTTGACTACGTTGCGTAAAAAAACGTGTGAGCATTCGTGTAACTCTTTGAAGTAGAAAATTCTATTTTTGTTTTTATGTGCGGTAGGGATTGGTCGAACTTGGCGCATATATTCTCTGAATTCCTCTATGAAAAAATTGGGGTCGGGTGTTATGTCTTCTGGAAGGAAGAATTCACCTGGAAGTCGCAAGGTGGTTCCAAATAAGAATTCTGCTGGAGAAGCATTGGTGTCAGCTCGAATATGAGCTCGCAAACCTAGTTATACTGTTGGAAGTGTGCGTACCCAGTTTTTTTCGGTGTGGCACATAATAGCCGCTTTGAAAACGCGATGCCATCGTTCGATTAAACCGTTCGACTGAGGGTGATACGGTGTAGTTCGGATTCGTTGCGTGCCGATCAGATTTAATAACGCGTGAAATAATCTCGATTCAAATTGCGTACCTTGGTCTGTCGTTAAGCATTTAGGCGAACCGTATCTGGATATCCACGTATCGAAAAATGTTCGTGCGATTGTTTCTGCCGACATATCCTTAATTGGAGTTGCTTCTACCCATCGCGAAAACCTGTCCACCATGGTCAGACAGTACATGTATCCGTCATGTTGTGGTAAAGGACCTACGATGTCTATGTGTACTTGGTCAAAACGACCGTCCGGAGCAACAAATTGATCTATTGGTCTAGTTACTTTTGACGCTTGACAATCTGTGCACGATTTGCACCACGATCTAGTGTCTCGTTGCATGTTTGGCCAGACGTATCTCTGGCGAATAAGACGATCTGTTACTTTGGCACTGGGATGTGCTGGTTGATGAACCATGCGGAAAACTCTTTTTCGAAGAGATTCAGGCACGTACGGTCGAATCGTCTCACCTGAAATCTCGCATTCGAGAGAAACGTTGTCAGGTCCCCATTGAATCTGTTTAAGTTTCAATGGGTGGTCCTGGGAGGTTTTGATTACTTTCAGTTGTTCATCGACAGCTTGGTGCTCGGCGAGTTCGTTTAAATTGAATTCTAAAGGTAATCGAAGAGCCTCGATCCGGGAAAGCGAATCGGCGACTACGTTCTCAGCTCCGGCCACGTCGATGATTTCCGTGGTGAATTCGGCGATAAAGGATAGCTGTCGTAGTTGTCGCGGTGATGCTTTATCACTGCGTTGTTTAAACGCGAATGTCAACGGTTTATGATCGGTGTAGATTCTAAATTCGCGTCCTTCCAAAAGATGCCTAAAATATTTGATCGCGGTATTGTAGCATTTTTAGGAAAATTATGATTTGGTTTTGGGTAGCAACTAAAAGTGATTACATAAGTGCGAACGGCAGCAGTTCGTCGGTGAGCATAGGTCGTAGGAACTGTTGCTTATTGGTAGATTGTATTGAATGAAAAGTAGTCTTCCCGTGAGCGCCACTTTATTTTAGACGGTAGTTATTAACTTCATAAAAAAATAAAGAAAAAATGAAGTAGGTAATGTCACTAATGAAATTTATCTGTAAAAATTAAGAATGTTAAAAGTGTAGACCAAAAGGAAATAACACAATTTAATTGCAATGCTTTTTATTTAAAAAAAAATGATGGTTGAATACTCGTTCAACATAATATGTACAGATTTATCAATTTAACAAAAATAGGATACTTATCCAAAAACATTTTGACGTCCTCAAACTCTTGGAGTCGTATATAAATTATTTAAGACCATATAAAAATTGATTTCCCCCCAAAACATAATGTACGAATAAGTACAGATTATAGCTATAATATGTTTACACTTTTTAAGTGGGATTAAACCTTAATTATAAAACAAATTAGGTTTGATTTAAAGATATGTAAAGAAAAATGAAATTTATACATGTAGTACCAGGTTACCAAAAGTAAAGCTTGAATTGTATTACAAAAAATTAATAAAAAAATATCTGAACATATAAGTTTGGATAACATACAACTTATTATGCAAGTTGGTATGGAAATCGCATACCTAACTTAAACCAAAAATGCAGATATGCCGTTAATGACAAATTTTCAACACCACTAAGAATAATAAAAAAAATTTTAGAATTATAGAAAAAAACGAAACCTGAATCCCAGGATTGCAGAGGTTGGAATTGCTTAATTATCCCATCTCGTTTCGACCAATAGTTGTAGCGGCCACATGGTCCTCATGCGGGAAGAGGAGTCTGCCACTTCGAAGAACGGCTCCTGGATAGGATGAGCATCCCGCCTGGAACACCAGTCAAGCTGAATCCCGCCTGTCTCACTCCTAGGGCCTGCATCAGGACCCTCAACAGAAAATGTGGAAATCAAAAGTGCCGAAACAGTAATGGCGACCAGCCAAAATGGTCGCTCCAAACCGAAAGCACGCCACGTGGGCAGCTCAACACTTGCTATGACGGTGATCCCTATTAGAAATAGCTTTAGTAACTCAAATATTTTCATCCCTAAACAAAACTTACCCTCTCGACAGCAAGGGGACACCAAAAACTGATTGGCAACTAAGCCTAACAACAGAACGGCAACTAAACCCAACAACAGAACTATCCTCCTCATGGTTTCTACCTCATCTTTTATAAAAATGTCTTGTCTCACAAAAAAAACTTTACCCACTGGGCGTCTATTGATCACTGCTGCCAACTCAAGAGAATCGACAATGATTTCTACCAACTTCCAGGATTTGGCCTGTGACTGCTTCACATTTCAGCTACTGCATCATAGAACTACCTCACTACAGGACAGAACTCCACTCAACTACTACACAAACGAGACATTCGTACTAACCTACAATTATGCTATGTGCATGTCTATCACTGACATTTGCCATAATAATAACAACTATTAGTTATTTTCATTTATATTATCTTATATTTATATTACTATATACAGAAGAAAATCAAAGAAAAGGAGGTAAGCATACATTTCATTTATTTTGTCGATGATTAATACTTGTTTATTTATTTTAGGTTCTTCAAATTAAAACAACTCATGGAAAAAATCCCAGCAAGTTAAAATCCTTTTTCGAAGTGCTTGAAAGTATATATATATAAGTTTTCGATTCTATTACCAATTGTATGTTGTTGTAAATACATCACAATTGGCTAAATAAAGCATGGAAATGAATCCTTTTTGAATTGTTATTTAGTTTAAATGACAACAATAAGTAAGTGAATTTTTAAATGCTACACACCCTTTCTCCCTCAAAAAAAAATATGTTGACTTGTCAATATATTTTTACCAATCTTTCATAAAAAGATAAGTTTTTTTTTTATTATTTATAACCTTGTTACTATCTAAATAAAAAATTAAAATTAAATCTATACCTAACTCAAATTACAAAACATATGATTTTGAACTTTACAACTTATTTTCAATTATCAACTAATAATCTAGTTTATGTATTTAGATTCACTTGTTGAATAATAATTAAGCTTGTTTATTACTGACTCTTTATTGTTTGTTTCATTTGAGCTTGTTTTATTGAGTTGGTATCTGCGCGTACCACACGTCCTGAACGGAGACACTATCGGTAAGTCATAATAAGGAAAATAGTCAAAAATCATGTAAATAGTCAAAATAGGTAAGTTACTTTCAATAAAACAAAACAAAATAAACTAAGTTATTTGCTCAAAGATTTCTATATATTATAACCTCATAAAAAAACTGAAAATATTTGTTATAGTATTATCACTGGTATGCCAGTTAATTATCGTTTTCTAATAAACTAACTATTATTATTGTTACCAAGAAAATTTAATTTACAACTGTACAAATTTACATTAAGAACTTTATTTCTTAATTTCCAAATCTAAAATTATTCCAATTTTACCAAATCTCAAATTCTAAAGCTTTAGTTAATTCTCACTAAATTTTACTGATAGATTTTCTGTCATCTTCTACCCTACTGAGACATCAGAATTGGAACCAAAGTATGGTTTTAAATTAGATATATGCCAATTACCTGCATCAGATCCATCATGATGATCTAAAGCATACACCAATTTAGAAATTCTTTGCCTTACAGTACACAAAACATATTTAGGTACAAGTTTAGCAGAAAATTGCATTACAGCTTTGGAAAGAACCTTGTTTCTTTTCCAAACTTTATCACCCACTTTATAAGAATGATCTCTTCTACGCAAATTATAATTTTTCTCATATCTCTTATGAGCTAAGTCAAGTTTCTTCTTGACATCCTCAAAAATAGGTTTAAGACCTTCTAAATCTTTAACATAACTATCTCTACTATCAGAGAATAATTCAAAATTTTGAGTACTTTTGAGCTCACCATAATATTTTCCCGAAGTAGGAATATTTCTTCCAAAAACTAAAAAATTTGGCGAATATCCATGGACTTCATGTTTAGCTGAATTAATTGCCATCTGAAATTGATTAATTTCTACATCCCAATATTTATGCTCATTAACATAACTACGAATAACAGTACCTACTGTTTTGTTATTTCTTTCTACAAAATTGCAATGTGGACTGTATCGAGGAGTGAACCATATTTTCTGAATTTCATATTTATCAATGAGTTTTTTGAAAACCTTTCCTGCAAATTGACTTCCATTGTCACAAATTACTACCCTGGGTACACCATATTTCAAAAATATTTGATTTTCTACTATTTTAGTAATAGTAGGAGCTATAGCTGATTTAAGTGGAAACAAAAAAGTATATTTGGAAAACCAATCCCCAATTACCAATAGATAACAGTTCCCTTTAGTGCTTCTAGGAAAAGGTCCTTGAAGATCTAAGGATAGAATTTCAAAAGGAAAATTTACTGATTTCTTATTACCCATTAATCCTACTCGAGAACTATTCGGCATCTTTTGAGATTGACAAATCTCACATGATTTTACAAATTTTAGAACATCAGCTCGTTGTTTTGGCCAATAATATAATTCCTGAACTCTTCCAAGGGTCTTATAAAAGCCAAAATGACCTGCAATAGAAGGATCATGGCAACTAGCTATAATTTCCTTTATTTGGGATTTGGGAACTAATCTTTTCCACTCTTGACAATTTGTATTTACTGGTAAAGTATTGGGTACAAATTTATAAATGGTTTCCTCTACAATTTTCCACTGAGGATAAGACTTGGGTGAGTCTAAAATTTTTTCTTCAAGCGAATTATACCAAATGTCTGAAGTTTTAGGTTTTATTTCCATAATTGAAATTTCTATAGTGTCACTACTATCTGTATTACTAGGTATTCTACTCAACGCATCTGGTAGAACATTAGATTTTCCTTTTTTATGTATTAATTCAAAGTCATACTGTCTTAAAGTGATTGCCCATCGAGCTAATCTACCCTGAGGTTCTTTCAAATTATTTATAAATAAAAGTGCTGAATGATCTGTTATACAACAAAATTTAGTACCTTCTACATAACCTCTAAATTTTTTAATTAAAAACAATAAAGCTAGTAACTCTTTTTCGGTAACTGTATAATTACGTTCTGCTCTAGATAAAGTTCTAGAAGCATAGGCTATAACGCGTTCTTGACCATCTATTACTTGAGTCAAAGCTCCTCCCAAAGCAAATTGAGATGCATCACAGTGAATTGTAAATTTCTTAGAAAAATCTGGTGAAACTAAAATAGGAGCACTTACACGAGCTTCCTTAATCTGACTAAAAGATTTTTCTGCATTATCATTCCAAACTATGTTATGATTTTTCTTTTTACCTTTCAGGAGGTCATTAAGAGGAGACACTAAAGCTGAGAAATTATTTATAAAACGCCGGTACCATGAACATAATCCTAAAAATCTCTTAACATCAGTATAAGTTTTAGGTCGAGGATAATTAACCATTACTGAAATTTTGTCTGGGTCTGTCCGTAGACCTTCTACATCAATTACAAAACCAAAATACTTTAAGGAAGTTTTGAAAAATTCACACTTTTTTAAATTTATAGTTAGGTTAGCTTCAGATAATTTTGTTTTTACTTCGGATAGTAATCTAACATGTTCTTCAAAAGTTTCAGATACTATTATTATATCGTCTAAGTAACAGAAAAGATACGGTTCATATTTAGGACCAAAGATAGAATCACACAGTCGCTGCTGTGTTTGTGCTGAATTACACAACCCAAATGGCATTACTGAAAATTGAAATAGGCCTCTGCCTGGTATACTAAACGCAGTTTTCTCTTTTGACTGTTCATCTAAAGGAATCTGCCAAAAAGCTTTTCTCAAGTCTATACTAGAAACATATTTAGCTTTCCCTAACAAACTAAGAATACGATCAATTTGTGGTAATGGATAAGAATCATGTTTGGTTATTTCATTTAACTTTCTGCCATCAAAACAAAAGCGATATTCACCAGTCTTTTTCTTTACTAACAAAACTGGACTATTCCAAGGACTAAAAGAAGGTTCTACTACACCAAGCTTTATCATTTCGTCCAACTCTTTATTTAAAATTTCTAACATATATGGTGACATTAAATACTGGGGTACTTTAAATGGTTTTGCATCACCTGTCTCAATACATAATTTAATTTTATCTTTTCTGCCCAACTTATTTTCATTACTAATTTCCTTAAAATTATCTACTATTTTTTGTGCTATAGCTTTTTGAGGGTTGTCTAAATTATCAAAATATTTTACTCCTTTTGGATGTTTAATTGTATTTACATCTGAAACTGTGCAAATACTTGAATCAGTCAAATCACATTGAATATCCCACTTAAAATCATGGAAGTCTACTTTCACTTGAAAAATTTCACAAAAATTCATACCAAAAATTATGGAGTGATTTATTGAAGGGACTACCATAGCTGGTACTATTTTATATGTATTATTAATCAAAATAGGTAAATCTACTTTGCCTGAAACTAATTGAGAGTTTCCATCAGCTGTAGCAATATTTTTGATATCAACATTTTTTGTCTCAATTAAAATCCCTAAATTTTCTAAAAGTCCAATACCCTGAGATCCCACTACTGTTATATTTGCACCACTATCAAGTAAAGCAATGATAGGCATCTCTAACAATTTTACTTGTATATAAGGTCGATTATCTTTTTCTTTCCTAATACACAAAGGTGAAATTTCATTAATATTACGTTTCATTTTATAAAATTCTTTAACCTTAGATTTCCATTGGTCCCAATCTTGTTGGTCAAAGGATGAATTTACTGTCTTACTTGAATGAAAAGTTTTATTGCTGGCTTTATATTTAAAACTGTTAAGTGTTCGGGTGCCAACTACAGGAACACCTATTTTACGTTTTTTGAACAGACTGGACAATCTTTAATGGTAACATTATCCTTACCACATTTAAAACAAAATTTCTTTTTCACATTAGCTCTACAATTAACGTAAGTGTGATTGGGTAAGTTACATTTCCAACAAACTATATTCTTAGGTTCAGTACCAAAAGAATCATTATATTTACTTTTACTTTTATCATTATTTTTACCAAAATTATTTTGCTTATGATTTTTATTATATTTACCCTGAAATTTAGTATTTTTACTATGACTGGCTACCTGTGAGGTTTCTGAAGACGGAGAATCTGAGACATATGCTAATTCTGATTCCAAAAAATAATTATTAGACTTACTACAAGAAGATAAGCTCAAAATATCTGCTTCTTCTAGTTTTTTGCTCAAAGTACTTAATTCTTCCACAGACAAAATATCATGAAGTGCTAATCGTTTTCGATACTCAGGCTGAAGGCCATTTCGAATATGTTTAATTTTTGTTGGTTCAGAGGGTTTCCTCGATAACCTAGAAAATAATGTCTCCATATAAGCAATATACAAAATAACAGGTTCATTTCTAGCCTGACAACGTTTCTTAATAGTTTCCCATAGATCATCATCAATATCTGACTTCAAAAAATCTTGTTTCAATCTTATTACCAAACTATTCCAATCATGAACGAAATTTTTAATATGCCTGTACCAATATTTAGCTTTATCCGAAAATAAATCACTAGCAGATTCGAAAAGTTGTTGTTTTGAGATATCTCTAGATTGAGCCATCTCCTCTAAATTTTCTAAGAATGATAAAAGAAATTTGGGGTTGCCATCAAAACTGAGTCCTAGCTTATAAACTGGTACATGTTTAGAAGGTTGAGGATGAAACATAGTTGAATTTAAATGTGTAGGTGTATTATTTGCACTAGTATGATTTAGGCAAGTAGCATTATTAACGTTTACATCTAAATTAGTGACTTTCTCTTGGAGATTTGCCTCCATAAGTAAAGCTGTAGCATATGATTCATTTTTAAATTCGGTTTTAGTCAAAATATCTACATCATCATTTTAATCTTTAAACGTTTAATTCTATTAACAATGTGTATTAGTCTAGTCTCTATTCTTTCATAAACTGAATCTGAATCGGGACCTTCAAATTCATCTATTACAGCTTGAATGGAATTGATAGATGATTCAATTTCAACTGTTTCTATATCAAATGCGAAATCAGGATCTACTAAAGTTAAAATATCAACACCTTGTTGTCTTTCTTTATCTAAAATTTTCCCTAAAGTTTTTCTTTTATCAGCAGCTGGTCTGTTTGTAATCACACCTCTTATTTTTAATTCATAGTCCAACTCTTTAGACAATAAATGAATAGGCTTGAAACGTGAATCCATTATTATAGTTATACAGACAAAATTAAATTACGAAAAAGCTAAGATTACTAAAAATGTAGGGTAAATTATATATCACAAAAATATTACGGTGAGTACTCAAAATAAATGTATCTAACTGAATTTCACTAAAACTCAAAAATATATTTGTACGAAATAGCGAATTTACCTAAATTTGCCCACAATAAGTTCATACCTTCTATACACTCCCTAAAGATCTGCTTACTACGTTTATTAGTGATATGTAGGTATCACTGTATCCAAAAATGTATGCTTAACTCTTAACTTTCCTTCAAACCTACAACTAATGTGTTAAACTTTGGTCTACAATTTTAATTAATGACTACTATTCAACAATAAAAAGACTCTAATTCTACTCGGCCCCACGTTGGGCGCCATTTAATTATGTAGCATTTTTAGGAAAATTATGATTTGGTTTTGGGTAGCAACTAAAAGTGATTACATAAGTGCGAACGGCAGCAGTTCGTCGGTGAGCATAGGTCGTAGGAACTGTTGCTTATTGGTAGATTGTATTGAATGAAAAGTAGTCTTCCCGTGAGCGCCACTTTATTTTAGACGGTAGTTATTAACTTCATAAAAAAATAAAGAAAAAATGAAGTAGGTAATGTCACTAATGAAATTTATCTGTAAAAATTAAGAATGTTAAAAGTGTAGACCAAAAGGAAATAACACAATTTAATTGCAATGCTTTTTATTTAAAAAAAAAATGATGGTTGAATACTCGTTCAACATAATATGTACAGATTTATCAATTTAACAAAAATAGGATACTTATCCAAAAACATTTTGACGTCCTCAAACTCTTGGAGTCGTATATAAATTATTTAAGACCATATAAAAATTGATTTCCCCCCAAAACATAATGTACGAATAAGTACAGATTATAGCTATAATATGTTTACACTTTTTAAGTGGGATTAAACCTTAATTATAAAACAAATTAGGTTTGATTTAAAGATATGTAAAGAAAAATGAAATTTATACATGTAGTACCAGGTTACCAAAAGTAAAGCTTGAATTGTATTACAAAAAATTAATAAAAAAATATCTGAACATATAAGTTTGGATAACATACAACTTATTATGCAAGTTGGTATGGAAATCGCATACCTAACTTAAACCAAAAATGCAGATATGCCGTTAATGACAAATTTTCAACACCACTAAGAATAATAAAAAAAATTTTAGAATTATAGAAAAAAACGAAACCTGAATCCCAGGATTGCAGAGGTTGGAATTGCTTAATTATCCCATCTCGTTTCGACCAATAGTTGTAGCGGCCACATGGTCCTCATGCGGGAAGAGGAGTCTGCCACTTCGAAGAACGGCTCCTGGATAGGATGAGCATCCCGCCTGGAACACCAGTCAAGCTGAATCCCGCCTGTCTCACTCCTAGGGCCTGCATCAGGACCCTCAACAGAAAATGTGGAAATCAAAAGTGCCGAAACAGTAATGGCGACCAGCCAAAATGGTCGCTCCAAACCGAAAGCACGCCACGTGGGCAGCTCAACACTTGCTATGACGGTGATCCCTATTAGAAATAGCTTTAGTAACTCAAATATTTTCATCCCTAAACAAAACTTACCCTCTCGACAGCAAGGGGACACCAAAAACTGATTGGCAACTAAGCCTAACAACAGAACGGCAACTAAACCCAACAACAGAACTATCCTCCTCATGGTTTCTACCTCATCTTTTATAAAAATGTCTTGTCTCACAAAAAAAACTTTACCCACTGGGCGTCTATTGATCACTGCTGCCAACTCAAGAGAATCGACAATGATTTCTACCAACTTCCAGGATTTGGCCTGTGACTGCTTCACATTTCAGCTACTGCATCATAGAACTACCTCACTACAGGACAGAACTCCACTCAACTACTACACAAACGAGACATTCGTACTAACCTACAATTATGCTATGTGCATGTCTATCACTGACATTTGCCATAATAATAACAACTATTAGTTATTTTCATTTATATTATCTTATATTTATATTACTATATACAGAAGAAAATCAAAGAAAAGGAGGTAAGCATACATTTCATTTATTTTGTCGATGATTAATACTTGTTTATTTATTTTAGGTTCTTCAAATTAAAACAACTCATGGAAAAAATCCCAGCAAGTTAAAATCCTTTTTCGAAGTGCTTGAAAGTATATATATATAAGTTTTCGATTCTATTACCAATTGTATGTTGTTGTAAATACATCACAATTGGCTAAATAAAGCATGGAAATGAATCCTTTTTGAATTGTTATTTAGTTTAAATGACAACAATAAGTAAGTGAATTTTTAAATGCTACAGTATAGATAGCAGTGAGTTCCCTATCGTACGCACTGTATTTAGACTGGACAGACGAAAATTTCTGAGAAAAGAAAGCTAAAGGCTCCCAGTCGTCACCACTAGATTGCTCTAAGGCTGCTCCCATACCGAAATCCGACGCGTCAGTCACTACTCTGATATTCGCGTCGATACGTGAATGGGCCAGTAAGGTTGCATTGGCCAAATCGTTTTTCGATTTTTCGAATGCTTCCGTAGCTTCCGGAGTCCACACGATTTCTCGTTGGTCGTTTTTCTTAGCACCTGCAAGATACGAGTTAAGCGGGGCAAGAGTTGTAGCGGCGTTGCGTAAGCATCGACGGTAGAAATTTAACATCCCGAGGAACCGACGTAATGATGCAACCGTTTTTGTCTTGTCGAACCTATGTATTGCCTCAATCTTTTCGGCTGTAGGTCGAATGCCTTTAGAGTTAATGATATGGCCTAAAAATTTTAGTTCCGGAACGCCAAAAACACATTTATCCGCGTTAAAACGGAGGTGGAAATCCTTGAGCCTTCGGAAAACTACCTCTAAATGCTGTGAGTGTTCCTCAGGAGACGATGAGGCGACTAAAATGTCGTCAATGTAAATGAATACGTAACCTAGATCACCTAAGGCTCGATTAACGTATCTTTGAAACGACTGGCCTGCATTTCGTAGGCCAAATGTCATGAAGATAAATTCGAATAGCCCGAATGGGGTTATAATGGCGGTTTTTTCGATGTCCTCGGGTGCCATCGGAATTTGATGGTACGCCTTTTGCAAGTCCAAGGACGAGAATTCCGTCTTACCGTTTAGATTTCCGGAGCAGTCGTGTAAGTGAGGAAACGGATACCTGTCGGGGATTGTGACAGCGTTCAGCCGTCGGTAATCGCCGCATAGGCGCCATGTACCGTCTTTTTTCCTGGCCATGTGTGCGGGGCTGGCCCATGGGCTGCTCGATGGGCGGCAAATGCCTGCCTCGACTAGAGTTTTAATTTCAGCCTTGGCAAATTTTAATTTCTCCGGGGGAAGTCTACGAGCACGCTCGGCGACCGGAGGGCCATTGGTTATAATATGGTGAAGTACACTTCGATTTTCCGGGGGTGACAGAGTCTGCGCACCGGTAATTTCCGGAAACTTTTTTAGCAGATGTGCAATTGAATTGTTCGGATTGAAGCTATTAATTGAATTAATTGACGCGGAACTGAAATTTCCGAGCGAGAAACTGCCGGTTGTTGAATCGATAACTCGGCGCTTTTTCAAATCGACAATCATTCCGTAGTGGTTTAAAAGATCTGCTCCGATTATAGCACAAGGAACGGCCGCGATGCAGAAATTCCATTTGATGGGTCGGCGTAATCCAAGGTCTAGTTCGCGGTACGATTCGCCGTAGGTATCTATGCGAGTATCGTTTGCCGCGAAAAGTTTAAGTTTGGCGGGTGCGAGCTTAATTTTTGTGTCGGCGAGGACTAACGAAATATCAGCCCCTGTATCGACTAAGAAATATTGCCCGGTTTTCCTATCACGAATATGGAGACGACAAGATACATTCGTACTCTCCGCCACTGTCTCCGCGTGGGGAGGAATTACTAGTTTTTTTCTTTGAAGTTCGCGTATTTCTCGCACCAACTTCGACACGACGTAGGGTTATCAGGAAACTTCAGGTGTGCGTAACACAGCCTAGACTTTTCCTTGTCCCTAGATTTACTTCGCGTTTGAGAATTGTTTCTGGACCTAGATCGAGACTCGATTAAGGACTGAATTTGTGCCTGTGAAGCAGACAGCTCAGCATTGTCGACACTGATTTGAGGATTACCGGAAGACGCGTTAGAAATGTCCGCCAGTTGGTCAGCCAGATCGGCCATGGCGTCTAAAGTTGCCGTGTTAGACATTACGATGCCTCGATGTTGCTCGGGCAACTGCTCGAGGAACAATGATTTGAGAATCGAGTCGTCGACCGCGTTATTTACATTAAGATTGCGAAGACGACTTCAAATTAACGATGGCTTACCGTCGGTTAATACCTGTCCTTTCAATAGTTGTCTCAGTTTGGCCTCGTTCGACACCGCAAATGTTTTGATGATCCTCTCCTTCAGTTTTTGGAATATATCAGGAGGAGGTGGTGATGTGGCGATTATGTCCTTGACACTGCAGAGGACCTCTACATCAAGCGCAGCCAGCATAATGTCGGCCTTGGTGGTTTCACTTGTGATCCGAGCATTCCGCAGTGAGATTTCAACCTGGATGAACCACAGTGCAGGATCAGCACGAAAGAATGTCGGGATTTTGGGTGCTCGGTAGCTGTGGACTTGTGCATCCATATTTACTGTTAATAATTGCTCCAGTTGTTGGACACGACCTTGTGCTGCCCTTGACTCGTCGATAATTGTTCTGATTTGATCCTCGGTAAATGACATATTGTCTGATAACAGTGTATAAATTTCTTATCTATGCTATATAGTAACCTACAAAATAATAACCTTGAAATTTATGTTATATATATACAATTTAGGTCGAATACCAATAATTATAAGACAAATGGTTAGCAAAGAAAAATGAAATAAATTGCTAAACAGTTTTCCTTTCTAAAAACACTCATATGATTTGGTTATACCTAAAACGAAATGTTTTATAGTAAATACAGTACAACACAAGTTTAAAACTTCGGCAATATGCAGTCAACTTAATGGCGAGATCCGCTAAAGAAGATAAAAAATGTGAAGAAATAATTACAGTACACCAGAAATGTCAACTGCTTAAAAGCACTCGTTATTAGAACGTAAACTGACAAAAATAAATTTTTTGGGTGGATGCTCGGTAGGCAACCAAGATTACGCAAGTCGCTTATTAAAAATCAATAACTTGTGGACTTCTCGGTAGGCAACCAGAATTACGCAAGTCGCTTATTAAAAATCAATAACTTGTGACTTCTCGGTAGGCAACCAGAATTACATCACTCGTATGCTGGGTTGCTGTGCTGCCGTCGACGACGATGGGCGGGACTATGGAGCACATGGGCTATGGACAAAATTGGGGTTATGAAAGATTCACGTGTTTGAGGATGTGAAATTTTCCCTTCAGAGTCCTTACTGCCGTGATACCAAGACTCGATGCCTTCGGCTAGGTGTGCGGTGAGTTCACAGCACTGGTATCTGCTACACTTCAGCCGGAGTGGCGAATATTGGAATGGACGAAATACGAAGCACTTACACTATGTAAGAAACACCAGATCACGTCGGGGTCACCAATGTGGGGTTCAGAGGGTCGTTCACAATAACATTAAAGAACAATAAAACTCTTTATTCCACTTACAAAAATTGTACAGTTCTGTAACCGGTGTTAACTTCACCGTGCTTCTTCGCTCACTGTCTGGAACAGTGTTGCCACTTCTCTGAAGTCAGAGAGAGCGAGAGAGAAAAAGGAGTGAGATGGGTAACAGCTTCCACACATTGTCAACTACGTTCTCCATCTAGGAGAGAACGAATCAACCAAAACATTAGGAATCCAATGGGTAAGTCAGTCTGACATGTTATCATATACCATTGCACCAGTCGAAATTCACAATGTAACCAAAAGATCAATTCTTGGATCCATTTCTAGAATATATTACCCATTAGGCCTACTTAGTGCAACCATTATACTATGTAAGATTATTATACAAAAATTATGGGCTAGAAACATAGGATGAGATGATCCTATTCCCAACGACCTCTATGTATATTGGAAAGAGTATTCTACTCAGTTACACAATCTTAATGAACTGAACATTCTTAGAAACACTATTCCATTGGACTATAAAATATCGGAATTGCATTGTTTTTCTGATGCATCTCAAAATGCATACGCAACCTGTGTATATATACGTAGCTTCAATTTCAATTTTAATAAATTTCAATCTTATCTTCTATGTTCAAAATCCAAAGTTTCACCCATTAAACCCACTACAATACCAAGATTAGAGCTCTGTGCTGGTTTACTGGGAGCTCAATTATCTAATCAAGTACATATTGCGTTGTCTAGCTCAGTGCCAACAATATACTGGAGTGATTCTCAGATATTGTACATTATTCAGCTATACGAGTATCACCACACCGCAAGAGGGCGTGGTAAAATTTTAGAAAAGAGCATTAAGTTGTCTATCTATCTTTGTTTTGTTACCTATGATGGTGACCTGTACAGACGGGGGCTCTCTGGCTTGGTTTAAAAAAGCCCGCTAGTGGCCTCAGTGCCGGAATCTTGGCTTGAGTTTGTCTTGGCCAAGGTTCGCCTGACTAAATTAGTATTAGTAGTAGTAGGTACAAATGAGATTTTGTTATTTTAGTAGATGTAAAAAAAAGTGGCATACATTTTGCTGCAAAAAAAATCAATATCTCTTCACCTAATGAACGTTGCTTGAGTTGGTAATCAATATTTAATCAACGTACGTGTAATATCTTGAAATATCTATCAATATAAAATATAATATAAAACAAACACTTCAGATTTTATCTCACATTCCAAAATATTAACAAAATTATAATCTCAATTGTGCTTATCTTATAAAATAAATATAAATATAATTTTTTTATACAAAAAGTAACCTAAATTGTTATAAAAAAATATACAGAGTGTCCCAGAAATGAGAGGCCAAAACTTGGGAACGAGTAGGTGGTGTTAAAATAATGTCAGTACTTCATATAACTTATTTTCTTCGGACCTCCTTTGTTGAGTTATAGGGCTTCAAAGTTAGAAATTAAAAATACATTTTTATTCATAACTCCAAAACTATAATTTCGTACTTGATGAAAATTTGGTGGATTGTCAAGTATATCAATTCATTTATTTTCTCCAAACCATACTCACTAATGTTGCATAAAATATTGTAATCTTTATTCTTGATAATAAATAATATTACATGGTGTCAGAAGTGATTAGAGTACGTGGCAATTGAAAAGCAAGATATATTTCATAGCCAGCTATTAATTAAACAGTGACAATGCCTGATGAAATACCTACCCATGATATAGGTGTTTCAGGAATTCGTCCACCGAAAAATATAGTCCTGATCACACAAAGTCTTCTATCTGGAAAAATTGGAGTCAACAATTTGATTGGTACTCAGTAGCGACCCAACTCTCCAAAAAGCCACCAGAAGTACAATCCTCATTATTTATGACTGCCATAGGTCCAGATGTCATCCAAATCTTAAACAATTTTAACTTCACGGAAGAACAGCAAAAAGATAAAATGTTTCAAAGAGAGGTTCGAGAGGTACTTTAGCCCAAAGGCGTTTGAGCGCTACAATTTTTTTAAAATGGTGCAAAAGGAAGGTGAAACCTTTGACGAATTTTCAACTTTAATCAGTTCACAAGAAAAAAAATGTGATTTTGGAAACCTACTGGATAGCTTGTTAAGAGACAAAATAATTTTTGGAATTCGTTCTGATGAAGTGAGAGAAAAATTGTTAACAGAAGATAATGTGGAACAATATGTAGAGCCAGTGAACAAGCTACCAATCAGTTGAGAGAAGTTCAGAGATTAGTTAAGTCATTTTGCTGAAAAATAAGCAGAAAAAAGCTGACAAAGGAAACTCAAAAATTTTGACAGGAACTTTCGATTGCAAAAGGTGTGGCACAACACATGGAAGCAAAAGTTGTCCAGCATTTAAGCAGTAGCAGTAGAAAAGGACACTTTACACAACAATGTTTTTCAAATAGGAACAAACAAAAAGGTAAAAAGATAAATTCGCTGGATGATGAAGATGACAGTGAAGAAACTGAAGAAGAGGTATTATACATAAGATCAGTGACACATAATAAAGATGAAGATTGGCATGAAATAATAAAGGCTAATAGGAAGAAGTTTCAAGTGAAGTTAGATACTGGAGCACAATGCGATGTTGTACCGAAATACATAGCAGAAAAGTTAGGTTCTGAAATAAGACCTTCCAAAACCAAAATACTGGTAACTTTTAACGAAAGTACATTTTCTGTCATAGGTGACATACTAGTCAAATGTCAATTGAAAAATTCCGATGCAAATATACTCTTTAAAGTTATTATTATTATTAATATTATTACATGATAAGGGCAGAGGATCAAGTCCTATTTTGCCCATAATAATTTACAGTGTATAAATTAAATAATAACTGACACTAAGCCTAAAAAACTATAGATTGAAAATGTAGGAGTCTATTTGATTTTTGAAACTATTAACATTTTCTGAATCAATTATTTGATGAGGAAGACTATTGCAAATATCGAAAATTCTATTACTCATAAAGTTTTGTCTATAACGAGTTCTAAAAGGCTCTTTCTTCAACTTTAAGGAGTGCCCACGGAGACGGTCGTCTGAATGAAGGGAGAAAATTGCTTGAAGGTCGCTGAAGTTGAATTTCAAAATTCGAAAGGAAAGAATAAGGTCACCTCGGAGACGTCTTTCATCGAATGTTGTGAGATTTGCCATGGTTAATCTATCTTCGTACGTAGGTCTAACACGGCCAAAAGACAATCTGGTTGCGCGTCTTTGCACTTTTTCCAGCATTTCACGATCTCGAGGCAGATCTGGATTCCACGAAGGCCCGGCGTATTCAAGTATGGGTCGGACATAGCACTTGTAAAGTTTGCAATATGTTTCGAAAGAAGCTTTAGAGAAAGTTTTTTGTATTAGGAATAGTTTAGAGTTCGCGCGTTTACAAATATGAGAAATATGATAACTCCACGTAAGTTTCGAGTTTACTAGTAAACCAAGGTCATTTTGTGAAGATACGTTGCTTAATGTCTGTCCACTGATGAAATACGGATTTTGCGGGTTATTGTTTCCGACGTGTAACACGACACACAGCAGAAGCTCGTACAGAAAACGCCATCCCAAAAATCAAAGTCCAAATCATGGGTCGCTACTGATGCAAGAGAAATGGAAATTTTTTTTGGAATATTGATATGGATGGGACTTGTTAAAACCCCGTAACTTAGGGATTATTGGAGTAAAAACTTTTTATTTCAAAATAATGTATGTAAAATTATGACCAGAAATCGATTTGAGCAGCTCCTATCCATGTGGCATTCCAGTGACAATGATCAGGTTCACAACGCCGAGATTGACCGTCTACATAAACTCACGCCATTATTGAAAAGCCTTGTGGAAAGCTTTCAAGATGTCATAACTCCCGGTATAAACGTCTGCATTGATGAAACAATGGTACCATTTCGTGGCCGCTTGAAATTCAAGCAATATATAAAGAATAAAAGTCATAAATTTGGTATAAAATTATACAAACTTTGTCTGAAAAATGGATACACATATAATATCAAAGTATACTGTGGAAATGATAAAGGTGCTATAGGCATCTTTCAACGTAGTGTTTTCAATTATGGAAAATTTACTGGATTGTAGACGAACCCTATACACCGATAATTATTATACAAGTGTTCATCTTGCCAGAGAACTAGCAAAAAGACAGACACATCTTGTGGGTACTGTAAGGTTCAATAGAAAACTGAACTGCACTGAAGTAACACAAAAAAAGTTGGGAAAAAATGAAAGTTTTGCGCCTGAAAGTGAAGATGGTATAGTAATGATAAACTGGAAAGATAAAAGAGACGTGCTTATGCTTACCACCAAGCACACAGAAGAAAGAAAAGTAGTGCGACAACGGGGGGCAGAAATTGAAAAGCCAAAAGTTGTGGTTGATTACAATAAGTGTAAGGCTTACATAGATCTTTCCGACCAAATCAAATCCTACTCACATTGTCTCAGAAGAGGCACAAAATGGTACAGGAAGTCAGCAATGGAACTAATTTTTGGTTCTGACATGGTAAATGCGTTTATAAGGAAGTAACCCAAAATAAAATCTCCATCACTGACTTCAAAAAAGCAGTTGCTCTCCAATTGTTGAAAATTAGCTAAAGAACCGAAATAAATGTTGCGCCAAATGAACACAAACTAGAGGAAGATAAACGAAATAGATGTTCCGTATGTTATTCAAACATGAAAGTTGAGATTGGAAGATTAGAAGCTCAACGAAAGTGCCCAAGAACAAAATAGCGATGTCTGGCCTGCATGAAAAATTACTGTTTGGATTGTTCGTTTACTGTGCACCATGCCAGCAAAGTATAAAATCAAGTTATTTTTTGGCGTAAATATTTCTTTCAGACATCCAATTATTTTTATACTTTATAAGAAGTTTATGGTTGTTTTCGTTCACTTTTTTATACCAAATAAAACATAAGCAGATACAAAAAACCCAATTTATTTTATATAAGTACATGAAATGAATAATTATTTAATTTACGTTAAGTTATTTTCAAAAATTCAAGTCAATTTCAGAACCCGCAAGCAGTGTAGTGTTCCCCGGACCGCATAGAATTCACTCCCATATGAATATCACTATAAACGTGAACACTTGTTGGCTCACGTCTCTCGTTAGAAATTCTGGCTGTGTGACCAAACGCATGGTTACACGGCGAGACGCATCATCTGTGTCACGCGGGACTTAACGTGTTAAATACTTTTTTAAAAGTTTTTTTACATCTCTGGTTATGGTTACAGAAGAAGGACAAGAAGAAATAGGTGTATAAATTGAAGGACAAGTTATAGAACTAGTGAAAACATTTTAATACTTGGGAATAACAATTAATCAACAAGGAACACAAGAAGCAAAAAATGATAAAAGAATAGTAAAAAATAAAACTCTATCATACGATGAACAAAACATTCATAGACAATAAAGGAATATCGAAATATACCTAGCTAAAAATATTTAAAGCGATATATAGGCTAATATCAACTTTGGATGTGAAACACAGAGAGATCATGATAGAGAAAAATAGAGGCAGTTGAAATTAAATACTTAAGTAGAATAATGGAATCAAAAATATTTAAGAAGAAAAGAAAAGGAAGATCAAGACAAACTATTTCTGAAATCTTAAAAAATGGAATAAATTGTATTTATATACAGAGTGATTTCAAATGACACTTACAACGTTTGCAAAACCTCTCGTAAAATTGGAGAAAACTCTATCAGGATTTAGGGGTTCAGCCTATTTACTTTTCGAAATACAGAGTGTCAATTTGATAACTTTAAAATGGATGAGTACTTATATTGATTTCCCATTTTACATTTAAATGTAAAAGGGCATACTTTGATGGAGAAACATGTTTCAATTCTTGATCCAGTGGTGGACATTTGGAAGAATATGTCACATTTCCCCTCCTATTTTTCACACTACTGTTATTTAAAGCTATTTTTATTTTATTTCGTATTCCTCAACGGTTTTCGCGCGAAAAACGCATAATATTTACATATCAAAAAATTTGTAGTTTTCAACATATTCGAAGTTTTTATGAAGTCTGCAAAATCAATTTTTAATAATAAAATAAAAAGAATGTTTTTCATCAAAGAAATAACTACCAAACTACTAATGGTTTAAATATGTAACAGGAACTAATTTGTGAAACAACAATGCATCGAAAACATTGAGAAAAGATTTTTGAAAACAATAAAAAATTAGATAATTACAAAGTTGAATAATATCCCATTTAAACATAAAGGCCAGTTCTCACTTTCGTGCAAGCCACGTGCTCGGCACAGGCAAGGCACCGAATCGGCAAAATATCTTTTTCATTGATCATATGGATTTTGTGTGGTTGAATTCACATTATGCCGGCAACGTCTCGGCAAGCGACGGCCTTTGCCTGCGGGGTTCTTCTCAAACAATATTTGCTGAGCATGTTCCGTGCACGTTCAGACAAGTGTGAATACGTTACCGGCTTGGTAGTATTCGCGTTCCTAGGATTTTAGGAGTGTAGTGGTGACAAGAGTGAATATGTCGTCTCGTCAGAAGAAGGACACTTTTTCATTGGAAGAAGATGAAATCCTTATCGAATATGTAAAAGATACGCTGACAGTCTGTAGAAAAACACATTATGTAACACAATTGGCACAAAATTTCAAATAGGTAAGTGTATTTATTAAATATATGTATATGTCAGCGTACAGCCGGCCCATGTGTTACCCATACAGCATATTCGTTTTTTGGATTTTACGACGCAATTACTCAAGATATGTGTCAAGAGGTCTGACAGGCTAGACTAAACTTTAGTTATTTTGTTAGCATGGGAAACAATGGGAAACACATGGCGAAATTTAGATTAAGAAAGGGATTTTAGTTTTAGGACACTTATTCTCTGTTTTTCGTATTGAACGGTTGTTTGCCGTTCCTTCGAGTTTTGTAATTAAAGAATAAAAATGAACATTTAATTGAAATTTTTTTGAGTATTCTTACATATATATTATTCTATGAATACACATTAAACGAAACATTATTTTTTCTTAAAAGTATAATAAGTAGGTAGATTATATTTTTTCATATTGCCAAGGCACAGATCTGGCCTTTGAATTAAAAAACCTGGTAAATATTTCTCTGGTATTAAACGCTGCTTGTTGTGTATTACCACCTTGTCCCGGTAGATTTCTCAGTATACATTCATTGTTGTCCACAGATCTGCCCTCTTCTTGTATGTTTACATTGTTGCTACGCAGATAATTATGTAGTGTACATGTTAGGATAATTGTTTCGACATAACCAGGTTCTGAATTAAGTTTTCTAAAGTATATACGAAAGCGTTGAGCTAAAATGCCAATTCATTTTCGACTACAAGTCTTGCACGATAATGGCGGTAATTAAATACGCGTTTCTCAACATCATTCAGTGTTTGGACCTGAGAAAAAGGCATCAAAAGATAGGTTTTGAGTGGAAAGGCTGAATCTCCCAACATTACATAGGGTACTACAATATCTGTTTCTGGTAAGTTTTTATTGGGAGGTACTTGCAAGGTGCTGTTTGCTAACTGCTCCCCCAGTCTAGAATTTGCCAAAATGCCTCAATAGCTGTTTTTCCCGTAGGATCCTATATCTACAGCTATAAATTTATAATTTGCATTGACCAGTGCAAGTAGAACAACGGAAAATGTTTTTGTGTAACTAAAATAATTGGAACCACTATTACCAGGTGTTACAATTTCGATGTGCTTGCCGTCTAAAGCTCCTAAACAATTAGGAAAATTCCACGCAGTCCAAAATCTTTGAGAAATATGTTCCCAGTCGTTTCTTTGAGGCGTGGGGATGTAAACTCTCAACAGCTTGTTAAGTATTGCATTGCATACTTCTTGGACTTTGGCGTGTACAGTAGAATGTCCTAAGCGGTAACTGAAAACTATCTTTTGATAAGAATCTCCAGTGGTTAGAAATCTGTAAAAAAAAACAAAATAAATAGTAAAATAACTCGGTTTTGGTCTTAAACAATAAGTATAAAAAATGTTCAACACTATTAACACAATATAATTTTAGATGGACAACAATGCAAGCATCGCTGGGAATCAATTCGTAGCCAATATAGGAAGGTTATTAAGTCCAAGAAGACCACAACAGGACAATCAGCTGATATAAGGTCAAAATGGAAATATGAGGATCAATTGGAATTTCTCAGGACGCACATGAAAGATAAGGAGCGATGGACCTCTATCGTAAATGAAACTTCAAGTGTTAGTACGGATACCGAGGTTGAATATTTAAGCCAAAATTAGGATATGTCAAACACCGAAAATCTTAATTTGCCTGAAGTTACCACTGTTGACATATCACAATTGCCGTCGAAAAAAAGAAAACCGGTACAAAAGAACGCTAATAATTCCAATGCAACTAATCAGACAGCAAGTGGCACTCTTATGAAGTACATACTGGAAAACGGAAAAAAAACAAGTGCTGAAAGAGATGAGTTGGATCACTTTTTTGACGGCATTAAAGCTACCGTAAAGAACTTTTTAAATTTTCACCAGCAGACAAACATCTTGCAAAAAAATAAATATTCAAGATTGTTTCAGATATTGAAGGTAGATATATCGGCCAACAGATTTCTTCGCATATTCCAACACACTCAACTTATTTCCATAGTAATGTACAACCTAATAGACAACCCCAAATAAATTCGCAATTTCAATATCAGCCACTATCTTCAACACAGTCACCTGCTTCGGTAATCCCAATGGCATCTCGTCCACCATCAAGTTACTCGGTACCTCAATCATCATCCGTCTCGTCATATTACGAGAATTTTTCTCCCACAGACAATAATTATGAGTAGTTATATTACATTATGTTAAGTATATTCTGTATTTTATTATATAATATGTTGTAGGTTTTACCAGAGCTGCAATTTTTACGTTCTACATTGTATATGGTAAAAAAACAGTAGTAAATAAGGTATTTTAAACTAGTGTGCTAGATTTTGTGTTCTGATGTATTTATACAAATTCTGTTAGTGGAGAATAAAAAATTTTTTAAAATAAAGAATATTTAAAATACTTACCTTAGGCAAACCGCCAGTTTTTGAACAGGTGAGATGGATTCACGAAAGGTTGTGTTCTGTTTTTGAAGAGGTTCCCTAATTTGGTCCAATAAATTGTCAAACTCATCCCTAGATATTCGATAATATTGGAAACATTTTGTCTGGTCATCTAAAAGTTCTGGGTGCAACGTTGCAAATTCTCCTTCATTTCGTTTTTTTCGCATTTTATGTACCTAATAACGTCTTTTTCTCTTTCTAGAATTGTTCATTTCAAGCTCTTCTTCATCTAACAACAGAGCAATTTTTATTAACGTAGAAGTCGGGAACATTTCACTCTTCACAAAGCTGAAACCTACTTAACCCACGGCAAGCCTATTGCAGTGTGAATTGCCTCAAGAAATCTTGCTCTATCCGAGCATGTGCCTTGCCGTTGCCGATTCGGTTCCTGGCACGTCTAATGAGAATTAACCTTAATTTGTAATTATCTTATTCTTTTGTTAATAAAATCACAATTTTGGAAAAGTATTTTCAACAATCTTCTCTCAATGTCTTAGATGCATTGCTGTTTAAGATTATGCATTTTTCACGTGAAAACCATTGGGGAATACAAAATAATATAAAAATAGCATCAAGTGCCAGTAGCGTGAAAAATGGGAGGGTAAAGGTGACATATTCTTCCAAAGGTACACCACTGAATCAAGAATTGAAACATGTTTTTCCATAAAAATATGCCCTTTTACATTTAACAACATCCTGCTAAATGTCAAATCAATTTATTCATCAATTTTAAAGTTATCAAATAAAAACATTTAATTTTTTATAACTTCAACAAATACAGGTTGTATTTCGAATAGTAAATAGGCTGGTGGACGCCTCAATCCTTATATAATTTTGTCCAATTTTACGAGATGTATCTACATGCAAACGTTGTAAGTGTCATTTGAAAACACCCTGTATGACATAAATATATATAACTATGCTGGACCTTTAAATGTCTAAAATTCCATGCAGAAGAAAAATGTTTTTGGCAAGACAACATAATTTACTACTTCAATTTAAGGTATTTTTGAAGACGAGGATTATATGTTATTGTTCTGTCGTCAGATGTTTTGGTAAGGGAGTGTCCTTTACGATAACGTGAAATTGAAACATATGGAGTTCGATCTCCGGATACAGTCTCCACGATCCGAATGCTGAATTTTAAAATCCCTTATTAGAATGAAAGTATTAAAAATAATTAATTTTTTATTATGCTTTTGTCCACCATCAACAGCATTGAAGGAACATCAAATTTTCGTTAGGACTTACATCTCATTATGAAAATCTAACTGGCAATGCTAATGTTTTTAAAGGCGCGATTTACCGCCACAGCCGCTAGCCGCCAGCGTTTTGGAAATTACTACAAAATTTATCTATCAAGTCTGAAGAAGCTACGAAATTTGTATTCGTCAGCATTTAGATGGTTTCGTATAAGGATCTTATATTACACATCTTTCTTTCGAGATTTATACGATTTACTTGTTAATGGTCTTAGGATATTTATTTACCGAGACAGCAAGCAGCTTTTAATCAGACTTCAGCTCATCAGAATCCATAAAAAGCACTATTGATACTGCGAGTGAGTGTAAAAACTCGGACGCTCCAAGCAAACCTTGAAATCGGTGCTATTAACCGGACGTAGCTTATTTACAGAATAAAACTAATTACAATAGCTATTTAAAGGGAAAGTAGTTTGTGCCAAAAGTCGAAAATTATGTTTATTGCAACATTATAATGTATTTCCAGAAGTCCTTTCAGGACTAAGTTTAGCGAGGCAGATGAAAGCCTGCACGCTAATGTTGTAGTCAACTTCCCAAGAAAAAGTTCTATGACCCAATTATTCACTAATTGAGTTAGATTAAGTGGAGAGAAGAGTACTGAAAATCAATGTCCCGATATAATCCGGACGAAGATTATACTTAGTAAGCCGTATGTAAATAAAATAAAAAATAGGTTGTTATCCCCTTATAATTGCAAACAAATACAGTTAAAGTGTATTTTAATACTTACCGGTTTGTTTTATATAAACATTTTCATTAAGTTTTCAGTTCATGGCACTGTTGTAGGCAAGTGTTTTGTTCCTGTTTGGTGTTATACGGTTCCTGTTTTCCTACAGCCGTGCAGTTATCGCCGTCATCAAACTTTCGTATTAATTATTCAATATTTATTAAATTGGATAAACGAAAATACATATAACTGTATTTCAGGCGGAAATTCAAACCATTGATTTAGATGTGGATGTCACCCATATAACGTCTAACTGAGTATTAATCTGGTAAAATAGAATGGCAATGAAAAGGCAGACTCCCTTGCAAGGGTGGGTAGTTTTATCGGAAGCTGCAATTGACATCTCAATATGTTCTACTGAGCAAACATCAAATACCTGAAAAACAAAAAGAATTTTGGACTTCTAGTACAATTTACCAGGTTTGGTTCCTTCAAAGGCTTTTAAACATCCTTCGAATAATATTTCCATTCCATTCCAAGTGGTAGAAAATGGCAGACAGGAGTTACGCTATCTAACTCGCCACTGTCTTCTTAATCATCATATAGTGAATCTTCAACTGTCGGATAATTCAACGTCTCGTCTTTGTCTGGAAGATGATAAAACACCATATACTTTCTGGCTGCCTCTCGGCTTCTTTGATCAGGTATCTGATGTTTTGCAAAGTCTCCCCTTCTCTCGCACTTAGACCTAAAATATCATTCACCAAATAAACTAATCCGATTTGTTAGTCAGTCACCTCAAACCTAACCTAAACTAATCCAAAAGTAACAAGCTCCTGGCGGAATAAAATGTTTTTTTCAATTATCGAATTCAATTGCTAACTACCCAACTATAATAACTAAATATTATATTAATATTGCTATTCTTACAATGTAACACAGAATAGTTAAATAAAGCACTGTTTGTTTTGAAATTAAAAAGTTAAACTGAAAAAGTGTATTATATGCTTTATTTTCATTAGCCATACTGGAAATTGTTCAAATTTTGATAAAGGCGCAATTTGTTAAGTTTTTGATAGTTACTAGCTTTCCTATGAATGATTTCATCCTTGTATATTATATTTTTCTGTTTTCTCCTCCACACACTAGTAGTAAATATAGTTACATTTCACAAAGAAGATTCATCATCTTCTAGAATCTAATATTTTAATTTGTTCATTTTAAAAAGCATTTAATCTTAGCGATAAAATTTGATAATCAAATTTGGTCCGAAACCCACTCATATAAATAATAACACATCAGTGATATCTGAACAGTATTTGATATTGAATCATTTGTAATACATTTGAAAATATGAAGAGTTTCATGGTAGCACTTTTTATAACCTTAGTCATAGTTCTAAGTGCAGACATATTTGCCAATCAATTAACAGATTCATGTAACTGTCCTGACATTTGGGATCCAGTTTGTGGAACAGATGACGTAACCTACAGCAACGAATGTGAATTCAACTGTGCCAAAATGATGAACGAGTCTTTGGAAATTTATTGTTATGAAGCGTGTTACGGCTGGGATTAAGTTTAAATTGATCTATTTCTAATCCATTGTAAACCAAATAAAATAAAATGATTGATTTGATTTCGATTTTTTCAATAATTAAATATTTATTTGAAACCGAACATGTTTTAGAACTTTATTACATGGGTTTCCTTAATTAAGATACATAATTATAAATAATTAAGTTGAAAAGGGACCATCATGTTAAATATTTTCTGTTAGAACTGTAGAGTCACCTTAAATTATACAGATATTTGTACTATGTAGTTTACAATTTGTTTATAAAACATACAACGAGATGCACTCCAATCTATTACTATAAATTGGTTAAATTGATTAACAAGCTTCAACATGGCTGCAAGAGGTGCACTTGGTATATTCGTATCGTTCGATATATTAAATACTAATGTATTACGCGAGTTATAGTCATTGACCCTTATAACTACATATGTTATAATAACTGAACCCAACACCCGGATATGAGTAAAAGGAGAAATGCTTATTTTGCTATTTGACAATAATTTATACAATATCTGCTTATATGTTTTTATTAATATTAATCAGTCTGATTTTTATATTAATTGCCGTAACTTTAAAATTATATTTGGATTCATCAATAGTTTGCTTATTATTTGTGTTGAAAGTAATAAAGTGTTTTCAAAAATAAAGTTTTGCAATAATGAAACTCAAGTGGCGCAGTCAGTAGGATTTTCGTCAGGAAATCTATCGTAGAAAAACCGTGAGTTTTAACTCTCTAGACGAAAACCGGAATCAACTTCAAGTTCCAGTTCCCATCGAGGAAGCCAAGGACAGATAATAGAATAGGTCTATTGCAATAAAAATAGCACATATGTGGTAAGAATTTTTTTTTATGTTAGACTCCTCTTCTAACGACGAATCCTTAAGCGAAATCGACAATTGTGAAGAGTTAGTGAAACGTTAACTTTGCAGTTAACATTCCAGAAAATAAAAATATTCAATAATCACTTTAAAATTTTGATTTTTGGTGGAATAGAATGTATCGATTTCGTAAAAATAATTGCCATCGAAAAATTAATAAATTATTTCACATTTGTGATTTGTGGTGGAATAAATTCATTAACCAAAAATCAATATTCTAGAGATATTATACCGCGAAATTTAAAATTTTCAAGAGTCTTTAAATAAAAACGGAGAAAAGACCGGCTTCTTCTCGTATCGTCAGTCGACGAAGTAACGTGTAGAAACTGTGCAGTAATCATTAGAAGTATTTATCTTTTGTGCCTTTAAAAACGTTAATAAACGAAGTACCTATTACCTAATAAGAATCTGGATTGCAGCACAGTTTTTGGAAATACAGCTTCCTGGAGCACAGTTTCCTAGAGGACTGTTCCTGTGAGTACCACAGTTTCCCGGAGCCTAGTTTCCCGATGTATCGTTTCCTGTAGTATTGTTTCCTGGAGTATCGTTTCATGGAATATAGTTTCGAGGAGTACAGTAAATATTATACACAGTTTTATTCCTGAAGATAGAACAACCGCTTTAATCCATTCGACTCATCAAGACCAAAATGTGTCACTCATAAAAATTTAGTTTTAAATTGTAACCAAAATTTTGATTTCCATTTTATTTAATCATAGGCGTTACTAACCTTTTCATAGATTGTAGTTATTTTTTGTTTATATACATTCAATCATTCATATTTTATATCAATATAGTTATCCATATTAATTTTTGAGTGAAAGTTTTATTTATTAAACCTCCACCATCAGTTTACTTTTCAATATCTCAATTAACTTAATTATATTTGAGTAGATAGCAAAGGTTAAAAGTTAGTTGATTTTTTTCTAATTTTGTTTCAGGAAACAAAATTAGTGGCGCCCTTGAATTTCGTTTTTTAATTACCTCTAGATAACAATGCCCTGAGAACTGGTTTTGTTATCTCCAAATACAAAATCAGTTTGGTAAGAACCTACATTATATTTTCCATCATTTTTTTTTCTTATAGCACTCAAATTTATTAATGTTTCATTGTTTATCTTAGTTTTTTGTTTCATTAGATTTAATTGATAATTTTAAATATTTAGGTATAATGGCACCAGCAGTTTTAGACATCAAAAATTTGTCAATTATCCCAAATTTTGATGGGAACGTTAATAAGTTCCATCGTTTTATGAATGCTTCTGAATCAATTTTACGTCACTATTTAGATAGTGAAAGTATCGGTAATTTTCAGAATACATTACTTCTTAATGGTATATTAAATAAATTAGAAGGTAAAGCAGAGGAGATAGTCGCCATAACGGGCGCTAAAACTTGGAATGATATTAAAAATGCTTTAATTTTGGTGATCATAGAGACGAGAATTGTCTGAATCAAGATTTAGTTAATATAAAACAAAGTAATAATAAGTCTTCTTACGTATTTCATGAAAGAATTTTAAATTTGCTTAATTCAATTTGTAACTATAGGTATAGATTTACACTACGAAAATGCAGAACAAGAGTCAAAAAGAAATTTTTGCATTAAACAAGCGCTTAAGTCATTTTTATCTGGTTTAAAGCAACCATTAGTGCCTATTATTCGGGCTATGAGACCAAATTCACTAGAACCAGCGATTCAATTCATTAGAGAGAAAAATCAAAATTTTGGTGATGTTAATTTTAATAATATCTACTGTTCGGAAATATCCCAACCAACCCAATATCCTACGCCAACAACATTTTCAACCAAAAATGACAATTAATTTTATACCTCAATTTCCCAGAGGACCAATACAAATTCAACGTAACCCAAATCCACCAAATCCTAGATATCCAACAAATTCACAAGTTTTTGGTAAACCTCCAAATGTTTGGAAACCAAATCCAAATAACGTTCAACCTAAACCTGTACCTATGTCTGTTTCAACAAGAAATACCACACCTCAATTCCGAAGCACTAGTAATTTCCAAAATACCAACCAGAAACCTAATTTCCATTCTGAAGAATTATTTAACGTGGAAACTTCTCCTGAACAAGTAGAAATAGAAACTGATACTTCAAATTTTGACGACACAAATTATGAGAATTTTGAATATGTAAATGAGGAAAATTCTGAAAATTTTTAGGAAACTCAAAACGCATACGAAAATGACTTCATAAAACTTAATATTTCCACAGACAAAAAAGAATTACCCTATATTCAAATCTCTAGTCCCCCTATTAAACTACTTATAGATACTGGCGCAACAAAATCTTTTCTGGAACCTGAAATTGCTGAAAAATTTTTCAAGGATAACATTTTCAGAGAACTTTTCACTGTTACAACAGCACTTCCGACATATAGTCAAGAAAATTTTGCAATTATTCCAATATTTTCTGAATTTAATAAAAATGATAATTTTAAGTTTCATATTTTCAATTTTCATGAGATTTTTGATGTTCTTATAGGATTTGATAATATAAGTTTATCAAAAGTATACTTAGATTTTGTTAACTCACAGTTAATTACTTCCGAAACTACTTTACCCATTCTATATCTAGAAAGTTATCCCACTATTTGCAAAAAAAAAATTGATCCTTACACTTGCCTTTTGGTAAAAGTACCTGTTTTTCAAACAAAAGGTGACATCTTCATTCCCAAACAAATAATAAAAATCTGTGAAATTCCATCTTCTTTATCACACGCACTGCTTTGCTTTGACTTATTTCACATGGACATCCAACCAGACGGAACACACGACAAATCTGACATTGCCAAGCTTTTAAGAACAGAACATTTGAACAATGAAGAAAGAGATCAACTCTGTCGAAAATATTCAGGAATATTTCACAGAGAAAAAGACCCACTTACTTTAACAAACTGTATTAAACATTCAATAAAAACTAAAGACGAATTACCGGTATATAACAAATCGTATAGGTATCTTTTCATACATAAAGAAGAAGTGCAAGAACAAATAAAATCTATGTTAGATCTGAACATTATTCGACCTAGCAACTCGCACTGGTCATTTAACATTTGGGTAGTGCCGAAAAAAGCCGATAGTCCTGGCAAAAAGAAATGGCATCTCTACAAGAACATTATAACAAATTTAGGTAGAGTGTTTGAAAGACGTATGCCCGGTTGCAAGAACGCTTATTAAAAATAATGAATAACTAACGGCTAATCAATGGCTCATCAATGGAATAATAACTCGTTAATTGTTCTTTAATTAACCATCATTCATACATCAAAATGTAACGGATACCTGCAATGATGAACAATTAATCGACCATTATCCACAATTTGCGTTGCACGAACAATAATTATCTGTTGATGAACCATTAACAAGCCGTTAATCATTCATCATTGTAATGGAAGGTGGTTTGTCAATTATTCAATAACCAATTTGACAGTTGTCGTAAAAGTTTTTATATATTTATTGTAATTCGTTAATTCAATTTTTCGTTGCACACTTCGAACCACAGGGTAAGTTTACCGAACTGGAATAATCTATTCTAGTATTTACATAATGGAATCCGATTTATCAGACCTTTCCTATTTGGAAAATGAACCTCCACGTAGACATCTCAGGCAAATCGCAATGATATCCTTTGAGTATATAAAAATGGTGATGTGTATTGCATCCACCTTAAAAATTCAATCACCAACAAAATGATCTGGTGGAAAATGTCGAACAGTTTAAAGATGCGATGTATAAAGAAAAGTTGGATCATGCGAATAATAACGCCAATAACGATGTTCGATTTTCAATAGATAATAATATTTAATTTTTTTTTTGATCTCCCCATTTTCTCAGTTTCATTGATTAAATAAGACAAATAATTATTGATTCAACTTATTTCTTTTTAGTTGGTTTATCATTTCTTGAGATTTAATGACCCTTTCCTCCGCAATACTATTTAAATATTTTTAGCGAAAATATAAATTTTTGTATTGTTCTGCGGAGGGAAATTTTTTTAAACGATGAAATAAAACAATTTAATTTGTTTAAATCTTCATTATATTTGAACTAAGTTCAATATACATTAATGTTTCTTGGCACAACTCACATATAATTAAACTCACTTTTGTTCCTTACAAGTATAAAAAAGGTTTGAAAGACAATATGGTAAAAGTTGCAATGGTTTTGTAAGTAGAACGTAGTCAAAATTAAATTACTCGTAAATTACTGCAAATTCGAATATCTTTTGATATCGGTTCCAGTGAAGTATATATTATGATGTAATAAGTAAACTTCAGCTATAATGTTGATACCACAAAAAAAAATCTTCACCGGTTTCGGGTTGTTGTCAATCGTTTATATTTCGATACTGAATTAAACTAAAAACTATTCCACTTTAAAAACACCTTGCGAGAACTTCAACGTTCCCGACTTATTTCTTTTAACCCAGATTCAACTCGCTCTTTTTTGTCTGTTTAAAAATGCTGTCGCCAGATACTACCCGGGGAGGGGCTGTTTGTTTAGACTGGACTCGACCTACGTGGGGAGGGGCGGTGATGAACCATAATTATTCGTACAGGGTAAGTCAAAAGTTGAAATAAATTATGTAGGTACATTTTTTAGTTCGAACTAGTTTTCGAACAAATTTTTATTGTGGTTTTATTTGGCTGCGATGTCAGCACTGCCCTCTTGCTGTTGTTAGAAGCGACAGCTTTGCCGCCTCCCGTCTTCAATTTATCTCGCTACAAATATACATTCAAAATATATTTTCAAATTAATTGAAGAGTATTTTAGTAAGTACACCCTATACTCAGCCGCAGCAGTGTGAGCGTCCTTCAGTTTTAATTGATGTTTTCTATAAGTATTTTGCTGGCAATAATATTGGTATTTAACTAACAATTTTTATGAATGAAATTTAAGTGCTTACATTTTCTTCGGCGATCACTTCTTATGTTCCTTTTCAAAGTTTCGTATAGAATTTTTAAATGTTTTGCAGATCTCTCGCCTGATTCTACAGATCAATTAAAATTTTGGCAGATCTGTGCCTATAGAATGAAAAATAAAATTTTGAATAAGAATGTACTATTTCATAATCCTTGAGAATAAGGTATATTATAGTAGAGTCCGTTTCAATAAGGAAGAAGCCACCTGAAGTTGCAGATGATGCTCGACATTGATGTCAAAACCAGCACCATATTTAAAAATTGATATAATAATGTAAATCAGTAGCGTAACGTTTTCACATTTTGTAGGGTAACACAAAATTAGAATAATGAAAATGTATTCATGATAATATTTCAAATAAAACATATTTGGGAATTCTTTGAAGCTTTTCAAGATATTGTCACATACCGTAGACACTGGTATATGACAATACTTGGTATCGTTAGAATATTTATACTTTCAATTAACTATGAAATTGTTCAAAAATTAAGACTCAATCACGTTCCTATACTATTAAAAAAGTTAAAAAAAAACACAAAATAGGTACCTGAAAAAAAGTTTTTAATGAAAAATGGTGGTTATGCGGTTGATTCAAATAACTATACTGCATTTTAGTATATCATTGCTTCGTACAGTGACAAACATCATCGAAGTGCTGAAACTCAGATAGATACTTATATTTAAATAAATATGGAATAATATGCTATGTAAATCAAAAGAATATTGTTGAATTCGAATACACCCATTTCCACACCACCCAGGAGATAGAGCTAGCAGTTCTTAACCAGAGCCCAGATTTTTTCTATTGGATTGAATTCCGGATAATAAGGTGGCAACCGCAAAACTTTATGCCCATGTTCCTCCAATATACAGTCCGATTTATAGGAAACAGGAATACCTAAACGAAATGTTTTTATTGCTTCATAGACAACATTGTGAACCCTTAGCCATTCTAACATTTCTGCTATGCTAGATGCTGATGTAATATTTTTTTCAGTTGTCACATTATGGTAACCACAACCACAACCAGAAGTGATTTCTGAGGCATATTGGGTAATAGTTGTTCCTGAACCCATTTCATGAAGTTTGAATGGTTTATATCATCATGGTAATCTCCACTTTTAGAACCTAAAAAAAATAATAAATTTTATTGAGGCTCACGGTAACAATATGTCATATGAGACATTGTTAATTATGTCTTTGCAAATAAAAAGGACAACACTATTCTATAAGTATACATAATTAATACAAACCTGAACGAAATATTAATAGGGCATTAGGAATAAATCCATTTTCTCCACCTGCATGCACAATCACAAGTCTCCTTCCTTTTGAGATTGGTCTTTTCAAACCTTTCTCTGATGTATCGTACCATCCCTTGGATTCCACATGGAAGCTGTGAATGTATGTTTCATCAGTATAGACAATATTCCATCCTTCGGTTCTATATTTAATGATATTTTCCAAGAAAGTAATTCTCTTATGGCGAAAATCATGCGATTCCATAATCACCTTCCTGTTATCTTTTATGCGCTGCCATCTACAATAGAAACCATATTTTCAAGTAAATAGTTATGCATTCTACATTTCAATATTTTTCATTTTACAATGTCTATTGTAGATTTATTTTAATTTTTGTTCCGTTTTAACACTTCACTGACTAATTAAAACTACTCACCTAAAGGCCATACTTTTTAACAGCAGCCACCAAGAAGTTTTACTAATAGTAAGCTCAGGAAAAACAGAGTGTACTTTCTGCAAAATGCCTAGAAAAAATAAAAATATATTTCAACATAAAATTATTTATTTATTAAACTATAAAAAGTAAAAAACCCATACTGAAAGTAAACTGACAAACAGTGTTTGTAATTAATTTTGTTATATTTATTACACTTTAGTCAAACTTACATGTTAAAGTAGGAGCTCTTTTCTCCAGGATGTAAAAGTTATAAATGATATCTCGAATCCTTTGCAATTCTCCAAACTTTAGTGATTCCAGTACCCTTTTCTTCCTAGATCTTTTTTGAGGAGATCTAAAGAATGTAGATGCTCCTGTTTGAGTAGCTGAGGATCCATTTTTAATTCTGGTGTAAGTACTTCTACTCACCCCAGTAGTTTTTGAAGTTCCCTCTCGATGTTTCCATTGGACTTTCCAACAAATGAATACCATATCAAGATATATATTTTACAAATCAAAGAAATGTATTATTATTATTATTATTACATGATAAGGGCAGAGGATCAAGTCCTATTTTGCCCATAATAATTTACAGTGTATAAATTAAATAATAACTGACACTAAGCCTAAAAAACTACAGATTGAAAATGTAGGATTTTTGAAACTATTAACATTTTCTGAATCAATTATTTGCTGAGGAAGACTATTCCAAATATCGTTGTAAATATACAAAGTCATATTGTTTTTTTTGTGTACGAGATAATTATAGGCTTTAAGTATTAGAACCATATAAATAAATGCTAAGTGCAGCAGACTATATGAATTATTAGCAGAATTCAATTATTTTTGAAGTAATGTATACTCTTCCATATATTTTATAACAATCTGAATGCCATGAGTAATATATTGGATTATTATACTTTCATTTTTTTTTTATTTCAACAAAAAAGTCGCATCAACCATAGTAGGTTATTAGCGACAGTACAGTAGGTAATTACACTGAATTAAATGCATTAATTAATTTCAAAAATATTATTAGTTTATGATAATTATTATCCTGAAATAAGGCTTCAAATGTTTTGGGTAGTTTACAGTTTTTTCTTTTAGTATGGTATTCAGGACATTCTACGAGGATATGTTTCACTGTTATATTTACATTACATAGATCACATACTGGGTTTTCTTCACGTTTTATTAGGTAACTATGAGTTAGTCTAGTATGCCCCAACCGTAGACGGGAAATAATCACTTGATGTTGTCTGTTATTTGGAAATGGGAGCCACTTTTTATATGGAGGTTTAATTTTACGAAGTTTTGATTCACTTTCAGTCCACTGAGATTGCCACAAAGCGATGGTTTTATTATTTAAAACGCATTTTAGATCCGAACTAACCACTTTTGAAATCGATACGGCACATTCGTCTGTAATGGCACTACGAGCACATCTGTCCACTTCTTCGTTTCCACTAATACCAATATGGGATGGGATCCATATAAAGACGATATCGTTTTCTCGTTCTCTGGCATTGTAGAGTTATTTCTTAATATGATGAACCAAAGGGCGTTTGGAATAGATCGTTTGTATAGAGTGTAGGGAACTAAGGGAGTCTGTAAGGACAAGGAAACGGTTTTGGTGGCGGCTTTCGATAATATGTGTTAAAGCTTGATATATAGCTAATAGTTCTGCTGAGAGGATGCTTGTGTAGGATGGAAGTTTATACAGGAATTTCTGCGAATCAGTTACTAAGGCTGCTCCTACACCTATGGTCGTTTTTGATGCATCTGTATATACCTTTTGGTAATTTGGATACTTTTCCAAAATCTCGATTAACTTGGCTTTTATAAAAGTTGGGTTTGTATTCCGTTTATCATAGATAGTTAGGCTTTTATCGCAATTTGGTATCAATTTGGTTATATGTTATAGGTGGCAATCGGGTAAACTGTTGGTAGACAGAAGTCAATATCTTGAAAGTATCTTCTAATTCTGTCATAAAACGGTTTTGGTGTCCTCGATTTTCCAGTAAGAAATCCTTTTAATTTATTTGAATGTGTATACTGGAATGTTGGATTTGACTTATAGGCAAGAATAGTAACTGCATAATTACTGCTAAGAAATTTCCGCCTTATGCTTAAGGCTGGCTCTCCTAATTCCCACTGAAGGCTTTTCACTGGTGTAGTTCTAAAAGCTCCAAGTATAATCCTGAAAGCGGAATTTTGGATTCTTTCGAGGCGGTCAGTGTCGGTTTTGCTTGCTGAGTCGTATGCTATAGAACCATAGCCCAATACGGATCTAATCAGAGATTTATATAGTTGGTCCGTTAGCACCCCATTTCTGGTTAGCTACCACCTTTAGAATATTTAATCTCTTTTGGCATTCTAAGGCTAGATTATTGATGTGTATTTTCCAATTTAATTTACTGTCTAAGTGCATACCTAAAAATTTTACAGAACCTAGGATCTTTAGATTTTCACCTTGTAGTATCAGATTGGGTTGAAATAGTTCATTTTTTTTACTAAATAACATGCAGTGAGTTTTGGAGGCTGAAAAACGAACTCCTGTTTGCGAACACCAGATCTCCAAGTTTGAAAGGAAGCCTTGGAGAAAATTATTCATTGTGGTCACATTTGTACCTTTTAAGAAAACAACTAGATCATCAGCGTATATTCTTGCTTTAAGGGGTGCTTTTATATTCTCCAAAATACTATTTAAGGCTACAATAAATAATGTTGGACTTATAACTGAACCTTGCGGTATCCCATTTTCTTGTAATTTATTTTCAGACATCTGTGTATTTATTCTGACAGCAAAAGTTCTTTTTTGGAGGAAGTTCTTAATAAAAGCTAAACAGTGGCCTTGTATGTTCCATTCACTCAACGTTCTCAATATATGATATCGCCAAACCGTGTCGAATATCGAAAAATATGGCCATGCACTTCTGGTTCAATGCGAAACCCTCATGAATGAAGCTTTCTAATTCAACAATGTTATCTAAGGTTGATCTATGTTTTCTGAAGCCACTTTGTTCCGGGATTAAAAGGTTCCTGCTTTCGAGTATCCATAAAAGTCGTTTGTTAATTTTTTTCTCGAGTAGTTTGCACAATGAACAAGTTAGTGAGACAGGTCTATAAGATTCAGCTAGTGTTTTAGGGTTTCTAGGCTTTAGTATTGGTATAACAATAGCTTCACCCCATTTTTCTGGAAAGACATGTTTAGTCCAGATTGTATTGTACAGGTGTTGTAACGCGCTTTCTTCCTATCCGTGGTCTACTACCACACTAACACGTCACTATGGACACCCTTGATGTAAAATCTTACAACGAAATGCTCGGGCGCCAGATTTTTAACGTGGTTTGCTCCACGGCCCCTTGACCCTTAGCGTCAAGAGTTCCGGATAGCCTCAGATGGAGGTTACGGCGAATTCCAGGGGTCTTGTTGAACTTACTTTAATCAACTACTCTCAAATTTACAATAAAATATCGGTTTATGTTCAACCAATGAGTTAATAACGGAGTAAATAGAAATTTTTCCTTTGTTATACTGATAATACTCTGTGGTCTATTGTCGTTATAAATCTATAGGGCCTGAAAAACTAACGGGGAGAAGAGAGGGGCGGACTTAACAGTCTGAGCCAATCCGGTTACTAATACGGAGTGAATCTGCCGGGTAAACGAACAAGCGTAACTGAGCCACCTCCAAGTTCGAATATCCCTTTGGATTTAAATGAAATCCGGAAAATGACACAAAAATTGTATATTGATTACGGAGTAAAGGGAACAAAGTTATAAATCTGCCGGGTAAACGAACAAGCGTAACTGAGCCACCTCCAAGTTCGAATATCGCTTTGGATCTAAAAATTTAAAACGGTACACTACTATTTCAAATAAGAAAATAGGTTTGTTTTTCCCAGGTTCAAATTCAACCTATCGACACACAGAGTAGTAAGCATAAAACTCGGAAGTAAAATTGAAATATCGATAGTAACGGTATATAAATGTCCGGTAAAGAAAACACATAAAATCGTAAATTCAATAGAGAACCGGCGAATTAATACCAATTAACTATCTAGCAATAAAAAAAACCCAATTTTCTAGAACAAATTTACTTTTATTCAACATCGATATTATTATATAACAAAAACTAAAACGAGTTTCAACTCGACGGAAGTTAAAATCAAAATCCGAAAACAAAAAAAAATAAATTTCCTCACCATTAATAACTAATTACTATGATGAAAACGAATTTCCTCAAAACAAATAACAATAATTTAATATTGCCGGTTATTTACAAAAACTGAACAAAGTAAAAGTTTTCAATACGGAAATTGTTGAATATACGGTGATCATTACAAAAATGTTACCTTCTTAAATCGGCTTCGGTATCGGTCTACACTCGTTTCACTACTTTACAAAAAGAACTAGTGTCTTTAAATATAAAACTCCGGGAACCGGATCGGAAAACAAAGTCTCGGACTAACACGGTACAGCACTATCAGTTTACGGATCGGTAACAGTAGCAGTCGGAGCTCCCGAAGAAATCAAATCTTCCTCTATATATATTCTCATTACCAAAATTTTATTTAGAAACTACAAAAAAGTTTGTCATATACTAGACGTCTTTCGGAATTAATTAAATTAAATTGAATGGTTTATATATCTACCAAATGTCCTTTTTGATTGAAAAATTTTAAGTTTGGAAACGACTAAATTTTATGATTTAATATAAATTTGCGTACCTCCGGATTATTGCTAAAAATACTTAAACTACAATATAACGGTAAGAATATAAAAAAAATATATGATTCTGTAACATAAAGGGAATCGGAAAGTAAGTAACGAGTTATTTAAAACCAAGGGGTGAAATAAAATAGTAAAATACGTTACGAGAAAAAAACTTTAATCTGTGCAAAAAAAATAACTCGTTACAGTGTAGCAAGTAATCTTTGGTATTTTGGGGCAGGTGCTTCAAGAATACTACAGGAATGTCATCTGGCCCTCCGCATGTATCTTTTAAGTCTTCTAGTGCTTCATTTAATTCGGCTTCAGTTATATTATTATTTAATGGATCGTGTCTGTCAAGAATTCCAATAACATTTGCTTCCTGTGAGACTTTCTTGGTGATAAAGGCGTTATCGTAATTATTGTTGTTGGAGTGACTAGCATATGTATCGGAAAGAATATTTGCAATATGTTGATCATCTGTAACCGTTATTCCGTTGAGATCTAGAGATGTTATTTTTTGGATGGAATTTTTACAAGAAATCTTTTTGATTTTTTTCCATGCATCAGATATTGGAGTGGATCTATTGATTGAAGATACAAATTCTCTCCATGATTCCTTTTTTGCGGTTTTTATTATGTGTCTAGAAATTGCTCTTAGTCGTTTAAATTCAACAAGGTTTTCTGTGGTTTTGTGTCTCTTGTAAACGTTGAAAGCTTTCTTACTATTTTTAATGGCGTTTTCACATGTTTTACTCCACCACGGAACTGGAATTTTATCTGTAACTAGCTTTGTCCTACTAATATTAGATAATAATATTTTCAAGATTTCTTAAATCCTTATCGACATTCTCGAGGTTTTCTATTTTCTTTCGAATGTTTTCAGAAAAGGCATCCCAGTTTGCATTCTTAAATCTCCAAATGTGAGATGGTGAGGTAATTTTAGTTTTGAAGTTAGTATTCCGTATAATAATCGGGTAATGATCACTATCATATAAATAAGAATCTACTTCCCAGGATACCGATAACGAGATCGTAGGATCGCAGAGGATAGATCGATTGCGGATGATTCTCCTGTTGCAGAATTGAAGAATTCAATATGTTAAAATTAAAATGGTCAATAACATCTGCAATTATTCGGCTTCGATTATCATTAGATTCGGAGCCCCAAAATATATGGTGACCGTTAAAATCACCTAAAATTAATCTCGGTGTTGGTATTTGATTCTGTTGGGAATTCTCCCAGTATTTAATAATTCAATCCACCAATTCCAAAAAGTAAGAACTTTTTATTGAAACATAAATATTACAATTTATTATACTAATTTATGACTTGTGTCAAGATGTATATATATCAACGTGCGTCGAGAACAGATAAATAATGTCTATTGTTTCAGTTGTAGTCAGTACTCGTTTACCAACTCTTAAACAGATTCATAACATCACAAATGTCTTGCATGTCCAATGGACCTGTTGGTAGGTACATATTACATATGTGTATTGGGTGTGAGCTCTTAATTTTTGTGGCAATGACTTCCATGTTGGAGTTAATCGGAATAATTTCTGCTTCTAATGAGTTCGATACATAGATCGTAACCCCGCCACTTGCATGTTGATGATTTGTTCTGTTTTTGAAGAAACACTGATATTTTTTTAGTGAATGATAATGGTCTAGTTTGAAATGTGTCTCTTGAAGGCATAAATTGTCGGGAAGATATTCAGATGAAATTTTTTGTAGCATAGGTAGACGCTCGTAGTAGCCATTGAGGTTCCACTGAATAATTGATTTAAATAGCATATTGGATTGAAAATAAATAATAATAAACAAATAAAAGTAGAGCTCTATTCTTGAGAGGATGAGTCACTTTCTGAACACATCGATTCATAATTGATTTCGTCTCCTAGGTGTCTGCATATTTTTTGTTTAAGTTTAGTGATACGGGTTTTAATTCACCGTTCTGTAAGCAAAGGGTATATTTTGTTTAACATGATCACTAGAGATCCATAGTCTGCCGTGTAGTCCCTAACTATTTCCATAGCATTATGAGAGCCAAGAGTGTTTTCAAACAGGTCTACTAGTTGTTCGTAGTTTAAGGGAAGTCCTTCAGAATTGTCTTTAATATATGCTTTGGCTGGTTCAAGTAAAATGTTTACAGGAACTGCTGGTACCACTGTTGAGGTTGTCTTAACTTTTTTCATTGTTTTTTTAACAGGATTAGGTTTTTGGAAAATTGATTCTGAGCTTATATCTTCTATAGTCGGACTTTCAGATGCAGGTCTTTTTGGGGGTATTAGTTGCTAACGGGATTGGTGTGTTGGGAGTGCTGTTCACTCCAATAGTAGTGGGTTTCATTGTATCGATAGTAGGAGTAGATGTGTTTGTTGTGTTGTTATCAGTTGAGAATGTAGTGGGTGTGGGGGTTGTGTCAGTCTGTTGTTGGATAGAAACTGGACAGTGTGCTGCGAGATGTCCTGTCTGGCGACATTTGAAACAAGCCATTCCGTCTTGTGCTATAAAAACTCTGTATGGTGTATTATCATGATTAATCAATATAGAATCAGGAATTTGGATATTGTGGGGCGTAACGAAGATTTGTCTTTTAAAACTAAGAATGTGACTAAATTCCGGGAGAGCTGTGCTAATTCTTAGTACTGACATAGGTGAAATGCAATTTAGTCCTATATTTTGTAATTCACTTATTAAAAGTTCATTCGGTATGCTAGGACATACATTCGATAGTATAAGTCTTTCCGCTGGTGTAACAAGTTTTCTGGCTTTAAGTATTTCACCATTAACCGTTATTTCTCCAAAATCATCAAGGAATTTATTGACTATAATTTTGTCGGCTAAATATACACAGATTCTGTTATTAGTTATTTTCGAGATGTGTGTGATATGTTTTGGTTGTATAACAGTTCCCAAAGGAATTAAATAGTCTTGAATGGGAATTCCTTCTAATGCGTTAAAAATAATAGCCTGTTCTTTATTTGGATATCTTGTTTGTTTCGCAACGTTAGAATAGGTTTGTGTTTGGCTAGAGGGGATTTGAGAAGAGGAATATGGTGCTGTGTTTTGATCATTGGGCTGTTGGTGAAAGTATTTTGAGGCGGGTTGGAATTTGTTTGTGGTTGATCTGTTGCAGAGCTCCTGTAGTCAGAAGTGGTCTGCATGGAATTTAAAAGAGGCATATCAGTTTATGTTGAATATATTTTACCAGGTCGCATTGGGCAGGTTTGACCCTGTCCATTCCAGTACCTAGGTACGGAAAATACCTTGACTTGACCTTTATTTCGTATTTGAACTTTATACCATGGGTGAATTTCTTATTTTCTTCGAGAAACGTTTTAAATTTTGGTTACTTACAGGTGAGCAATAGAAAGTAACTATTTAAAAGCACTATGATGATAAAGCGAATTTAAACTGCACTGTGTTTTCACTAGAAAATTAACAAAATATAAGAGCGAGGTTGAGACAACTTGTTTCAGTATTTGCCAGAACCGGACTCCTCATTATACTTTCTTATTTGACTTACCGATGATTTTTTAAAGCAATTTGGATTCCATGTTCAGCTTCAGACTCCATAAAAGTTGCAACGTTTTGAAGAATCTGTCGGCCTTCACTATGGATAACTTTTCTTTTAACACCAACCAGTTTTGTAGGAGGCATGGTTTTAGATCAAATAAAACTCACAGCACTCACAAATAAACTAGAAAAACGTTTTAAAATATTCAAAAATAAAAAATATTCGACAGTAAATGATTGTTTCAAACACAACCTCAAATGTCAACAATTTAATTGCTGTCGGCATGAACCATGGAGACTATATAAGGAGAACTAACTCATACGGAGAAATTGACAAAACCTGACCTCAAAATCGACTATCTAAGCAGTTTGTTTTTTCACCGCTACGCTGCGCATTGCAACACGGGCACCATCCAAACAAGTAACCTTAGTTTTTATTAATGACAGTAATCAAATTGTAAACATTAGTTATGACAATAATAGAAACTAAAAGTAGGAGCTAGAAAGATTAAAATTATTGTTAAAAATTAAAAAAAGACAAAGTGTGTGCGTTGTTAAAAATTATTGCAATAGTGGTTGATAGTGCATCTGATTTAAAACGATGAGACGTGAATTGAAGTTAAGAAAGCCAGAGTGTTTTCAGTTACCCAAGGTGATTGAAAATATTCAAAGATAAATAAAGTACTAAAGAATATTTATTATGTTAGGATTCAAATAATATACATTACTCGTGAGAAGTCTAGAAAAAGCACAATGGCACACAAAATACTTTACTTTTGCTGATATATACAATTAAAATTCAAGAGAACTGGAAGAAAAAAGGTGAACAATGATATGATAGTTGATATAAGGAATGAGCTGTGAAAGTAATTTGGAAAAACTACTAATAGGTATACTTTGTATACAGAAAAATATAAATTGAATTCAGTGATAGAAATAGGAAATCAAATTATTAATTTTGGAGTAAAAATATACAACAAATGGAAAAAAATATTGGTACACTCTACCTCTACAGGGGTTACTAAAACCATTCGACATTGAAAGTGATTTTTAACACTTCTTTCTTACCAATCTTCAGCTGAGTACCTAATTTCAGTCTGTGGCACTTGTGGGATAACATCTACAGATAAACCGCAGTGAATTTAAAATAGTGTAGTGAAGGTTATAGAATGTCAACAGATGTAATTTTCAAAGAAACTGGTCTTCAGATGACAAAAATATTGGAAATTGTAGTTTTAGTATATCCTTGAGTAGGTGTATCTAAATAGTGAGTGGTCCAAAGAACCAATTAAAGTGGCCAATACCTCCCCAGAAGAATTTTTATACAAAATGATCAAATAATAACTTGAAATCTGGCAATAAGGGATGGTGAATAATGTACATTCTCATACCAGAAGACAAAACACTTCATATACATGTAGCTCTGAACAGCCCAGTGAACATAATATGTATAAAGTCATTCAACAGTCTGCCATGGTACTAACAATCTGTTGCAAATATGAAAATAAAATTGTATGTTGAAATTGGTCAGAGTATGAATATATCTATATTCTGTGTACTTTGCACTGTGTTTGTGTTATTAGGAAACTGTGAATAGTAATTTTTTGTACTTTTTTGTATTAGAATAAAGTAATAATTTTCTTGCATGATACCTATGTACTATTTACATATAATATGTACTTTACCTATATGGAAAACCTTTGCATGAACTAATATCATTAGTAAGTTGTACCTGTTGACAGTGATGATTAAACATAATATATTGTACCTATTTTTTATTGTAATTAAACAGATTGAAGATTGTGCATAGATAAATTTGAAGCATTGGGATTCATCCTACACCTTTAAATCCATTTCACTATTCTGCTGTAAGTTATTGTAGCTCATTCACTGTTATTTTGAGATTGTTATGACTGATCACATACATCTACATACTGCAATATGTATATTTGCAAATTTGAATGTGTTCGTGTGAAATCAAATCTGGAGGACTTCATGTTGAGGTATACATTTTTGGAGAAAAACTGTAATTCACTTTCACTTGCAGTTTTTTATAACTAAGGTAGCTTTCAGGCTTAATAGCAAGTATTCTGGACACATCATTTAATATAATTTATAGAAAATACCACAGTGTTTAACACCATCAAAGGCTCTAGTAATTCCTAGAAAAAAAGTAGCACATATTTGCTTGGTAGCCTAGATGTTTGTATATACAATTTTGGGTTCGATAGTGGCATGTATAATGGACCATTTTCCTCAAAACCAATCTCATATGAAGATATCTATGTATTTATCGATATTTTGTAATATTTTTTTGTTTTAAAAATTATTTGCCAGTTCAGACAGAATTCAATCATAATGCTATAAAGCCTTGAGTAGAGAATATTAAATATCCTAATTATCTCATTTCAACTTCAACAGTAAACTGATAACCCATAGTAAGCTAGAAACATATGGCAGACCATAGGGTAGGTAGGTATAAAGTTAGAGACAATATAGGTACTGATTGTACACTTTATATTTAGGTGAAAGTTACAAAATGTGTAGTAAATTACAAGTCTCCTGCAATTCTGTATATTCATCATTTTCATAATTTCTTCTTGTAAAGGCTTTGCCAGTTCAGGAGCAATTGGCTTTCATTCATTTTATAGAAAATAACCTAAAATATTAGATATTACTTATTAACAAATTTGTAATTAATCGATCCTGTTATTAGAGCATTGACTATACTGTCTATTTATCTATACATACCTTCTATTGTTCCAACAAACTGTATTTTTTTACTTGCAAGATATAATTCTTCAAATCTAAATTATTCGAAGGCATTTAAATTGATTTTCATATTCCATATTTTACTGTGTAGAATACCAAATTCTGAAAAACTTAAACACATTATTCATATATAATGAACAAATTAGTTCTAGAATATACTTGCTTGCACTAAAGGGTGTCTTTTTCACATTTTTCGTTCAAATACTTTTTATACTAATTATGACTGTGCCAAACCTTCAAGTCCTCTAAAATTCCATGCGAAGATAAATGTTATTGGCAAGATGTATCATATTTTACTACCAAACGACCACAATTTAAGATATTTTCCAAGACGAGGACGAAAACGGATTTCTTAGTCAAAAAATGTTTTATCCCTAACCTCACTTACCTAACATACTGTCAAATGAGCTAGCAACCAATAAAAAACCATGAACTGAAAGTGTGTGCAAGACTCATGATTGGCTGTTATTGTTCTGCAGTCAGATGTTTCTGGTACTTGTTTAAGACTGGCGCCCTCTACCATTACCAAAAAATGAATTACATGGAGTTCGATCTCCTTATATAGTCTCCATGATTGCAGTGGTCAAAAATTTGTATTTATATCTTTTATAACCTTAAAATTTAGGTTGGTATTTTACACGATTTGCTTGAAGTTGGTACTCCTGTTTTTATCTGTCAATTTATAGCTTAAATTCTTTGATTATACAGGGTTTATTAAAATTGATTAATAATTTAGAATATAGTGCTTGCCAAAACTTATTATAAAGAATGTTATTTATTTTTATTTATATTATCAGTTTTGCATGTTTTAATTTGATTTATTTATTAGTTTATTTCTATTATATTTCTTTTATTGTGATGAATTTATTTAACTGAGTAACCAAATAATAGAGTTGGTCGTGTTGCCTTATAATTATTTTAAAATGATTTATTTTGGGTATGTTCATACCATAACAACATTCCCAAAATTTGTTTTCTAGATTTATTTTATTTATAAAAGAAATGAGAAAACCAAATTTTAATTCTTCTTTATAATCTATTCTCTATTATACCTAGCATTTCATTCAAATAAATTTTTTATCAAGTAGTAATGAAATGTTAATAAATTTGTCAGTCATGTCCTTTAGTTTTATGTACAAAATCTATATAATTGATTAATATGGAAGATTCCTCTTATTCTCTTACTAATGGGGTCTTTCAAAATGGTTTCAAGATGAAAATGATGTTCTTCTATATTTTTGGAAAAGATCAAAATATCATCCACATAATGAAGAACAAATGATTCATGTTTATTTAATATTTTATTTAGTGCCCTTACTAATGAACTACATGCACTTTGTACACCAAATGGCACAACACAAAATCTATAGATTTCTCCGTCTATGGAAAAAGCTATAAAATCCCGACTATCCTCATGTAAAGGAATTAGCCAAAAACTATGTTTCAAGTCTAGTCTTGAAAATATAGATGTTCTTGTTATACGTCCCAAAATAGATTCAACTGACATAGGTGCTTCATATTGAGGTTTTGAAAATTTATTTATATTTCTTGCATCTAAGCAAAGTCTTAATTCTCCATTATTTTTTACTACCACAACAATAGGACTAATGTATTGTGAGTTGCATCTTTCTATTATTTTATTTTCCAATAGTTCTTTTATGCATTTTCTCACTTGATCTTTATACTTGTATGGAATAGGATAAGTTTTAGCTTTGAAATTCTTAATATCTTCATTCACTTCTATTTTATGTACATAATCTTTCGCAATTCTATTTTCCTTTGAAAATAAATTATCATATTTATTCATTAACATTTTTATTACTTCTTTTCTGTCCTCTGGACAATCCATTATAACTCCATCTTCCCCTTCTTCTTCATCATCATAATTTTTATTCATTTCTTCCTTGTACATATTACTAACTACTTTACCTTCCTCTTTCAAAGCTATTATTTCAAAGTTAATCCATGTTCCATCCAATTTTAATTTTCTTTCTTCAATATCTATTATGGCGTTATGTTTTTCTAGCTCATCATATCCTATTATTACTTCAGTTTCAATATTTGGAGCAATTAATACTTGTAAATTAAATTCTTTTCCCTTAATATTTGCGCTTATATTTATTAATCTATTAATTTCACATATTTTCTTTGAGTTAGCACCTATTAAATTTATTTTTGGGATTTTAATAATTTTATTTGTAGGAATATTTAATTTTTCAACAAAATTTTGATTAATTATTGATGCTTCCGATCCAGTATCAATTAGTAATTTAGCTTCTGAATTGTTAATTAACCCATTTATAATAATTAAACTATTGTTCCCATCTGTGTCTATATTTTCATTTATTTTTATAAATTCATTTGGATTTTCATATTTACAGATATATAGATTTTGTTTATTTGATGTGTGCATATTTAAAAATTTTCATTGTCATTTATTTGTTCAGTTGTCTGTCTCGTATTTTCCCTATGTATTTGTGCTGTATGTAATCTTGATCTTGTCTCGTTTAAATTTGTTATATCATCCTCTCTGTTTTCTGATCTGCTTCTTCTGTCTTGATTAATTCTTTGATAATTTACTCTTCTTGTTTCTTGATCTCCATTTCCTCTTTGCATATTTGCTTCAGAATTTCTTCTCTCCGGTCCTTTATATTGTCTATTGTTCCTGTCATTGTAATTATTTTGTCTGTATGAATCATTATTGTTTCTATTATTAGTATTAGTATTGTAGTTTCTGTTATTGTAATTATTGCTATTGTAATTATTGTTATTGTTATTTTGTGCATTATTATTAAATCTATTATTTGTCCAATTGTTATTTTGATTGTTGTTTCTCTGATTATTCTCATTGTTTATATAATTTGTTCGTCTATTTTGTTGTGAATTTTCTTGTCTTATTAAATTTCTTTCTTTTTTTTGTAGATACATAGATAATTGATCCAATTTCCTTATATTTTGTATGGCAATGGTTTCAGCCAATTCTGCCTTGAAATGCCTTGCTATGAACATAACGATTTCCTCCTCAGGAATTGGTGGTTCTAAATATTGTGTCATCGCATGTAGTTGAATTGCATAATTGTTTAAACTATGGCTCCTATTTTCATGGAACTTTCCGAAATATAATTTTTCCCTGATGGTTGATTGAGCATTTTCCCCCCAGAAATATTGTAAAAATGCCGTTTCAAAATCTTGAAATTGTGACATATCTTTTTCCCTGGCAGCAAACCATATTAACGCATGATTTTCTAAATGATCTCTTATTATTTCCTTCATGTCTTCAATATTATTTATTCCTCTTACTCGATTTTTCAAAATTCTTATGAATATTTTTGGATGCAGTTTCTTGATATTTCCGTCAAATTTTTGACTAGTTGCTCCATAAATTGTTTTTACTCCTCCAACATATTCCATATTCATTCCTTTTTTCTCGATTTGTTCTACCTTTCCTTGTATGTTCTTTATTTCCATTTTAAATTCCCTTTTTGTTTTATAGTTCTCTTCTTCTGCTATCTTGAAATTCATTTTTATTTCCTTGTTCATCTCTTCCTCCATATCTTGTATGCTTTTATTTGTTTTCATTATTTCTTTATCTAATTTCTTTATCTTTTCGGTATTTATTTCTATTTTCTTACTATTCCCACCTATTTCCATTTTTAATTCATTTTCATTTTTCTTTATATTTTCCATTTCTCTGGATTGTATTTCTTCCACTTCCATTAATCTTCCTAACATTTCATCTCGAATTTCTTGTTTTGTTTCTTGTATTCTTTCTTCTGTGTAGCTTCTTGATTCTTCTAATTGTTTTCTCATATTTTCTATTTTCTCTTCCATTCTTTGACTATTTGTTTTCATTTCTCGTTTTATTTCTTCTTTATTTTGGTCCAATTTTGTATTCATATCTTCTCTTTGCTTATTAAATAATTGTTGCAACATTTCCATCATTCCAGATTGTTCATTTTGTCTTCTTTCCACTCCTTCTCCTTGGTATTGTCCAGCGATATTTTCTCGACTTCTCCTAGTTTCTTCTAGTTCTTCCATTGGTTCTGCTCTTCCACTTACTTCTTTCTCATCATCATGATCCTCACTATGTCTTCCTTGTTCTGAATATTGTACTTGAAAATCACCCATTCCATGTCTTCCCTCTTCTTGTTCCTCTTCTGATCTTTCATCTGTTCTTATTTGTTTTCCATCCCTTAGTGTCATTCCTTTATCCATTTTTCTTGTTTTAATTTGTTTTTATTGTCAATTCTTCAATGCCAAATTTTTTATGTCAAATTTTGTTATGCCAAATTTTGTTGTCAAATTTTGTTATGCCAAATTTTGTTATGCCCAATTTTGTTATGCCCAATTTTGTTATGCCCCACGTTGGGCGCCAATTGATATGGTTTTGGTAAGTATGCTTTTTATATAAATTTAATATGTATAAATTTTGTTTATTATAGTGTTTAATACTTACCTTTTCCTTTTTTAGTTGGGCGCCATTAATGATTATCTCGACTATTTTATGAGACTCTTAATTTTTATTTTATTATATTATTATTTGTATATTTTTTTTCTATACTCTCAGGGAATATTTTATTGTGAGGTCAAATTGAAATTTTTGAAGACCGACTCTGTTCTTTGGCCTTCGTGTTTTAAGTTGGCACTAAAGTATATTACTGCAATTGAATCATAGACATTAAAACAAAACAGCCACCTGTACTATTGGATAAGTGTTTTATCTTTTATTGCACTATTATTATTGGGTTTTTTATACAATAAAATTAATAGATCAAACAAACTTACCTTAAGTGATGTTCGATCTTGATTATATTACGGTCTCGTTGAAGTAAATAATAAATATGTAGTACCCCCGCTTTGGCGCTCCTGAACCACAATATTCAAAGAAATCGGTTTTTTCCCTTTTCTATCTATCACGACCCAACCCCTCACTTGCATCGCCTACCTGCTTCAGTCATTTTAAAGTTGTTGTTGCAAGGGTTGTTTAAAGGGTAGGGAGGGACTTATTTACTTCAACGAGACCGTAATATAATCAAGATCGAACATCACTTAAGGTAAGTTTGTTTGATCTATTAATTATATTACGGTCTCGTCTTGTAAATAATAAATATGTAGATGTTTAAAGTACATTGCAACAACAGATGAACTCAAAAATTTTTATTTTAGACGAAATGGATAACAATGATAAGTAACTTAAATTAACTTAACTATTTAGTCGTAAGCAAACAATTAAGAAGTTAGTACAGTTTTCGCAAACTCAGTATCATCTATAATAGGTCGATTGTAAAAACTAGCAAACGTTTTTGAATTCTTTGACCAACCCGCAGCTAATCTTATATGATCGAAACTGACCCCAGCCCTAGCAGCTGAAGAAGTGGAAGCATGTCTTGTACTCTGTGGTTTAAATATTGACATATTTACTCCACTTTTTTCCAACATATTCTTGATCCACCTACCAATAGTAGAGGTAGATGCTTTTCTATGGGGTTTTTTAAAAGTAATGAAAAGCCAATCACAAGAGTTTCTTAAATTTTTAGTGGCGGTGATATATTTTTTGAGTGTTCTGGCTACACATAATTGAGGATCATCATCAAGGAAAGGTAGAACCAAAAGAGGCTGAAATCTATTTACTGCAGATGTTTTCAACCGGTCTGATATTTTTATTAGGATTTTTTGAGGTTGGATTGAAATGTTATTTATATTGATTAGACCCAAAGTTGGTATACGATGGCCAGTAGCCAGGGCTAACAAGACTGCTGTTTTCTTGCTTAAGGCTTCTAGGGTAATGTCTTCGGTCCTAAGCGTCTTCACGTAGGACAATACTATCTGTGGATCCCAAATGTTCTCGTATCTGGTGCTGGGAGGTCTTTTACCAAAAAGTCCCTTGAAAAAACGCTTAAGTCTGAAGTCTTGACTAAAATTTGGCCCCGCTATCTGAGATATGGCTGATCTATATGAATTTAGGGTTCCATAAGTTGCGCCTCTATTAAAATGCATAGTCAAGAATTCCAGAACATCTTCGACAGTTACCTTGTATGGATCCTGGTTTTTGTTCATACAAAACGTCCACCAAAAACGTAGACCCCCACTATATTGTTTTAAGGTTGATTCTGTTATTGAAGATAAGCATACATCCAGGGCTTCTAGAGGTACTCGTCCCCGTAATAGCGCTTGCCGGACAACCTCCCTGCCACCAGGGAAAGGCTTTTCCACAACGGATGGGGTGTTCTGTTAAATGAAAGTAATTGTATGTTAGGGTCTAATACTATGGGATCATCTATTAATAATGATTTAAATATTGGGTACCATGGTTGTGAACACCACTGAGGTACCACAACAATGCCTTCAGCTTTGTCTCTAATTATTTTTTGTAATACTCTTAATATTAAGGAAAACGGTGGAAATGCATAAAACCTCATCCCACTCCAATCTAACGTGAAAGCATCTACCCCATGAGCCTCTGGGTCTCTGACCCAAGATATAAAAATATTACATTTTTTGTTAATGCGACTTGCAAAGAGGTCAATTTGTGGAAAGCCAAACTTAGTAACAATTTTTGTAAACGCTATTTCGGAAAGACACCATTCAGTTTCTTTATGTATCTGCCGAGAAGCTCTATCGGCAAGCACATTATTTTTCGAACTAATGTAAGACGCAAAAATAAATATTTTCCTTTCTTCGCAAAGGTTCCAGATTTTTCTTGCTAGTTTATTTAAATTTGGGAAACGTACGCTTCCGAATCTGTTAATAGTGGAGATTGCAGTTGTGTTATCAACTCTGCATAGGACGTTACAACCGTACAATTCTTGAGTAAAACATTTCAGGGCAAAAAACACTGCTAATAGTTCTAATTCGTTGATGTGCCGTTGTTTTTCCCGATTCGACCAGAACCCAAAGGTGGTTTTATTCTCACAATAGGCACCCCAACCAGATTTTGAAGCGTCCGAGAAAATCTCTATAACAAATTTATCATCCTGAATACTATTACTCGAAGACATTATGTTTTTTAACCACCATGAAAAATCAGGTAACAAACCCGTAGAAATATTCATTTTTGCATCATAGTTATTATTAACCCGGTATAAAGCTTTAATCTTTTCGCGTTCAAATAACTTAGTGTACAGAAAACTATATCTGACAGCTGGAGCTGCAGACACTAAAGTACCAACAAACTTTGAAAATTCTCTTATGGTGCAATTCTTTGATTTTGAGAAAACTGTCAATAGTTTATATATCCTGTTACGTTTTTCTTGAGGTAATGAAACAGTCATATTATTAGAATTATATCGAAACCCCAGAAATTGACAAATACAACTAGGAGTAAGAGAGCTCTTTTTATAATTTATAATAAATCCTAATTGTTCTAAGAACCCTATAGTCTCCCGTGTATTAAAAATACTTTCTTCGAGAGTTCTTCCGAGAAGCAGAAAATCATCCAAATATATAACAGATAGAAGGCCACGCCTCCTAAGATAAGATATAACTGGTCTTAAAATTTTTGTAAAAATTAAAGGGGCACAAGTCAACCTGAACGGTAAACAATTAAATTCATAAATGCAGCCCTTAAATTGAAAGCGTAGGTACTTTCTATGAGAGCTATGTATCGGCACTAAATAATAAGCATCTTTTAAGTCGATGTTTGTCATAAAACAATTTTTTGTTATTAGTTGAGTCACAGTTTTGTGATTTTCTAACTTAAAATGTGATGTTGCTACAAATTCATTAAATGATTTTAAATTAATAACCAATCTGTTAGAACCATCTGGTTTTGGTACAATAAAGATGTTCGATATATATTGACCTTTACAGGGTGTTACAACAGAAAAAATCCCCTTTAATAAAGATTTTTTAATTATATTTTCAATGGAAACACATTCCTTATGTGACCTTGAAGGCTCCATAGGAACAATTGTTTGTATGGGTTTTCTGATAAGAGGAATTTTAAGAACAGTTATATAGGAAATGACCTTCCTATGGAAACCTAGATCTTTCCACTTCTGGGAAAAATGTAGTAGTCTACCACATAGCCTACTAACCTTTAATACCGGCGTCTTCTCTCGACGCTGCTGTTGTGCCGATAATTCTGACTTTGAGGATGATGAGGCTTGGACGTGGACGTCATCGGTTTTCTGTTTTGCATGGGAGTGCGTGTCTGGAATCTGTAGCCCGCCCGCAGCACTCCTTTTGCAGATGGGCGACGGTAGTTTCCCTGTTTGGAAGATGTGGCCAAGGTAGAAACAGATGGCTTCTTCTTCTTAACTCTCAAGTGTTCGCTTGATTTTTCAAGCTTTTTTGCAGCTTCGATAGTGGTGTCCAACTCCTTGCCAAACAAGTACTCGGAAATCGTGGTATTTTGTAAGGTTTCTTTAAGGTCTTTATTTAAATTTAACAACAATAGTTCTCGCCTTGTAACCGATTCACATAGCAAGCGTACCGCGTCATTTGTAGTTTCTATATACTTGATCTCCTCCTCTCCACCTTTCTTGGCCAAGTCAGATATAAAATGGGTTAATACTGAAATGACTGCCGCAACTTGCGCTTGCAGGCTGGATAATCTTGTATCTCTTTTAAGGGTGTTTCCTTGTACTGCTACTTTGACCTCTGGATTTATTAAAGGAGGTACAATCGTTTTTAAGCATTCAGGTGGAAGAAATTTATTTATAAGTTCCACTCTAACCTCCTCTTTTAATCCATTTAATAAAACGTTTTCATAACGTGTGACTAATTCTTGTAGAATCGGTTCAGAGACACTTTTTACTTGCATCTCTTCTCCCAGAATTGAATTAATGCTGATTATGTCTGGTTTCGCGTTATCTGTAACCCAGAGAAAAGAAAAAGATCATATTACCATATAGCCACTCTAGGCTTGACAAGAATAAGATAATATAAGATAATATAATAGGTTTATTTTTAACATGAGTTACTCTAAGCTCAGCTGATTTATCTTCTAGGATCTTTCCACTCTAGGAAATTCTAAGCTTGTGAACCATCCACTTTCCACTCTAGGAAATTCCAAGCTTGTGGACCATCCACTTTCCACTCTAGGAAATTTCAAGCTTGTGTATCATTCACTTTCCACTCTAGGAAATTTCAACCATTGTGAACTTATGTCATTCTAGACATAGTAGATATTTTAATTAGATATATTATAAGCATTCTTGTACTATATAGTTTTCCTAAAAAAAAAAAATTTGCTCACCTGTGTTTACCGGATTAGAATTATTATCCTGAATCGTCGATTCAACTTCGGATGCGTATTCTCTCGGAGAAGAACAATCAGAATTGAGCTCGTCTGTATAATCGGAGTGGCTACTGTTATTCGATTCTTCCGAAGAATGGTTTGGTGAACGACGATAACGTTTCTGATTTTGCTCAATCGCATTTAACCTTCGCATTACTGATTTTAACATTGATTTGATTTCAGTATTATCCGATCCTCTATTTTCAGGACTTCTAGGTCTCTTCTTTCCCCCGCCTGGCATTTTACACGATAATGTGAATATTTAATAACGAAATTGATAATTACACTACACTATAGCTTTCGACAACCCGTGTGGCTCAGAAAGCACAAAAACGAAGACTGAAGCAGGTAGGCGATGCAAGTGAGGGGTTGGGTCGTGATAGATAGAAAAGGGAAAAAACCGATTTCTTTGAATATTGTGGTTCAGGAGCGCCAAAGCGGGGGTACTACATATTTATTATTTACAAGACGAGACCGTAATATAATATTCAAATTATACAATTTATACAGTTACTCCAATTCTTATTTATCTAAATTTTCATTCATTCATCCAGGCACACTATTTAACTATACTCACAGAACTAAATTCAGTTACGTGGCTATGTGACCTTAATTATAATAGACTATTTATCTAGTAAAAAAAAAAAGAAATTTATTTACTTTGTTCTTGGAATATGAAACTTAATGGAAACGTTAATCTAACGAATTGATTCCATCAAATGCTCTGTAAGTACTTTTATCTAACTATATCTAAGCAAACAATTTAATTCTAATAAGCAAACAATTTACACTACATAAAAAAAAACTTAAAATTAATATGAACAGTAGGTAGGTACCTGAATGTTTGTTAGTTAGTTAGTTTATATTCTCTCTTCAAATTCGAAGGTTTCAATGGGTTGGAAAATGTGGGAAAGGCCTGCAGAATATACAGACTGTCAGCTGAGGATCAAATCAGGTATTTTCTTTCTTCAAAAAACGGTGGACTTTACACAGTCTGTTCGTTGTGGAAAATTTCTTGGTTATTTCGACAAAACTATGCCAGATATATCAGTTCGTCTTGATTAAAATTATAAATTCAGAGGTAGATGTACGCTTACCGGCACTTTGTAAGTATTCTTACTTATTTTACTTTTATTAATTAGAGGTATCACTGACTCCTTATAATTATGTTTATATAAATAATATATTATTAATCTTTTGAATATTTTATATAGTTTTATTAAGATTTTTACTTTTAATTTCAACTCAAATTTTTCTACGTCTTTCTCCTTCGGAGAAATTTATGCAAGTTGTTGATTTTTTCATTTGTTTTCTAAAAAAACTTTCTTTTGTTTTATTTCAAGCAATGAAATTCTTTTTAAAAGTTTGTTACTAAATTGATATTTCCAATCTTTAAAATTATTGTAAGTTTATTCAAATGAAATTATGTTTTAGTTACTATTATGGTGTTTGTTTCATTTTTATGTTATTGTTTTTATCATTGCAGTGGTCAAAAATTTGTATTTATATCTTTTATAACCTTAAAATTTAGGTTGGTATTTTACACGATTTGCTTGAAGTTGGTACTCCTGTTTTTATCTGTCAATTTATAGCTTAAATTCTTTGATTATACAGGGTTTATTAAAATTGATTAATAATTTAGAATATAGTGCTTGCCAAAACTTATTATAAAGAATGTTATTTATTTTTATTAATATTATCAGTTTTGCATGTTTTAATTTGATTTATTTATTAGTTTATTTCTATTATATTTCTTTTATTGTGATGAATTTATTTAACTGAGTAACCAAATAACAGAGTTGGTCGTGTTGCCTTATGATTATTTTAAAATGATTTATTTTGGGTATGTTCATACCATAACAATATATATATATATAATTCCTTTCCGTTAAATACGTATTTAATTCCTGGGTCCTTATTGATCCTTCGCTAATCTTAGACACATCTCTGAACTGTGGTTATAGAAGGTAACCCATTAGTAATATTTCTGTATAGAGTTTCATATAGCATCCGGCCTCCTTTAAGGAAAATATATAGGGCAAATCTTTTTTGGGAATCATCAAATATTCGGGCATGCTTATTCACTGAAAAATTTTTTTCTGTTGCTTCCAATAGTCTTCTAAGGAAAGGACCTAAATTATTTTCTTTTTCTGTAGATCTGATCAACTCAAGATTTTTTAAATTATTTTGTAATACACTTTGTACTTCTTCAGAATTATTTACAAAATTCACCAACTTATCAAAAAACTCTGTTATGCGCCTCTGATTGTCAATAGGCATATTGATCATGTTTCTAGTATTTCTCGCGGTTCTTGAATATTTAGGATCTTTTGAATTTTTTGACTGGAGACTCCTGCAACCTGTTCCAAATCTGATCCATCCTGGGATTCGTCCATAACTTCTACGATCTCAGGTTCTACATCAGGTCTAGTTGAAGGTCCTGGAGTTGAGCATTCGGCGACGTTTTCACTCCTTCAATGAACAAATGATAACAAGTTACCTTGTTTGTTGCCCGATTTTTTCTTCACTATTCCGGATGTTTTATTTGTCAAGCAAATTTTCAGATGCCTCGTGAAATTGGAAGGTACCCATTTCCTCTTTCCAGTCTTCACATTCATTATGGTGAAGTATACTGTCGTTTTATAGGAACAAAAAGAACGGGAAATTTTTGCCTTGTTTTCGTTCATGTTTACATTACAGTCAATATTCTTGATTAACTGCATATTTGTCTCACTTACATCTTTCAAGTTACTTTGGACATAATTCATAATTAGATTTTTTAATTGTTCATTTGCTTTTTGCTTCAGGTCCTCGTCCAGGTCAGCCGCTCCTACATATTCAAATTTCTAACTGTCGTTTGGGAACTGAAGGTCGCTTGTAGAAGGCCTCGTCGCGGGCTTGGCTGCAATATATTTTCTATTTTATCCTTCGAATCAAAAAGAAGTAGTCTATCTCCTTCCACTACTTCAAATAGGTCTGGCATTGCATCGAAAATGCCGAAAAAAATTTTGTTTCTCTTCACCTTTTAAAAGTTGGGAAAGCTTACTTTTTGGAAAAGTCTCCATTTTCTCGATAGATAGATTATCTATTTTTGATAGAGACACCATGTTATCATATCCATTGTAAGTGAGCAAAAGAAATAGGTAATCTGGCATTTGTATTTGGAAGTCGAATAGTATTCGTCTCAACTTTTCTTTCCTTTGAACTAATTCCATTTTCGTTTGCTGTTATTATTTTTACAATTTTCTTCCGATGTCCGTTGAAAAAGTGCCAATAATCTTTCATTCCTTTCAGATTCAGTCAATTCTAAATCTACAACAAAAATTATTTCTGTGAATTGTTCCTCGACTTTTTTTTGCATGGTATGGTGTGTTTTTTTTAGAATGTCTTTAATTTCTGTGATAATGGAATAAAAATCCGTTATAAATGTTTGAGATCCTGCAAGTTTCCCAAGTTTTATTTTATTTCTCTCGCTCCTAGTCGACCATTTCGATACTCTCGTAGAAACAGTAGGAGCAGAACTACTGGGAGTATCTATTTCAGAATTTCTGATCTACTGAAAATCCTCTCGGTTTTCCTGTAATTTCATACTATTTTCTGCTATGGGATGAGATTTTTCGGACATAATATCTGAATCGAGATCTGAGTTTCTACACATTGAAGAGCCATGTTGGGATACATGCACTAGACCAGTGGTCGCCAACCTCTCAATGTATTGAGATACTTTGTTAATTTTGGAATAAACAGCGAGCTACCCACACGGAAGCCACGTAACGAAACATAAATGAAATAATCCACAGTTAATTTATCATTATATGTATTTATTTTACTATTTAACTGGTAATACATAATATATAGGTACTAATAATAAACTAATAACAAAATAACTGATATTACTAGTACGTAGTTGTTCATAGCTACATTCCTACCTACCAAACGAAGGTGTTTGAAAAATAAACACATACTTTTATCCAGCCACAACGGCATGTCACGTAAGATTTAAAAATAGTTAATAATAACAACAAAAAAGTAACGCACTATCATGAACATAAACATTGAAAAATAAAAAAACACGTTCAATGAGAAGGCTCATCGATAATTTTTTCAAAGTTTGCAGTATAATTTGATACAGCCATTCGAATACAATTATCCAAATGTTCATCTGTAAGTCGATTGCGATATTTGTTCTTAATAAAATTCATATTGGAAAAAGAAGATTCACACAAATAAGTTGAACTGAATAATGCTTTCACTTTCAAGGCAACACGGCATAGAACTGAATATTTGTCTTTACTTAAAATAGGCCAGATACATTTGGTACTTGAGACTAACGATTTTAAGGCTAAATCATTTTAAAACTCAATTACTTCCATTTCTGTTGCAGCGATGTCTTCGCCAAAGTTCTGCATAACACAAGTTGCAAACTGTTGGATATCAATTTCCATAAAGGGTGAAACAACAAACTGCACTACTAAAGCCATTTCGTTGAAATCCTTAAAACGATTTTTGAAGTTATTCTTCAGGGTAGAAACTATTTCTACATGATATTTGCTGTCATAGGGTTTTAATGGATTTTGAGATATTTTTTCTGAAAGAATAGGAAAATGCTTGGCATCGCTGTTAATTAGGTTTTGTTCTCAAAACTTTAGTGGAATTTTCGGAAGCTTCTCTGATTTTTGCAGTTTGAACTTTCTAAATTAAAATCGTTGTGAGAGCTACCAGAATTGCCTCCGCGAGCTACCGGTAGCTCGCGATCGACAGGTTGGCGACCACTGCACTAGATCATCATCATTCGCTATGCTCTCGGCTATGCTTCTGGATACATCAGGTATTTCCTCGGGTATTTCGGAAAACTCGGTACTTGTTGAGGTCTTCGTGATGAAATTTAAAATGGATGTCCAGAATGCCGGCTATTAAAGTGCTGATAATAGTTACTATTTACCCATCTACTAGGAGAGTTTTCTTTTTTTTCATTTTATGAATGTACACTGTTCTTTTACATATTAAGCAAGTAATTTTAGCGGACATCGTTTCGAGGCTATTCTGGAAATCGGAAATTTTTGTACACACTTCCAAATTCTGTAGAAGGTTGGAACCTATAATAATTTTCTTCGAATCAAATCACTCTCTTCATTTAGGTTAATGTCAATTCTACTTGATTTTGTTTTGGCACAATCCGAGGAAATATCAGATTCAGTCAGCATTCTCTTATTACGAGATTTGTGTGGAAGAGTATCAATTGGGCAATTGACTTTTTTTATTGTTTCTAGAAGAAGTTTACGATGACCAGCCGGAATACTGAATTTCTCAGGTTTCTTCTCATATATTCCAAAATATTCTTTGTAATCTTCTGGTTCAATAAGATCTCTCAAATTATTTCTGGCAAAATCTTCAGTGGCAGAGATGTCATCCACAGTAAAGTTCTTCAAAGATTTCATGTACTTATATATAACCACTAACTTCCAACATGTTATAAAGAAAAGATAGCAGATTTTTTTTCAAATGTCCTTTGAGTTTTTCCTCATTGTTTGTTTCCGACAAGACAACTTCTTACGACATCTAAAAAAAAATCTAATACATTCCCGCTTAGAAAATTCACTGTTGGCTGTGATGGACATGCTAGTTATGATCGAGGTTATGATGAAAGTGATGGAGGAACATTCATAGACAGTGAGGTAATCCTCTAATATTAAGCCCCCATCATTAAGTTAAGACATGCAAGCGGTTTTGACAATTGTAGATAGTTTCAACACAAAAAATTCCTCAAGTTAATTTTCACAACCTATATATTTGTAATCATTCTCGCTTGATCCCACAGATCTATGAAATAAGCTCTTCTGGCAGAATTTATAAATGCATTAAAATCGAGATTAAAATACATCTATTTGAAATAAGAAAGTTGGTATGAACTTCCGGTACAACCGGAAGTGCCACCATCTTGAAAATGTTTTTGCAAAATTGCCCTTATCGATTTTAGTGAACTTCTTTTCGATCAACTAATAACTCGAATCACCATATACATAAAACAATTATCAACTACGCTCGGACACAAGATACAACTTGCAGAACAAATCATAGAAGATGAAGTAAAGTGAATACCAAACCCTACTCGGCAGGGCAATTGAAGGCGGGAATCTCAGCCCTAGTAGAGTGATTGTTTTTATTGGCCAGAAAGACATTAACTTAATTCCGCGTAATTTCGCGCGTAATGCATCAGTGTCGTTACCTCAGGTGTTAGAATTATCGAAAAATATTCGATATGGTTTAAGCTGAGTTATGTTATGAGCTTTTTTCCTATAGAACGCAGAATAATACCCTGAACACCTTCATATTAATTCGCACGAACTCATGAAGTACCTACCGGAAATTTTGCTAAAACCACGCCTATTCATAAATGATGAATAATTGAGGTAAACCATACTTACCCACTTGTTTTTTTACAAATCTAGTTTCTCTCGTCTTTTATATTTATAAATATATCACAAAAGTATCAACTCCAACTCAATATGAAAAAAAAATGTATTTTTAATTCAAATCAGACAACCATGGGTTGGAATCATGCATATATATTTTTTCTCTATTCATTAATTGCGAAACTATGACGATTCCTTGACTGATTCTTTAAATATTCTAGAAATTTCTTAAAAAATGCCTGTTATTTCCCCTCATTTCCTCGAAATGCTCCTAAATTCCTATATTTCCTCGGAATTTCCCCGAAATGCCCCGAAATTCCTTAAAATTCCCCGAAATTCCTCCATTTCCTCGAACTTCCCCAATTTCCTCGTTATTTCCCACAAGGTGTACGAGAAATTCCCCTTTGGTTAACCCCTCGCAAAAAAATAATTATACTTTCTCGTGCAAAAAGTTCATTTGTCTTTGTAGAAACAGTTTTTTCTATTGATAAGAATTCCTATTGAACTTTTGATGAGAAAGTATAATTATTTTTATTTGGTCGATTTTCCACTAAAAATACAGTTATTATATTCATGACTATCTTCACATTTTATACAATGCCTGTATCAGAATAGCTTGGTGTATACATCAAGTAATGCAACTGTAACCATTTATTAGTCATGTGGAGGCGTTTATATCTTGTTAAGTATTCATTGCTTCTCTAGTATTGAATTCTTATCACTATCACCGCTCTAACCTAAACGCACCCAAATACAATAAATGTTCCAAACATCAATTGGAACACTTTCTAGGTAGTTATTGAGTTGTTTCAAAATAATAAGACTGTAGATTGAAATAAAAAATATATTCTATTTTACTTATGTTATGTTTATAAATATGTACATATAAAAAGATTTATGTAAAGCATCTGCTGCACACCTCTGAAAAATAAATCAAATATTAGAATTTTAAAAATATTCATTGTAAACGTTTACTAATATTGTTCAAAAATATTTATATTTACCAATTCTTCTGCTGCAGCTCTGCTCGCTTGAGCCGTTCGTTGGCTTGTCGGAACCAATCCATGGTTATGATCTCAAATTCTTTGTCACTTACAGTGTGGCAGTGTTGTGCTGCATCTAAGGATGAATATCAATGATTAAGTAAATATTAAATGTTAATTGACCAATATAGGACCTTTTAAAATATTGATTATCTTGCAGTCTTTTATTTTGAAGTTATTTTTTTGGCCCGTCCAGGAACAATGTATTGCCAATGTATTATGAAAAGTCGCAGCCAAGCCCCTCCTTATGAACTCCGGTCCATTCCGCCCGGCAACTTGTAGATATTCATTATACTGAAAAATAAATCTTTGTTTTAGAAACAAGAACAATACATTAGACCATCCAGTCCTGTTACATGATTTTCCAGTGTATAGAATTACACTTTAAGTAAGATTTGAAAAATGTTTTGCTTTAGGAACCTGCACTTTTGTTACATGAAAAATTTTGCAAATTTTTTTAAAAACATGTAGGTAACAGGGGTCTACTAAATATGAATCTCGAATTTTACATGTTGTTGAAAGATCGATAATAATCTCATCCAAACATGTTACTGATATTCTTTCTCTGAGAATTTGTACTTACTATCTGTTTAGCTGTGAGATTACAGGTATTCACAAGGTTGTCAAAGTCTAGTATTTCTGAAATTGACTGAAGGGGTAGAATGGGTAATTTCCCAAAATCTAGTTGGTTTAGTTCACCAGATAAATGAACAGATCCTAAATTATTCATTTGAGCCACGATGAAATTTATTTTCCTTTCCTAGACTTTGAGCTGCTCCATGACTTGATTTAATGAGACTTCCACCTCTACAACATCTGCCACTATTGTTTCTTCTTCGATTGTATAATCTGCATTTATTAAAGAAAAAATATACTATGGCACAATTAAAATGTTTAAATTTTTACGTTTTTTGCGTGAACTTGGTGATAAACGTACACTAACCTATAGGATCACGGTTGCCACTGGTTTCTTCAAAAACTGAAATGCTACCTGATGGTGTATTATTTGTATGTCGGTCTCCGTATTATTATTGCCGCTAAAATCATCTAAAGTAAAATTTACTATTAGTCAATATTATTTAAAAACTTAGTGAAAAATTATTCAAAGATCATAAGCTTAAATAAAAATTTACTATGAGAAAATGACGGTGGAGGTGAAAATTGAATCATCTGTTTTATTTTTATTTTGCCAGGATCGCGATTGTTTTTTTCAGATTCCGATTCCTTTACAGCCTCTTTTTCCTCTTCCAGAGCATCCTCATAGGCATCTAAAATAAATTATTTGTTATAATAAAATTTCTATATATGAGCCTCTTCAAATTTTTGAATATCTTAATAAAAAATATTGAATCAAACTTACCAAAGTAAACATATATGTGGTCAACTTTAAATGTGGGCCAGTCCTTGTTTGGGTCATTTGCCCGTATTATTAAAGTTCTTAAATTCTTAGAATTATTTGGCCAATAACAACTCGTTTTACTAATCTGCCAAGCTTTGGGTACAGTACTTATACTTCCTTCCTCAAAGCGAACCATTGCATACTAAACATAACAGAGTATGTATGTATAATTTAAATGGAAAATTCGTACATATAGGATACTACAAATTCATGCAGCAACTAAATTTATCTTAAAAATAGCTTAACTTTCACCATACCTTTATGTTAATTATAATGCAGCATATTTTTGTACAGTATTTGTAATGAGGTAGAAAGCCAGATACCCTTAACAAAACTACATGCAAATTTTTTTCTCCTTATAACTAAAAAATTGTCAGGATATTTCTGATTAAAACAGGTAAGCTGCTAGGGATTGTTAAAGTCAAAAGAAAAATTGTGTTTTATCAAATTTTATTGCTGAAACATACATTTTAATTAATTAATAAACTTGAAATAAGCAAGTAGACCTGAAGTTATATTCATAAAATTGTAATGCATTCCAATGTCAAAACTAGGGTAGATATTACCCTGAAAAACCCCTAAAGCACCCTATATTTGCAGCTGAAATAAATGAAGTAATGGCAATAAAAGGTCTCCAACTTTAATAGCTTTACATAAATATCATCAATTTTAAAACAGTGTGCAATGTCATTAATTCCTTTTACCAATCCACAATTAATTTTAAGGGAATCACAAGGTTTCTCATAAAAGCTTTTAAGAGGATAAAAGATGAAACACTCAAAAAATATTATATTATGTTTTTCATAAAAATTTAAAAACTGTATTGCAAGATTTGATTTTAAAAATCCATAACAATTTGGCTCTGCAATAGAAAAGTGAAAATGTGAACCAATATATTCTTTAAAAATGGTCATATTTTATGAATCTTTTTAAAACCTCGTAGGGTTCATTAAGGGGTTAGATAAATGTGCATTTTCTAGGAAATAATGAGAAATATATTCATATTGTCTGTTTATATATTGTTCTAAAGGGCGATTGCTTGTTTTCAAAGTTTTTTTTTATTTTATACATATAATTTTCAAATGCAAAGCAGCTAAAATTATCTAATGGACCATGTTGCTTTACATCATTTACTAAATGGATTAAATTATGCACATTATGACTGACATGTTCTTTGCCATATATTTCTCCAAACTTATCAACAAAGTACTGAAGAAGGGCTTCAGCATATTTCAAAAATTCGATGTTGGCACTTAAACTTGGACATATTAAGATACGTATGGCAACAGGGAGTGACAGAAAATGTGACCAAAGAGGTTCTTTAAGAATGTTTTTAAGAACAACTGGTCCATAATATAATAAGAACTGCCTAAACTCAGTGGCCTTCCAACGATCTAATTCTTTTAGAGTTCTAGGAAGCCTAGCAAATTCTTTTACACTACAAGTTCTTATTCTTTCTAAATGGTTACTGATATTCTCAATATCCTCTCTAAAAAGACGAATCCCCTGACGCCCAGATACCCAAAATGATAGTAAACGCTTTGTTACCCCCAAGCAAACTAAATGCATATAATCTAGAGGTACATCCTTGATTAAATTAATACCTAACTCTGTCAATATTGTTGGTCCTTTATGATATTCATCATCCAACATATTAACAAATTCTTCATGGTTTCGTAAATCAACCTTTGAGTTTAAATAAGTCATTCTATGTTCCATGTATTCCCCCACAACTTTACACTTTGTGCAACCAGAATAGGAGTTGTGGCCTTTTAGATTTAGCACATATGATTTGGCTGGGGCATCACATAAAATTTTTGATATTTTAATTTTAAAATTTGAAGAATTATTTTTAATTTATTGAAATTCATCAACAAACGTTTTTGAAAACTCATTTGAATTTTGAGGCTTAGGGTACATCCACACGGGCCACTTTGCAGCGCTGCTGAGTGGCGCCACCGAGTCGCTAGAACAGGCGACTTTGTAGCGCGTCTCGGTGGTGCTGCAAAGTGGCTCGTGTGGAAATGATGAGCGTTTATTATTACCAGTGAGCAAAATAATTCGGTCAGTTAAGCACCTCAGTTCAAATATGGATTCTGATGAGGAAAGGCTTCTTCTACTTCTTCTCCTAAGGCGTAGACGTAGATGTCGTAGGAGACGATCACTATGGATGCATCCGATTACGTCACACAGATTATTAACTGGACAATACCATACACTTATTAATGAACTGAAAGCATACGATGAGAAGTTTTTAAATTATTGTCGAATGTCGAAAAAAAGTTTTGAAGAGCTTTATAATATACTTAAAGAACATATTGAGAGAGTAGATACAAACATGAGAAAAAGCATTTCCGCTGAAGAAAGGCTTATGATAACACTCAGGTAAGTAAATAGTTTTGTGAAGCATTTTATTTAGGAACTAAAATATTAATTATTCAGGAAATAAATAATGTATATGTACACCTCAAAGAAAATCGCAAATCCTCATCAAGAATTTAAAAAAGGCTAGTTTGGGTTAGTGCGTGTGTGTGGATGTGTGCTTGTGTGAAGATATTTAAACACATATGTTTATTTGACAAATATATTTTCAAAAGTGAAAAATGTAAAGTAAAAAAATAGAAACAAAATTAATTATGTATTAATTAAAAATAATCGTTGCAAATACTTTCAACATCTGTAGAATCTAGTCGTGAGTCAGCTTCTGACTGGGGTGAAATTAATGGGATGGATTGAAGCTCCGTTAGTTCAGGGCTGCTAGTGGTTGGGTGCTGCATATAAGGATTATGCACACCCATGGTGTATGGCATGTCTTGTGAATGACTGGTGATTGTGTGTGGCAGGTTTCGTTGAATATTCTGGCTGGAACTACTGGCAGCATATGAAAAGAGTTCTCGCCGTTTATGTTGTTGGAGAATAGAAATAAATTGTCCCTGAACTTCTAATTTTGTGTCTTATCGGAGGCTTTTAAAATGGGGCAAAAGAGACAAAAGGAAATGGCGATCGGGATCATCTTTCTCTGTTTCTTTAGCTTTACTCTCCATATTCTTCGCTATTTTTTGGATTAATAGGTGTTCCTCTGTGGCGACTGAAATTTTTTTCCTTTTCTGCACTAATCGTGTAGTTTGCGGGGTAACAGACTCGACTTCTGTATTAGAACCTTGGGCTTCTTCACCTTCTTGTTGTGGCTTTGTTTCGCAAATGGGCAATAAAAACATTAGTTGTTTAAAGTATATATATTGTTTCCTGCCAGTGTCTGCCCCAGAACCAGATTTTGTTTGCTTGGTTTTTGCTAACTCTCGTCTAAACGAGTTTCGAAAGCTCTTCCATTTTCGTTGCATTTCAACAGCTGGAAAAAAAGTAATTGATTTAAAATTAATTTAATATGGTATTTTATAAATATCAGAAACAAAAGTAAGAAATGTAATACATTAAAAAACTGGTGCGATGTGATCCCAGTATAGCCTGCGGATCAAATTTAGACTCTTTTGTAACGTTTGGTGTACATTATATTTTTTAGAAACCATTGTTTTTGAAAAAGTTTAATATTGATAAAAGTAGAAACACTACAATCATGCAGAGGCTTTATTGTGCGTCAAAAACAAGAAAGATCTGTTATTCATTAATTTTGAGTAAAGACTTTTCAGGTACCATGATAGATAGATAGACATGATAACAACATGATTTACAAATTTAACTTTTCATTTTATTTAACATATTTTTTTTATTTGTACATACCTTTCGATATTTTACGATCTACTGTTTGACTTTTATACAGTTTCTTATACTGTTAAATAAGTACAAATATTATATTAAACATAATATAGATAAATCATCTAGATACAAATTTTTAAAATACTTAAAATTTTTAGATACCTTGCCAGCGGTTGCTCGTTTAAAGATCTACACTATGCATTCCGATGTGGAACATCTACTGCTAATGAAATTGTTATTGATACTTGTGAGAAGATTTGGCTCCATTTATATGATTTATGCTTTCCACAATTAACAGAAGAGGAATGGCTAAATATAGCTGGTGGGTTTGAATCAAGGGCTAATTTCCCTAACTGTCTGGGAGCAATAGATGGTAAGCACGTAAGAATTACTCAGCCACCTGGGAGTGGATCCACATATTTCAATTACAAAAAGTATTTCTCCATTGTATTGCTAGCTGTATGCGATTCGAATTACAGATTTATTTATATTGATACGGGCTCTTATGGTAAGGCATCTGATTCATCAGTATTTAAAAATAGTGAACTTTTAAGAAAATTAAAGAAAACACTTTAAACATCCCAACAAGCAAACCAGTGTCAACTGGTGGGGATAATCTTCCATTCACATTTATTGGAGATGAAGCTTTTGGATTATCTACCTACATGCTAAGACCATACGGAGGTAAAAATCTGTCACAACAGAAAAAAATATTTAACTATCGCCTATCAAGAGCACGACGTTACATTGAATGCTCGTTTGGTATTCTTACAAATAAGTGGAGAATTTTTCATCGACCTTTAAATCTAAAAGTCGAAAATGCAGAAATTGTTATAAGAGCTTGTTGCGTTCTGCATAATTTTGTGAGAAGCAGAGATGGCGTCGACTTTGAAAATACCTTGAATGTAGTAGGTCTAAACGAGGATGAACATATTGTATCACGGGAATCTGAGCGGTCTGCATTTGCAATCAGAGAAAAATTTGCCCAATATTTTTGCTCTGAAGAAGGATCTGTTCCGTGGCAAAATAATTTTATTTAATTAATATAACAATAATCATTCAATTAAAAATGTAAACCTATGTTGTGTTATTTACGTTTATTTAATTATTTATACTCAATATGGAAATTATAAGGGAGATCATTATGTTTTAATAAATTTTTACTGATAGGTTGTAGTTTTTACTTGTTACAACATTAAAGATTGCTTTAAAAAGGTAATTTAAGAATTTTTGTATACCTAAAAAGAAGTGTTTTATTTATTATCTGCAATTCACTACTACGTTTTCATTAAATATTTAAACATCGTTACGTTAAAAATTACTATTATATTCCTGTAGATCATGAAGTCAAACATGTATGTCAAATTTGGGACACACTGTATTGTAGGAAAAAGGATCTCAAACAAAATATATACAAAAATCAGACAAATCTATAATTTCAATGTTATAGCTACTATAAATAAAAAAAAGTGTCTTGTTCTGATGAGCAGTGTGTGTTATAATACAACATTGAATATGACTCTTTTTTGGTTGTGCAATTTGTAAAACAATAGCCCATCAGGTATAGATTGCAATCTCGGCAATGCATTGGCAAACTTTAATTTCAAGTAAACAATGTTAAAAACAGAAAAGTTACTCACATGCTTTATTTTTTTCGGCAGGGCTCGCTTCTTGAAAAAGAGGAAGAAATATTTCACATATTTCTTCCCACGCTTTTCCTCTTAATATTTTGTTGCTATATTCATTGCATCGTGAATCCCATATGGCCGGTCGATTTTGAATTTCTATTAAAAACCTTTCAGAATCGAAAGACATTTTGTTGTGCTCACAGTGTAAACTCTGGTAAACAACTGCAGCAGGTATAAAAAGTGGCTCGTCTGAAAGGGACCAGGCGACGTGTCGACGCCACTAGTAGCGAGGACTGGCGTTCGATCGCGACAGTGGCGCGCCACTGTCGCTCGTCTGGAAGGGTACTTTGAATTTGCACGGTGGTTTACGGCTAATGAGCTGGAACGACTTTGTGGCGCCACTCAGCAGCGCTGCAGAGTGGCCCGTGTGGATGTACCCTTAGTTTTTCCATGATAAATACCAATAGGAAAAGGGCTACTATTGTTTAAATTATCTATCAATGCCAAGATTTGCCAGAACTGACTACTGCTACTTTTAGTAAGAGGCAAACCATCTACATTAACGGAGATTTTAAAAATATTATCCTCAACTAAAACTTTTGATCAATGATCCCTTGTTTCAGACCAAAATGGTAGTACTGACCTGGTGAAATTATACTTATTTCATTTTTTTATTGAATTATCAAACTTTAATAAAGTTCTACAATCTTTTGGGATTCCCTCAAAAATCGAATATTTACGTAACAGATTCAATAAACCATTAAATGCATTATGACTGAGACATGTTTTTATTGCCCATGCTGTTAATGACTTTAAAAATTGTGTTGGTTTTTATTTTCATGAATTTTTGAATGAAAGTTATCATTGACCAAGATGCTAGATGAATTATTAGCACATTTGACTTTCTCGAAAATCATGTTATTAATATTATTATCAAGTGCATCTACTTTTGGTGTTATGATGTTAGTTTTGATGAGTTATATTAATAGGTGTTATCAACTAAGGTTTCAGTATTGCCGCTTAATACACTATGTTTATTTGGTATGTTTTGAACTTTGGATACAAGTCTCCGAATATGCCTTTTCGAATATGATTTATAAAATAGCTGCAAATAAAAATAAAGCAATTGGTTATTGGTTGATAAATTATAGGTACCCTCTGTTTGATGTTACACAGCCAGAAAATGTACTCAATGTGATCATTGTAAATATTCATATATACTGATAAAAACTGTAAATGTAGAGTAAAACTTTATATTCATGCAACTATACTAGAACTTGATCATAAATTGAGACTATTCCAATATTTTGAAAGCGAATATTTGTTTTGTGTTATATATGTGCCGAAAAAGTGTTATGCTTGAAAAGGACTAAGTATAATAACATATTTGCTAAAAAAAAATCCTTAAACTAACTAACTAAACCAATTACTGACCTATTTATCAATTTTTAATCGCATCCTATGCTGTGGCATATAATTATTATATAAGTAGGGGTAAAAACAGGAGATTATTTCCATATAATTATGTAAACTAACGAATTAAGTACAATACTTACTTTACGATTCATGTTCCTCTACTCTAAACACAGTTTTTAAAATGAAGGAATGCAAATGCACAAAACAAACAATGATAATTATATAATTATTCAGGCTCAGGCGCTGGAATACTTTGGTTGAATTATAGGTTATGGCACAGTATACCCCCACTTAGTAATGAAAGTTCCTTGCTATAGAGTGGGAGATAGTTTTTAGCGACACCTGCGGCTGGACGCGTACTAACTGTGAAATAATGGATAAACAACCAAGCGGTACTGGACCACTGCTAACGAAGAGAAGAATTGGCGCTTAATTTAAATATATCGAATGGCGGTAAACTTAAACAAAGTAAAAAGTATTGTAAATGAATTGAATTGTTTCCAAATAATTCCTCTTCATTGAAAGAAATTCGATATCAGAATTATATTGAAAGAATTGTCAATATTCATTCTTCTCGAATTTCTTTCAATGAAGTGGAATTATTTGGAAACAGTTCTTTTTCATTTACAACTATGAGTAGACTCCACAAAGTAAGAGTTTAAACAGTAAATTCAAGCAGAAAGATGGTGAATGTGTATTTTTAGATTAATAAAAAATGGTCAGTATTTTATGAGCTTTGTTAATAGTCGAACGTTTTTATAATAAACAAATCTTCGAGCAACTGACAATATTTAAAAAGTTATTTTTTTCCATTATGAGAATTATAGAATGGCTGCTAGGCGTCTAATTGGGAAAAGTTAGAAATCAATCAAAATTCAAATTATGATCAAAACTCTTATATTATTAACATTACATGTACGATATAAAAATATTTTACAGTAATACATAAATGTAATATATCTACACAGAGTGATACTATGGACTAAATACAAAGAGACTTCACAGATAATGCTATAGTGAATTGGTAAAAGGAAGATAATCAGTAGAGGCCATTCATCAACCAAAGCAGATTGTGAAAAAATCATACAACCATCAAATACAGTTGGGAATGTTATTTGTAGATTTTTGGTGAGCGAGTAAAGAATAATAGAAAGAAAGATAATGAGAACTATTTTTGTGCCAAGCAAGAATGAATTACGAAAATTACGAATTGGAAGGAAAGGAAATAGTAAGGAAAATAAGAAGGCAAAGAATGGAATTGTTGGATCACATATATACAATTGAAGAAAAAATAAATAAAAATTGTAGAAGTTGTTTTTCAGAGAATTGAGGCGTTCCATACATACAACTCACTCTGTTTGAATAATTCATAAGAAAGCAGAACTTTTTCAAGCTCTTTTACTTGCCAGTAACCGTTTTTGTTTGGCAACAAATTTATTGTGAGCCAATAATTTTATTGGGTCTATAAAGTGCTTGTTAGGTTTGCTTTTTAAATACTTTACAAATTTCCCATCTTTTCCTCTTGCTATTAAATTCACTCTCTTACACCAAAAATATAAGCTAACCCTAACAATGAGTTGACACATATGCAATCCTAAATTCGTATGTTGGGAACAGTTGATTGGATTAAAATTTATATTTTTCATAAGTTCTTCTACTAAAATTAAGAGAACTGAATGTAAATGACATATTCTTGGTATAAGGTAGAACAATCTGGATGAACACTCAGACACTAAATAATTGAAAAAAGTTCCAGGTTTTGTTAAACATGAAGCAGTATATGTCCTAGCTTCAATAAAATCCAAGTCTCGGGAACTATCTCTGAATAATATATTAGTCCTACACCGAGTACATGTAACTTTATTCAGAAGTTTTTTAGCGACATATCCTGCAACATAAGTAACTGTACAGCTCCCTATGCGAGTTCTTTTATAATTTGTCAAAGCAGAAGGTATATTAATTTCAATTTTTGGAGTGGGGAGCTGACAACCTGGTAACATTTCACTGGTTAAAAATAATTTAACATTATTTAAAGCTCCCTCACTGAAATCTTTCTCACAGTTAGCCCCTGGCGAATGCGAGGACATAAAATTATTTATCAGTAGAGCTTTAAATGTTGAAATTACATTTGAAACATTTGGAGATGTATTCCGTGCATTATAGCTCCTAATTTTCGAGAGCATCTTGCTGGAATACTCTCAACAATAAAAAATTATTTGAATTTTTTAATAACTTATTTTTCAAATTTAAAAATCCCCGTATAGTCCATATTAAATTGGATAATGAGGGAACAGATTTAAACTGGTTAGTTTTTTTATCACAAAATTTCATTGTATTTAAATGATTTATAGCATCTCTCCAAAATTGTTCATGGGGAGATAATAAAGTTAAACCGCCCTTCAATGGTTTACTAGAAGGAGCTGTTTTTTGTCCAGAATTTAAGGAGTCAAATAATTGATCCAAAAACAGTATTAACCTTCCTGTATCGACAGCTTCAGGAACCAAGTTAACTTCAGCTTCTGAAAAAAAAATATAATTTGCAATAAAATCAGAAAATCTTGATGACAGAACATTTTAGAATTTTTGACCACATAGGTTTGTTTTTATCAATGTATCAATTTTTTTGAAGTAGATAACACATTATTTTCTATTTTGACATGTTTATCATAACTTATGGTGAAAGCAATTATTATAATACACTATTTATTCTATAGAACCTCTATACAACTATCGCTACTTCAAGTTCAGTGATATTTTTTAAAAATGTTAAACAGTTATACTACATATCATTTTAATTTCCAGTTATTAATATACTCTATAAAAATTACTTACTCCACTCAACAAATTTCAGCATCAAACTCCCAACTTGGTGACTGAATACTTGGGTACGGTTCTTAACCTTCATTTTTTTTTATTTTGTTCCTTACGACATGTTCATCAGTTAATTTGGGACATATTCGAATAGGCTCTGATGAATCCATATTATAAAATTGGTCGATATGTTCCCATTTAGCAATTCCCTTTTCTTGTTTATTCCTATATGGCATTTGGAAATGTAAATCTTTATTTAAAAGATTATTCCCAATTCCTTTAAATATGTGAGGAACATCAAATAAAGGAACAATCTCCTTACTACCAATAAAAAATCCAAAATATTTATATTCTGTTACTTCTCGTAAGAATACTTCTTTTGTTTCTTTAATTAATGACCTGATTGCTGCTGCATTGGGTCCACCTTGATCACATACAGTAGCTACCACATTTAACCCAATTGCCTGTAGTTCTATAGTGATCCTTTTTATGAAGTTTTTCAATTTCACGCTAGTTGTTGCTCCATTACTAAAGGTGTAACAGATCGGTTGTTTCCATTGGCGATACACTCCTTTTATCATGAATAAATTTCAACGTCACACAAAATCGTACCAGTTGCGTCGCAATTAGATATTTAAAGGAGAACATCTTGTAAGTTACTTGAAAATAACGTAATTCAACGTCACAAAGACGTTTCTTGCTTAGTGGGTTCTTTCTCATATATTTTTCTACATTCTTTAAGATCTTCTCTTGGGTTTGTTGTAAAATAGATAGACACAGTATAAAACTATAGTTAAAATAATTAAAATTAGAATTTAAAATGTATACAGGCAAAAGTATAGAACAAACATTTGGTATTATAAACAAGATTATAAGAAACTAAAATAAAAAGTTCTATTTTTAAAGTCTGAAATACAAAAAGATCTAAAATCAGGTGAGGAATTAAGAGATGTTACGCCTCCTAACAAATTAATCTAGCGAGTAAAAACAATATTGTATTAAAAATTTTTAAATACTAGTTTTGAATTTTTTTAGATGGTTTATTTGTTTGATATCATCTGGTAACCAATTAAAAAATTCACCCCCGGCATATGTTGGCGACTTTTTTAATTGGGGACGATTAAATTTGTTTAAGTGAATATCACTCTTAGATCTCGTATCATGATTATGTATGTCACTATTTTTCTGAAGGTATAAATTAGAAGTTTGTAGAGATATATGCCTGTGAATGTCAGGATGTTATTGCTTTTAAAGGTGCTCCTACAGGACTCCTTGTAGTCTAAGTCAAAGATCAAACGAATAAATCTCTCTTGGAGAATAAATACTCGATCAATTTCGCTTGCTCTGCCCCGCACAATTACATTGCAGCTGAGCGCAGAATATATGAGTGCATAATACAAATTCAGTAAATAATCTTGATATAAATTTGATTTTAAACTATTAAAAGCAAAATATAATTTGTTCAATTTTTTACATAAACAGTCAATGTGATTTTTAAAATTTAATTTGCAATCTAATTCCAGTCCTAGAAATGTTGTATATAAGTGTTGAACGTGCAATTATTAAAATCAAAAACAAGGGCATTACCTTCCTTGAGTGGGGATGTAAATTGAATAAAAACGGTTTTGCTCTCATTTATAATAAATCACCAAACTGAGTTATACATATTTTGAAAACAAAATAATCATACACAAAAAAGTAACAACAAACGCGTTTATATTAACAAAATTTCCAAAATAAGCAAGAAAAAAGCGCTATCCCAATAAAAACCGTTCCTGGAACGTGCACTTCACTGGATTCCATTTCTAGTGGACTACATATCGTTAGAATGTCATGAAATAAAATATTTTATTTCTCATTTTACCAGAGGTGTGATCTACTATGAATGGACCTTAATAACATTTGACAACAAAGTTTTGTAGTCTTAAACTTCAAAATATTATTGATTGTCTAGTTGTCAAATTTTTTTCGTTGTGTCAGATAGGGACCAAAAATTTTTTCATTAATTCATTATTAGTTAATCTTGACAACCGTAGCTGGAACGCTACCGAAACGTTGAAATAAAAAATAAAAAAACATATTGTGGTTTGATTCCCAAGAAAATAAGAAAAAATAACAAGTAATGCCACAAGGAACTTATAGAAGATACCCTGTATAGAGCTCCGGCAGAATAATGTCTCAACCAATTCATTCTTCCTCAACCTTCAGAATGGTAAATGTACTAGTCAAAAAATTGGAATAAATAAATTCGGAGCAATGGGAAAACAGATAGCACTTTTCCTGAAACTCCCGAACCCAGAATTATATACAGGACATACATTTTGAAGATCATCTGCTACCATTTTAGTTGACGCAGGAGGTGATTTAACATCATTAAAACGGCACGGAGGATGGAAATCATCATCGGTTGCAGAAGGATATATTGACGATTCCCTGAAAAACAAGATGGATACGGCACAAAAAATTGTGGACTCAATTGGATGTTCATCTTCAAACCCGAGGTCTGAAAACATAGAAAATAATACCTCCACAACTTCAAAAAATAATAACTTGGATCTGAAATCTTCCTCTACTCCCTGTATAAATATTTCCAATTGCGCAAATTTCACCGTCAATATTGTAAACCATAAATGAGTTTTTTATTATAGCTTTGTAACATGTCTATCGACCTGTTTCGATTTGACGAAATAATTTCGATTTTACCGCTTGCCGTCATAGTAACCACTTCCAATATAGTTCTGTGATCTAAACTTTTCCTACTATCGTTGACCGTTACGACAATTGACATATGATGTCAACGCTCGATTCTATGGGGTGGTTTTCATCCCTTTCCGTTACCGACCCTTGAGTTGAAAGGACGTACCGTCTACCGTCTCTTAAATTTATTTAAGTTTTTTCCTTAAATTGCTGTGGTAAGTCCAAAATTATAATTTATATTTATCAAGCTTTTTCTAAAGTAGTGGCTGATATAATTTTTTTGTGCATTTGTTATTTTTTTACAGAGATAGACGAATATACACATACCACGTGGTCAACTACATTTCTTTTATACTTGTACATTACTTTTAAACTAAATCTTTTATCGTAAATAACTATATTATATTTGCTAGATTCTGTGTTGTAGAATACCTAATTATTTTCAAAGATAGATAACATTTGCATTTTAACCTTTTCAAATATTCTCTTATCAGAAAAACCTGCCAGTGCCGGATTCACATTTCATTAAACATTTTATTTTTTTAGAAATGGTTTATTCATAACTTTTTGCTATAATTAATTCTTCCAGGTCATTAGTACTTTTTTAATTTGGCTGATAATTTTTACTGTTTTAAATGGGAGATATATGTTGGAAAGCTTTCATTAAATTTAAATTTCATTATTTCAAACAACTGCCTTCCTTTTTTTTTACCTGGAAAGCTGAACCAACATCATGTGCCCCATTACATTCAAGTTCCTACATATCCCTAATCCACCTGAACTTCTAGGTAAGCACAGCTGCCAGGATACCCCTGCCAGGTTACCGCTGTAAAGATACCGTTACTGTCAGGTTACCGCTGTCAATATATCGCCAGGTTAGCCTGCCAAGCTACATTCAAGGATACCGCATATTACTAGATTCCGTTACATCACAAGACATCTGTACTTCCACTCCGACAGCTATACTTCAACTCCAAGACATCTCTACTTCCACACCGACAACTTTACTTCAACTTCAGGACTTAAGTTAAGTACCTTCCAGAAGTACAGGTTTTTCACTTTTCCTTTGTGTTACCTCCTGAGGCAGAATAAATTTGATATTTTAAACTTATTTTTTTAATTTCTTCTATACCCGGCTGTAAGAGCTGTAGGGATCGTGTCCGGGTTTATGTAAGTTTGTGAATTTTTTTTATTTTTAACTTCAAGTAAATTCTACAAGGTGTTTCTACCTTTTTCACCTTAGTTTCTTTTGTCTTAAATTTAAATTATTTTCTCGTCGATGTCTAAAAGATAGTGGCGCCCTAAGTTCTTATAGTCTGTCAACCCTCTGGCATACCTAGTGTGGCATTAACATGGAGTCGATCCACCCTTGAGAGAGTCTCTAGCCGGGATCTGTCTCTTAAGGAGAGAACAAGTGTTACAGCTTTCAAGATGGAATTGTTTGACATGAACCATTAAGTTTCTTCAATAAAATATTACACTCAGTTATAGAAAAAGTATAGTATCCTACTTTCGTGTGATGGCTATTGCTCACTCGAATGATTACGACGTTCGCCTACGGCTCACGTCGCAAACTTCATTCTTATGAGTAATAGCCATCATTACACGCTCGTTGAATAATATACTATTATTTTCAATTATTTTGATGAATGTCTTCGGGTGTATCTTCCTTATATTTCCTTCAAATTTTCATCTATGTGATAATTTGTGTTATAAGGAACTTGAATAATAGTGTTTCCCATATTAGTTTGTCGTTTTAATTCTTCTTCTAGATGATTCTTCTTCGTTTCTATTTCTTTCATAATTTTCTCCTGTTCTTTTCTTAGTTTTCTTATAATTTCTTCCTCATTTGTATTTATTTCATTTAATATAAAACTTCCATCTTTTATTTTTTCACCTCTTCATTTCTTTTCTTTATTTCTTGTTTAAATTCCATTTTTAATTTGTAGTTTTCTTCTCCCATAATTCCTAGATTGATTGAAATTCCCAATCTTAGATTTTCTTTTAAATCTTTATGGTTGTTTGCTATTGATCTATAATTATCTTTTATTTTCTTCTCAAGATCTTTATTTGCTTCCGTCTGCCTGTTCGTTATTTCTACTTTTATAATTTCTTTAACTTCCTTTTCTAAGTCTTTTCCTAAATTTTCCAAATTTGTGGATTGTTCTTTTTGCGTTTTCTCAATTTCATCTAGTCTTTTATTAATTTGTTTTTCCTGCTTTTCCAAATGTATTGTTTGCTGCTCTACTTTTGATTCCAACTTTTGTCCTTGTTCTTCCATTTTCTCTCCGTGTTCTTCTATTTTTTCTTTAGATGTTAATTCGAGGTTTTGTCCTTGTTCTTCTATTTTTCTTTGCATATTTACCAGGAACTGCATAATATGGTCTTCTTTCTGCTTTGCTTCTTCTTGAGCAGTTTCTTCTTGTTTTCCTTTTATTAATAAAACTTGGTTTTTATACTCAAATAAACTATTTATTAACACAACTGAAACTTTGTAAACATTCCATTACAAAAACTTGGAGATAATCATTGCTTGTCTCGAGGAGACGAGCCTGCTGAAACTATATCTGTCATTTCTCAATAACTAATCTAGGTACCTAGCACTACCGCCCTAACATAAAGAGCATTCGACGGTAGATGGAGTAACTGTACATAAATGTACCATTTTAACACCCCTCCTTACATTTATGCTATATAACATTAAATACTTAGGTACATTACATTTAAACTTTTCCTAAAATAAACAAATTTATCCTTACATAGTGACTTTGTAAATATGTCTGCAATATTTTCATCAGAACCCACCTTAACAATATCTATAATACTCTGCATATAATATTCATTTACAAAATGATAATGTACCTCAATATATTTTGAGTTTTTAGTAAAATTTCCATACTTTGCAATATTTAATGTACCTAGATTATCTTCGTATATAACAATTGGATAATAATTTCCAATATCAAAAATTTTAACAATATCTTTTACAATTTGTAATTCACTTACAGCTTCTGATAAAGCAACATATTCTGCATAAGTTGACGCCTTAGTTACACTTCCTTGCTTTTTAGATTTCCAAAATATCACGTTACCATAAAATCTAATTACATATCCCGTTGTTGATTTACGATCCAATAAATGATCACCTGCCCAATCCGAGTCAACAAAACAATCTAATATTTTTCTATTTTCATTTTTACAATAATTTAGTTTCAAATCTTTCGTTAAATACAGATATTTCAGAACTCTTAAAGCATATTTAAAATGAGTACTGTTATAACAATTTTGGAACCTACTTAAATAATTTACACTATAACTTATATCCGGTCTAGTTCCTGAACTTATATATAAAAGTGCTCCTATCCAATTTCTATATCTAATATCAGTACATACTTCATAGGCTGGCTCTAATTTTAAATTTACTTCTAAAGGAGTATTATATAATGTAGAATTTTCAATATTGTACTTAGTAGCTAACGATTTAATGTATTGTTCTTGATCTAAAGTCATGGTATTTCTCTTACAATCATATTTAATGTTAATTCCAAGATAATTTCTTACTTCACCTAAATCTTTCATGTGAAATTGCTTTGATAACAGATTTTTAATTTCTTTAATTTTTATTGAATTTTTACAACAAATTAATAAATCATCGACAAATATAATTAAGTATACTATATCCTTTTTGTCTTTTAATACGTAAAGGCAATAATCAAATTCACTTCTTTCAAACCCTAATTCTAGCATAAAATCATGAAAACAGTTATACCATACTCTGGGACTCTCTCTCAAGCCATACAAAGCTTTTGACAATTTACATACTTTCTGTGAACCATCTTCATAGCCATTAGGTTGTGTTACATAAATTTCTGACATTATTTTACCATTCAAAAATGCAGTTTCCACATCCATTTGCTCTATAATTAAATTCATTTGACAACAAAACGATAATAATAATTTTAATGTTTGCATTTTTGCGACTGGGGAGTAGATATCATCAACAAATTCCTTTTGTTGGAAACCTCTAACTACCAATCTTGCTTTATATCTATTATCTGCTTTCCTTTTATATATCCACTTAACTTCAATCACATCTTTGTCTTTCGGTTTGTTCACCAATTCCCATGTCTTATTCTTATTCAAACTTTCGATCTCCTTATCCATCGCTGCTTTCCAAAATTTAGATTCTTTACAATTAATTGCTTCTTCAAAATTTTGTGGATTATCAGCGCAACCAAAATTTACATAAATAAAATTACTTTGAACATAATCATTTAACCTTATTGGAGGTTTTCGAATTCTATTAGTTCTTCTAGGTACTGATATTTGATTATCATCATCATCCGAAGAATTTTCATCACTATTACCTTCCTTTGAATTATTTTCAATATTTTGATTATCTATGATTTCCTCTTCTAAATTAATATCTTGTAGACCAATGCACTTCGTACCTTCCTCTATAATGTCAACATGTCTAGCAACTATAACTCTGTTGTTTATTAATACTCTATATCCAACTTCATTGTATCCTAATAAAATTCCCCAGTCAGCTTTTCGATCCCATTTTGACTTCCTTAGTTGTTCTGGTGTACGGACAAAAACTCTACTTCCATACAATCTGAAATGTTCAACATTAGGTTTATTTCCAAAAAATATTTCATATGGAGTTTTCATTTCAATGGTGTTTGCTAAAGTTCTGTTTTTGATATATGCAGCTGCGCATACTACTTCAGGCCAAAATTTCCTATCTACCCTTGCCTCAGCTAATAAACATCGTGACATATCCATGATGGATCTATTATATCTTTCTGCAGTTCCATTAAGTTCATGTACATAGGGTGGACATGGATTTAATTCTATTCCTTTTTCACTTAAGAATTTATAAATGTTAGAATTCAAATATTCCTTACCATTATCACACCTAATCTTCTTAATTTTCTTTCCTGTTAAATTTTCAACTTCATTCACGTATTCCATAAAACAATTATAAACTTGATCTTTTGATTTAATTGTGTACACCCTACCTATTTTGCTAAAATCATCAATAAAAGTGATAAAATATTTTTCTCCATTTAATCCAATAGTTGAATGAGGACCATTTAAGTCAGTGTGAATGATTTCTAAAATTTCTTTGGCTTTACTTCTATTATTTCTAAAACTTAAATTATGCATTTTATTCTCAATACAAATTTTGCATTTCATATAATCAGGTTCTAAATTTGCAGGTATTCCATCTAACATCTGATTTTCACATAAAGTTTTTAAGTAGTTAAAATTTATATGCCCTAATGTACGGTGCCACTTTTCTTTTACTGTCATACATTCTTTACTTTCATTCATTACATTTACACATATTTCATTTTTATTTATTATACTTGTCATTTTATACAATCGATCCTCCTTCCATGCAATTGCAATCAACTCTCTTTCTTTATTAAAAATTTTTGAATCATTACCTTCAGAAATTATTTTATGTTTATCTGTTATCCTAGCATAACTAATTAAATTCCTATCCATATCTTTTACATAATACAAACGTTTTTCCCCCGAAGGGACAAAAACGATATATTTCATGTCTTGCCTAGGCTTGACCTTATGAGATTACCCTTGTTAATTCTCGCTTAGAATGTGCCTCACTCTAGTCATTTTCCCTCTCTCGTCGTCCAGTCTATCACGCGCATGTCCACCAGCACTCTCCATGTTACTTGCTACAGCGTGCGCCGCGGTTTGGTTCTTCAGTACTTATTAAGTCGTCAAGCACTTAACTGGAGGTCAAGCCTAGGCAAGACATGAAATATATCGTTTTTGTCCCTTCGGGGGAAAAACGTTTGTATTTCATGACTGTGCCGTCGGCTTGACCTTATGAGATGTTTTTGGTTTCTGACGACGACGAGGGGAAGCGTACTGTGATATGAAAATGATATTGTATAATTTTATAGCTATTAAAATATGTACTGATGTTGTATACTTTTTAAGAAGAAAAACAAAGAGAAAAAGTAAAAATACCTTGATTAATTTGACGAGGTAACTAGCACAACAAAACATAATTATATATATACGCACGTACATGTTCATATTATATATTTAAGAAAATAAAACATTTTTATATAATATCTATATGTATCATTACTTATACCCTTGATTATATACACATTACGTAAATCAAATAGTTAACTCTAAAATAAGCATAAGGAAAACAATATTTAAACAGACCTAAAAGTGCTATTAACCAAGCGTTTACTCTGTATATTCATAGAAGAAGGGTTAGCAGGAGTTGTGATTTCTTTGAAATAATGTTTCAAAACATTTTTATCGGACTTCCAATTTCCGCCTTCTAGAATATATTCCATCGGTAGCCCATCGATTCTTCTTGACGAGGCCACCGCCGATCTGATACTGCCAGCCGGGAAGTTAATGTTAGCAGCAGAAAGGGCTGTTTTTGCCCAGCCAGCTATGACTGCTCTAGAAGCAGGGGCAACTTTACCCCTGGAAGTAATAAATAAAGCGTTTAAGTTGTCACAAGCATTCCTTCTATTGGCCGTCACAGAAAGCAGAGATTTAGTCCAGTAGACGGGGTCTAATTGTTGTTCGGAACCCGATGAGAGGCACCAACCAGACTGCCGGTGAGAGGAAGAGTCCGTTTTAGAGCCAAATGTCGGCCAAAACGTTACAGAGTCTTTATCCAAAGCCATGTAGTTCTCATCTATTCTTAAAAGTGTTAGGTCGTGTACCCGTATGCCGGAAGCTAGGAGCAGTAAGAGGGCGAGACGGCGGGAAACCTGGAACACGCTGTTTTCTTGAATGGATTCATTTCTTATCCAAGTGATGGGCTGTGATACATCCCAAATATATCTTTTGTTGATGGGTGGACTTGCCAGGTCTATTGCTTTTAACATGTGATGTAACAAGGGAACATTTGAGTCGTTTTGCATGGGGTTGGCCAGGGTTGATATTGCTGATTTATGAAGCCTAATGGTACGAGAGGACAGTTTCTTCACTCTATGGAGGTAACTAAGGTGAAGCGCTAGGGAGACCGCATCAATGGAACATGGATCTCGGTCTTGTTGGCGACATCTCTCTAGCCACAATTTCCACGGGCTTGCGTATGTTTTTAAAGTCGATTCTCTCCATGCCTTCTCTAGCAAGGTACGATCTTCTTCCGGCCAAGACGCTGTGACACTGGCCCACCCCGTACTTTCCAAGCCTCCAAACGGAGGCGTTTTGCTTTGGGTAGTGGAAGCCCCGTTGTTGCATCCGTTAGGTGGTGTTGTAGGTTCCGGATCTCGAATGGGTAGTCTACCGCTCGAGCTTTGAGATCGGCTCTCCAGAAGACTTTTTCCCAGCGTGGTGCTATCAGAATATATGTCCCCTCTGCGCTGTTGAGGTGGGACAGCACTCTGGGAACCAGAGAAGGAGGAGGAAAGACCCATGCTAACTTGAAATTCCATCTCCTGCTGAAGGCATCGAGGAAGAGGGCCTTCGTGTCTTTTAGATCGCGGGTTGCGTATGCTGGAACCACTCGTGATATGTTTGTAGCGAGTAAGTCGATTTCTGGGGTTCCCCACCTTCGAAAGATTAACGATGTTACTGTGGTTGATAGATGCCAATCTGCTAGATGATTTCGACGAGATAGACTGTCCGCTACCGTGTTGTAAATGCCCGGTAGAAAATGAGGGACCACTTCTGCGTTCAAAGACTCTGTCAGGCTCAAAAGCTGAAGTACCATCTGAGTTAATCTGGTAGATCTCGTCCCCCCTTGATTCTTGATATAGGCCACGACCGTTTTGTTGTCCGACTGGATCAAGATTCTTTTGTTCTGAATTTGAGAGGAAGCCTCCCGTACCGCGTGAATGATGGCGAAAAGTTCCTTTTGATTGATATGCCATGCTGTTTGACTTGGGTCCCATAGTCCTTGCATGTGTACCCCATTTAGCTGAGCACCCCAACCTACATTTGACGCATCGGTAGAGAGAAACACTGTCTCTCGGCATGCAAAAATTGGAGAGGAGTTTCTGAGGTTTTCCAGCCACCACCTGCATTCCTCTTGAGCCTCCGGATGCAATCTGACCATCTTCTTCTTTCGAAACTGGGAAAGTCGGTTGGAGGCTCTCTGAAGATGTCTCGAGTGTATCCTTCCCAGAGGTATTACAAATGCTGCGAAGTTGAGTTTTCCCAAGAGTCGTTTTGCGATCTCCCAGTTCCAGGAGTTGTGTTTTAAAATTATTTTCATGTCCTTCTCTATGGATATGACTTTCTGAGGTGGTAGCGATCCTTCGTTGGTGACAGTATCCCAGACGATACCAAGAAATTTTAGACGAGTAACAGGTTTCTCTGACGACTTTTCTAGATTTAAAATCCATCCTAACTCTGTCAGAAATTGTACGGCTTTGCGCCATATATCCTCCAGCTGACTTTGCTCCTGTCCTGCAAATAGGAAATCGTCTAAATAAACTATAACCCTTGCGCCCATGTTTCTCAGTTGAGAAGCTATCCAGTTCGCTACCCTTGAAAACGTTAGTGGAGCCGTTGACAGGCCAAACGGGAGGCAAGTGAATTGCAGTATTCTGCCTTGATGAGCAATTGATAGAAATCTTCGGTGTTGTGGTTTTACGGGTAAGTGAAAATAGGCTTGGGATATATCTAGCTTCATGAGGAAGTCCCCGGGCTGTAGAAAGTCGGGAACTTTTGTATGATTCAACAGTCGAAATTTCCTGGGGGCTAGATAACGATTTAGTCCTCGAAGATTGGCGACGGGGCGTATAGAGCCGTCTGATTTTGGGACTGGAAACATTCTTGATAGAAATCCTGTGGCCGAGGTTGAAATTTCTAAGATGCCCTGCTTCTGAAGTAAGGCTATTTCCGGCCCCATACTCCTCGCCTCGAATTTTGATTTCGTTAAGAGAGAAAAACGAATCAAGAGGGGGTTGGGAAACGAAAGGTATTGTATAACCTCCAATTATCTGGAGGACTTCTGCTGGTGCTTCTTTCTGTTCCCAAATTTGTAGGAACTCTAATAGTCGCCCCCCCCCCCTGAAATGCGTTGTCCTAGGGGAAATTGGGCTTTCGTACCTTGGACGGCACTCTTGAATTGGTATGGGCCGGAAGCTGTCGTTTCCGACGGAAAACATTCTCTGACTGATGTCGTCTGGTTTCAGGAGTTTTCTCGAACTTCTTGGAAGAAGTTGATCTTTTTTGCGTTTGCGAAAGTTTGCGCTGTGGTTTGAAGAAGCGTCCGGCGTTTGGACAGTATTCGCTTCCAGAGGGCCGAAAAAAATTGGAAGGGCCTGGCTGCTGTTTCATCAAATCCGAAAATTCTTTTTCAGAGAAAAGATGCGTAGTCGAAGGGGGAATAGCGTCCATCAGGCTGGCACGCAAGGGGTCCTTAGGAAGGAAGAGATTGCGTCTCTGTTCTATCACCTCCGCTCGGCGTCCACAAGCATACTGTAAAACATCGTCAGAAATACGGCGAAAGGAGGAATCTTGTGAGAAAGCGTCGATGATATTGGCCTTGATATCCGGATGTTTCTCTGTTAAGTCTTGAACCGCGGATGTGAAAGCCTCCCTTTGGAGGAGAAGTCCATGGACCAAAGTACCCAAAGTTGTATCCATACGAGCTAGTTCAGAATTTGAAGTGCGATGCGATAGCTCCTGATTGACTTTAAGGGCGTTGAAAACTAGAAACGCATTTAACCTCTTTTGAACATCTGCATAACGGATTGACAATAAGGAAATATCTTACTGTTTAATAATGTTTAGTTATTAAAAATAAATCTTTAAAACAAACAGGAATTACACACACTGTGCTCCAGTATGGTAAATACCATATAATTTGAATTGATTTACAGGGCCGGTTTCAAAAATCTGGCATCTCTGGTTCATCTCAATAATTTACCCTGTATGTAAGTTTTTCCACCCGTAATGGACAGAAAACAGATGAAAAATGTTTGTTACAATCTAGTTTTTTTATTTGTTGGAGGAAAAATCATGTCTAATTATTTTAATTGGAATGAAATGAACAAGCCCAAGAAATGGTTATTCATAAATTAAGAAATAAAATGAATAACAATAACCAAACAATAAAAGTTTTAACAATGTGGAACAAAGTAAAAAACATTTTAATAAACACTACGATTATAAAATAAAATCCATCTGCCTCAATACACTTTTCTTGACGGATGCTTAAATGTGTAATGACCTTTCTGATTGTCAGTGGGTAATTTCTGATAATATTATAACAGTGAACAATTCTGTCAATGAGCTGTTGCCGCGTATTTATATTTTCTTCATAGACCAGCTGTTTTAATCGCCCCCAAATGTAATAATCAACAAATTTATAGTCTGGGGATCTTGGTGCCCATGGAATAGAATCCTATCCATCGGTTTCCATAAATGGTATCTAAATGCTGGCGTACAGCAACGGCAAAATGAGGTAATGGCTCGTAGGCCCACATTAGCGAGTAAATTGGGTAAGATATTCTGCAAAAAATTTAAATAAACAAGTCCTGTTAGTGAACATCAAAAAAATGGGGTCCTATTAAGTGAGTGTTGATTACTCCTATCCAGACATTTACAGAAAATCTTTGTTGCGAGCGATATTCTCGAATCGCATGTGGATTTTCTTCGGCCCATACGTGCGAATTTCGCGAATTACTCGTATTTATTCCATCTCTGGTAAATTGTGCTTCATCAATGAATAAAGTTCTGTACAACACAAGTCGGCGATTTGCAACCCACCTTGAAAATGCTAGGCGGTGGATTTCGTCTCCAGGATGTAACCGTTGAACTAATTGTACGTGGAACGGATGTAAGTTATTTTTTCGCAACACTCTACTAACTTTGGATTGAGAAACACCTAATTGTACTCCTACTTTTCTGGTACTTATTTTTGGATTGAAGTCCACAGTATCCAGTATATTGTTGTCTAAAACAGGATCTACATTTCGTTGTGATTTTGTTTTAGGAAGAGTACCATTGTTTTTCGAGAAATTAAAAACTGATCCGAACGTTGGATGATTGGGTATTCAGCGTTGAGGTTAAATAGCCTTTCATACTCCCTTGTAGCAGCCCTACCATTACCATTGCAAAAGCCATAAACAAAAACTGATAAGGCATTTTTGAACAAAAAAGTTAAAACACTCTAAGAATACCGAACGTAATTGACAAATTGAGATCTAATGTCAAACTGAACAAATAATTTCAACCACGAGCATGTCAAATTGTCACAGCCTGCACCTATTATTACTTATCAGAAATGACCCACTGACAATCATAAAGTCCATTACACATTTAAACATCAAGTCAAGAAAAGTGTATTGAGGCAGATGGATTTTATTTTATAATCGTAATGTTTATTACTTTGTTCCACATTGTTAAAACTGTTTTATTGTTTGGTTATTGTTATTTATTTTATATCTTGATTTATGAATAAACATTTCCTGGGCTTGTTCATTTCATTCCGATTAAAATAATTAGACATGATTTTTCATCAAACAAATAAGAAAACTAGGTTATTACAAACATTTTTTATCTGTTTTCTGTCCATTACGGGTGGAAAAACTTACATACAGGGTGAATTATTGAGATGAACCAGATATACCAGATTTTTGAATCCGGCCCTGTAAATCAATTCAAATTATACGTTGCGGTGAAATAAGTGTTACCCCCCCCTATTAACTACTTTATTTTTATATCTTAAGAAAAAACCTCAAACAGGTCAATTTTTATATTAAACGTAGTATGTTATGACATAAAAGTTTCGAATGTTAAAAAAATTATTTAGTTGCAGTTACTGTTAAAGTTTAAAATTTATTTAGTTTTCAGTACACCCTTAGTTGTTACAAAACAATTCCAACTCTCCAATGAAAAAACCTACCGTCAGGCCAACAGAATTCATTGAATTCTTGCAAAGTAAGATTAAAACTCTCGAATAACTCAGACTCCGTTAATTTTTGAACCAAAGTGTTATACATTTTTGAAATCAGTGTTCCAATAGGTCTCAAATGAGGTGTCGCATGATGCACTTTCTCATTTAAAAAAATCGAAGGGATGACAGCCCCATGAAGAGGGATTATGTCAGGTTCGAAACTTTTATGGCATAACATACTACGTTTAATATAAAAATTGACCTGTTTGAGGTTTTTTCTTAAGATATAGAGACAGAGTAGTTAATAGGGGGGGGGTAACACTTATTCCACCGCACCGTATGGTATTTACCATACTGGTGTCGTTCCTGTTTATTTTAAAGATTTCTTTTTAATAACTAAACATTATTAAACAGTAAGATATTTCCTTATTGCCAATTTTAAATCTGACTCTAAAATGAATCTTTAATTGGAAATGTGAGGTAAGTGTAACAAAAAATTCAAATACCCAGGTCTAACTGTCTATGTATGCCCTCTGAAAAAATTATATTAGTTTTTAGAAAAATCATATACAGAGTGAAGTGTTGAATATGAAGCAGTCCCACAAATTTTCACGAAGACGGTCCTGGATTTTTTTGATTCTGAATATGTCAGTTAGTTGTCAGACACCATAACACACTTTCACCAAAAAATTAGACAAATCGACTTAGTCATTGAAAAGATATGACGAAATATTGTTTTGGTGAAAATCCATATTTCACCCTGTATATTAATAATCAAAAGAAGAAGACATTTTTCAATGGTCATTTGATAATCCCCTAACGTGCCTCTACTTATGGTAGAAGTATGTACAGTTCCTCGCGACTCACCCTGTATAAGCAATACAATCGAAGCAACAAATATTCCGCTAAATACAAATCTAGAAGCCATAGCAGTATCAATAAACACACCACATAAAATCAATATATGCAATATCTATATTACACCTGATCAGATAATAATAGATGAAGATATCATCAACATTTTGTCTCAAATTCCACAACCCAAAATTCAACTAGGAGATTTCAATAGCCACAACCCAATTTGGGGATTCACTGGACTTAACACTAGAGGAAAAATCATTGGGAACATTTTAACTTCACTAATTTTAAATATGTTAAATGATGGTAGACCCACACTGGAACAAAATCCTCAATTGATTTATCAATATATGATCAAAGTATCACAGCCCAAATTTCTTGGGACACTACTGTTCCCTTTCTTCATGCAAGTGATCACTACCCAATTCAAATAACAGTCTCAGAAGTTAAGCTAGCCCCATCTTCTGAAAACTAATTACAGATTCCACCACTGCATTCAGTACCTACCTCGTATTAATTTCTTCATAATTATAATCCAATACCTCGCATACGAGTCAGTGGCCATTGTTTTCTGCTGTTGCAACATCGCAGTAAGTATCGATCCATAATTCACCCTGTATATTATGATACGTTTCACTTTTAGCTAAACGAGGCGGCAACATTAGCGCAAGGGAAATTCTATGTTATGGTTGCAGTTGCAGCTTGTTAGTATTCAGACTTTACCCTGTATATCATTGTAATGTCGCGGCACGCAATATGGGAGTGTATGACATCGGGTAGAAAGATAAATATAATATAATCGCGCACTAGGTTAAATGTACCTTTGTATCTACAGCACAAACTCTTGTAAGCATTTGATTTCTTAATAACATATTTGTTTACTTCCATAAGTACCTTACTAAAATTTAGATGACAGTTTAATAGATTTAAATGTATTGATGGTTGGGTTAAATACCAATCGATTTCTCGTTCGAGAGATCGCTGGTTCTGTTGACACTATAATGTCGGGTAATTGCACGCGAGACTTGTCGAGCAAGGACGATGTGCATTCCTCTCGTACCCGCTATTGTCCAAGAGTACGTAGGGGTGAATGTACTTCAGTCTGCGATTAACATGACAGTCCTTATATCTAGGAATGACTGTTCATTGCGCGCGAGACCTGTCAAGCAAGGAAGACTTGGATTCTCTTCGTACCCACGAGCCTCCTGAGAGCACGAATGGGTAAATGCTTTTCTATCCCCGATTCACGCGAAACATTCGTTGGCAGACGAGCGTCTTCACTTGTAAAGTCGATTCATATTGTTGGACTATCTTTTTGTTGGCTTAATCCATTGTTCGACTAGTAGGTATTAGTGTGAAAAGTGTAGATTGACCAGTTGTACGCTGAACGCATTTCACTTGGATTGCTGTACAGAACTTACTAGCGCCCGCCCCACTTTAGAAATTCTGGAGGCGATGTGTTGTCCTGAAACGATTGGTTGAGGCTAAATTTGACAGCTGGAAAGGACTCCTGATTGGTGGTTCAACTCGGACAGGGTGACGCGGACTCTCTGCGCCGGGACCATAGATAAGAGATATATATATATATATATAGATTGGAAACTCCCGTTCTAACCTCTGTGCCGAGAAATGCTTACGACACCTAGCGGTTGGAACCAAACATCAAGACATGGCGGGTTTTTCGAATGTATGTATTTACCAAGTAATAATAATTACGATTGTAAATATATTATTCTTAGAAAATTTCGACTACATTTGAATAATTCTGAAGTCTAAATAGTTCTAGATGATTAATCGGATCCATAATAAAACACAGAAATAAAATACAAAGTTTATTTGAAACTAAATTTAATTGGAAATAATAATTACAATTATTTTTACATTTATTAAAAAAAATACAATAGGTAAAATATAATTAAATGTTCTCGAGGAAATCTCAGCAAACTACAATATTAAATAATAAGGCATCTAAACTGCTGGACACTTAACAGTGTGAATTTTCTTTTTCAATTTTTGATGAGTTTCAAATTTTTTTTTGCGTATAATTTTATCGGATCACTTGAATCCCCAAGTATTTGCTTCCCCTTTAGAATTAAATTAACATTTTATCCTTACAAACATTTTTTAAAACTGTTTTCAAAACCTGTAAGATATTTGAATAATAACATACTTGAGGTAAAACGGTACTCAAAATATCTATACACTTTTGAAACATTAAATTAAAATTCGTAGAGGGTGATAAAAGTGCATTTGGGGAGTATGCTCTTGCATTAATAAGAAAGTGTTCAGGTCTACTTCTATCGGAGGATAGTAAGTCACTTTTGCATTGAGAACAGGCTTTGATTTTTTGAAAAACTTTTTTGGCAACAAACCCAGCAATATAAGTTAATTTTCCTTTTTTTAATAAGGAACTGTATTCAGGCTTGAATTCTGGAATACTTACATTTGGAAAAATCTCGGGAAAAATGATATTTTTTGTTTCTGATTGAACATATGTTTCAAGTCATCCAAACCTTGAAAATCATCAGTTTCACATTTGAATGATGGGGTCTGATTGGATAAATAATTAGTGATAATGAGCGATTTTAAAGAGTTTGAAAATGATAGGGCATCAGGGTTAATGTTTCTAATTCCATGACTTCGAATCTTGCAAAAAAAAAATTTCCAAAGGATCTTGATTCAGATTACGGGTACATAAAAATTTAACACCTTCACCTGACAATTTATCCCATAGATAAGATATACCTTTCAAAGTATGTACCCAATTTTTTAATGACGGTGTAATGAATTTTTTATCATTTTTCAAAAAATACATACTATGAAAAACTTTAATTGCCTCTGCCCAAAATACTCTGTGTCCAGATTTTTCTGTAACTGCACACCTTAAAATTTTCCCACTCTTTATAGATAGAGAAGCTCCATTGACACTGTCAAAAACTTTATCTATAAAAAGTAGAAATTCAGCAGTACTTGCAGCTTTTTTTGGAATTCCCTCAGATTCATTACATGCCATCCTCTTTAGGACAGCGGCAACATTATTACTAAACACTTGTGCAGCTACAGAAACTTTCATTTTTTTTTGTATTTTTGACATGGTGGAGGGTCAAATTTTTACATAATCTGTAATCATCACTTTCAGCCTGCTCTACTTCAAAAAGCTTTAGATGATCCCAGTACGCTACCTCCACATCTTCTCCTCTCCATTTAAATACTGCTGGATATTTAAAAAAATTATTCCTTTATGATTTTAGAAGATGTGGACAATCGTATAAAGAAACTATTTCTTTTTTTCCAATCAACAAGCCGCACATTTTATTTTCTTTCCCCTGGCTAACAAAATACGGTCTCGTTTCAGCATATAATTTGTTAATTGCCGCAATATTCGCAGATCCTTGATCACACACTATGCTCTTCACACTGAGACCAGCATCAATACAGGATTTAACTACCTCTTTGATAGTTTTTGCCAAAACATCCGTTTTCATTGCCCCTTCATTAAAATAGTAGCATATAGGCTGTTTCCATTTTTTACAAATGCCACATGCCATGAACAACATTGCCTTATCAGCAATGATAGGTAACCTAGCGCTTTCTCCATTATCTTGGAAACCATTTATAATATCTTGACCTTTGTTATATTCCAAAATAGGATCCAACTGCATTTCATCAAAGACAATACTGCACAGTTTGTCTTTGGATGCCATTTTTTGAGATTTTTTTTTAAAGAATCCATTATTGTATTATTTAACCCAGTTTTAAAAGGGATACTTCGTAGAAGATTTGTTAATGTTTTCCTGGAATTAGCAGCAAATATCCTTCGAAACAACCTATATCCTTTGGGGCTTTGCTTTAAAAATGATAAGAATAGAATTTTTTCATCCAAGGTGAAACGTCTTCCCTTGGGATTTAGTTTTTGGCACCGCAGCTGGTACATAACAAAATGATATGTCGGTGGATTTAATACTTTTAGAAAAGAGTCTGAGTTGGCAACTTTTTCCATACCTTTTATTTTATCCCTCAAATTCTCACAATTGTAATTAAGTCTTCTTGCGATTTTTCTCAAATCTGAGGCAATTTTATAATATTTTTTCACCTTGGGAGTCAATATTTTAGCCACAGACCACTTACCCTATAGACACCCCACGCCCGTTATAGAACGTCGTACCCATTATATAGTTCTAATCCTGATCATCGGATGTCGCTAGTAGCTTCTGGCACCTGCTTAGTAGGCAACTTACAATTTTAGGAGCGTCAAGATCCATCTGTTGTTCTGCGTCAAAAGTAACAAGAATGGCGCAAAATTCAAATCCAATGATGGCGCGAAATTCAAACCCAATAAGAATAACGTGAGAGTACGGAAAAAATTAAACAATTACAAATTTTCTTTTTTTATTTATTCGTTGCAATAATACAAATCTAACAAAGTATCTTAACACTTAGAAGTACATAGAAATTTAAACTACAAACCACAATTAACTTATATACAAAAAAAATCTATAGCTATTTAACTTCCAACTGAATAAACCCCTCTACATTGTATATAAAAAGAAGAAAAATAATAAAAATCCATTACCTTTTTTAGCATTCTATTACGTTTTTGTGTGGAATTTTGTTACCAAAAAATGTTTCCTAGGAACAACGCTGTATCCCACTAACGCAATGAGGAACGCAACACTTTTTGAATGAAGGCATGTTGTCTATTTTTATAATCACTATTACTTATAGTAGTTAATAGCACACACAACTGGCAATAATAAAAAAAAGTAAATAGTTCAAACAACGGTAAGCAAAAACAAAAACAAGTCACAACTGACAATAACAACGATAAAATGGAACCACACCTTAACAGCGACATCACTTTAGATTCGTTTAACAAGAGAACTCCCGATTATGGCAACCAGCATTACAATCGCGAGCTATGATATTTGCCTACTCAGACTACTAGCGACATCCGATGATCAGGATTGTAACTATATTTTCGTTCAAGGTCTTGTAACCTGCGCGGGTTGTCTATAGGGTAAGTGGTCTGTGATTTTAGCCCTTTGGGTACCAGTGTAGTATAGTAAGCTGACACGCCTTTTCAAATCTAAAAAAACAAAAATTAATGAACAGAGGAAAAAGTGTTGTCTCAAATTAAAATAATACACATTATCTCTTTTATTTATTGAATATAACAAAACTAATTACTTGATATTTTTGCTGGTGTCGAGACATGAAAAGATAAAACCAACATAAATTTTTAGTCTAACAAATTTGAATGATACAGAAATGTACTTAATTTAGCATTGATTAAAAATACTGATTGGTAAATGAATATATGCAATTCAGCATCAAAATTGATCTAGAAAAAACATAAAATTACTTACTGTCTATATTTGATGATGTGGAACTCTGTCCTATTTGAGCAATTTTGCTAGCACCAAATTGAATATCTTCAGTCACAACTGGATCAGTAACAGGAACATCTAAAAAAAATCAAAGAAATATTCATGTTTAATCAAAAACCATTGAATTTGTTTTAAAATCATTTCTCATCTATACTTATAGTCTCAAAAAATTTATATTACTTTCAAAATACTAATTAATGGAACAAATGTGTCTTTGAACAATTTTCTAAAAAGTAATACTCACCTAATCTAGCATTGTCTGGTGAGTCAACTAACAGCAATGATGGAACTGCATTTTTCTTAATGGTTCATATGTGCCTGCTTCCCACATAAGCTGCTTCAGCTCCAAAATGTGCATTGCAAATTCTATGCAATTCACGAATCCTTTGCAAAGGTTTTTGTTTCAAATCTAAGCGTCCAATTAAAGTTAGCCATTGATTGCATAAGTAGCTACAATATAATACAATATTTATTATAATAATTTAAATACTTGAGATATCAAATAAAATTAAAAGTTCTCAGAACTTAAATCATCAAAGTCTAAAGCATATTGAGGAAATATATTTAAGAAAAAACAGTTTATACCATGTAAATTTTTGTTTGAGATAAAATGTATTTTGTAAATCGTTGACAATATATATAATTTTAATTTACCTGCTGGTTATTTGGAAAACGATGCATTTGAAACACGTTTTTTCCAGAGTTATTGCATCCAGGAACACAGCACATAAAACCCATTTTTTAATAAAAGTTTTTAAAATGATTAAACGCAAAGAATATTATTATATTATAAAAAGCACAAAAATAAACACTGTCGTCACAAGTCAACAAACAAATGAAAAATGAAATATAAGGGTGTGACCGTGACAGATATGAAGTTTGGAGAAGTAGGTTATCTATGGTTTGACATATAGTAGCGTAGCTAGCACCTCTTGCGGTTGGAACTTCAACTGCTAAAGAAAGAACTGTCATTTACATAAATGATTCCTGGCCATGGCCGGGACTTCTTAATAATTACTAGTCTTTGGTTGAAAACTATGGGTTTCACCCTACAGGGGATGTCCAATTGGTAATTAATAATTTCCCGGGTAGTTTGGAGGATATTTTTGGAGAATTTTTGGAGTATTTAGACGGGATTAATGAAATTATGACCTGTGCCGGAAGCCATTTTGTTGTTTGGGGCTTGGCAAAGCTTGGAAATATTGTACTGTAAGTATTTGAAAAATATTTTGATCAATACTTGAATCCACTCAAGCAGAGTGTTTTATTTGACTCAACCATGAGCGTAGTTGTTCCTAGAAGTCCCTTATGGATTCATTTTTTTATACATAGGTGGTGATGTCTGTGTTGGTGAGAAATTTGGATTGTTGAGATCAGAGTAGGCCTGTATCACTTGCTGGGAAGCTAACACCTGTACCAAAGATTGAATCTCGATCTGGCCAATTGGTAAGCATGTATTATGATAATTTCTGCTCTTTTTCATTGGGGGTTATGGCAGATGCCATGTCAGTTTTTTTTGTTGTTCTTTTTTTTATATATGTTGCTGGTACTAAGGAAAAAGTGACATACTTATTTGCTTATAGACCAATTTTAATAAATTACTATAGGGTTAAATAGGGTGTTGGGATAAACCTGATTTATTTTATTATGTAGGTGGGATACGAGGTGTACAGGAAAAGTACAATAGTACTGTATGAAGCTATTACTGGTACTGTCCAGTAAAGATTAAATGGTGTGACCTTACTTGGTACATACCCGATATGTGTAGTACGTATTTGCTGAGTACTAATTAGTTCTTTTGTTTTATTTTAGAGATTCCTTATTCCAATTTAGATTCCGATTTCTGATTCCATATTCTACGTTCTAGATTTTATGATCCAGATTCCATGTTCTAGATTCGATAAACTATATTTTGATTCCATTTCATTCTGTATCCACTCTAATTTCTATGAAATTCTACTATTGTTTGGTTTCTGTTCTGGGATGTTGTGCATAATCCAACGCCAGTGTACCACCATATGCACTCTTCTGGACTAACCGAAGGGTATCGATGCAAATAATTTGATGAACGAGCTAGTTATCTCCTATCGGTGGAAGTCGGAGTTCGTCGATAGTCGTCACACGTAGTCTCATCGTTCTATCACGCAAGTTTTTAAACATTTATCATAAATTTGTACATAACATCACACTGTTATTATAATATTAAGTCATTTAGGGGGGGGGTATTGCGCTATAGTGGTTTTTACTGAATATTTTGAATGGTTACGCCATATATCATTGGCATGTAATAAACTTACGTATTATTTACTACCAATGCCTGCAACTAATGCAGTACATCCATATATATATATATATGTGTGTTTTTTTTGTAAACTAATGTAATATCATCAATACCTATTGATTACTTGATTTTATGATAGATTAAGGTAACTTGTGGTCACGTATGAGCTCATATGTCATCTCTATGCATTGGTGTAGATTTATTATTCTGTTTCATTATTATTTATTGTATAACATGTAATATAGGTTGCATACTGTGCAGGATTGTTGCACTGTATAAGCATATTTATGCTAATTAATTGATTTTGTGCGTTATCGGAAATCAAGTGTTTGCCAGAGGACGTATGTTTTGAATTTTTAATAATTTGACAGTTAGTATTGTTTGGAACTCACCGTAGTACCATACTCGATGTACCTGTAGATTAGTCACCTCTATCCAATTTTATAAGTTGAATTATTATAATTTGAGGATTTTACAATTAGGGATTTATACTTGGGATTTTATAGTTGGGATATTTTAATTTGAGGATTTTACAATTTGGGGATTTCACGGGTATGATATAACTTTCACTCATCGGGAGAAAAGTATAGTTTGACACCCATGTTGCTAGTGCTAGGTGATAACTAGCCTAGAGTTCACCTGAGGTTATATTATTGTATAGATATTTTGGGGTTTACGACGTTATTCGGGGGATAGATAGGTATCATAAATTGTTTAGATATCCTTCCATTTTCTTTTTTTTTTTTGGGTTTATTATTATAAGTCGACTGTGATCAAATTACACATTGAGTAGTCTGTGTCAATAAATTGTAACTTGGGATTTGAACATCTGACTTTTATTTCCTCACCTATTTGGTAGTCTTAGTCTTGATTCCGTTTTTTGTCGTTTGGATGGTTCTTCAAAACCTCTTTTCACAGGTGGGCTGGTGCAAATTAAATGCTCAGCTACAGATTGTCGAAAAGCCATCAGATCGAGGATCTTCTGTTTTGGAACACCCTAGTGAACAGCTTGAGTTTTATTTGACACCAATACAACCTTCCTATTGTCAAACCATTTCGTAACAACAATGCCATCCCTACTTACGGATTCGACTCAATAGACTCTTCCTTTTTTTTTCATTTCCTTTTGAGTTGGTAGCTTCAGACCAAAACAACTATTGCAAATATAGACTTTGCAGCAAGATACTGCAGCAGATTGTATGAGCTGAAATAATTATCAATCACCAGAATGTGATTTGGTTCAGTAATACGTTCGGAAAGCTGCATAACTGTAGCTGCGGATGCACCAAAGTTCATGTAAATTGGATTGATCTCTGTAGTTTTCCCCTGATATATTACGAAGTCATAAACCATACCACTCTCTCCAGCTTGGACGTAAATCTTAATTCCCCACTTATTGGACTTATTTTTAAGATATTGCTTCACATCAATATTTCCCTTAAATGGGACAATTTGTTCATCGACGCAAAGATTCCTCTCTAGTGGAAGTTCTTGGTACCTTTTCATTAGTGCGTCATATATACAGCGGACCTTCCGTAACCTTTCCTTATTGGACTCTTCTCTACTAGTGTGTAACATGTCTATCGACCTGTTTCGATTTTACGAAATAATTTCGATTTTACCGCTCGCCGTCCTAGTAACCAGGGTATGGTAACTCTGAACGAGCGATGGTGCGGCCACCTACTGGATCGTAAAATTTACTAAAATTGCTGATTTAATGAAAACTGTAACGCTGCTGGTAGTTATTCTAGATATTTGCGCATGCCTCACGGCTACGGCTCACATTGTAGCATAGACAAAATAAAAGAGACGGATTGAAGTATAGGCGATATAAGGCATAGCGTTTCTGCTCAACTGACCCGCGCATCGAGTCGCTGCGGTCGCGCGAACTACAAGACATCTTACACAAGCAGAATAGAATAAAATCCTTTAAAATATCATAAATTACATTACACTCCAACATTTCGCCTTTAATGTTGATAAATATTATAAAATATCATTGTATATTAACTTTTAAGTCATTAAAAATGAAAATATACAAAATCAATCATATATTGGTTGGTGTGAATCTGACTTCTGTTTGTCAAAGTCAAAGTGTCAAAAATTAGTAATGGATGATGAGAATTTGTGTATATTATCTTTGTGATGAGGTGAGTTGGATTTAAGATTAGTTTCGTTTTAAATTCATTCAGGATTTTAGTTCTAATAAAGGAAATAAATGTAAGTGAACCTTTAAAATGTCATCACCAGGTATAATTCGTCATAGTTGTATTGCAAAAAATTGTAATAGCAAATATTGTTGGCAACTTCGCAATTTGGAGTTTAAGAATAAAATATTTTTCAAGTCTCCATCTGATATTAATCAACAGTAGTACAAAATTTTAGAACGTCCTTATACATCCAAAGATCAAAGAATGTGTGAAGATCATTTCAATAATAATGCATTTACAAGTACCTATAGTTGGACATAATAATAATACCCAAGCTTTTGAAAATACTGTATTGCATGTAAAACGAAAGCGTATTTTATTCTGACAATAATGATGGTAAGAGGTGTACCAAACAAAAATAATTATTTTTTCTTTGTAACTTAATGTACTGCGTATAATTTTTTTGGTTTCAGACCTGTTCCTGTCTTCATAGAAATGGTTAATTTACCTAGTTTTTAATTCCTTTTTATAAAAATATTTGTTTTTTTGTCAATTATTTTAAAATAATGTACAATTGGATATGATATTGGATTAACTTTCTTAAATATAATGTAATTTTAGTAGTGCAGTTTAATAAAAATTTTAAATGTGTCTTGATTTCTTATTTATCTAAATTGTGTCTTGAAATTGTTTAATTATAATCATTTCATTAGAAAAAATGAAATTTTATTTTATTTTTTCTAATGAAATAATTATATAATAAACAATTTTTAGACAAATTGTAAAATTCACCTACCCATAATCCAAACTAACACATTTAAATATCCCGCCTTTAAAAATTAGTTCCAACAGCCCTTCCTGGTGCGCTTCGATCAACGTGATGCCAACTGTTAATACAGGATCGACAACTCTCATTATATATTATTTCTCTATGCATTGTAGTTTTACGCCATTTTACGGTTCATGTATGTCGTGCTTCGAGTTTGTTGTTGAAGTGTGAATTAGTTAATATCATCTTTCAATAATCATTATCGAAAAAGACAATGTCCAAATTTATTGTGAAGGAATGTAATGTATATAGTGAACTCGGTAAGTTTAATTTTAGTGAAATAAAACAAAACATCTTTCATAACATAAAAAGTTACAAATTACTAAAGTAGTTTTTTGTTTATACAGCTTTATACTTCCAATCCAGGAAGAACAGCTTTTAATTTTATGGAACGAAGTGGGAACAAATACTCGGATTTGAAGAGGTAATTTTTTACACATATATTTATTGAATGTTATTTAACATGATTATATGTTCTAGATTATAAACCAAAGAAGTTAATGGACATTTGTTTGTATCAATTGTATCCCACAAGAAACAATTCCATCTACAAGCAAATAGTGTGTAAGAAGTATTGGTGTGCATTAAAGCCATTCTGAGTGGTTGATAATCGTATGAAAAGTAATATAAATCTCATATAGTATAATTATATTTGCAAATGATGAAATTCTTTGCAGATACCAGGATCATTATGGAACCATCTATGGAGACTCCCTCCTTAAGAAGTGCCAATAAAAGTCTACTGAAAAAAGGTCGAACAATTTTCAAAGGTAAATAGTTTCGAGAAACAAAATAAATATTCAAACCTTCACAGTACTATGTGTTTGAGCTAATTAAAATTTTTTATAAATATATTGATGATAGTTATATTGTCCTCAAGATTGACTAGATTAAACGATGAAATAAAACAATTTAGTTTGTTTAATATCATCGTTTAGTATGGATCTTCATCAAGTAAAAGACTCTTCTATTCAATTTACTAGATTGGCATTGTAAACTACAATTTGTTATTAGTATGTAAGTTTTGGTTTTTAGCTAGTTTTATTTGTAGCAACCTGTAAAAGTCAATGTTTTTCGCATTTTTTAATGTATATATAGCTGCCTACAGTACCAGTTGATCAATTTGTTCAAGTTTTTTAAAAAATCTCGATACCACTGTTTTCCTTGAAACTTAAAGGAAATTTTCACCTATTGTAGGCTCCTGTATATTTATATTAAATACATTTGTGTGCTTACTAATATCACTTTTCTTATTTGCAGAACTTTTATGAAACAGTTGACTGAGATAAAAAGTTGAGACAAAAGATATAAAAATTTCTTTGATTTATCATTATTTATTTTATCCTTTTGCTTTTTACATAATTGTTTTATATTTAATTATTTCTGCAATCCATAGTGTGAGCTCACTATTTCTATATTTGTTTTTTAAACATGCATTTTTATTACTGTTGATGAAAACTATAATCATATTATCTAATTAAAAAGTTTTCATCACCTTACAGTGCATGCTGATTCTTTTCAAAATTATTTACTCAAATTTTATTTATTAACTATTGTATTGTTAAGCTCTTATATTATGTCTTCCTGTTTGTCTTGAAATAAATGAAAAAAAAACGATCTGTTTATTATGTTATTTTTGGTAATGAATAAAAGTATATAAACTTGTTGATTATTGTTTAATTTTTCCCACTTCAGGCATTGTATGGTCCATATTTTGACATTTCATTCAATCTAACTTGACTATTTGAATGTTATTAATATAATATCAATCAAATGTTGAGTTACTTTAAATGAAATATCAAAAAATGGACCATAAATGTCATATTTCAATAAAAGTAATATTACAGTAATTTTGAATATGCCGCCAAAAACTGTTAAATTACAGGAATCTACTTTTTCGGCAGTTAGCGAGGACCACAACCATGTAAAAGGTGTTAGAGCTTACTTTTCCGACCTGTAAGATGGCGCCACCCGTCAAAATTAATTCGCCCTAGTTAGCGCCACGGTCAAATGCCTATCTATAAGTATGTTATCTGTGATAGTAACCACTTCCAATATAGTTCTGTGATCTAAATTTCTCCTACTCTCGTTGACCGTTAAGACAATTGACATAATATGATGTAAACGGTCGATTCCATGGGGTGGTTTCATCCCTTTCCGTTACCGACCCTTGAGTAGCAAGGACGTATCTTTTTATCGTCTCTTAAATTTAATCAAGTTTTACCTTAAATTGCTGTGGTAAGTCCAAAATTATAATTTATAATTATTATGCTTTTTCTAAAGTAGTGGCTGAGATAATTTTTTTTGTGCATTTCTTATTTTTTTTACAGAGATAGACGAATATACACATACCACATTTGCTAGATTCTGTGTTGTAGAATACCTAATTATTTTCAAAGATAGATAACATTTGCATTTTAACCTTTTCAAATATTCCGTTATCATGAAAACCTGCCAGTGCCGGCTTCACATTTCATTAAACATTTTATTTTTTAGAAATGGTTTATTCATAACTTCTTGCCATAATTAATTCTTTCAGGTCATTAGTACTTTTTTAATTTGGCTGATAATGGGACATATATGTTGGAAAGCTTTCAGTAAATTTAAATTTCATTATTTCAAACACCGCCTTCCTTTTTTACCTGAAAAGCTAAACCAACATTATGTGCCCCATTACATTTAAGTTCCTACATATCCCTAATCCACCTGAACTTCTAGGTAAGCACAGCCGCCAGGATACCGTTATATTACAAGATACCGTTACATTCCATTACCACTAGGATACCCCTAGGTATCTAGTTTCAATTTCAAGACATCTATACTTCAACTTCAAGACATCTCTACTTCAACTTCAGGACGTCTTTCGCTTCATCTGTTTCGACAAGACCTCTCCATCAGCTTCAACTAAGCTAAGTACCTTCATGAAGTACAGGTTTCTCACTTTTTCCTTTTTGTTTTTTCCTCAAGGCAGAATAAAGTTAATATTTTAAATTTCTTTTTTCAATTTCTTATCTACCCGGCTGTAAGAGCTGTAGGGGATCGTGTCCGGGTTCATGTAAGTTTGTAACTTTTTAATTTTTAACTTTCATTAAATTCTACAAGGTGTTTCTACCTTTCTCACCTTAGTTTCTTTTCTTAAATTTAGATTATCTTTTTTCCGTCGATGTCTAAAAAAAGGTAGTGGCGCCCTAAGCTTTTATAGTCTGTCAACCCTCTGGCATACCTAGTGTGACATCAACATGGAGTCGATCCACCCTTGAGAGAGTCTCTAGCCGGGATCTGTCTCTTGAGGAGAGAACAGTGTTACAAGTGATATCAACGAGATGCAGAGTGTTCCGCAAGTTAAAAAATCGTTTCAGGGACATATCATTTCAATACCATATGACGAGCTCCAGTACAATTTTACTCTAGGAAATTTTAAGTTCCCCATAATAATATGAATTCCAATAATCTTTTTTATCTCTACAAGTGTTGTTGGAGGAAATCTTGGAACATTTTTCGAAGAATAATTATTTATTTTCACACTTCATGCGTTTTTGAAAAATAATATTTTTCAAAAACAGTGACCGTTTAACTAAGGAGCAACAACTACTTCCCGTGCAATATGCACCACCGGATATTGAATTACACCCCAAAGTCAAACGGGGTGGTAAATTTAAAAGATATTTTAAAACCAACCATTTTGGTTTGCGATTAGCAGGGACAACACAACTTGTAGAGCGGTTTTGGCGTATTTGCGCCTCATCTAGTATTGTCGAAATTTACCAGAAATGATCCTGGAATCGGTGTTGTAGGAGGAGAAATATAAACTTCTCGTCTGAAACTGCAAATATGCTTAAAGTCAGGATTTGTGGTGTCGATTCTTAAAAAAGAAATTGTGGATGATGCCTGAATTCCTAAATTTTCCAGTTCTTTTTGTTATATGTGGTGTGGTATAGTAGAGCATACGTTGGACAAAATTAGTCTTTCACTAGGGGTGATGAGCCTAAGTGCTTGGATTTCTTCATTATCTGTTTTTATGAGTCCTTGTTACTAGAAAAGTATGAGCAAACTCGATTATTTGAGATTCTAGTCGAAAATAAAATATTCTTAGGATGTATTTTTTGCCTATAGCGTAGAGGTATTCTTCGATATTGACATTATTTAAAGAATTAAACACAATGGCCTGTTGTTTAGATGGAAAATTTGGTTGTTGTGGTCTGCTAACAATATTTGAGTATATTGCTTGAGGTTGCGTTGGATGCATAATTGGAGGTGCTGGTTGATATTTATTGATGATTGTTGAGGAGTAGTTGCAGTATTGCCAGTTTTGTCAGTATTTGCCTGAATACGGCCCTCTCCCGTATTAGGCTCTGCAAAACTTTGAGATAAGTAATGATATTGGTGTTCTTCTTGATTGGTTTATGTTGAATTAATTTGAATTATTCGGTGAAAATAATTTCATATGCTTACTTTTATATGATGTGTAACACTGTTTAAGTATCACTTTTATACATATTTGAAAATAAAAAACTGAATATTTTAGTTAATTTGGTGAGAAATATCGGAGCTGGTTTTACACAAATTGTATATCGCGCTTATCTAGAGTCGAACTCCTAAACTAATATATGAATGAACAGTTATTGAATACAATAATATGTAAGTTGGTTTTCTCAAATTTATTTTGTTATTCTGCAAATAATCATACAACTATTAAATATAATAAGGAAGGTTTTACCTGAAAAGAATAATTAAATTACACGTTGATACCAATACAATTTATATTGACAAGATCTAATACACAATTGGCACTGATGTAATTGTGACGTACGACATTCCAAATACAAGATGATCAAATAATGAGTACTTTTATGTGGAATTTACACCTCCCCATCTTCAGTCACTTTTTCAGCTGAATAAAGTGACAAATTACTGGTGTGGAAACAATTTGACAGGGTTCAATAGAAGATGATTATGAGTGTCCCGTTATATTCATAAGTAGTTGGTCTCTTACTCCAGCTATGGCTCACTTGAAAACTATTAGCAAGGTTTTAAGGATTGGTAATTTGAATATTTGTTATATCGAGTTTGATTTGCAGAATTTATATCTATCTATTTAATTTTTTGTTGTGTTGTTGTTTCCTCTCTCAATGGCTGTCAAAATGGCACCATTAAATATCACATTTTATATGGGAGTTAATTTATCAGCATAAAAATGAAGCAAAACTTGTAACTTATGAACATATTTCGATCTATTTTGTTTTGTGTTCTTGTTCTAAAAAGAATATCCAGATATTGGAAATGGTACGTGTGAAGCAATCATCATAGCATTTAGCATTGACTTGACATTTAAAAGTTAATCGATGATTGCCCGCAAGTCACTACTTGAGTTCATTTTTATATCCTTTCCCTTTCTTAGTTATTAGTCATGTGACCAATGATTTCAAGCAATTGGCTACGTGAATCTTTAACCCTTTCGGTACGACCTGTTTCTGAAAACTTACAACGTCGCAATGTTAGCACATATAAATGGTTTCTTTCTTTCTTGGTATAGGAACAAACCTAACATCATCTGTAACCATTTTTAGAACTGTCTGGTTTTCGTGGAACCAACACTGGAAAGTGTCTGAAGCTTGTCATTACCCAAATTGCAATGAGCACGTTTTATGTGCTTGAATGTCTGGAAGACACTAAACTAAAACCACCAAAAAATAAATAGAAGTTGATCAATATCCGCTAGATGAAACTTGGTATCCAAACCATAGTATGTCTAGTGGAAAACATTGCGTGTGCGTTCAGCAATGTTACGTCAATCGTGTGGAAATAGTATATTGTACAACAAGTGGAGGAAGTTCAACTTTTCTCACGAGTGTGGAAGTTTGTGGCGAGTGCCGCAAACACACAATGATGTTGCACAATGATTTGTAATCCAAGAACCGCTAGCAGTGTTCACATATTTTTTCAGTGGCCCATATACAGATCTATCGAGGGGTTGCAGTTTATGCGAACAGTGCGGGGGAAGGACAACACTGTTCCCGTTCTCTTTCAGGAAGTCTAAAGCACCAATGTGAATCATGGTTATCAAGCAACAGGAGAACTGGTTTCTGTACAGAACATTTGGTGTGCTTAACAAAATGCTTACACCAATCTGAAAAATGGTTTGCTGTCATCCATCCTGAAGGATTCGCACCTCCACAGCTTCCTGGCGGAGCACTGGCTAACATATGTGGCCTGAAATTTACTCTAGGAAATATAAAGTATGGCGGAACACTATTTCCTAGAGCCGAGACTGCAACAGTCAAAGTCACTAATGTCCCTCTTTCTTGTGAAGTAATTTTTCCAATTTGTTTGAAGCCTCTCCTGGCTGCGATCCTGTCTGGTTTTTGGACGGTAATGATACCAGTCTCGTCCATATTATATATATATATATATATATATATATATATATATATATATATATATATATATATATATATATCTTCTGGCCCAATTTTAAGACGATTTAGAACAGTGCTTAGGTTAACGAAGAATTGTTCTACATTGGACTTATTGAAACTGGTAGCTCTTGCCAAACTAGTCGCTTCTGGAGTTCGGATGGATAGTTCCCTATGGTCCTTCATAGAAAAAGTTAATCAGTCTTCACCGGCCATTTTTTTGGTATCCCATTGTGGAGGATATTTTAATTTCAATGCCACAGCATAATCATAAGCAAAAGCTCTTACTTGCTTTGGTGCTAAACCATAATATATATCTGCAGCTGTGAGAAGTTAATTCGCCAAAAGAGTTTCTTGCTCGTCACTGAAAACCTAAAAAAGTTCAATCCTTATTCAAAAATAAAAAATAAATAAAACCACCTTTCACCTGTCGTCGTTTAGAATATCCGACATGTGTTGTTGGCATCTCGGTAAGCCCATTTAGGACATCTTGGCTTACTTTCAGTAAAAATCTTCTCAGAGTTCTCTCCGAAATGACAAACAAAGTCCCTCGCTGCACCCCTTATTGATCTATTTTCTAATTTTACCAGTCTAGCTGCTCTTAACATAATATGAGGCGGAGTCGTGCCTCGGTCTGTCTTTCTTTTATAGTTTCTCATAATTCTACAAATTAATTTAAAAAAAAAATTATTTAGAATGAAATTCGACACCGAGTAGGTTGCCAAACACTCGGGGAAAATTGCAATTTACCCCGGGCGTAATGGGGCGTTTAACCCCAAAGGTACTTTTGACAAATTTGGTGTTTTTTGAAATATAGATAAAAACACAGTTCTAAAAATCGTGTTGTCAAGCAGAAAGCAGGAAATGAGATATTGCGCATTTTCGTATCACTAATATTCAAAAAGATTACAAAGTAACTGTGAAGGTAAAAATTTACTTACGCGTACTGTGTATGACTGTAAACACGTCCACACTTCACTGCTGCGCTAACATGACTGAAACTCTCCACAAAGAGACGGTTGGTATCTAGGATGGGATAACGTGAGGTCCCAGCGTTGCCGGATGTAACATTAAAAAAGAAAATCTGATACGGCAACTTACCTCTGCGGCAACAAGCCCCGGTCTCCCCTATATTCTATTTATTCATACACTTATACAGTGTGTCCAATTAAGTCGGCATCTTATAGAAAACTTTTTTATTATTAGTTTTATGAAAAAAGTTATTCTTTATAAAACGTTCTGCATGGTCTAAAACGTGAAACACAACCATCAGATATTAATTTTTTTAAGGCGTATACGAGGTTTGTCAAAAAATATGAATTTTTGTCAAGAGTAAAGTAGGGTAAGGTTGCCCAATTTGGACCAGTTCTTACAGTTGCACAAGTTTGACTTGAATGTTTGAGAGTGACTTGAGTTTGACTTGGAATTAAGTCAAACTCAAGTTTAAACACATTAATGTTCTAAAAGACTAGTCATTTAATCGGTTTCGTTTTTTTGTGACTGTCAAAGAAACTCTCGAAAAATAGCGTTCTATACAGACTGATGTTGATGGAGTGGCAAGAAAGTCTCTCGCCATTTTTGATAAAGTTGGAAATGCGGTTTCGTGCCGTTTTCACCACTTAAGTTTGTCCTCGGTACTATCAGCTCGTGATTCAGCTGCGTTTTCAAAATTATCGGAAAACGAAACTATATCGATGGTCTATTTCCATATGCGTCTATCTACAAAATGTTAATTATACAGGAAACACAAAAGAAAGTTTGATACACTCTATCAAATCAAGGTCTACAAATTGCCCTGTGAGGTATTACGAATATTTCAACTTATACAGTTCATGATTGTTTTTTATACTAATTTGGTAAAAAAATCTTAGGCAGTGACTTGTAAGTACAAAATTAAATAAAAAAACGCAGATAGCTACTTTTGGTATTAATATATTTTCTCAAAATGGTGGTGGTGTTTAAATAACATTTTAGTTTACACTTCTCAGTGTAAGGAGGGCCCATCTTTCTTTCAGAAATGATAACTTTATTTTTCTTTGATTTTGATATATAAGCAAGACCTGCATTTCTAAGGCGTTTCGCTGTTGCTTTGATCGAATTTAGTCTGGTCGAGAAGTGAGTTAAAACGAAGAGAGAAAAAGGTGGTCTCCGTTTTTTAACAATAACTTCAAAAATATTAAAAAAAGCTCCATTTTGAAAAATGATTCTAAAAGAGGAGAAAATTTCATAAAAAAAAGTCTGGATTCCCGAAATTGTAGTTCCATTATTTATAATTTTAATTTAACGTTGAAAATAGCGTTCCACGCGGCAGTTTCAACGTTGTGATGTCGCCGCCAAACAAACTAATCGTCAGAAAATAATTTTTTTATAATATTTATTATCAATATAAAAATTTGAATAAATTATAGTATCATTGAGACACTTGAAGGAATACAATCCAGTTTACAAAAAATTTTTAACTTGATTTTTGTTTAAGTTATCCAATTGTTAATTAAGTTATTTTTCATGAACTCAAGATAACATAAAATCTATCATAAACGTTTAAATAATTTAGCTAAAAATCTTTTTCCTCTTGGAGCTTACTCTGATATACTCAATAAACAAGATTCCGGTATAAAAATTTATTAAAGTTTTTTTATTTGTTTATAATGAATTTTTTAAGTTAACAAAAAATGAAAAATCCGAAAAATGTAGTTAAAAAATTTTTTTTGCGAAATCTTTGATTTTAAATGTTTTTGTATGTATTTTTTACATTTCATTGCTTAGTTGAAAATTTTTTTACATCATTTGTTTAAAAATTTTTTATAAACAAATAGGCAAATTTAATATTTAGAAAAACTTTTTTTTTGCCATTATATTGTCAGAGTGAAATAATGATTTTTAGACAAAAAAAAATTTCTTAAAAAAATTTTTTAATTGTTAATAACCGTTTTTTTATTTATCTGACCTTTAAATTGTTAATTAAGAAATCGGTTTTTTTCTAAAAATCATAATTTCTTATTTTAAATAAAATTTAAAAAAAACAATTTTTTTCAACAATATTTTCATTGTTTACTTTATGAACAATTTGTTATAAACAAATTCTGACTTTTATATAATTTTTTTTTCGTTACTTAGAAAAATTATAAATATAGTTATGTACATCAAAGTAGTGAAAAAAATTTTTCTATATTTTTTTTGGCATTTTTAAATATTTCACTACATCAACATTTTTTTCACTACTTTGATGTACATAACTATATTTATAATTTTTCTAAGTAACGAAAAAAAAATAATATAAAAGTCAGAATTTGTTTATAACAAATTGTTCATAAAGTAAACAATGAAAATATTGTTGAAAAAAATTGTTTTTTTTTAATATTATTCAAAATAAGAAATTATGATTTTTAGAAAAAAACCGATTTCTTAATTAACAATTTAAAGGTCAGATAAATAAAAAAACGGTTATTAACAATTAAAAACAAATTTTTTTTTTCTAAAAATCATTATTTCACTTTGACAATATAATGGCAAAAAAAAATTTTTTCTAAATATTAAATTTGCCTATTTGTTTATAAAAAATTTTTAAACAAATGATGTAAAAAATTTTTCAACTAAGCAATGGAATGTAAAAAATACATACAAAAACATTGAAAATCAAAGATTTCGTAAAAAAAATTTTTTTAACTACATTTTTCGGATTTTTCATTTTTTGTTAACTTAAAAAATTCATTATAAACAAATAAAAAAAGTTTAAAAAAATTTTATACCGGAATCTTGTTTATTGAGTATATCAGAGTAAGCTCCAAGAGGAAAAAGATTTTTAGCTAAATTATTTAAACGTTTATGATAGATTTTATGTTATCTTAAGTTCATGAAAAATAACTTAATTAACAATTGGATAACTTAAACAAAAATCAAGTTAAAAATTTTTCGTAAACTGGATTGTATTCCTTCAAGTGTCTCAATGATACTATAATTTATTCAAATTTTTATATTGATAATAAATATTATAAAAAAATTATTTTCTGACGATTAGTTTGTTTGGCGGCGACATCACAACGTTGAAACTGCCGAGTGGAACGCTATTTTCAACGTTAAATTAAAATTATAAATAATGGAACTACAATTTCGGGAATCCAGACTTTTTTTATGAAATTTTCTCCTCTTTTAGAATCTTTTTTCAAAATGGAGCTTTTTTTAATATTTTTGAAGTTATTGTTAAAAAACGGAGACCACCTTTTTCTCTCTTCGTTTTTTGTTAATAACAATTGCAATATTTAAGAGCAAAAAAATTCCAAAATTCCCCTTTTTCAGAATAAAATTCTGAATCCAAAAAACCAAACCTCATATTTTTAAATTTGTTCTAACTATTTTTCGCAGAAAACTCACTTCTCGACCAGACTAATTAGAAGGATCGGCTTTCCTTTTTCTGGTGTAGGCGATGCATTTAGCAATATTACATTTTCATTTTTATTATTTACGCCCTTTTTAATTATTGAACGGGTTGGTGAGCTCGAACCAGAAGAAGACGTGGTTGACTCATTAGATGATGACGAATTTTATTTCTGGTAAATTGGATCTTTGACGCTATCAAAAGAAGAAAAATCACTTTTTGTTTCATTACTTTCGTTGTCCTGTAAAATTTTTGTAGATTCACTGTCACATTTAGCCATTTTCTCTTTTATCACTAAAACAAAAAGTAAACTTCCGTCATTTTCAAAAAGTTACGCAAATATATTGAACATCAATTTTCATGTAAAATAATTTCACTTCTGCTTACCTCTCATTAAAATTGCATTTTCGTGCACAGTCCGCGAAATTCAATTTCGCGGCCGTTACCCATAGCAACGGCTGCGAAACCAAACGTCACTTCCAAATTTGAATATCACTTCCAAATTTGACATTTCTAAAATACTACAGAGACAAGGATTATTTTTTATTGAATACCAACAAATACATAAGTACTTATATTATTTAGGATGAATATTAACATTAATTGTACAGTTTGTATTATTACTTATATTTACTCCAGAAGTTGAAGCAAGAACTGTCAAAATATTTTGTATATATTGAAACATATCATTTCCATAGCACACATTGTTAAATAAATTAAACTGCTATGTTGATTTTAAAGCAATGATATATTTATTTACAATTATCTAGTTCAATAATTTTAACGATTGCACGAAAAATAGTGTGTATGCCATGGCCGCGAAACTTTTTAACGACCTCAAGATTGTCTTGCCTCGGCCGCAAAACGGCCTCGGCGATAACTGTTCTTTCGGTACGTTAAAAAGGTATTTCGCGGCCTAAGCATACAAATAACTATATTTGAGTCTTTGATATTATTTAATGTATTGACTTTGATATTTTCCTTATCTGCTTCTATACCCTTCAAATCGTGCACAGGTCCGCTTGCTGAAAAAATAAATGTTTCAAGTTAAAAGAAGGATATAAGTGATAATAATCTTAGTCTATGCATTTTATATTTACGTTTATTTGGAAGGATATTATTTTCAATAATAATTTTGTTTGTTTTCACTTCCTCATGACTGTTTTCCATTAAAGTGGTGACAGTGTTATTACTTTCAACAATTTTGTATATTTCCATTATTTCTTTGTGCTCGCTTTCCACTGATGTCGCAACTAAAAAATTAAACTCCCGTGAATGTTTTAAAATGAGAAATAAGTACCTATATTGCATACCTTGCATTGAAGCTACATTATCAACAGGCGAATTAACCAAGTTGAAATATAGGTAGGTGAAGCATTTCTTGGGTAAAATTTAATTTACGGGGATTTGGAAACTTACCATAACTTTCTGACCCGTCTTCATTTTTTTTCTGGGCCAGCTTTAGCAAAAGTTTAGCTCTAGAATGTTCCATTTTTCTCTGAAAACACAATTTTTTTTAGTCTGTACTGTAATTTACCAAACGGCTCGATTGCGTAGTTTTGGAATAAATGCAAATTAACCCTTTTCAGTACCGACTTTTTTTCCAGCATGAAAACAAATATTTTTTGTACCTAAATGAGTTCAAATAACTCTCTTTATACATACATATGTATCCAAAAGTACTTAACGAATATAAATATTATCGAAAAAACTATCGCTGATGAAAGGCAAGAAAGCAATTTCTCTCCTTTTGAAGGCATAGATGTATATTGCACTTCTGGCATTTCCATCTTGACTTTCCCCCACAACCAGGATTTTTGCACCTTAATGGTAAAGGTAACTCTGGATGCTCAGGAAAATGTCCAATGTTATCATATTGCACTGGACTAGATGTACCACTTAATGGTCTTCCCCGTTTTCGGTTGTTGCAAGAGTTGACTTTTATGAGCGATTCGCCAACTTGCATTCTAAAATGTAGGAGGTCCATAATATCTTTTTTCGGAATTCCTAAGGAATGCATGTTTTGTTTATACTCCAACCAGGAGTTTGTTAGTGCCATGTCAACTGCATGAAACATTAGTCGAATAGTCCACTTTTTACAACGACTTTTTGTTCTGTAGAAAGCAATAAGAGCATCTGCTAAATCTATGCCACCCATAGACCTATTGTACTTTTGTATAACTTCGGGTCGATTTACGTCACTGAACGATTTTGTTTTTTTTATCCTAGCGTTTCACAATGTCTTCTTTCCCAACACCAACAAAGTTGGATACCATAATCACTGGCTTGTTATCTAACCTTCTGGTTACTACAATACCATCTGTAGAGATAATTTGTTCCGTTGATCCTCTCGTTTTTTTCAAAAAATCCTTTACGTCAGTTAGGGGTGGTTTAGAAAACCTATTGAGCCTAGCAGTACCAGCAAGAAATATTGATTTTTGATTGAGAATTTGTAGAAGATGATTGCTCGTAAAATAATTGTCACAGTACAATATATGTTTATTAGGTTCGAGTTTTTTTGATAATTGTAATATGACACCTGCACCCTGCCCATATTTCAAAAATGAAGGCTCTATTTCGGTGGTACTGCCTTGATAGATTAGAAAATCATAAGTCAGTCCACTTTCACCACCTAACAAATACAGCTTTACTCCCCATGGATGAGGCTTGTTTTTGATATATTGTTTTATAGACAATCTCTCTTTGAAGGGCATGATTTGTTCATCGATGCAGACATTTGTTTCTACCTGAAGTTCTCTACATCTCTTTAGAACCGATTCAAAAATTGGTCGTACTTTCCACAGTTTGTCGTTGCTCTGTCTGGGTGCTAGATTGTCAACACAATGTATGTGGGTTCGAAGTCTAAACATACGGTTAAGTGTCATTGTGTCTGTAAAAATATCAACTTTTAACGATTTATCCCAATACATACGTAATCTTGGAAATTTTAGACATCCTGTTAGAATACTAAGACCAAAGAAAGCTTTTATTTCTTGCAGGTTACATGGTACAAACTTCTCAGTTCCATTTTGCAAAGCGTACATATTTGTGTATTGAACTATATCTTCAAATAAACTTTCTGGAAAATATCTCAGGAAATATGTAACTGGATATTCCTCAGAACAGTTTTCATTAGAATTCCGGGATATTTTAGTGGGTAAATGTCTTGTTACATATTGCACATTCTGTAACCATTTTACGTTTTTTTTTCAAAGTAATGGAGTCATCATAGTTAGGTATATTCCTCTTCAACCTCTTCTTCGTTCTCTATTTCTTCCACATTATCCTCCTCGTCCTCTATTTCTTCCACATTATCCTCCTCGTTTATATGTTCTGAGACATCATCAATCAATTGTCCAACTCTCTGTCTTACTAGGATGTCTTCTTCGTAGTCACTGTCATCACTATCAAGTCCTTCTATTAAAGCTTTTTTTGAACTCATTTTAATCTGAAATTAAAAATAGTACTTAGTCACTTTGGGTACAATTGTACCCATCGAATTTGAGGGACAGTTATCAATTTAAGAAAGTAAAATTTTTATTAAAATATATTTATAATTAGTAAGAACTAACACTATTTTCAACATTGCGCAGAAATATAAACTGCGATTGATATTTATTTGATTGATATTTCAAGATAAAAAGTAGTCTACCAACAAAGCGGGTGCCACCATATTGCTTATGATAATAAATTTCGTTAAGAGTAAAACACTTTTGGTGCCATCTATGTATAAAACGCATAAATATAGTCCTTAGAGAATATAAATTTCGTTACACTAATTTGATTTGAAGATTCCTTTAGTTATAATACAAGCATTACAATTGTACCCAACATGACTGAAAGGGCTAACAAGTGTAAATGCCGGTTTTCACCATACCATTTTCATTACCCATACAAAAACACGAAAAAAGTCTCCAATATATATTTTAATATTTCAGGAACAGTGACCCATATGCAAAAAGTTCAGTATTTTGATAGTTACAAGAAGCAACAATGTAACTTTTTTCACAAGAATAACGGCAGAATCCAGATAATGACCCCAAAAATTTTATCTTTTCTAAGAAATAATGACACATTGTGAAAAAAGTACAGTTTTAGGTTATATACAAAAAACAAATTATAATTTAAATTAGACGAATAATGTCTTATTTCAAAATATGACTTTATTCAGTTGAATTGATACATAATAACTATACTTACTTTATTGAGAAACGTGACACTTTTCGTTTAGCGTCGCTGTTTCTGATAATTCACTTTTAGTAAATATTTGTAATGTGTCGCTGTTCGCGATAAAATCGTAACGCCCTACTAGAAGTCGGCAGCTCAACTAACAGTAAGACTCTATTCCCGAAAAAAATGGATGCTCGATCGGTTATAACGAATAGTGACACTAGCGTCATTTCTTGGACACTTGTCGAAATACGACTTCAGGTCGTTGTTCCTGTTAAAATTTATGTATCTTTACATGGGATTCTAGATTTATCTAAAAATTTCTATTTTTTGAGTTGTGTCATTATTCCGGAGAACCAGTGATATATGCATCTCTCTTTTTAGTGTCTCTGCTATACTCATTAGGTTGACAGACTATTTCTTTTTTTAGACAATGATAACATCAACGAGACGGCAACTCAAAGTATTATTTTTGTTCGGCAAAACTTATTTGGGCTACTGGAATGGCAGGCACTATTAGATGGCGCTGTGGTTTGATTTTGTTTCAGCGTGGCCTTTTACTGTTGTAGATCCGAAAACTACGAAGTGGGCGACATCTGTTAATTTTCTTTTAACTTCAATAGAGGTGAACAACAAAGCCAGAATGTCAACATCGTTATAGAAAGTGGAATTAATTTTGTTGTTTTATAAACAATAGAAAGTGTTATTTAAAATTTTAATCCAAATACTAAAGTAATATATCTATTTAAAGTGATTTTCTGAGATAAAAACAATCACACATCCATAAGGTGCACTTCGAAAACAATAAAAACGTGGTAAAAGTTGTAGTATTACAAATGTACCAGTTGCTAAAATCCTATTCTAGTGGCCAGTAAAACTCTTTTGCACCTTTTTGGTAGTTTCGTGTAGATATTCAAGTCTTCTTTTCCTCCCGGATTGGCAGAGGCAGCGTTAAGAAGTCGTGAAGTCGATAAAAATCACACAAGGAACCTAGTTGAGGTTAGTTCAGCTTTTTTTTCATTACTAGAAGCTGATGAGTTACCTATGTTTTTTAGGTTTCATAAAAAGTTTAACTGAAGATGCAATCTATACATAAGTCCATAGAAACAAAATCTAGAAAAATATGTTCTGTACCACAGTGTTCATCATATTGTACGAAAGATATATCTTTGCATGCCTTTCCCTTAGATCCTAAGCTAAATAATGTTTGGAAAACTGTACTGAAAATTGGAAAACCTGTGACAAAACATATGTTAGTTTGCTGCCACCATTTTACTAAGAGTGATTTTACTATGGGTGACGTAAAGTAAAATTTACAAAAACTACCATAGCTACATAAGTATTACAATTTAGCAACCAATAAAAGACGAAGATTGAAAAAACATGTAATTCCGAGTAAAAAAAAATCCACAGTTAAGTCATCCAACAACAAAAACAGCAATCAATCGGGCAGAGCGGCATTTTGTGTATCCTTTCAACACATTATTATTTATAGTACCCAGGTTAGATGTTTTATTTCAAAGGTTGTAGAAATGTACTATAACTATGTCTAAAGAACAAATGGGAATTGAAGGTGAAAGTTTAATACAACCCGATGACAAAATTGCAGACTTGGGAATTGGGAGGAACCTGAAACAATATCAAAGTCAGACAAAGGTGCCCTAGCCTCACATGTAGGCACATTTTCTAATGATTTTACTGAAGATAAGGCAACACAAATTGAACTTTTTTGAGCTGCCACAAATTTTAAATTCTGATGATAAGTTGATTAATTTTTGAGGTATGTATGTTACATTTTGATGATATTGTTTACACTATAAATAGGAATGCACATTATGATTAAAGACTAAATAAACCTTTTTTTAGGAATCACTTTAGATATCCTGAAAACTCTTTCAAAATGTGCCGAAAATATAGCAACTTTTAACAAATGCAACTGGTCAAACATTAAATTCCATTGACGGATTATTTTGGTTTTGTATAAATTCAAGCTAAACATTTCTTTTGCATGCTGTAACGAGTTATTTTTTTTGGTACCGAATTGAGGTTTACTTCTTTTATTTTCTTTTTAACTAACGTTTTATTTGTGTTTCACATAACTCGTTACATACATTCCGATTCCTTTTCTGTAACCGTAGTGGTTTCTTATTTTTTTTGTATCTAGTTTTTTTTATTAGTCCGGAGGTACGCAAATTCGAATTCTACCTTAAAACTTTAGTCGTTTCCGATGTTCAAATTTTTTAAAACCGTAGGGACATTCGGTATATATGAACTTTAATTAATTCAGAAAGACAATTAGTATATATGAAACTTTTTGCTGAAAAATAAAATTTAACAACCGATAGTGCCGAAATGGGAGTAGGAACGAGGATATAAATTTGAAAACAATTGATAGAACGCTCTCTGATCTGTGCTTCTTAAAACCGAGAAATTAAAAGTTAAGTTGTCAAGTGCCCGTAAGCAGTTTACCGTTTGTGCGACTCCGGACTCTAAGAAATAGTTTTGAAGGTAATATAGTTTTGATAATAATACTATACGAAGACTTTCCGTACCACCGATTGATATTCCGTAAATATTTTATTGTGTTGATTTTTCTTTATGACCAGGGTTTTTTATGCATACAGATAAAATTATTTTGTGATTATTTCTGGCTACAAAATTTAGATTGTTAGTTGAAATAAATATACAGTTTCCGATACGAGTATATTCGAAAACTTTCCGTTACGCCGATTTAATATTAAGTTTTGTAGATATTTTCTTTGAAAATTTTAATTACCAGTTCTTATACCGAGGTATGTTGAGTGACAAGTTTTTTTATTGTTTCTTTCTTTATTTTAAATAAAGATTTGTAGTTGAAGTATAGTTGGCTTTAATTTCTTTTTACAGCGTTTAACATTAATTAGTAATTGATTGAATTATTATAATCCGGCTCTCTGGTGGCTTTATGATTTTAGTTGCTGCAGTTTTTATACATAGGTAATTAAAACTGGTAGGGTTGGTGATATATTTTAATTTTATTCTGGCCTTGATATTTTTACTCTGTGCGTCGATAATTAGGTACCTTTTAAACTCGTGAAATTTATTACAGGAATAATAGTTTATAATATTTTTTTTTCTTTCGTATTTCTTTTAAATCCAATGGTTTTCTCGGACTTGGAAGAGGCTTAGCCACAACTTGTTCGATTAACCGGCAGATTTAAGTCGTTCTTACGTCGTACCGTGTACCAGTTTATTTCTTTCTGTTTCTGAATATTTTTTTTATTGTTTCTTTTGAATCCAAAGCGTTTTTCGAACTTGGAAGAGGCTTAGCCACAACTTGTTCGATTAACCGGCAGATGCAAACCGTTCTTTCATTTTACCGTTGACCATTTTGTTTCCTTGATTACCTAAATATTTTATTTATTGTTTCTTTTGAATCTAAAGCGTTTCTCGGACTTGGAAGAGGCTTAGCCACAACTCGTTCGATTAACCGGCAGATTTAAATCTTTCTTATATAGTCCAGTGGACTAATTCAATTTTTCCCGTGCCTAAATATTATTATTTGTATTCCTTGTGAATCCGAAGGGTCTCTCGAACTTGGAAGAGGCTTAGCCACAACTTGTTCGATTGCCTGGCCGATTTAATTGTTTTCGCCGTCTCGTGTGCAATAGATATTGACTTTACACTGGTTTTCTGTATTTCCTTTGAATCCTAAGGGTTCCTTGAACTTGGAAGAGGCTTAGCCACAACTTGTTCGAGTACCCGGCAGATTTAGAAAGTTCTTCCACCGTCTCCCGAATCCATACCCTATCTCACTGTCTAAATAGGAAATTCCCGTGTCTCATTTGGATCCGAAGGGTTTCTTGAACTTGGAAGAGGCTTAGCCACAACTCGTTCAGTTACCTGGCAGATTTAAGCTATATTTGACGATTCTGACCCGCTCTGATTGTTACGTCCGTTAAATTCCCGGTATAAGTAATAAATACCTTATTTTCTTTCCTCCGTTGTTTTGCGTGGCCCTATATATTTTTGAATTAAATCAACCACAGAGTATTAATAAACAAAAGGTTTGAAGTGCTGTTTTATTCGTTGGCTACCGTAACTTGAGTACTTGAGTACCGATATTCGGCTTGTCCGAATTGCATACAATCCGTTAAAGTAAAATTCAACCAGACCCCTGGAATTCGCCGTAACCTCCATCTGAGGCTATCCGGAACTCTTGACGCTAAGGGTCAAGGGGCCGTGGAGCAAACCACGTTAAAAATCTGGCGCCCCAGCTTTAAACCGTAAATTAGCAACAAGGGTGTCCATAGTGACGTGTTCGGGTGGTAGCAACCACGTGTACGAGGAAAACGCGTTACAAAATGGCGCCCGAGCAGGGACCCGTTTGATGAGTAAACAGTGACCGTTTGATTCCGTTTTAGATTTTTTTTCTTCATTGTTGCTTTGAGCAGGTACCTGATTGTTGATTATAGAAGAAACCGTTTGATTCCGTTTTGTTTCTACCGTATTATGGCAGGACCTGGTTGTTGATAATAGCAGGAACTGTTTTATACCGCTGTTGATATTTTTTTTAGTGTATTGCTGCTGGACCGTTTGTACTGGTTTTTTTACTGGTTTGTTTTTCTGTCGAATTGTTGATTTGAACAGGGACCGTTATTTCATTTTGATTTATATTTTTTTCGTATTGTTTATTTGAACAGTGACCGTTTTACCGGTGCTAGATTTTTTTTCTCTTTCTTCCCTCCATTGTTTATTTTTATTTGAGAAGAAGGAAGTAGGAGGAGCTTGAGGAGAGTAAAAGACTAATGTCAAGAAGGAACTCCGACGATATTGGCTTGCCCGATTTGTTCGATCAGGACGAAACTGAAAAATCCGAATCCGTTCCTACAGTACCGGGTCAGCTACCGACCGTTCTTTATGTGGAGGAAGGCCCAGACCATCGAGTAAGTTGGGTATATTTACTGAGAAACGAGGGACTGAATACCGAGCTAGCAAAGAGAAATTTATCAGTTGCTGGAATCGTTCTGGAGAAACGAAGGAGACTGGTACAATTTTTAAGGCGAGAAAATATTTCTCCGCAACCCGTTTCTGACCGATCCGATACCGTAACCGTTCCGACCGTCATGGCCATCCCACCGATAAACGTAAATGATTGGAAGGTATCTTTTGGAAACCGGGGAGATCCGGCCGCATTTATAGAAAGAATTGAAGAAATATGCACAGCAAAGAATGTTCCGAAAGATAATTTGCTTCCGGTGTTACCCGAATTATTGTCCGGTGAACCCGCTCTTTGGTACCGGAATAACCGAAGCAGATACTCTAACTGGGAAGACTTCGAAACCGATTTTCGCATTTTCTTCTACCCTGTTAATTATGAAGAGGAATTAGAAGCAGAAATAAGCCGTCGTCTGCAAAGAAGGAATGAGTCCGCCGCAACATATATAACCGAGCTACAAACTCTGATGCGACGCCATGGTAAGCTAACTCCCGCACAACAGTTGGCTTGGCTGTACCGCAATCTGTTGCCGGAATACCGTCTGCAAGTTCGAAAAGGGGACTTTGACGATTTCTCCACTTTTTGTCAGGTGGTCAGGGAATATGAGCTCCTCAGGAAGGAACTCCAAAATGTACCCAGCCACAGTGGACCGAATCGTGGACCAGTCAGACCGCAGCCGTTGAGTACACCACGATATGGACCTTCCCATAACTCAGCTCCTGGCCCATCCAGAGAGCCCATCGCCGGTCGAAATCAACCGTCACCGACTGACACTCTTCGTCGTCCGCCGTCCGACGCCACTCCTCAAGCGTCTGGATCATCTTCCCGTCCGATCACTTGTTTCCGTTGTGGTGAATCCGGCCACTACCGGAATAATTGTCAAAACCCGCCGAAGATATTCTGTTCCCGTTGCAATAAGGAAGGAGTATTTTTCAGAGACTGTTCCTGCAGGAGGCAGGAAAACTAATCCGAAGTTGTACCGAAGAGAGGCCGACACAGCTTCCGCAAATCTTTGCCTCTCATACCGAACCGCCGGCAAAAATGAACGACCCCCGACCGCACATAGACGTTGAAATTGGAAATCAGAAATTTCAAGCATTGTTAGATACCGGAGCAGCGAAGTCATATATTGGTGATGAAATAGCTAAGACATTTTCCCAAAAGAAGCAAACTACCGCCCGTCAAGCTACGAAGGCCCGTTTAGCTAATGGAAATTTAGTCTCCATCACCGACATCTATGAATTGAACTGGAAGATCAATGACGTCAATATGGAGGGTTCGTTAGAGCATTTCCCCGGATTAATAACCGACATTGTATTGGGACATGATGTCCTACAGAAGTATAATTTCCGGTTGGAGTTAGGAACCGGAGAAATTTACGTAAATGATAAATTAGTGAAGCGTTCACAACTGGCCAGTCCTGTTGGGATATTGGAGGCCGTGAACCCGCCTAGGAAAGAAATCGGTGCCGCTGTACCGATAATATGCAATGAAGATACCAACTATCTTGTTACTGAACACCGCCGTTCTGGAAATCTGTCTGTTCTCAAAGTATCTGCGTCTTCCCGGGTCTTAGAGGTTGACAAAGAAGAATTTGTTTCCGAAGTCTCTGCGTCTTCTGACAAAGAGCAGTCCGTCCTTGAAGTCTCTGCGTCCTCCCTGGAGTTAGGGGTCGGCAAAGAGCAATCCGTTGTTGAAATTTCTGAATTTTCCCCGGTGTTGTTAGGGGTTTATGAAGAAAAATCTTGTGTTGAGGTCTCTGAGTCTTCCCTGGTGTTAGGGGTTGACAAAGAGCAAGCCGTTCTTGAAGTCTCTGCGTCTTCCCTGGAGTTAGGGGTCGACAAGGAGCAACGTGTTTTTGAAGTCTCTGCGTCCTCCCTGGAGTTAGGGGTCGACAAGGAGCAATCCGTTGTTGAAATTTCTGAATTTTCCCCGGTGTTGTTAGGGGTTTATGAAGAAAACTCTTGTGTTGAGGTCTCTGAGTCTTCCCTGGTGTTAGGGGTTGACAAAGAGCAAGCCGTTCTTGAAGTCTCTGCGTCTTCCCTGGAGTTAGGGGTCGACAAGGAGCAACCTGTTTCCGAAGTCTCTGCGTCTTCCCTGGAGTTAGGGGTCGACAAGGAGCAACCTGTTTCCGAAGTCTCTGCGTCTTCCCTGGGGTTAGGGGTTGACAAGGAGCAAACCGTTTTTGTATTATCTGCGTTCTCTCTGGAAGATTTAGGGGATGACGAAAAGTATGTTTGTATAGGCTGTCCGCTGGAAACCATAGTTCCGCTTACCGAAAGTAATTTATCAAAAGAACAGACAGACAGATTAAACACCTTCCTAGACCAAGAATTACCGAAATTTGAATCCTTACGAGGTCCGACCACACTAGTTGAGCATGAAATCCGATTGCTGCAACCCCGTCCGATTAAACAAAGATACCGACCCCAGAATCCGAAAATGCAGGAAATCTGCAATACTGAAATAGACGCCATGTTGGCAGAGGGAGTGATCGAACCTTCTACGAGTCCGTGGAGTTCTCCGATAGTAATTGTAAAGAAGAAAGATGGGAAAAACCGTTTTTGTATCGATTTCCGAAAAGTTAACGAGGTAACAATGAAGGATGCTTACCCTCTCCCGTTTATTAATGCTATACTGGATAAACTGCGGAAAGCCAAGTATATTTCCAGTTTGGATTTGAAGAGTGGATATTGGCAGGTTCCGTTAACGCCCGAAAGTAAACCCATTACCGCATTCACCGCACCGGGACGTGGATTGTTTCAATTCACGGTTCTTCCGTTTGGTTTACATTCCGCACCTGCTACCTTCCAGAGACTGGTTGATAGATTAATAGGTCCAGATCTAGATCCATACGCTTTTGCGTATCTGGATGACATTATCGTTCTGGGGGAAACGTTCGATCAACACCTGGGAAATCTGTCCGAAGTGTTCCGCCGACTACGAGGGGCACAGCTAAAACTCAATCCGGAGAAGTGTCATTTCTGTCTACCGTCCATGAAATACTTAGGCCATGTAATTACTGGAGATGGAATCCGTACCGATCCAGAAAAGGTCGAGAGTATAATAAAATTTACAGCACCAAGAAATATCCGAGAACTGAGAATATTCTTGGGAGTTGCCTCCTGGTATAGGAGATTTGTGCCTTCCTTTTCAGAAAAGGTAGCTCCGCTAACGAAATTACTCCGCAAATCCCAGCGATGGAAGTGGGCTGAAGAACAAGAAGCCGCTTTCGCTAAAATCAAAACCTGTCTGTCGGAAGCACCTGTTTTAAGCTGTCCGGATTTCACCGTACCGTTCACTCTGCAGACCGATGCCTCCGAATATGGTTTGGGAATAGCCCTTACCCAACAGAAAGATGGCCACGATCACGTGGTAGCGTATGCAAGTCGCACCCTGAGTCCCACCGAGAAAAACTACTCCGTCACCGAGAAAGAGTGTCTTGCCATTGTCTGGGGGATTGAAAAGATGCGTCCTTATTTAGAGGGCTACCATTTCACGGTTGTTACCGATCATCAATCTCTTAGATGGCTGCACTCCATATCTAGTCCGTCCGGACGTTTAGCAAGGTGGAGTATTTTTCTGCAGCAGTACGATTTTGAAATACAATACCGTGAAGGGGCTTTAAATCGTGTAGCCGATGCCTTGTCCAGAAATCCGCTACCAATGGCTTCCGAAAACCGATCTACCGTCTGCACTCTGTCTGACCGATGTAACCGCCGATTGTTCGTGGTACCGGAACAGGAAAGAAGAGGTCCTGAAGGATCCAGAGAAGTTTCCGGACTACTGCATAAAGGAAGACCGTCTATACCGTCATTTCTGGGACATCAACGATTTCAGGGAACCAGAAATGTCCGATCCATGGAAACTGTGCATAGCAAAACCCGACCGAACCCGAATCCTTCAAGAAAACCATGATGCTCCAAACGCCGGACATCTAGGGATTGCTAAAACCATCACCCGGATTGCAAAGCTATACTATTGGCCAGGAATGTTCAGAGACATCACCAAGTACGTGAGGAGATGTCGGCAATGTCAACAGTACAAACCGTCACATCAAAAACCCCCAGAGACCGGCATGCCGTGCAAGAAGATGGAACCTAGAAAGTTCACCACCCTAATAGATGATCTCTGCTGGAGATGTGGAACAACGGGCCACCGCCGTGAGACCTGCAGCCGACCGTATATCTTATTTTGTTCCCGTTGCGGACAAGTTGGCCTGATGTCCAGGGAATGCCCCTGTGGCCAAACACCACCCCGTACCCGATCTATGGCGGTCCAAGTTCACCTGGCCGCTAAGGACAACCAACCCCGACGAACGCAGGACGCCGCCGTACAATGCAGCATCGGCCCAGAACATCCCCGAACCGCACTGGAAGTAGCCGGACGCTGCTCCAGGACGTATCGCCGGCAGTCATCCCGTGGAAGAGGACCGTTGAATCCAGACCGCTCAACCCGAAGCCGACGCTCCAGGATGTGAGACCGCTAGTCAGGAACCCCGTTATTGGGTTTACTCACTTTTTGTATACATATATGGATATCAATATTGCTTAAAAAAAAGTAATGGCGAAAGTTGCACTTTCGTCCATTAATTTTTTTTTCCGAAGAAAGGGGGGTGTGTAACGAGTTATTTTTTTTTGGTACCGAATTGAGGTTTACTTCTTTTATTTTCTTTTTAACTAACGTTTTATTTGTGTTTCACATAACTCGTTACATACATTCCGATTCCTTTTCTGTAACCGTAGTGGTTTCTTATTTTTTTTGTATCTAGTTTTTTTTATTAGTCCGGAGGTACGCAAATTCGAATTCTACCTTAAAACTTTAGTCGTTTCCGATGTTCAAATTTTTTAAAACCGTAGGGACATTCGGTATATATGAACTTTAATTAATTCAGAAAGACAATTAGTATATATGAAACTTTTTGCTGAAAAATAAAATTTAACAACCGATAGTGCCGAAATGGGAGTAGGAACGAGGATATAAATTTGAAAACAATTGATAGAACGCTCTCTGATCTGTGCTTCTTAAAACCGAGAAATTAAAAGTTAAGTTGTCAAGTGCCCGTAAGCAGTTTACCGTTTGTGCGACTCCGGACTCTAAGAAATAGTTTTGAAGGTAATATAGTTTTGATAATAATACTATACGAAGACTTTCCGTACCACCGATTGATATTCCGTAAATATTTTATTGTGTTGATTTTTCTTTATGACCAGGGTTTTTTATGCATAGAGATAAAATTATTTTGTGATTATTTCTGGCTACAAAATTTAGATTGTTAGTTGAAATAAATATACAGTTTCCGATACGAGTATATTGGAAAACTTTCCGTTACGCCGATTTAATATTAAGTTTTGTAGATATTTTCTTTGAAAATTTTAATTACCAGTTCTTATACCGAGGTATGTTGAGTGACAAGTTTTTTTATTGTTTCTTTCTTTATTTTAAATAAAGATTTGTAGTTGAAGTATAGTTGGCTTTAATTTCTTTTTACAGCGTTTAACATTAATTAGTAATTGATTGAATTATTATAATCCGGCTCTCTGGTTGCTTTATGATTTTAGTTGCTGCAGTTTTTATACATAGGTAATTAAAACTGGTAGGGTTGGTGATATATTTTAATTTTATTCTGGCCTTGATATTTTTACTCTGTGCGTCGATAATTAGGTACCTTTTAAACTCGTGAAATTTATTACAGGAATAATAGTTTATAATATTTTTTTTTCTTTCGTATTCCTTTTAAATCCAATGGTTTTCTCGGACTTGGAAGAGGCTTAGCCACAACTTGTTCGATTAACCGGCAGATTTAAGTCGTTCTTACGTCGTACCGTGTACCAGTTTATTTCTTTCTGTTTCTGAATATTTTTTTTATTGTTTCTTTTGAATCCAAAGCGTTTTTCGAACTTGGAAGAGGCTTAGCCACAACTTGTTCGATTAACCGGCAGATGCAAACCGTTCTTTCATTTTACCGTTGACCATTTTGTTTCCTTGATTACCTAAATATTTTATTTATTGTTTCTTTTGAATCTAAAGCGTTTCTCGGACTTGGAAGAGGCTTAGCCACAACTCGTTCGATTAACCGGCAGATTTAAATCTTTCTTATATAGTCCAGTGGACTAATTCAATTTTTCCCGTGCCTAAATATTATTATTTGTATTCCTTGTGAATCCGAAGGGTCTCTCGAACTTGGAAGAGGCTTAGCCACAACTTGTTCGATTGCCTGGCCGATTTAATTGTTTTCGCCGTCTCGTGTGCAATAGATATTGACTTTACACTGGTTTTCTGTATTTCCTTTGAATCCTAAGGGTTCCTTGAACTTGGAAGAGGCTTAGCCACAACTTGTTCGAGTACCCGGCAGATTTAGAAAGTTCTTCCACCGTCTCCCGAATCCATACCCTATCTCACTGTCTAAATAGGAAATTCCCGTGTCTCATTTGGATCCGAAGGGTTTCTTGAACTTGGAAGAGGCTTAGCCACAACTCGTTCAGTTACCTGGCAGATTTAAGCTATATTTGACGATTCTGACCCGCTCTGATTGTTACGTCCGTTAAATTCCCGGTATAAGTAATAAATACCTTATTTTCTTTCCTCCGTTGTTTTGCGCGGCCCTATATATTTTTGAATTAAATCAACCACAGAGTATTAATAAACAAAAGGTTTGAAGTGCTGTTTTATTCGTTGGCTACCGTAACTTAAGTACTTGAGTACCGATATTCGGCTTGTCCGAATTGCATACAATCCGTTAAAGTAAAATTCAACCAGACCCCTGGAATTCGCCGTAACCTCCATCTGAGGCTATCCGGAACTCTTGACGCTAAGGGTCAAGGGGCCGTGGAGCAAACCACGTTAAAAATCTGGCGCCCCAGCTTTAAACCGTAAATTAGCAACAAGGGTGTCCATAGTGACGTGTTCGGGTGGTAGCAACCACGTGTACGAGGAAAACGCGTTACAATGCTTAGGAGTTTTGTTTAAACTAATACTCAGTGTAGGAGCATATTTTATTCCACAGTAAGTAGTATTGGACTGCACAGAGATTAAAATTTAAAGATTAAAATGTTTAAAATGCAGGATAGCATCATATTCACATTATAAAGGAATGCATACTTTAAAATATCTTATTGGAATAACCCCATCTGGTTTAATATCATTCGTTAGTGCTGGGTTTGACAGGCGTGAATTGATTGATAAATTAGATATACATGATGCAGTTATGGTTGATAAAGGAATTTTAATTGAGAAGGAATGTAATGAAAAGTTGGTAAAGTTGATTAAGCCTCCATTTAAAAAAAAAAAAAAAACAGTTTAGTAAGGTTGATGCCAAAGCCATAGCTGACATTGCTCGAGCTCGAGTTCATGTAGAACGAGCAATTCAAAGAATAAAGATCTTTAAAATTCTTAGCGAACATTTTAACTGGTACTTAATACCATATGCTGACGAAATAATTACAATTATTGCAGCTATTGTTAATTTATCCTCACCTATTCTGGCAGATAGTAAAATGAATTGAGCATTTAGCGTCAGTTCTTCTGAATTACAACAGCTCTACATTAAAAGCTCGATCAACATAAATACTAAATATACCAGTTAGTTAGAAGAATTTCCTTTTCTGTGTTAAATTCTATTTTTTTAGAATGTATTTTTTTTTAGTTAAATCACAAAAACAAATTTATAGTTTTCATGTATTTTTACCTATTTGCATAATCACTCAGTCACTTTATGTAATACCTTTTGTATATAAATGTAAAATTGTATGTACATTTCATTTGTTTTACTATAGTATTATAAAAAATGAACTGCACACAAAATGAAGTGAAATCTTACATTCATGCGTAACCCAATACTATATTGCACATTTGTTTGAAATCATCTATTAATTTGAATTAAGTCAATAATAAAAATATTAGTAATAGGTAAATATTTTAATGCCAATTCAATAAATTTCTATGAAATCTGAGGCGACTTTTAGTTTTTAGTTAGTAACTATTTACTGGTAGTATGAAATTGATTAACAAAAATTATTTTATTTATTTATTTAAACAATAAACATGCAGCATATGTTGAAAATAATTATCGGAGATTTTTTTAATAATTTCTCCTATAAAATTCTTATTAAATTGTACAATAATTTCTAAATATTATTTTGAATCGCTAGAATATAAAATGAATCTTGTGGAATTTAAACCTAGAAGGGCCATTCCCAATTGAACTTGTCCATAGTAATTATAACTCTCTTTTAGTGTAGCTCCGAAACTAATTTAATCAATATAGTCACAAGATTCCAAGAAGACTTCAGGAAGGTTATCTTTTCCTAAAATACTAACAGTTGGAAATTAATTTAAAAAATGTATTTACACATTTATCAATTCATTAATTTCATTCATTCATTTGTTTGGGTTGTGCTCAACAGCCCAGGCACTTGAACTGAATCTTTGTACCATTACCCATGTTATCTACCTACTTTCATTCCAGAAGCTTCGTGTCTTCTATATAGGCCACCAGTTTAACTGAAGAGATCTTCAGTAGTTGTAATGGTTGTATTATTCCTACTCCAAAGTGCTTCCGTCTGAGTCCTTGTGAGTTCTCACAGAAGCAGAGTACGTGAGTAGTTGTTTCACATTTCCTGCACATAGGTTCACTAATTTTGCCCATCATGTGCAGATGCTTCCTCAGGGTACAGTGTCCAGTCACCAAGTCTCTTCAGATGTCTCTGCCTGGACGAGAGTTCCTTGTCTACAATATTCAGTAAACTCTTAGTATGGAGGTATCCTTGTGTCAGCCTCCATTTGAGTTGGTGTTCTTTAACTAGCCAGTTCCCGACTTCCCCTCTTAAGTAATTCTTTGTGATTCTACAAAACGGTTCTGGACCTGTGAAGTCTCCTTTAGAACCTTCTTTAGCTAGCTGGTCTGCCATTTCATTAGCTGCAATCCCCTCATGTGCCGGCACCCATAGTAGACATTTTGTTGTCTCTTGCCAGCATGTTATGGGATTCTTTACAGTTTTTTACCAGTTAAGACCTAGTTGTTGGATTGCTGATAGCTTTAAACAAAGCCTGGCTGTTTTATTTATTTATTTAAACAATAAACATGCAGCATATGTTGAAAATAATTCTCGGAGATTTTTTCAATCATTTCTGCTGCAAAATTCTTATCAAATTGTACAATAATTTCTAAATATGATTTTGAATAGCTAGAATATAAAATTAATCTTGTGGAATTTAAACCTAGGAGAGCCATTCCCAATTGAACTTGTCCATAGTAACTATGCCTCTCTTTTAGTGTAGGTCCGGAACTAGTTTTCTCAATATAGTCACAAGATTCCAAGAAGACTTCAGGAAGGTTATCTTTTCCTGAAATACTAATAGTTAGACATTAATTTAAATCAGAGGTTCCCATACTTTTTCTTCTCATAGATCACTTTAAACATTTTGCTGGATCTGGTGGACCCCCTGCAGCTATTACATTGACTAACTTACTTCCAAAACCCGTCTATGTAAATCTGTGTTGTGGCTATTTTTCAATCAACTATGAGTTAAAAGTTTTCGAAAAAAAGGTGAGAATTTATATTGCTTTGATTATGCTGTGAGTATTGTCATTTAAGCTAAGTTTCAAGGCCAGTCTAAAAAGCGTCTTCATCCAACAGTTGGATTCCTACTTTACTTTTTTGTATTCTAAGATTGACTCACAGTACAAGAAACCAATAAGCTCCCCCTTCGGAGTGGTAAAAAGTAAAAATAAATATTTTCTTGTTTTGTAGCTATTTATTCAAACACAAAAATTACTACACTTTTATTTATGTTGTTATAACAGTCTTAGTAGAATCAAAATTTAACATCAAAACTAATAATGATTATTATTTTAAAAACAGTCGCAAAATTTTGATTATATTGCGACTGTTTTTAAAATAATAATCATTATTAGTTTTGATGTTAACTTTTATAATTTTAATAGGAGGGATGTACTTGGTGAATTGACAGCAAATTATCAATATTTGGCTTGAGTTTAGTTAAGTATAACCGTAAATCGTCTCGCTCTGTTATATTTAATCTGCTCCGTTTTTTATCAACAAGTTTGTTACGGCACCAAAACTGCGTTCGACAAGATATGACGAAGGAAACGATATGAGAAATTTTTGTACAATTCTCCACAGTCCTGGATATTTTTCAGGTATTTGTGCCTGCAGCCAAAATGATTGATACCCTCTTTTGAATGCTACTTTGAGCTCCTCATTAGTGCTAAGCTCGAGTAGCTCTTCTTGCAGTACCACATTTTCCACTTCAGTTTCATCATATGGATTTATTATCCATGGTGGTATATCCATCGACAGAATGTCTTCAAATCTGATTTTAAAATCATCATACAGGGCAATCAAATGTTGAACATACGTCTGAATATCTTCGTCGAGGCATTCTACCTGCGATAAATTTGGAAACTGGGAAAATTCACGTCGACCAATATTTTGCTTCATAAGTTTCAGTTTACCAAGAAAAGCTGAAATTTCACTCTTTGTTTTTATCAAATTGAGGCTGTCCCCTTGTAACTGTAGGTTGAGGTCATTGAATTTTTTGAACAAATCTGTCAAATACGCAATGTCTGCTTTGAAATATATGAGGTTTTCTTTTAAAACAGGATCTTTAGTGTTCAGAAACTCTAAAACAGAGTCGAAAAGCAAATAGAATCTTGATAGACATGCACCTTTCGACAACCAGCGTACTTCGGTATGTAGCAGCAATCGTTGGAAGTTCTTATCATTTTCTTCGCACAATTGTGCAAATAAGCGCGTATTTAATGCATTGCTTCTTATTTTGTTAACTGCATTAATCACAAATTGAAGCGCTTGGTGCAATCTATCACTCAATTTTTTCGCTACTAGATGTTGTCGGTGGATGACACAGTGAATTGCAATTACCTCTGGTATAATCCTTTTAAGATGACTTATAAACCCACGATATCGCCCGACCATGGCAGGAGCTCCATCTGTTGCCACCGAAATAATGTTTGTGAATGCAATTGATTTTTCCGTAAAAAAATCATTCAGAACATTAAAAATTGATTCACCTTTAGTGTCAGTCTTCAAAGTTTTCGCGAATAGTAACTCTTCAAACATTTGTTCGCCTTTGATAAATCGAACATATGCCAATAATAATGCTTCATTGCCAGGTAAAGTTGACTAGTCCAGTTGAATAGAAAAATGAGTTGTTTGCAGATAATTACACAAGAAACTTTCAACATCAGAGCTCATTTCATCAATACGTCTTTGTACAGTGTTGTTACTCAAAGGAATTCTTTTAAGTATGTCAAATGAAGATTTGTGCAGGACAGTTTTAAAGACCTCTTCAACAGCAGACAAAATTAACTCCTCTCCAATGGTATGCGGTTTCCCAGATTTTGCTATAAGTAATGAGATATTGTAAGATGCCCGCAAGCCATCGTCGTTGCTTTCAGACGTTGAAGCGAACATACTATGCATGGTGGGTCTCTTTCCATACTTTTCCTTCAATGTTTGGAAATATTTCAAATCCTTACCTATTTTGTCAGGATGACACCTTCTTAGATGATCTTCCAGCTTCGATGGTTTCATAGAGTCACTGCTTAAGACTTTGTTGCATAAAAGACACATGGGTAATCGCTTGTCTGTATTTGATGGAAGAAAACCAAATTTCAAATATTCAACACTGTACTGTCGACACTTCTTCTTAGATTCAGCCATGTTTCGTATCAATTACCTACCTGTGAATATGAAAAAAATGTTTGTTAAGTAATCTTAAAATGATACAAGTTGGTAACAAATAGATAGGTAGGTACTTACTTTTCCAACACTGGCAAACAATAATATCAATTCATTTTAATTTTCAAAAGTCTGAAAACTACTTCCGTCACTGGTGAACACTTATATAGGTACACTTTCTTTTTTGAAATTTCGGAAACAACTGCATAATGTTTATCATTCGCATTCGTATTTATATTAGAGAAAAATCCAACAAGTTCATGCAAGTTCAGACACGACTTTAACTAGGCGGGCGGGCGGCGCGGCATCGGCGAGTCTTGACACGCTCTTTCTGAATATGGAATATGCAAGTTCTTACAAAAACAATTGCTGAGCTTCTTATAATATTGTCTTCCTATATTCATAGGAGAAGTCAAGCTTCTTATAATATTGTCTGCCTATATTATTATCTCCCTATATTCATAGGAGAAGTCAAGTCGGGTCACCTAATACATTTTTATAGACCCCCGTTAACGAGTTGTGGACCCCCATTTTTTTTCCACGCAAGCGTAGACCCCTGGGGGTCCACCTGGACCACTTTGGGAATCAATGATTTAAATAAATTTACCAATAAACGGGCGCTTGATATCAAGTAACTCTGAGGGAACACCGTTTTCAAATATGACCCCATCTGGGGAAAATCCTAGCCATGGAAATGTTTTTGACACCACTAATTCAGGTGTTACTACATTGCAGTGATGTGTTTCCTTATATAATTCTAGAGCTTCTTTCTCATATTTCTTACCGTGTTGCGTGAATTTATTCGTGAACGACTTTGGAAAAAAAAATTTTTGGCTTTGTTTTTCCACTTTTCTATTTTTGTGAACGTGTAGATTGAGTAACATCTTGACCCTAAAAGATAACACTTTAATAAAGAAACAATTTTTTTCAATTATGTTAGGGTACCTGTTATTCTAAACTGTCTTTCTCTTGCCCACATACTGGAACCACCTTGTTCGTATGCTGTTGCAATATGAAGTGGGTCACTTGTTGACAATGAATTTAGAATATCTTGACAACAGGATCTCAGGCTATATGTACTAACTGAGATTTGGGTACTGAGCTCAGTTAAAAATGCCGAATTAAGTAAACGTTCAAGTAAACTTAGCTCTTAAATGCGTAAGTTGCTTAAATAAAAAATATAGTATTTAAATTAAGCAATAAAATTTTCAGGTAAGTAATACATACTTGTCTTTTTCAGTAGCCAAACTTATAGGAGGCCTTAATGATCTACTAACAAACTTAGTGAGAGCAGACTCGGCTACACCTAAAAATGTATAAACATTCAGTCATAAAATCTTAAGGAATTCGTTGACTAATTAGGTAAATGATTAAAGTAAAATATTAAACTAGATTAATGACCGAGACCGCCACAGAACTGATAGATTTTTGAGTATGATGAAAGTGAGAGAAATAATGTTTTTATTGAAGATACCTGTTGTAAAAAGAGCAAAATTGTGTGCATTTACAGCCGGCGAAGTCTCAAATACACTTTCTTCTCCTTTTAACTTTGGGTGGCAAAATCTTTTAAAAGGTTGGGCCTTATAAGTTTCCTCCACACATTTTTTCTCTTTTCCCCACTCATGAGCCAAATCTGTGCAGCTTATTACTTCCAAATTCTCAATTCTAAAAAAAATACAAATAGTATTAAAAGGCTATTTGCCATTACGTAAAATTGTACTGACCTGTTAATGTAAATTAAAGTTGCAATAATATGCTTGCAGAAGCCGGACATTCCAGCCTTACATGAACACTTTAACATCATCATTCAGATCAATTGTTATCTCATGAGGCTGGGAAGCTAGACCAGACGTCTGCAGACACAAACTTTTAATGTTTTTTGAATTTGTGCCTTCTAGGCCACATAATATTATATGTCCCTCTTTAAAAACCGCTTCACCTTCTTTTAGTGGTCTGCTTCTGACTCCAATATATTTCATGAGGTTGAAAAGGGTTACTTCAACTGTCGTCATTTTTAGACCTATTTTCTTAAACACTACCTCACAAACACGTTTAGGAAATAACGGAAATTACAAAAATAAAGAAAAGCCTGCCAAAATCACTAAATACGCCTCGAAAAACACATAAAAAAACTAAATGGCATCAAACACCCATACCACTCAACAAAATTTGTTGGTGTAGGTCAAGAATGGCGGTAAAGTTTAAATCTTATCGCTGATATAAAACAGTGAAACATCTTCAAAAATTTTCAAAACTGAGTCGAACGTTGCATCTCAACTGAATTGAACGAAAACTGTTGAAAACGCAATTTTCAACCCAATTTTGAAAATTTTTGAGATGTTCCACCTACTCAGTGAAATGTATTAAAAACCAATCATTGAAGAGAAATCATATGTTTCATAATGAAATTTATATGAATAACATGCACTGTTATTTTCGCTAGACTAAAAGTATTTAAGAACTATAAAAATGACTACATTGTTCTTGTAATTTTTTTTATCATACAATTCTAATTCTTCAATAATAAGTTTATAAATGTTTATCACATTGTATAAACATTAAAAAATAAAACACAAACCTCATTTTTTATTTTGCCAATGTTTGGCATATATATTACAAGTATAGTCACAAACGGTACTTATTTAAAAATCATTTATGCAAAAACTTTTGCATTTTTTTATTTTTTGTAATCTTTTTTTTGTCTTTAAAATCCCGTACTTGTCTCTTGCACCACCATGGTATACCTATTTTAATGACCCCTTCCACAATTGATTTAATTATTAAATTTTTATGTTCTGGACATTTCAACCACAAAAAATTTAATTTTGAATTCAATTATTTTTCAAGGTGCCTTGAAATATTAGGTATATTACAATTACTTTCAAGAAAATCTTCTAATAAAGTTATGGCAGTTCCTACTGAAATAACAAGTTCTTCTGAAGGATAAACTAATTTTTCATGTGTTAGATCCCACTCTTTAAAACTTATGAACAAATTGTGAGGTTCATCAGAATTTGACAATAAAATATTGTTGCAAGTCTCACAGTTGACAAATTTTAAAAAAGTCTTTATAATAAACCCTGTAACATAAGCCACAGACATAGTTGCTATGGTACCAGTGTTGAGTTCATTAGCAATGTCAGTTGACAAGTTGTCCACGTTTAAATTGTAACTGACTCCCGTTTCAGTAGACCTGCAAGCTGTATTAGAAGGATTTTCTGATTTGTCATCATTTTTGAGAAATACACCTAAGTTTGAAAGAAGAGTCCCATCATCCTCTTCTCAATTTCTCCCGGAACCTAAATTAATGAGGCCATTTAAAATTTGGGTCTTCAAACTTCCCACAAATTGAATTGTTGTTGGGTTATCATTATTTCCCAAACCTGATCTAATGGCCCCAAATAAATTTTCAAAAGCAACTTGGTTAATATTTCTGGGCTTAACCCTTTCAGTCACGCACCTGAAAAGATGTCTTAAAAAATTAATAAACTTGGTACATATGTTCCTAGGTGTTAGTTGTGCACTAATTTGTCACAAAAAAATTATTCCCCCACCATTTTTGCTGCTGGGAGACGTCCCTCATAAGTGACATTCCGCTTTCATGGACCTGATATAAAACTACAAAAAATATTTTTTCAAAAGTTATAAACAATATATATTTATGAAAATAAACAGATTTCTATCAAATAAAAACAAAATAACATTCTAAGCAAAAGTAACCTTAATAATACAAAATATTGTATCCTCCGTAGTACTAAGAAATGGAGTGTATGATTATTTTTGTTTTCAAAATATGTATAACGCAGTTTGGTGATTTTGTGTATTGAAGTGTGTATCGATTAACAACCATTCCAAAGATAAATCATAAGAAAACCTGGATAAAAACTTATGATGCTATCCTGATAACGCAGGTAATTGATTATTGGAAATTTCTCTTTCTAACATTGGTAACCAAATTTGACTACCCAGCAAACAATTTCGATCGGCCTTATTCCGGCCCACAATATGCTGGCCACATCAGGCCAGAACGGCAAAGCACCCATAGCCTATGGCGGGCCAGTGAAAATAGGAGACACCGGCCATCATCAGGGCCAATGCTTGCCAACAGTGTTTTTTGAACGACGGGCCTCTGATGGCAAAACTGTGGAAATCATTGATGGCCCAGTGGAAATATTGCAATGAAAGTTACCTACACAGTAGGCTGGCCCACTGAAAATTATACACATTAAATGATTGCCTTTTAATAGAAAAGTAATGAATAAAGTTCAATATATTTTAAGTGAGAAAAAAATTCAAATTTACCTGAAGCAATTCAACCAAAATAAACTTGAATTTCTAGGAAAATATCACAAAAATCCAAATAAGTTTATACGTACTTTAATGAACATAACATATAACAACATAAAAAAAATTCTTTGGTTTGGAAATAATATTAAAAAATAAAATAAAGGAAACAATAACATAAAACAATTCTCCTGTATGAAAAAACAAATATATATCATTAAATGTGTCAATCTTTCTCTTCTTCAGTTTATGTACTTTAATGAACATAACAAAACAACATAAAAAAATTCTTTGGTTTGGAAATAATAATAATAAAAAATAAAATAAAGGAAACAATAACATAAAACAATCTTCTGGATGAAAAAGCAAATATATATCATTAAATGTGTCAAACTTTCTCTTCTTCAGCTGGCTTTGTCCTCCTCCTGTTCCTCCCTCCTTGACGGTCAGAAGCAGTTCTTAGCCAGATTTTGATAACACTAGCAATTTCAGCTTCTGTGGCATTTCGACAAAATGGATTTTTTCGAAGACAAACTGAAAAAAAATTAACTGGGGTCAAGTGCAAATGAAACTGGCACATGAAGGGTTCATGCAATTGACACTAAGTCTAGTCCTAAGGGTCTGACATACAGAACCATGAAAATATCATGTGTTGAATACACATTTATGATTTATGATAGCAACTCACCTAATATCAGTCTTAAAACATTCCCCAAATTTTTGAATTCTTTTTTACCCCTTCCAGTCCAATTATATTGGAGAGATAACTCATGGGAGACTAGTTTGGCCATTATTCTTCTTGTAGAATCTCCAATGTCTTTGCCTCCAATACTTAACAAAGATGCAGACTGAAAATAACTTTCATAAAACCTCTTCTTAATTAATAATATATATATATATATATAAAATGTAGTCAACAATTATTGAATCAAAATACATACCATATTTCGAAAAAAATCTTCATCTTCCAATTTCGTATCGAATTCTTTCAACTCACACTCCTGATTAATTGGTAAGTGCAAATTTTCAGGAGTTTCCACATCTTCACCGATAGCATTCCTCTGTACTATTTGCAACAAAAATTTAACATCATGCGCTAGTAAATCAATTTTTCGAATTGTAGAATCCAGCTTAACTGAAAAAAATAAAATAATTATATAGTTCACATGTCAGGGATCAAAAACTCAATTTAAAAATATAAGCATGCTGAACTAGTTACCTTCTGTGTTCCTGCAGTTACAGCATGAATTCTGTAAAGTTGGAAGTTTTTGGTTATTGTTTGATTTATTTTTAATAGTGTTATCTAATTCACTATCAGTTACATCAGAGTCAATAACTCTGCTAGTTTTTTTTCTAATTGTGGGAGGAGAAAAAGTAGGAAGGTCATCTTCTGATGATGAGGTATTATGTTTCCCTATCGAATCATTCGGTTGGGAATAATCTTTATTTGGCCTGGTCTGAAAATCTTTGTACAATAAATTTGGCTTCGATTTACGTTTTAACCGTATATCATCTTCAGATTGACTTGTCACAGAGGTTGAATCCGACCTCTCCAGGTGTTTTAGTTTTTGCATAGCTTTTTCATAAGAATCTGAAAAATGGATTCATGAATTCACCTTCCAAAAAATTATATTGAGTATTTTAGTAAATTGTTTGGAACAAGTAAAGTTATACTTACTTGTATTATATTTCACAACTATTGGACAACTGGTACAGGACTCTTGTTTAAATTGAATTTTTTTTATTACTGCCCTCCTTCTCTCTTCATCATTTTTTAAATTGGGCCAATAACATATGTTTCGCCTAGAAGAAACCCACACCTTTGGTACCACAGATAGTGGTATTGAGTTTTCATTGGCTTCATCTGGAAACTCAACAATCAAATAGTCTCTGAAAAAAATAAAATATTATATTTTCAACAGTTGCAAAGTATACAAATGAATGACATAAAACAATTCACTTCACTTTATGTAATGGTTCTGAAAAGAAAACAACTGAACCAATTAAAACTGTAAACAAAAATTCAAATGAAACAATAATGAGCAAATATGATAAATAAATTCAACTAGTCCCATTGTAACTGCAATTTTCATTAATATTTGTAATCAAATCTTCGTGAAAAATACAATTGAGTTGAATGCACTGCACTGCAAACAATATTTATTTTATTTGGAAATGTAATATTTTAATGTTCACATATATATAAACACAATAATAGTTCACTGTAAATGAATGAGTGGGAAAAAAACATGGTTGTTTTTATAGGGCAGCACCACTCCTTTATAGAGAACCTTTTCAAAACTGAAAACTTCCAGGCAACCACTTTCAATCTCTATTTCATATATAGACAGAAAATCAGAGTTTGTGGGATATGTTGAGAATGGTCCTTTATTACAACACTGCTTCCCACAAATTATTTTTTTGTCAAATTTTGTAGCTATGAAAAACACTTTTATAATTTTTTTACTTTTCATCATTAAAAATTCATCACCACCTTTAGTAGAGATAATGTAATCGTTATATATTACTTTTCTCCAAAATGTGTAATCCTTATATTGTTCAAGAATATCTGATTCAAAACTAACTGTAACAGGTTTTCCTATAACACGAAAGCTTCCTTTTTCATAATTAATTTTAGGTTCCATATTTTCTACTTCATACAATCTGTTCACTACCTGTTGCAAAGGATTGTTTGATTTACGGAGTAAACGTTTCAGTATTTGTAGATAGTTTTCAAATGGAAAGCAGTTGACAACATTAAGACTTCCAAAACGTTCAGCTTCTTCTGGGAGGTGAATTAAAGAATGTGTGTTATATATACAGAAATCCTGTCCATAGATATTTTTGGAAAAGCTGACAAAATTAACAAGTAATTTTTTGGCATATGCATTATAATCCTCATTCAACTTTTCATTTAGTAGGATTGTAATTGAAAATTTCAATAACATAAAATGTTCATACATTCTCTTAGGTAATTTTTCTCTCAATATGACTGGCCCTACATATAATAAAAAATGTCTCAGTTCAGTTGCTTTCCATCTTTCTAATTCTTCCCAAGATCTTGGTTTCCTATTGAATTCAGAAGGCCAACATTCTCGAAAAACTTTTATATCTGTTTCTATTTCATTCCTATCCAATCTGGGAAATTTATATTGCCTACTGCCATCTCGCCATATAAAAATCAATTTTCTCATTATTCCCAAACAGACAGAATGCATATAGTCAACAGGAAAGCTAGAAATCATCCCAATTTCCAATAAACTTAGAGGTGTTCTTCCTCGATGATGATTTTCATCAATATTATTTCTAAAATCTTCGTCAGTGCGGAGGGGGGCATCTAATTTCAAAAAGAGCATCCTATGGTTGCAATGAACTCCTTTGTCTACACATTTATCACAACCGCTGTAACCATTGTGTGATTTTATATTTTTCACAAAGGCCCTAGCTGGGGTATCACAACAGAATGCTCCTATTTGAATTTGTAATATTTTATCATTAATGTTTATCCCTTCATTTTTCAAAGTCACCAACTCCTTAACAAATGCCTCCAAGAATTGATCTAAATCAGGTTTCTCTGGTCCACAAAATATAGCTACAGTAAATATATGGGGATCTGATAAATTTCTGACTCTACATAATATAGGCCAAAATGAATAATTTGTGCTTTTATGGAGAGGAATTCCATCAATGCCAAAATCTAGAATGAAATTTGACACATCTTGTTTATCTCCAATTTTACACAATTTTTCTCTCATGCCAAAATAGTAAAACTGTCCAGATCCAAGAACTTCGTAGTTCAATTTATTGGGTGTTTTTAAAAGTGTGCGAGCATCTTTTGGTAAATTGGTGATGTCTGGTTTGCTTGCAAACCAAGCTAAAAGTTCAGAGAGAGCTGTATGTGTAATATTGTTTTTTAAAGACCACTTTGTCAAAAAATCACTGGAACTAATATCATTGTCAGAAACCGGGCGAGGGACACTTGAAATGAAGAATTCATCAGGTGGGTCATCCATTAAAGCAGACGGTTCACTCATCGAATGATCTACATCACTATCCGAATCCGAAACATCAGAATAATACTGATTAAATGTTGGTTCGGCAGCAGAAGTTGATGGGGTGGGTTCGGCAGCAGAAGTTGATGGGGTGGGCTCATACGTGTCTGATTGTACCCTAGAGGTAGATATGAGCGTATCAGAACCTCGACTTCTGTACTGCGTTGTCACTGTTTCGTCAATTCCATTCAAGACTACAGTTTGTTCCAAATTTTTTTTAATGAGTTTATATTTATAACTTCTGGAATAATTCTTAAACATTCTCGTTATTTTGGAGGTAATACACTTAACCTCAAAAAAACTAATGAAGGTTGCCGCTACAACTGATTATAGATATTATAAATATACTAACTTACCTCAATTCATCAGGAGAAGTCGTCATCATTTTTGTTTTCACTGCCCACACAGGATCTTGTTGTTCACAAAAGTATCGCAAAAGTAAATATAATAAACAAGAAAAATAGGATAAATCTAAACTATGAACCTCTAACCATCCTCTAAATTTTTGTCTGCCGACCGTGTAGGTGGTTTGGACTTCGGGCGCCATCGAGTATCTCCGGTGGCGCTCGGCTTTCATGCGAAGCGCGCATGGTTCTAAAGCTTTTAACCTTCTATACGATATCATTAATGTGTGCAGAGATTAGCCCAGCGTAAGCGTGCTGGGCTCTCAACACAGAGGTACCAGGTTCGAGCCGTGTCCGAGTCAAGATATTTTTATTTTTATTTTCTTATTGTTTTTTTCAAAAATTGACTAAAAATACGAAGAATTTTTCGATTCGGATTAGGGTAGGGGGTAAGGTAGGGTGGTTTTAGTTGGGTTATTATTGAAAATTATTATAATAATCTGTCAATTACACAATTCAATTTTTCGATTCGGATTAGGGTAGGGGGTAAGGTAGGGTGGTTTTAGTTGGGTTATTATTGAAAATTATTATAATAATCTGTCAATTACACAATTCAATTTTTCGATTCGGATTAGGGTAGGGGGTAAGGTAGGGTGGTTTAGTTAAAAAAGTGTATGGAAAGCGAGGAGATGTTCTTTTCATAGAGAGCAACACGGGGTGTTTGAACCGTGCGCGCTTCGCATGAAAGCCGAGCGCCACCGGAGATACTCGATGGCGCCCGAAGTCCAAACCACCTACACGGGCAGCAGACGCGAGTATCCTCTAACCACGAATGTGACAAACCTGTCAAATGTCAATCCTGTCGACAGAATCAGTTTCATACGTTCATAGTTCACATGACCGCTTTCGATTATCGCATACTCGTTTTCAATTGGCTGTTGAATGAGAGATTTTTATTCAACCATTCAGATGATGATACGCCGTAAGCTCAGAAGCTGAAATCCAGCATGTGTACCTGGCGTCAGTGCTGGTTGAAACTTTCCTAATATAGTCACGGGACAGGTCAACTACTACATATTCAGCACGATATTTGTGTGATATATTGGGTTTGGAAATATAGTCCAGTAGGTTTTATTAATCCTAGCAACAAAAGTAATTTTATTTTTACGCGACAAATTTTACTCGAGATAATAAATTCTATTCAAAATAGCTTTTGGTCCGCTGGCAAATTATATTTGTACAATAACACTTGAACGGGCCTTCATTTTTATTATATCGGTCGAAAGACACATTTCTGATAGTAGTGGCCCATTGCTGGCTGGATTGTAGGTATCCGATTACAATATGCCATACATTGGGCCGACATTTTGCCGATGTAGCTTTGACGTTGCCAGCATATTGCCGACCGATTATGCATTGGGCCAGAAGACGGCCAGAGATTCATTGTTTGCTGGGTACATTCGGCTGAAATACTAGCTACACATTTATCTGAATTTAGTTGTATTAAAGCACTTTCTTTGATTTTTCGTCTTTTATTATTGGGCTCTTTCAATATTATTTTTGTCGAATCCCATTGAATTTTATGCCCCTCTTCCCAAGCATGTTTGCAAATACCTGACTTGAAGAAATCCCTATCTTTGATATACTTTTTATGTTCATTTATTCGGACTTTCAATGGTCTAGATGTTTCACCTAAATAGAATTTGTGGCATTCACAAGATATCTGATATATGCAGTTTTTTGAAGATTGTTCTTCATTTTTTGGTTCCGTTTTTGTTAGTATAGATCTCAACGTATTGTTGAAGCTAGTTCGAATATTGAATTGATTACCAATTTTCTTAATTCTTTCTGATAAACCCTTAGCATACGGTATTGTCAAGTTTTTAAAAATTATGTTAGCTGAATTATTAATAATATTGTTATTGTTATGGGGTATTACAATGAGCCCTTCTCTATTTTTTTAATTTCTTTATTTACAAATTCTGCCGGGTAATTATTGGCATTTAAAACATTTTTCAGCAAAGTTTTCTCCTTTGTGAATTGGTTATCATTAGAACAAATAATTCTGGCCCTATCGTATAAAGATTTTACTATTCCTTTTTTAACGCTTATAGAATGATTTGATTCAAAATTCAAATACCTATTAGTGTGTGTTGGCTTACGGTAAACACTTGTTTCATACTCTGTAGGTGTTTTATTGATAAGAGCATCTAAAAATGGCAAAAAATTGTTATTTTCAATTTCAAATTTTATAAATTTTTCTCCTTCATTTATATTTGTTAAAAAATCATTCAGAGATACTAAGTCATAAGACCATATTGCAAAAATATCGTCTACATATCTCCACCAGACGATTGGTTTTAATTTTTGATTATTTACTATTTTGGCTTCAAAATGTTCCATGTAAATATTCGATAGAATTGGTGAGAGGCAAGAGCCCATGGCAAGACCAAAGTTCTGTTCATAAAAATCATTATTGAATTGAAAATATGTTTTTGTTATACATAATTTTAATAATTCTATTATTGCTGTTACGCTCAATTTGGTCCTTTCTGTAAGGGTCTGATCAATTTCTAATTTTGATTTGACAAGTTCTATTGTTTTATGTACCGGTACATTTGTGAAGAGACTAACTACATCAAAACTGACCAAATAATTGCTTTTGTTGAACTTTAAATCTGATAGTTTTTCTAAAAAATGATTACTATTTTTGATGTATGAATCTGTCTGTCCTGCGAGGGGTTCAATGATTTTTAATATATGATTTGATAGTTTGCTGCATGGGGAATTAATAGTGCTACAAATTGGTCGTAATGGTATGTTCATCGACGCACAAGTTGACTTCTAATGGAAGCTTAAGAAATATTTTTCGGATTTGATCATACACACATCTAACTTTCCATAATCGATCTGTTATTTGGTGGTCTATTCTGTATAAATTAATAGTTTCAACCCTTACACTGTGAAATTCATACATATCAATGTTTAAAAATACTCGGTTTCGATGTATAAACATCGAAACCGGTCGGGTCTAAGTTTTTTGTAAAACTTATAAAAAAATATTGTGAAATAAAAATAATGACTATTCTGTATATCAACAAGATGTATGGTTTGCCTCAGTTTTGAAAATTTATTAAAACCCATATTTTCTTTCACAATGGTAAGTCCCATATGTGTACCAGTACATTCTAAGCCTAGGATAGTGTACATTGCCAAGTAGTATATGTATTCCAATGAACTTTTTCATTTCTAGTGGTGTAGTTGGTGTAAACCTTGGAACGTTTCTGTAAATAGCGCACCGATTTGTCATTTCAGCCATCGTTACAAATATATCATCAGTAATGTACCTCTTGAAGAAGATTATGAGTTGTTCTAAATGTTCAACATTTGTTGGCACTGGTTGTCCTAGTTTCGTACTGTACATTTCTCATCCATCCAATGTTTTCTTTGGGAGTCAAATTATGTGTTTCTGAAAATAATTAAATTAACTCTTTTAAGCGATCTGTTTTATCAGTTTCGGTGTTCTTGTGACTGTCATGAACGGTAGGTACAATATTTTCTATTTCATCATTTGAATTGTTACCATATAAAATTTGTAACTCTTCTTCCTCCGACCGATTACTTTCGTCAAGAAATTCCGCAATTTCATCAGGGCCATAATCTTCCTCATTCTCCCATCCATCATCTTTAAATTCTGTAGGTAAGTCTGAGTCACTATCATTTTCAAGATACTGCAATAATACTTGTTACATGAACGCGGTTTGTCCCTTGTGAGTGACATCAAATTGAAACCCTAATATAACACATTTTTTGTAGCCTTATGCTCAAAGTACATATACTGTAGAATGAAAAATAGTTTTGACTTACCGTTTCAGCAATTATAGTAGTTTGTTCAACGAAAAAATACTAAAAATCACTCTGAATATAAACCTAACTTTAGCGTGTTCGTTATACTGTCCAACATGGAACTATAAAACTACCGTTGCCATGCCAACTGCAAACAAATTGGCTGCAAATGTCATTAACATCAATTGTTTATACATGAAACTACACAAATCAACAGATATTGGGAGTGATGGAAAACTGCACTAGACAATTAGAATGTGTAATTTTGTTGTCACTCCTGAGTGACAGTATGACTGAAAGGGTTAGGATATTCAAAATTTTTATTCTCAGATAAATACAACCACAATTTCCTAATTGCCACTAAAGTTGTCATCCATGCCACTTGGGATGGAGGTTTATTTTTTATGGCACCATTTTTTGTCAATCTTACAAACCTCTAACTTTTAACCATTTAAAAGGCAGTTTCCAATACTTCATATGATCAGATCCGTTTGATATTATAAAAAAAACTATCAAAAAGTTCATCTACCTGATTTATAAAAGTAGCTGTGGCAATGGATCTCTGTTCCAATTCACCTAAAATAAAAAAGTATTTTGTAACAGATAAGTAGTATGTGCATTGAAAAGAAGAATTGTTTGAATTTTTACGAATTAAATATGTATACAGTCTAATTTAAAAGTCTATAAATATTCAGACAGCTGAAAAGCGAGAAAATAACATGAACTTAATTATGATAGTTAGGAAAAACATAATTTTAAAACTTGTTTTCCCCCAGAAAGTAATGTGTACAAAAACGATGACAGGTTCCATATGCTGACTTTTAATTTTATGCATGGCTCTAAAAATTAGAGGAGACTTGGAATCTATTTCATAAGCCTTCCTGACATCGTTGAACCGTGCCTGCATCACAGCAGCAGGAATAAAAACAATACAAACAATAAATAATGAAAAACCACAGGCAACAACCAATAATTAATTACCTACTAATCAATTCTCTTTTTTCGAATTTTAATTTCAGAAAACTTTTCTATGATCATATTTAAATCTAATTTGTCGAGAATATCGCTTTCTACATTTAAAATAGCCAAAGATGAAAGGTTTTCCTCATTTAACGAATTTCTAAGATATGTTTTTACCCGTTTTAAGGTAGAAAATTATCTCTCACCTGATGCATTACTTATAGGAATACAAAGAAAAATGCGCAATAATACCTCAACGTTTGAAAAGGTAGACAAAATATGGTTATCAATTAAAAATGCTAACATTTCTTGGGGGTCGTTAGAAAAACAATTATTCGACTTAAGTAGTGATTTAAATTGTAGAAATTCACAAACTAAATCTTCTGTAACATCCTTCATTAAATTTTTCATCTGAAGGATTAACAAAAAACGCAGCAAAAACTTCACTTATACAATCATATGATTGCATTCGCAATTTTAATTCATAAATTAATTAATCGCAAATGGGATAAAAAGTGTTTATTCTAAAGTTCTCAGCACCGCTAAAAGTGATGTCTGCTGATCCTTCATCAAAACATTGTTTTCTCTTTCGTGCTCTTGAAATTTTGTCCTTGTAAATACTATTTGGCTGAATTTTTTTAGATTCTTCTTCAATAGTATTAAACTGTTCCCTAAAACCGCTGACAAATTCAGTTAATTCACTATATAGAGTACAAGCAACAGTTAGATTGGCTTGATTATTTTGTAGAGCATGAATAAATTCAGTGCAAATAACCGAAGAAAGATAATTCACATGTCCACTACCAATGTTACCGTATTTTTGAAGGTGTGCCGCTAAAAAGGGGTCAAACTCACTAAGATATTCCAACAAACCTAAATAGTTACCATTCCCTTTAGTAAAAAGTTTAGAAGTTGAACCGTAAAATGGTAAACCTTTTTTTGCTAAAAACTTAACGGTTGCAAGCACTCTTAATAAAACATTTTTCCTGTAAATAACTTTTTTCGATTTCAGTATCTATCCTTCCCTCTATTCGCGGAGAAGAAAAACCGAGGGCAGAAAGCTATGCACGGGAGGCGGTATCCGGGCTAATAAATCTAATAAAAAGGATAAAGCTAGATATCGAGCTCTAAGGATAGGGGGGACCACAATAGATCTGCAAAGGTCGCAGTGGGATAGGACAGAGAGCCACTCCATTTCTAATCTAATCTAATCTAATCCCTCTATTCGACTTCTCTTAACCGTTGTGCTGATCGAAGCAATGTGCTCAGAAGACCTTTCGTGTTTTTTTAAGTACTGAGTCGACTTTTTCCAGTCAGTATATCCATCGGTACTAAGATTGGGATCATTTTTTGGAAAAAGTTTGCAAACATAGCAAAAACACAGCCCAACTTGGGACTATAAACCAACCACTCGCGAAGAGCTTTTTCGCCATTTTTTTTTATTTATAAAACGATGAACTTTGTAAGCACCTAGATTTTTTTCCGTCCAATTGTTTTTGACACCCGCTTATCTTGTCAATGTTTTGTTCGGGCCGGTTAGCGTTTTTTTGTTTTTGCTTTTCATTTTCCCTCAATAATGCCTTCTTACGCTTTTCACAACCACTTTGATGTTTGTAACTCATCTTCTGTTAACTTTACTTCTTTTCTAAAATTAATAAATGTAATAATAATCAAATGTATTAACTACTTAAAACTTATCTTAAGTTAAATTCTGAATTTAAAGTAAAATTATGCACAATTATTTTACTTTTCACCGAAATGTTTAGCTGCCATAAACTAGCATCACTCCATCACTTGAAATCTGTCACAGGAAGAAAATCTTAATAAAAAATGTAGCAAACTGCCCCACTACTAGCAGAATTTTGTAAATGGGCAAAAAAACGCCAATATTCTTTTTATGTTCCATCGGCATCGGCAAATATAGAATATAATGCTTTGTCGGTAATAGCGGCATAAACAAAAACGCCGCGTGAAAGAAAACACCGCCGCCGCCCTTTGCTGTATGTGCCGCAATACTTATTTAGTTATTTTTAGATTGGGGAATTTATGAATAATTTTAAAAAATGCATTAATTATATCAATCTAGAGCTTATTTTATTTAATTATATTTTCCTGATTCCTTATCAGAGATAACTGTTTTTTTTTCTCTGCTATGTAAATTTACATTTGAAATTATGAATATTTTACAAATAGGCCCTGCCAGATATGTTGAAAAAATCCAGATCCAACCTGTTTGCACTGGATAAAATTCTAGTTATAGCAGAAAACCTCCCATAATCACATCTATGTAATGGAGCTGCAAAAGTATGATTATTTCTTGTTGACCTATAAGGGACATGGAAACCAATGCGGTATAGTAATATTATAACAGAGTAAGTTATGGAGAAATTTTATATCAGCTTGAGATCTACGAATTGAAAGTTTATCTAGACTGAGACTGTCTCTTATCTCTTGATAAGTATTGGTTGATACAGGCATTCCGATTTTAAACGACATGTACTTAATGAATTTATTCTGAATTTTCTCCAAGTTATTCACATGAATCTGGTAAGATGGTGACCAGACTCGTAAATATTGAATATTTTTTGTCCCCCAACTATTATATAGGGATTCACTATTGATGATCCCAGTGTTTTCATAGCCTTTACATTATTAGTGCCACAATCATTTATTATTGCAACAATGTTTAGTTTTGCAATGGACTGACAGGTCTCAATAACCTCAATAATTATTTTGGATAATTGCGTTTCTGGGACTGCTTCGTGTGAAAAATAATACGCAATTGATTATTTCCAGTTGCGCTGCAGTCCTTTAACCATAAATACTGGGGCCTTATTTGCCACCAATGTAGATGATTTGCCATTTATTTCTTCAAATCCTCTTATTCTATCTATATGTTCTTTGATATCCATTTCATCCATTAAAATGGAACATATTCTGTCATTGTCGTTTTTGACAGACTTGTCAATATGATGGAACATGTGCTCATTCCCTCCACTATTAAACGGCACTTGTTGAAGAAGGTTTAACAATGTTTTTTTTTATAGCATAGAGATACAATTTTCCGTAACAAATTAAGTATAACATTTAGGACCTCTTTTTAACAAAGCCAAAGCAACAACTTTTTCCTCCATTGTCCGTCTTCTTCCTTTAGGAGCTGTTTTTGAGCACCGAATTTGGTAAATTAAGAAGTTGGCAGTAGAATTTGGTAAATCGTGAAATAACTCTTTTACCACATCTGAATCATTTAGTGAGGATAACCCCTTAATGTTGTGTGTCCTTGCTTTTTGAAATTCCCCTAAAAATAGATCTCTTGATACTGGCAGTAACAATTATGTCTCTACTAGGACCTGCAGTTGGCAGTTGAATTTCTTCCTCTTGTTTTGCTGAAAATAAAAAAATGTTATTATTAATTTATAATATAAACGGACACCCTATTTAGTTATAGTATATATAAATTACAACTTAATCAATAAAATGAATAAATTATTGTTACGAAATGACCAAAATAAAAAAGTTGAATGTTAAAAATTGTGTGAATACTACTGTTAAATGTCACTTTATACAAATATCTCTTTTATTTAGTTTACATGTTACAAATAAAAACAACTAGATAACTTTAATCACCATGAAAAATATGTAAGTATACCTACATATTTACTGTTGTCTTTGTTTCCATAGATAGTACAGCTGGCTCTGAAGGTATGTCTACATTAGTGGCTGACATTCTTATCTGAAAAAAAAGTCGTGCAAAAAACGGAACTTGCCTCACAGGCAAAATAATTCCTACAAAAATATCTCGAGCTTGAACTTACAATTGACCTGCTAAGAAAGGATTTTTTTCCTAGTGACACGGCCAGAAACACTGAATAACATCTAAGCGAAAAAATATGCCATGATAAATTTCTAGCTTATAGTTGCAGAAAAAGCAGGGATACAAAAAATATTGTTATTTTTCAATGGTTCCTCAAATATAATAAAATAAACAAAATGTCTTACCTTGCAAAAACTTCGGAAGTATCTGATATTTTGTAACAAATTCGATGACACTAATAAAATAGCGATTTTTACGAATACACGTGTTGGACTAACATGTATGGAACAAGAATAAGCCACGACTGGTATTTTTCAACTTTTCTTTTGAAAACTAGATGAAAACAAAAAAACGAGATCCAATTTTTCAGGCAAAATACGGTTTTCGGGTGCGTAGTGGTTAGTTAAGTGATCACTTTCAATATAAATGGCCATATCTTTAAAAATGTGGCGATCTAATGGCTCACTGCCTGTGTAGACTTGTTAGTTATGCGATAAGAGCTATATTCCACTAATTTGGTCAATGAAAACATTATTGGTATGATCTCTATTGACGTGGTTAGTATATTGACCACAGCTACTTAAAGGGTTTCAAGTGCTTAGTTTTCATTGTTTGCTCAAGTGATTTTATAGATTTAGTATATCGTGCTGAGGAGTTTAAATATAAAACAAGTAAATATAATATACTCACCATGTAAATGTAAGGTAGGTACTGCATTCAAATGTAACCTAGTGGAACTACTTGATATGAATTTTTTTTCAAAACGTAGATGGCAAACTCTTTTCTTTACAACCATATATGTAATGCTGTCATTACTAACGTCATTGAAGGTTGGGAAGTGTCACATTACACACCTCTACTTCCCGCCCTCATTTCATCTATTCTAGAGATAAATAGTTTTTATATTTAAAAAAATAACATATTTTTTTTTCAAATGTTATAATACCTATTTAATGGCAAACAATAAAAAACAACAATGAACTAAAATACAACAAACTACTTATTGATATTAATCTGACATGTATTGACTTTATCTGACATTTACTCATATTGGTGACAATTTTATACCCTGTAATCACTGTAACAATATATCTTCTTGATTATTCTGGGAAAACCGCGTTCTTGGTAATTTGTCGTTAAATGTAATATTTTTAGAATGTTCAGAACAAAACAAAGATTTATTAATTTTGATCGAAATATGATGGTTGTAAATAAAATAGTATATAAACCTCGGTAGGAAGAATCATAACCAACTGATCTCATGACAGGAATGAACCACTTCCCACCTCGGTGTGTAATATACTATTACCTGAATATATGTCAGGGTAATTGTATGCAACAGCTCCTTATCGTATTTTTTTTTTCATAATAGTATATTACGTAACGTGTGTGGTAAGAAGCATTTTACTCACGAATGGAAAAGTAATTCCGTGAGTGCGTAAAATGCTTTACAACAGTAGTTACGTACTATACTTTACCCCTACGACCTATAGTTCGTAACTTATAAATATCGTCTCACGTGACTTCTGTCATAACAGGACTATGTTGCCAAGCTCTTGAAATAGTATGAGAATCTAGTAAATGTCAAATGAAGTTATCAAATATTCTTCTTTTTATTTGGTTAGGTTTAGTTTTTGATAGTTACTGTATGTAAACAAACTTGAACTTATTTCAGTATAAAACTTTTATTTGTATGTTAAAAGTACAGCACTAAGTAAGAAATTCTTATTTTAAAACCTATTGAGATATTTCTGGGCCTAAAAAGGTATGTATGAAATAGTTAGAGTTTTATTTGTATGTTTATACCACAAAATTTAATTATTTAGTAATTATGGAACTGTTTCATATATATGTATTTGGAATAGTATCAAGGAAAAAAGATCAATAATTTGTTCTAAAATGTTCTATCAACATTGAATATTCATAGTCTTATATGGTTTTTAGGTTACAATAGCAACTGAATACATATTGCCTTCTAGAATTTTGTCATTACAATATGAAAGAGTAATGTAAGATTCTGATAACCTGGATCTATTTGTAAGGTAGGCCATTTTGTTTAATATTTTGGTGAAATAAATCTTCAAAATTTTGTAGAAAAGCAGAGATGTGAAGCTCCAGTGTGTAGGTCATTTTCAACGAAGATTAGCATCCAAAGATATATGACCACAGCCCAGAAAAGAAGTGCAAATATAACCTATTCTTTGAATGACGGTAGGTATGTATTCGAATTATTGACTCAATTATAACACTGTAATCAATATACATATATTGTAGTTATTAGTATATTGGTGATTCATTTTCTAATGAATCCAAATTAATATTTACTATTTTGTTTTAGCTTGCCAATCTCTATTGCTAATAAAATGGTTAATCAGATGAGCTAGCTTTCAATTAAATAACAACCATTAAATTCGTTCCTTGTGATTTTTATAAAACTGTATTACACACATTTAAAATGCTTCCTGAATGACTTATTTGGATATCATGAATAAAATGAATGATGCCACCACAACTCTTTGGAAATTATTTTATTAAAAAGATACATTGTAAATACATAAATCAGTTACACAAGAGAGATGAACACGTTACTAATTTGTTACATTTTTTTTTCAAAGTGCAACAATAATTTTTAGATGAAATACATTTTTTAAATTGTGAGGTACATACACATACCAATTCTAACCCGCCTCTTCCAGAATGCATCTATTCCAGGAAGAGCTTCCTCCACCCCCCATCCCGTCTCGATAGGTCGTCATTCCTCACTGCTTGGTTTTACCATGATCCTTTCCAGGTTATGTGAAAGAGTCTGGCGGTCATCTTATTCACTTCAGGGTAGTGTTGGGAACTTTCCTCCTGCTGGTCCTCCAGGATTTCTGGCATCCAATGTGTGTGTTCATAGCCTCTAGAAGGGTCAATACACATACTGTGACTGAAGAGGATTATGAATGGAAACCCTGCCGATCTTTAAATGGACATGCTTCCTTGATCGTGGATAACTGTTATTACCTTATCTAGTGTAGTCCGTGAGTTCCTTTGCTTGGGAGGGTCCTTATCTCTTCAAATTGTCTTGCAGTGGATTGCGTGACTCCTAGGACTTTCTACTGGTACAGCTGATTATTCCTGATGTACCAGTGGGTGTTGACTGCTTGTTCAGGCTGATGTATTGTTGGGATTGGACTTGCTGTGTCCCCCAGGCGTACATCAAGATGGGTAATAGGATTGCTCTGATGATATTATGTATCTACAGGTTCAGGTTGAATCTTCCGATAAGTCATCCTCTAGCTTGTCTTGCTTAACCTACTGCGTGGCTGACGTGGTCCATGGAGGTAATAGTTTCTAATAAGACAGAATGGTCATTACAAAAGGTGCCAGTATTGGGGTCTCGGAAACAATAAGATATACACAGCCGGTTTCCAAAACCCCTATACTGGGACCATTTGAAATAACCCTCCTGTGTGTTGTCTTCAGGATACGTTTTTTCTTTAAGTACACTTCTTTGTTCTCTCCATGTTGATCTTTATCTTCCAAGTTGTACATCAATTGTCGATTTGGTCTTGTCGTTAGTATAGTTGGTAGGGTGCTTCTGGTCGCTATTTTGGTGCGTTGTGCTGCTTAGAGGGTCATTATCGAGTTGTCTATCTTGGGGATGTTTGCCGTGCAGATAATGTAGACCGCTAATGAGTGAAGTGTTCCCTGATCAGGGATTGTGTATCCTATGTTCCTGTTGTCTTTTTCATGGTTTTTTTAGTTGCTCACATCTTCTTCAACCTAGTCAGAGAAGGTCATGTCTTTGTTTGGAAGTCCATTGTCTGTTTTTGCCATTCCTTTGTCTCTGTATATTATTGGTATTGGTGCCGCATCTTTTCTTATGATTTCTGCTAGCTTACATATCCCTGGTATGTTTCGGTCCAGTTCATTCTATCAATTTTCTTGGTGCTTAGATCTGTGTTGACTGAGGTGCTTCTTTACTTTTTCGTGTAGTTGGTTTGCCTCCCTTCTATCTTTTAGTTTTTGTGTCCTGTTGGATTGTCTTCTTGTTATGATTTCCATCCTGATATTTCACAAATTTTTAGTTATGTTGGCGAACCTTCTATAGTTTTTTATCCTCTTTGTTGTTGTGCTGTCGTTAATTGCTTGCTGGATGGCTTTACCTAGTTGCCTTAGCTGCTCCTTCAGTTCTTTGGTGTTATTGATGAATGGGACTGATTCTATCTTGTTTTGAATTTCCTCCAGTTGGTCTTCTTGACTTTTTTGTCTGTCAATCATACTTGTTAACTTCCTAGGTATCTACAAAATTACTGTTAGTAAATCACCAGTATAAAATATAATATACTTACATCAACTACATAATATTTGTTTCTTGCTTGCACGCACTTAGCTTTCAATAACTGCTGGGTCAATGTCGCCATCAAAAATTATTTGTTTCACATAACCACTTAAAAATGAATTCCTTTTTCTTCATTTTTGTACAGCCGTACTATCTAAGGAAATTTAATTGGCTGATTTGTTGCCATATTCTAAAAGATAGATTGTGTTATAAAATGTTTAAAAATTAGGAAATATTTAGTTGGAAACCAATAAATATATCTTGTTCATACCTTTTTAATCATTATGGTAGCATCTAAAATTAAACGATTTTTCATCTCAATCTACATATAGTTTATCATCAGTGGTATCACTTTCATCACCAATATCAATAATGATTGGAGCAATTTCTCTTCTTCCCAATACCCTTTCTCTATTGCACCAACTTACAACTTCTTTTTCGGTATGTTGTATAGACTTTTTCCACACCTCATGATTAATACTGTGTAGGGCTTCTGATCACATATTTCGCCATCTCTACCAATGTGTCTGTTATAATATTGCTTGGCAATACCCCATATTAACTCAATCGGATTAAAAATGCAATGGTAGGGAGGAAGACGTAATACTTGGTGACCATACTGTTCTGCCAAATCATCCACAATATATTTTGTTGGGGGCTTGTTTCTGGAAAAAAAAAACATTTATTGAATAGGTAGTATTTTTTTGAAAAAAAAAGCTTTGTTCTTTAGTGTACGACTTTCTTGTCAAACATATCCGTTTATCTTTATAAAATGTAACACTGAAATTAAAATCAATCTACTCATTCCTATTAGGTATAATTCAGTCGTTTCAAATCTTAATATTTTTTAAAGTATTTTTTTCAATTGCTTGTACTTACAGGGCTACAATGTGAAGAACCTCAGCTTTAAACATTTGTTCATTGAATCCTATATTGTGTGTCACTAACCAGTCTCGAACATAAGATTTTTTCCACGAATTGTTTGGGCATTTATCTAATAGCATACTATGATATGGTGCATTATCCATAATAATAATTGATGGTTCAGTTAGATTCAATAGCAATTGGTTTTTAAACCATTTCAAAAAAATTTCTTGATTCATTTCCCCATGATAGTCACTTGATTGAGTTTTAGATGAAAATATATTTTCGACCCTATTAATAAATCCATGTTCATTCCCAGCATGAAGTACAATATATCTATAAAAAAAATAATTTCACATACCAAATTTTTACCTACATTTTCATAACATACCTTTTACCATCCAGTTTTGTAGTTTTGACACTCCTTTTATCTCAATTTTGCCATGAACGACCTACTGTACCATTTTGGAAAATCCAGGTTTCATCAATGAAAACAAGTCTATACAGTGCAGTGTCTTTTTCTTCTATGTATTTTCTTAAAAATTCCACCCTTTTTACTGCTATATGTGAAAGTTCCATTAGTCCTCTGCGTGGATGATCTTTTTTCCATTTAAAACCAATGTCTTTTAGTAAACGGCTCAGCGACATTTTACATCCATTGAATAGTTGTTTGCCTTTCAATTGTTGAAGTAATGTGTCTAAAGTTACATGTTGATCTGTAAATAAATTTTCAAGTATAGGTACTTATTGCTGAGCATTAAGAACAATAGGGCACAGTAGATATAGTAGGTCTCAGTGAATGTCACCCCAATATACATTAAAGTTATACTTACTCGCTTCATACATGCTGTAAATGGTATCACGAATACCGGAAGTATTAACTACTGCAGTATTATTAACACTTTTAGTTCTTATCCGTTTTTTTGGTGGCGTCTTAAAACGTTGATGACTCTTCATGTTTTTTGAAATATTACTCACAGTTGATACACTTAACTTAAGTGCTACTGCTACACGCTAAAAAATACGTACAGGCATATTAAGATAATAATTCAGTATGTTGTTTCTGCTAACTTACCTCCCTTACAGAAGTTAAAGGTAGCAATGGACCATTGTTATCACGTTCCTGTTCAAAATAATTGGTTAATGAAGCCACAAGTTCTTTGCAGCGGCTATTTAATTTCTTCGGTATATTTGCTTAAATAATGACACTTTTACAGTAATTTAATAACGCACAAATAGAAAAAAATTAAATGAGCGAAATAAAATACGTCGGAGGTAACCACAAAAATTGTAGAAACCAGATGATAAATGTCAAAATTTTACCCGATCAAGCAATTTAAACGCGGCAACAGTGTGCACTTTTGCCAACATATAAACTTATATTAATGTTAAACTGAGATTGCCGTTAGTTTGAATTTGATATTTAATTAACCGTAGAGTTATATTTCATATCAAATTCATTACAAAACGTTTCTTCCAATTTATATTTATATTTTTCTATAACATGCGACGTACAAATTTCAATATTTATTGAGTTTATAGCGGCAAAACATAGTGATTGACAGTGGATTGACAGCAGCAAAAGAATGACATAATACAAGCGAACGTCTCTTTTTTGGCACTTTGATTTCGTGAGACGATATTTATAAGTTACGAAGTATACTTGTACTTGTATTTATAATCTTTTTATCAATAATACTTGAACAACATCAACAATAGATATTTTTAATAATTTTATTGTTTAAAATTTAATACCATAATATTAGTTATTATAATAATTGTTTATAATAGCAGTACATTTATTAAACACAGATCATAGATCGCTTTCTTTGCTTGTTGAAGCATAAGAAACAACAGTTACATTGTTAGAGGTGCTTGGTAAACTTTCATCTCCATCTCTATTACCAATGAAAGAAGCATATTAAGAAAATAACGTTTAATTAATATATTGTTGATAATCAAAAGTCCATTTTTCAATTATAATCAATACATACTTAGCCCTTTGGGCTTTTCATAGTTAAACGTGGCAATATCGAATTTTTTCAAATAGTAAATTTTGAATAAAATGGCGACGTCTATTGACAGTTGCTGAGATGTTGCTAGGGAAGCCGTGCGATTTACTTTACAGCTGTGCGTTTTTTTACCGTGCGTAATAGACGTTATTACATTGACGCCGACTGTGAGTTATTGACTGATTACAGGGGGGGTCGTAGGTAAAACTACTTAAAATGACTGTAAAATGCATTTTTAATCAGTCCCAATTAGCGCACTAACGGGATGATGAAGTAAACAGGGGTGCTGGGTGGGTAATTAAGGGAAAAAATTAAATTACAAAAGAAGGAGTTTGTGAATGATAATGGGTAAAACTTAATAAATTACAATGTTGCTAAGCCTTATTTTTATCTGCGGTTCAGGGAAATTGTGTAAAAAAGAAATATTAGGAAAAACAATGTTGCCAAACTTTTTTTTTATCCAAAAATGATGAAAAATATGTTTCATATCAAAACGGCAAAAAACGTAAAGCAAAAAACCAAACCAAATCAAACCTACCCCAACCATAACCTAACACAAAAACGTAAAAAACTTTTCAAGAACCAATTAATAGTAAGGGCAAGGACCATCTAGAGAATGTGTGGAAAATTTAAATATTAAAAAAACGGAAATTGTGCAATAAAAGAGACTTAATTAGTCTTAAAAAGTCCAATATAATATATTTCCAAATAAAAAAACCTACCCCAACCATAACATAACCAAAAAAATTAAAAAAACTTTTCAACAACCAGTTAACCAAACCAAACCTACCACAACCACAAACACAACTCTGCAACCAGATCCCAAAACACATGAAATCGGTCCGCTCGTTAGGATATTTCGACATAAACATGCATTTACTTAAATAAGACACATAGTGTTCCTTTTCCGGCCAAATTGCGGGACCAATTTCCTCACTTCTACCCAACACCTTTCAATATTTTGGGTATAGGCACCACTATCAGAATCAACAAAATTGACCGACTGATTAACCGTTAAGTGATTAAAATTTTCTTCACTTGAACGGTCGTATGAACGCCAACAAGTAACTGATAATAGTGGTATCTAGTAGAATTTTTGTTTTCATGATGTTAATTAGTGTTTCGGCAGAGCGATCTTCAACCGCAACCACAAAAAACTTTCGCGAGTCGCGTTAAATGCCCCCAAACACCCATTGTCCGGTCAGATACCTCCATTTGTTATATTTCCTTTTCCCAATCTTCGCTTCATCTATTTCGACGATTTTCCCTTCACCTCCGATAGTTTCACTAAATTTGTCGCACCGATATATAAAAACTTCGCGGATGAAGGAAAAAAAGTCAACCAAAGTCTTACGTGATATTCCCGTTTATCTTTGGATAAATTGAAGACGGGGTGGCGATTTATTTATATATAAATAAACTAACTCTGCAACATCGACCACACCCAGTTTTATGTTGGCGAAGAAAGAATTTTTATATATACTAACATTGGTGGTACACAGTTGATCTTTTTTTTTTAATTTTACTTACCCGCTGGCTACGAAACAGGCCGATTTTTGAATTCACTCACTTTTAAGAGGTGCCCGCACTGAGGGCAATTAAATGTGCGATTTAAAACACCGTGACGATAATAAAAGTCAAATAAATCATCCCCAAAATTTTTTAAAATATAAAAACAATTGAATTTAATTACACACCCTTTACACCGTTCACTATTGCATGAAATTGTTAATTTCGAATTAGATCCCGATGGTTTTGAAACATCCATAATGAAAGGAAACAGCTTAATGGGAAAGAATGAAACCAAGAAATATTATAAGTGCACCTAAGCATATTTTACTTTTAAAGAGTGCCTTAAGTGATTTGTTTACATTTCAAATCGAACCAATAGAAATGAGTAGACGAGCTAGGTATCATGCATATGATATTACTATCGGACTAATTTGTGATTTAAATGGAAATATTGTGAATAATGAAATAGACAGGAGAAAGAACTAAGGTATAGTAAGGTACCAGTGTTGTTGGGTACATTCATCTAAAACATCCACTCGGTCTCTCGAAAAAGTCCGATTTGGTCCGCTAACAAACTACTAACTAATTTTGGCGGTAAATTTGAAATATGTACATATAATTACTATGTATAAAAATTAAGTATTCAAAAAAGTTGTAGGAAATATTGGTTAATAAAACACTACTTGAAAATAAGAAAATTTATTTAAAAATAAAAAAGTACTTACTAATATTAAGTTCAACGATTTTAGTAACAAAATAACGAATAAATACCTCTGATACTTATTCCTATGCAGATAGCAAATAGAAACTTTTTAATGTAATAAAAATAAAAACAAGTCTTAAACATTGCACAGGAAACGATCAAGTAAGATAGTATTTTAATCATATACAATAATGTGAAAGTAAAAATAAAATATTTTTGGTTTTCTTTTGGTCATTGAATCAATTTTTCTTCCAAATTTTACTTTCCAACATATTTTAGCAATGCATGTCTTCGCCATTCATTGTCTAATTCTTGAGGGTCTACATATTCTTTCAAAATTGGAAATCTAACGAGCACTTGTGCTAAAGATTTAATATTAAATGACTGTGCCTCGGTAAAATTTATAATTTTTGAAATATCGTAAATGGGGTCTTTAGAATCAAATCTGTTTTTGATATTGGACACTAATTCTACATAAAATGACAAAATGCTTACATAAAATTTATCAAAATCCTGTTGTGGAATATTCCCAGTTCTTTTCAGTTTATTTAAACTTTCCGAAGCAGAAATACCTACATAAATTTTTTCCATTGGTAAAAAATTAGAGGGATTCTCATGGTTTAATTTAAAAATATTATTGGCCTTTCTTATTATAGGAATTTCTATGAAGTTGGCATATAAATGCTTAAACAGCAAAGGTTTATTAGAATGAAAAAGCAAATTAAACTAAGCCATGAGGCCTAAAACATATGCCATGAATTCTAAATAAACTTTAGTAAAAGAGTTATTTAAAGTTCCCAAGATACTTTCGGTAGTGTACAAAGGGCCCTGAATCACCAATTCTCTAAAATACCCAGAAGGGGTTCTTATTGTTCCAAAAATTTCATTATTGCACACTTTGCAATAAGCATATTCATTTCCAGCATCGTCAATTTTGTCAGCCAATTTGCAAATTTGGGTATACTGATCCATGAAGCCACAAACTTCGTAACTTTCTTAGCATCTTATAGTCTGAGATTTTCGACCTGTCTTTTTTTTCACTGCAATTTCGGTTGATGATTCAATCTACAGTAGGTAAAGAAAATACATTAATTATATTTCGACAATATTTAAAGATAAGAAGAATAATCCATTCGTCGCTTTACAAGAATGCAATACTCACCTTACTTGCTTGTACAAGTTTTATACGCAATACATTTATATTTATTTACAGTTTCCATTTCTTCTTCGCTAGAAGTTGAAGCTTCTTCGTGTTGGTCTGAAATACAATCGTTTACCAAATTTTTGCTACAGCAAGGCTGATCAAAACCTTCATTGGTTTTGTCCGTCAGGTTTAGAGCTACATTAATATTTTGTTATGTCGGAAGCCTGCAATTGAATCAAAAACAGTAATATCTACCAAAACATGAACATTTAAAAACTTGTCTTACCTAAAAACTAGAGAGCTACTTATCCATTTTAAAATTATAAAACAATTAACAAATCAAAATTTTGAAAATATCCCTTCTACACTAATTCTACACCGGACTATCGCAGAACGCAGAACGAAAACGGTATGTATTCAGGCAGAGCCACCTATACTTACAAGCCATGATCCTAGACTTGGCAACGCTGTATTATGTACTTACCGTTTTCCGGTTTTCTAGACTTAGACGTCGCCGATGGTTACTTCATAGGTAATCATAAGGAAACGTTAAATTTGAAATCTAATATAGTTCCACAAAATTGTCTATAGGAACGCCCAAATAAAACATAATATATATTCACTAATAAAAAAAATATAATTATATTACAATGAGTTAACACTTACACTACCTATACAAAATCAACTTTGTAAAGTTTTTAATTTTCTTTCTTTATTTTGTTTGTTTGCCGTTGTTTGTATACGTTTCCTCCGTTTTTCTTCCTTGACTTGCTCTTCATATGCATCATTGTAATATTTGGTAAAATTATTTAATAAAATATTTTCAAAAGTAGAAATTACTTTGTTAATAATATTATGTGTGTTCTCCACAGTGACATTGATCAGTAAATTCTTTAAAAAAGTCACTTGCCTCCAGATTTATTTGACTAATATCACATGTTGATTGTCACATTTGAAAAACTTACTTTCTAAATCGGGGTTGTCAAGTATTGTTTGAAAAATACAACATGTGTGAAAGAAAACGGTCTTAACATAAGAAGTAGCCTTATATAATCCTCCTCTTTGCAGATGGTCATTATACACATCATTAAATTTTAAACCTTTAGATTCTACAAGAATAGGTAGACACATCGAACAATTTGAGAATTTCATCAAAGAATGTATGGCATAGCCCGAAATATATTCTTGAACAGGATTATCGATTTCCCCAAATTATAATTCCAGTTTTGAAAATACTAAATAAAAATCAGAACAATCGACTGCATCAACATTAGAATAATTATGTTCACTTTCATTTGAATTATTATTTATGTTATCAAGTGTTACAGCTAAATTATTGTCTTTTATATGATGAAATAACTTGTCAATTCTAATTTTCTTTCCAGATTCCAACACTTGCCTGAAAGATACATTATAATTACAACCTGAAAGACCTCTGTATTCTCCAAATATTCTTTCCAAGTTATCAGTTTGCAATTTACCAGGCAAAATGTAATTCATCGATAATTCTGTTAAAGAATATACACTTAATTTAATTAGAACTAAGGTACACCGATACATTGCTTGGAAAGTATCATTACTTAATTCTCCACCTTTCTAAACAAAATATAAACTAAATTTAATTTGGCTTTTAATGTATTTTTTGTATTCACAATATCCCACCACCTTTTTATAATTTGCAAAAACTTAACAATGCCCTCACAACCTGGTTGACATTTTAAAGCAGCAGTTGTAGTCTCATGAAAAATATTGTCTACCAAAATTAGTTGGAAACAATGATTTTCTATTTAATTTAAAAGCTTTGCGGACAAGACTGATCTTTTCTTCATTGTATAAAATTCGCAAGTGTTGAAAAGAGGCAAATGTTATTTCATTATTTTGAAAGTCAGGAAATACAAATGTTTTCATATCATTTTTCAAATGTATCCAATTATTGCGAATATTTTTAAAAACATGAACAAAGTCATAAGTTAAAAATATTACCGAGTTTTCATTTACTGGGTTTTTCATTGACTCACGAACAGATAGTGCATTAAACATTTTCTGGTTTATTCTGTTATCATCATTAATCACTTTTAAAACTGTAAAACCACATTGTTGAACAAATTTTATTGTTTCTAAAACCATGTCTTTCAATTTAAAACCAGTTATACATTTGACAGGCGATAATCGGACAATTTCTCTAAAGTTACCAAATGTTGAAGCTATCATAAAACTTTGAACTGTTTTCGCTAAGTGTTCATTACTGTTATCAGCAAACCAAACTATGTTTTGACTTTTAAAACTTAAAGAACTGTTAACATAAATTTCATCTGCTAATAACGTTCCCGAGGAACTAAATGTGAAGAAATATATTTCAGGTAATGAGATGTATTTTTATTATTTTCTGGAGAAATATTAAAACTAGAAGCCAAATATTGTAAATATCTTTTACTAGGTAAAATTAAATATTAGTGAATACAGTTATGACATGCTGGTGATTGAGAGAAAATTAAAAAAGAGAATATTCTTGTTTCTGGAGAATATCTTTTTATTTTCAGTGTGATTAGATTTAATTGATCATAAATGGTTGATATAGCACAAAAGAATAATCCCTATTGTTTTGTGAATAAATAAAATTCGTGGACTGTATGATAAATGAATCTTACCTTATGCAGGTTTGTAAGTCCTTAAATCTTCGGTGAAATAGCTATAGGGTAAGATAGAGGAAGGAAAAAAGGTAATCAATTTCACCCTTCACCATACACAATTATAATCAAGCAAAATGATAACCGGTTGGTCGATAACTACATGCGACGGTTTTTTAAAACAATGTTCTCTCTGCTAGGTACGAATATCTACTAACTACTGTTTTAAAAACCAAAGACGATTCTATATACTAAAAGCCTGTTTGGGCTTAATTTTTACTATATCTACTAATAGGCAATACTAAACACACGCAAAATGTCTGATAAATATAATAAAAGGATGAATACGCCAAAACAATAAACAAAACATAAACAAGTATAGGTGGCTCTGATTCAGGACTACCTTCGAAAAATGCCTAAGGAAGGCGTGGCCCGGCGTATGTATGCACCCCTGCATACTTTTTCAGTATTGTGTGGTGTGTTGCCTATTGTAAAGTTTGCATGAGCGCGTATATGGGTAAGTAAAAAAAAACCCTCTAAAAATATTCATGAGAAGTAATCATAAATATCATGTTGGGCTCATGACAGAAAGTCCGAAAAAGATCCGCAAAGTTCAAAGATCCGCCAAATGTCCGCCATTATAAAAAAAGTCCGAAAAACGTACTTTCATCCGCCAATTAACAACACTTTAAGGTACATAAAAATACCAACTAACTTGGCAACACCGCCAGATCCTTTTTGAGAAATGTTCGAGACAAATTTCCGCGTAATTTGAAAATTTACATACTTTAAACGCCAGTATGGCATGTTTTTGCAAAGTGCAAGAAACCAAAAGTGTTTTGTGCTAAGTGCAACCGAATGGGACATACTGCTGATAACTGCAACTCGACTTCTGTTAGAGGGAGCGGAAATAAGCACCCATGCAATCATACAAAAAATAATAGTATCGAATTTCCAAAAAGTACAGTAGTTGCCAGAGGATACGCGTGTACCGAACAAGAGCTCCATTCGGAAGAATGTTGTTTAACTGTTCTCCAAAGTAATTTGAAGCCGTTTAACCTTGACGTTTTAAATAAATACATTGATAAAAATATACCTGAGTATCAAAAAGTCATACTTCTAGCTTTATTGAATAAATATCGATCTTGTTTTGCTATGAAAACTAGCGAATTAGGTACGTGTCGGTTGTCCTAAATGTTTATTAAAGTATCAGATGACCAAGCAATAACTTACAGGCCATATCGTTTACCATATTCTCAGCGAGATAAGGTACGAGAAATTGTAAATGACCTAGAAAATGACGTTATTAGGGAATCACAATCACCTTACGCAAGTCCTATACTCTTAGTTAAAAAGAAAAATGGAGAAGAAAGAATGTGTATAGATTGAATAGATGAGGCTTTTGCTTGATGAAGATTCATACTTAACTATGAAATAAAACAATAAAATTTTTTGTTTAAACCTTCATTATAATTGAACTATGTTCAAATACAATTTGTGACGCGTTTCGCTACACAGTAGCTTTATCAAACGAATGGAGGTATCATGAAAAGTTTTTAATTTATATACAGTGCATTGATAAGGAATTTTACGGATAAAAGTATTATAATCTATTTACTTGAAAATAAAAAGCAAAAAATATGGGATTAACTAAAGTATTAAACAGTTTTTACCTGGAAAATTCATTCACAACAATCGTACAGGAAGTTTCTAAGTAAAAAGGTTTAATAAGGGAGAATTGTTGATATCTATTTGGTCGTTAAGAAGGTTATCTGAATATTTATTTTTATTTATCTCAAGAGCTTCTAGAAGATTTAATTTCAAGGATTTAGGTTCTACATGCAAAATTTCAAAATTTGAGTCGAAAGTGTGTTGGTTTGCTAATAAATGATTTGAGTAGTTGGAATCTAATTTTTGTTTATCATAGCTACGTTTGTGTTCTGAAATTCTAGTTTTAAAATTCCTAAAAGTTCTACCTATATAAATTTTATCACAATTGTCATTACCACATTTTAATTTATAAACTCCTGATTTGTTTAATTTTGAAGATTTAGATTTGTTGTTTTTAATGAATTTGGATAATTTGTTATCGGTTTTAAAGCAAATATTTAAGTCTAAAGTTTCTAAAAATGATTTGGTTTTTAAGGATGGTATTCCAAAATATGTTAAGCTTTTAAATTGGTTATTTTTGTTTTTATCAGAAGGAAATACTTGGTCTAGAGTATGTTTTCGTATCTTTTTATTTATGATATTGTCTATTAAATTTGGATCGTAATTATTATTAACTTCTATTTGTTTTATGATATTTAGTTATTTGTTGTAATTGTCAGTATTTAATGGAACTGTTAAAAGTCTGTGTATCATACTATTAAAAGCTGCTAATTTATGACTGTATGGGTGGACCGAACTGTTATGAATTGTAATGTCTGTTTGTGATGGTTTGTGAAATATAGAAAAATCATGTGTATTATTTATATTTGTAATTGTAAGATCTAATAAGTTTATAGACTTGTTTTGTTCAATTTCTACGGTAAATTTGATATTTTTATGAATTGAGTTGATGAAAGTAATAAAGTTATCTAATTGTCTAGTTGTGCCGGTGAAGCAAGCTAAAATGTCATCTACATATCGGTGCCAGTACACGAATTTTTTACTAAGGGGGTGTTTATGAATTATTTTTTCTATATTATCCATGAAAATTTCTGCTAATAGGGGACTGAGAGGGTTGCCCATAATTAAACCGTCTTTACTGCTATGAATCTCTCCATTGAAATGAAAATAATTCTGATTTAAACAAACACTTAATAAATTTATGATATCAGAATGAATTATAGGATTAACATTATTGTGTGTGAGCAAGTTATTGACCAGGGGTATAGTTTCATTAGGAGGTATACTAGGGAATAGATTTGTTACATCGAACGATATGAATTTAGAAGTATGAGTAAGTTTTATATCTTGAATATTATTAATTAATTCTATTGAGTTTTTAGTTTTACCCAAAGATGATTATATATCAAAGACCAACAATTTTATACATGCAGGAAATTTTGAGATTCTTAAAAAAGACCCAACTATTAAATTTCAGAAGGAAATAAAATCAGCAGTAAATAACGCCAAATCAATAATTAACGATAAAGAAAAATATAAATTATTTTTACCCAATCCACAACACCCTGAACTGTATTCATTAATTAAACTCCATAAAGAAGGGTCCCCAATTAGACCAGTTGTTTCTTTTTTCACAGCACCGTCATTTAAAATTTCAAAGATACTCATAGATATCATTTCTAAATATTGCTCATTTAAACCTCAATTTTCAATTAAAAACTCAATAGAATTAATTAATAATATTCAAGATATAAAACTTACTCATACTTCTAAATTCATATCGTTCGATGTAACAAATCTATTCCCTAGTATACCTCCTGATGAAACTATACCCCTGGTCAATAACTTGCTCACACACAATAATGTTAATCCTATAATTCATTCTGATATCGTAAATTTATTAAGTGTTTGTTTAAATCAAAATTATTTTCATTTCAATGGAGAGATTTATAGCAGTAAAGACGGTTTAATTATGGGCAACCCTCTCAGTCCCCTATTAGCAGAAATTTTCATGGATAATATAGAAAAAATAATTCATAAACACCCCCTTAGTAAAAAATTCGTGTACTGGCACCGATATGTAGATGACATTTTAGCTTGCTTCACCGGCACAACTAGACAATTAGATAACTTTATTACTTTCATCAACTCAATTCATAAAAATATCAAATTTACCGTAGAAATTGAACAAAACAAGTCTATAAACTTATTAGATCTTACAATTACAAATATAAATAATACACATGATTTTTCTATATTTCACAAACCATCACAAACAGACATTACAATTCATAACAGTTCGGTCCACCCATACAGTCATAAATTAGCAGCTTTTAATAGTATGATACACAGACTTTTAACAGTTCCATTAAATACTGACAATTACAACAAAGAACTAAATATCATAAAACAAATAGCAGTTAATAATAATTACAATCCAAATTTAATAGACAATATCATAAATAAAAAGATACGAAAACATACTCTAGACCAAGTATTTCCTTCTGATAAAAACAAAAATAACCAATTTAAAAGCTTAACATATTTTGGAATACCATCCTTAAAAACCAAATCATTTTTAGAAACTTTAGACTTAAATATTTGCTTTAAAACCGATAACAAATTATCCAAATTCATTAAAAACAACAAATCTAAATCTTCAAAATTAAACAAATCAGGAGTTTATAAATTAAAATGTGGTAATGACAATTGTGATAAAATTTATATAGGTAGAACTTTTAGGAATTTTAAAACTAGAATTTCAGAACACAAACGTAGCTATGATAAACAAAAATTAGATTCCAACTACTCAAATCATTTGTTAGCAAACCAACACACTTTCGACTCAAATTTTGAAATTTTGCATGTAGAACCTAAATCCTTGAAATTAAATCTTTTAGAAGCTCTTGAGATAAATAAAAATAAATATTCAGATAACCTTCTTAACGACCAAATAGATATCAACAATTCTCCCTTATTAAACCTTTTTACTTAGAAACTTCCTGTACGATTGTTGTGAATGAATTTTCCAGGTAAAAACTGTTTAATACTTTAGTTAATCCCATATTTTTTGCTTTTTATTTTCAAGTAAATAGATTATAATACTTTTATCCGTAAAATTCCTTATCAATGCACTGTATATAAATTAAAAACTTTTCATGATACCTCCATTCGTTTGATAAAGCTACTGTGTAGCGAAACGCGTCACAAATTGTATTTGAACATAGTTCAATTATAATGAAGGTTTATACAAAAAATTTTCATTGTTTTATTTCATAGTTAAATGTGTATAGACTACAGAGCTTTGAATAATAAAACTATTAAATATAAATACCCACTTCCACGGATCGATGACCTACTCGACAGGCTTAAGGGTTGCAAGTACTATACAAGTTTAGATCTAGATACCTATTGCTGAGTGATTTATTGATAAGACGGCATTTATAACATCTGATGGTCATTATGAGTATTTAAGAATGCCATTTGGACTCGTAAATGCACCGGCAGTATTCCCAAGGACTATGAATACCATTCTGTGCTCAATGAGGTTCACATCAGTTATGGCATACTTAGACGACATTTTGGTACCATCAGCTGATATTGTAACTGGATTCGAACGTCTAGAGCAAGTTTTAAAGCTTTTAAAAGAAGCAGGCATGACATTGCGACTGGAAAAGTGTCGATTCATAAGACTAAAATTGAATATTTGGGGCATCAAATTGATGAAGAAGGGATTCGACCAGGTGCTTAAAATATCAAAGCAGTAGCGGAGTATGCTGCTCCGAAAAATGTACACGAAGTGAGACGTTTTCTAGGACTTGCCAGCTATTTTCGCAAATTTATTAGGGAATTTGCATTACTTGCTAAACCACTTACCAACTTAACAAAGAAAATCGCCACCTTCCGATTGGAGAAGGAGAAAGAAGATGCGTTTGTCAAATTGAAGGAAAAATTAGTAACTCGACCTGTTTTAGCTATTTATGACCCAAAAGCTAAAACCGAAGTTCACACAGACGCCAGCAAATGGGGCGTTGGGGGCAGTCTTCTTCAAATACAAATAGACGTATCTCTTAATCCTGTACAGTACTTTAGTAGAGCTACTACATCACCCGAACAGAATTATCATTCTTACGAATTAGAAACTCTGGCAGTGGTAAATTAGCTACTGAAATTCAAAGTCTACCTGATAGGTAAGCAGTTCAAGGCAGTCACTGATTGCAATGCCCTCCGTACAACATTAACCAAACATGATCTGGTTCCTCGAATTGCAAGATGGTGACTTTCAACTCAAGAGTTTGATTTTACTGTGCAGTACAGACCAGGCTGTAAAATGAGTCACGTCGATGCCCTCAGTCGTAACCCACTTGAGCAAAGTGATGGTTATGATGATATTCAAATGTTACAAGTGAATATAGATCAAGATGACTGGGAATTAGCTGCTCAATTAGGTGACGAAAAGTTCCGTCACATACATGCCATTTTAAATCAACAACTACAAAGTGCGAAACATAAAGAGTTACATAAAAGTTATGTGCTCAAAGATAACAGAGTATACAGAAAAACGAAGTGTTTGAAATTCTTTCAAACATTTTATAATATTTCTCACACTTATTACCTTCCTTTTCCTTTCATCAGTAAAACTGCAAAAAGGCAAAGAATCCGCGTCACGTACCTATTCATAGAAAAGTTTGGTTTTGAATATTATTTCCATAGAAACAAAAAATAATAAAAAATCAGTTTCACGTAAGAAAATTCTCTGTCAAAGGTTTGACATTCATTTTCAATATAATGTTAATTTAGAATAGTTTTTATCTGGATTTTAGTAATTATATGTGGATTAAAACCCACTGGTCCTTCGAAGAAGAGTTAGTAATTAAAATTTGAAAATTACATTTGATTTTATTTCACGACCTATGGATATTATTTCTGAGGTATAGATAAGTCAACGTACTTCTCTGACTGTTGATAAACAAATTATTTGGTCCTAATTCGAGCCGGATTCTGGAGGAAACCAGAAAAGTGAAGTGAAAAGATCCCGTTTTTAGTCTTGGAAGAGTTCCACTTGTGTTGACAAGTCCATTCCCGTAAAAAGGTTGGAGATGGGAAGATAAGTTGTTCCAGTTCCATTCCGTTACAAGCGTTAGTTGTCAAAGTTGAAGTTTCTATTTAATAAAGGTCAGAGTAACATTTCATTTAAAAAAAATACTTTCTTATTTCATTTGCATGGTTGAGAGACAGTTTCTAGTTTAAATAATCTTTTCTCTTCTTTCAAACATTAATCAAAGGTAGATTAAATGTTTCTTTGTCGTGTATCCACAAATTCTCAAAGTTCGGTTACACAAAAATCACATGTAAACAAACCTCAATTAAACATTCCAAAATTTTAAGGAAATATTACTAATTGGAATGCATTCATTCAACTATTTGAAACTTTGATAGTAAAAGATTCCTCGTTAACAGATATTGAAAAGTTGATATACTTAAAGTCCTATGTAAGAGGTGAAACTTTGCACTTAATTTCGAATCTTCAATTATCTAGTGATAATTTCAAGGTAGCTCTAGATTCTTTTAAAAATAGGTATGATAATCAACTGAATATTATTTATGCTTATATTAAAAGTTTGTTAGATACTCCTTCCTTTAGTAAAATAAATTCTATAACTCTCAGAGAATTTGTCACCTCCATTCAACAAAATATTGAGGGTCTCAGAAATTTGCAAGTAAATGTTGATGATTGGGATTTGTTATTAGTATTCATTCTTTCTCAAAAATTAGATAATTATACAAAAAAGGCTTTTGACTTTGAAATTCCTCCAAATGCAAGACCAACGTTACCGCAATTTCTTCAATTTCTGGAAAATAGGTGTACAATTTTCGAAAGACAAGTAATTCCTGATTTAAATCCTACTCAGAAAAGAGGTCAGGGACAAAAAATCTTTCATTTTGCTCATATTTCACAAAAAATAAGATCAGATATTCAAGTTGCTAATGAAAATAGAGTGAATTCACATGTTGTAAGAGGTAAATGTCTATTTTGTAGTCTAAATAACCATAAAATTTATAGTTGTTTGAAATTCAGTGGCATTTCCCATAATTAAAAACTGCAATTTATAAAAAATAACAAGTTATGTATAAATTGTCTAGCCTACAACCATTATGTGAGTGATTGTTCCTCTACTGGGTGTTCTAAATGTCAAAAATACCATCATACTTTGTTATGTAAACAAACTTCTTCAAATAATAGAAGTTTCATTCAATTCCAGGTATTAACCCAACTCTGAAACGCTTCATAGAAATTTGCAGAATACTAATAATAATAGTCAAAATAGACAGAGAAATTCTAATTTCCAAAATTCAAACAACTTTAGTCAATGTAATTCCACCTTTGATAATAACAATCAGTCTATTAGTTTGGTAAATTCTCCTAGGAATTCACAAAGCAGTTTAGAATATCCTAGAAATTCACAGATTAATTCAAACGTTCATAGACCATTACAAAATAGTAATGACAATTCACATATCCCTAGTTCTAGTAAAAACTTAAATAGAAATCCTTCTAATCAACAATAGAAAATTCCTCGTCAAGTCAAAATGATGGTATTACCTTGTCCACTTTATCCTCTAGTGAAGAAGCACTCCTAGCAACTGCACTTGTTACAGTGTATAATTCAGAAAACAAACCTATTCAAGTGAAAGCGGTTTTAGATCCTTGTAGTACAGTTTCATTAATCACAGAAACCTTATCAGAAATTCTCCAACTTATTCCACAATCAAAAGTTATTCAAATAAATGGGGTTGATGGTATCGTTACGAATTCCAATAAAATGGTAAACATTGACGTTCACTCTAATATTGCAAGAAATTTTAGTTTAGACATAAATTGTTTGGTTCTCAAGGAAATTACAAAAAAATTGCCTCGATTTTCATTGCATAAAGAAAAAATTCTAATTCCTTTAAATTTGAAACTAGCAGATCCTAATTTTCACATTCCTTTTCAAATTGACATGCTCTTAGGAGCTGATATTTATTATAATCTGATAAATGGTGGTATTATAAAAATTCAGAAAAATTTCTTGACAATAGTTGATACCAAGCTAGGTTATATAGTAGGTGGTCCTATTCCTAAAGAAGCTATTTCATATGTTTCACGAGGTGATCGTTCAAATAATAGTTGTTTCTTCCTTCAAAGTTCCTCGACCTTTTTTTCTCAGTTCGTTGTCCGATGGTAGTTTAGGAGAAGAAAAGCGACTAATTTTAATTGTACCTTCAGCGTAGACTGATCTGGCATCCAAATATTGAAAAAGATTGTAGGAGCTGAAATAATTGTCAAAAAATAAATAATGATATGGCTGTTCAATTCGCTCGGACAGTTGCATAACCACGGCGGCTGAGTTTCCAAAATGTTAATATACTGGATTTATTTCCGTTGTCGAGCCTTGGTACAATAAAAAATCATAAACAAGTCCACTTCTTCCAGCCATCACAAATATTTTTACACCCCACTTCTTGGGCTTATTTTTTACATGCTGCTTTACGTTCAAAGCCCCCTTAAATGGTACCATTTGCTCATCAACACATAAATGTATTTCCAAAGGAAGTTCCTGGTACCGCTTTCTAAGCGACTCGTATAAAATTCGAACTTTCCAAAACCTGTCAGTATTATCCGTCCCTCTTGTAGTAATGTCCACTAAATGAACTCCGTAGTTTGTAAAATCGTTTGAGAGACATATTTTCTTTTATTATAGGAATTCCATAAGGGAAATTGTAAATTACCCATCAGGATTTGAATACCCATCAAGAGTTTTACTTCGTCTGTTGTTGTCGGCGGAAATCTGTTTATTTGTTTATGAACAGCGTACAGGTTGGTCATGTCTCTCATTACGTCGAATATTTTATTTGGAATGTATTTTTGAAAAATATTTACAGGTGTAGGTAACTCGTTGGGCGAAGTAATAGTGGGATGCCATTTATGTATTGGCCTTGTATCGTAGGATATATTCTGTAGCCACCTAATGTCTCCTTTTTCTGCCAATCCACACTTTTCACAAAAATATTTGATTTCTTTTTTTGTTTCATTGGACTGTTGTTGATATTCTGTTCCTTTCTGTTCTGCTAGTTACGGCTCCTCCAAAGTAGCAGGTTCGTTTTCTCCAACCATATTTTCTTCTTCAGTAACCTGCCAGTTATTTTGGTTGGCACCATCTCCATCGTCGCCACCTAAATCATCATCTGACATTCCTGATAGCTCCGACTCGTCATCATTATACAGCAATTCAAGCAGTTCTGTTTCTGTTAGTGGTCTATTTCTTCTTTGCATATTTCTGAAAAGTGTAAAAACCTCAAGTAAATTATTTCAAACATTTTATAATATTTCTCACACTTATTACCTTCCTTTTCCTTTCATCAGTAAAACTGCAAAAAGGCAAAGAATCCGCGTCACGTATTAATAGAAAAGTTTGTTTTGAAATATTATTCCTATAGAAACAAAAAATAATAAAAAATCAGTTTAAAGTAAGAAAATTCTCTGTCAAAGGTTTGACATTCATCTTCAATATAATGTTAATTTAGAATAGTTTTTATCTGTATTTTAGTAATTATATGTGGGTTAAAACCCACTGGTCCTTCGAAGAAGAGTTTGTAATGTAGTTATCTTTAAAATTTGAAAATTACCTACATTGAATTTTATTTCACGACCTATGAATATTATTTCTGAGGTATAGATAAGTCAATGTACCTCTCTGACTGTTAACAAACAGATCATAGCCAATCATCATATTAGGTTGTATGACAATCTCGAGAGTTTTGTTATTCGGATAAATTGATACTTACAATACAAATTTCTCATATAAGATAACATATTAATGAGTTTCATCAACAATTTGAAGTGTTTATCAGTCAAATGAATTATTTTTAGATGCTATAAAAATATAAAATTATGTCAATTGAATAAAATGTGACACCAATCTTACTTTCCCTCTATATGTACCTATAATATCTTCGAAAGCAGGGTCTGGGTCTTCTCAGACCATTCCTTCCTGTTTGTCATGGTCCCCCTCGAGTGGAGCCAACTGGTTTTGATGGACTACTTTTCGTTTTCCATTGGGGATCTTGCTTATTCCTCGGATGACGTCGTTGATCCTCTTCTTAATTAAGTACCCTGTTGTGTAATTTTGGAGAATCGCCTCACTTTCTGTTCGGGTTATGTAACCATACTCCATCTCCTCCTTCGAAACTGCCTTCTGTGGCCTGTGTAATATAGTTTCTTCATCCTGTCGCTGGCAACGTTCAAGAAAACCAACTCATATAAGTTATCCATTCTTCTCTTCAACTCAATTACGTAATCTTCTTCTGCTATGGCTTCACCTGATCGTCATCAAAATCTAAGGTCGTGAAAAGAGTCTCAATCGTCGTTCAAATATTATTTTTTCGAATGTTTCACCCGTGAACTCATTGACGGTGGATCGATAAACCCATCCAATTGTCAGCTACTTGGAATGAAAACCGACATTAAGGATATCCTAACTAGTGCACACCAAATCACCATCGCCACCCAGTTTCTAAAAGAACCTTGTGTATAAAACTTAAAGATCTTTAATCAATGTTTGTGATTATTTTCACAATGTTATATTTATAATATGTTATAATTTACTGTACCTCGTGTTAATGGCCATAGTTGTCTCAAGCACGTTAAACTGAATGTAAACATAAAGTAAGACTATATAAATGAAAATGTCAGTAAAAATGTTACTTTGTATATACGAAAAAAGGAAATCAGGTATTTAAAATTTTTTTTTGAATTTCGCTCCTGTAATAATAAGCCGACATTAGTATTTTAAATATATTATTCCCTATATTTTAAAAGGTTGTCATGAATGGTTAAAAATACCTTTACTGCATATTTTCAATTTAATAGTCACTTGTAACGAATTTCCCGAATTTTGGAAAACTTCTATTACAACCCCAATTCACAAGTATGGCAGTCTGTTCGAAGTGGAGAATTATAGAGGGGTATCAATTATTTGCGCACCGGCTAAAATATTGGAGCAGATTATTTATTGCAAATTATATAATTCTATAAATAGGTCCATAATCTTTTTTCTTATTTTTTTGGGAATCAAACCACAATAATGTATTTTATTTTTTATTTCGATGTTTCGGTAGCGTTCCAGCTACCATTGTCAAGATTAACTAGTATAGAAATAATTTTTTGGTCCCTATCTGACACAACGAAAAAATTTGACAACTAGACAATCAATAATATTTTGAAGTTTAAGACTTCAAAACTTTGTTGTCAAATTTTATTAAGGTCCATTCATAGTAGATCACACCTCTGGTAAAATGTGAAATAATAGTATATTATTCAACAAGCATATAATGATAGCTATTATTCACGAATGGTGCGAGCCGCAGGCGAGTGACATAAACACCTGAGTGAATAATAGCCATTATTTGCGAGTAGAATACTATATTTTGTCCACGACTATTAATTACTTACTTGTTATTACAATTTTTTTTTTCGATTTTTTGGCAGTGAATTTAAGGAGACTATTTGTGCTGCTTCTCTTATGTTTGGCGGGGTAACATTCAATTTACTGTCTGATTCACTTTTCATATTAAAATTTCTAGTAATATAAATTAAACAACAGTATAGTTATTGAAATTAGCAATAAATTATTTAAAACGTCACTTTTGCTTTTGACATGTATCATACACACCAGATAAAAAACTGCATATAAAACGATCTACTCGTATATATACAACAGCTTGATAAACCATCATATATATCTTCATAGCCTGATGGTTTAGGGCTCTGACTTGGTGTAATGAGGAATTTTAGACATAGGATCGAATCCCCGCCGCGGTCAAAATTTTAAAAAAATATGTGTCATTTGTATATTAATAATCAAGGGTAATATAACAAGACCTTGATAAATAGTCGACTATTTTTATTGCATCTAAATTTCGACTGTATTTTATAATAATTTAACGAGACATTATTTTGGCATTAATAATCTGATCTCTGATTATTAATGCCAAAATAATGTCGAGTAAAATTAATAGATACAAGAGAAATTTAGCAGCAATAAAATAGTCGACAATTAATCAAGGTCGTGTTATATTTGTGTAGATTATTTCTTGAATCCACTTCTCTATATCAGTTTCTCCAAATCGATTCATTTTCAAATACTTATACAGCTTCAACACGATTGATTTTATTTGATGTTTAAGATGTATTTATTTAGAGTACTGTCAGATGCACAGGTTCATTGATATATAGGTATCATGCTGAATAGTCTGTGACTATTGTGCACCATGTAAATAGTCGCTAATAGAGCGTGTTGATTGGTCCTGTCAAACAGGAAACAAACGTATCATTGGTTGTTGACTGATATTTAATAGACGAAAGAAATAATCTTCAATATAATTATGTGGCATGTGACCTTTTCATTATCCACACCCATTATCCACACCTATTATTCACTGGTGCACAATGTACGTCATTATACTTGAAGAAACACACGTAAAATGTAAAAATTATCAAATAGTCGTGGACAAAATATTTTATTTTATGACATGTAGTTCACTAGAAATAGAATCCAGTGAAGTGCACGTTCCAGGAACGGTTTTTATTGGGATAGCGCTTTTTTTCTCGCTTATTTTGAAAATTTTGTTAATAAAAACGCGTTTGGAATGGTTGTTAATCGATAGACACTTCAATACACAAAATCACCAAACTGAGTTATACATATTTTGAAAACAAAAATAATCATACACAAAAAAGTAACGTCGAAATAAAAAACAAAAAAAACATTATTGTGGTTTGATTCCCAAACAAAATAAGAAAAAAGAATAAGTAATGCCACAAGGAACTTATAGAAGATAGGTCCATAATATCACAGCAGCATGGCTTTATGAAACAGAAATCTATTAGGTAATACAAATCTATTAATTTTTAGTGATTCTGCATTCAAAACCTTATATAACAAATCTCAACTAGATGTTGTATATACAGATTTCTGGAAAGCTTTCGATCAAGTAAATCATGATATTCTGCTTCACAACCTTAACAAATTTGGTGTATCAGATAATTTTTTCAAGTTAATTAAAAGTTACTTATTTAATGAATAGACAATTCATCGTTATGCATAATGGAAACACATAAGGAAAGTTTCATGCAAATTCAGGCGTACCGCAGGGATCTAATCTGGGACCTCTTCTGTTTTTACTGTTTTTAAATGACCCACCCTCCGTATTGAACTATTCAGAATGTTTACTTTTTGCAGATGATTTAAAAAAATTTAAAACTTTTCAAACAGTAAGGGACTGCGTTTTACTTCAAAGAGATATAAATAGTGTAATTGACTGGAATAATAATAAAAAATTATACTTCAATATAAAAAATGCGGCATTTTAACGATAACTAGATCGAAAGATAGTATTATTTTTGAATGTCAAATGGAGAATGCGGTTCTTTAGAGGAAAGCAGAAGTCGACGATCTAGGAGTTACGTAATATGATACTGCTTTTTCGTTTGCGAGTCATATTACACAAATAACAAAATCAGCTAATAGAATAATATTACATTGTAGTAAACTATTTAAGAGGAACGGTAGGAGAACGTCAGTCACGGGGACCACTATGCTTTTTTCTACTACCGTAATCCCTTAGTACAATGAAATTATTATTCACGAACGAAGACGGAAACGTTAAAGCTGGTATAAAAATCCACTGGATTGGGATTTGAAGGGGAAGGACTTTGAACACGATTGATTAAAAATTTCGTACAGTTGATATTGAGCAAAAATCAATACAAATGAATCAATTTTAAAAACTAATTATTATTTTCATTCAATTTTGTTACAAATGAGTATATTACAAAGTTGTTAGTAAATAACAAGTGACACTTGAACTTATGAATGAGGTAGGTAGGGCAGATAGTCTTAAATCTTTAACAATAATATTTATTATTTTGAATTATAAATACTTTGAATTTCAATTTAATTTAGTACTAATCGGTGCACAATATTTTTGGTTAACCTGTCTTTAGCTAATACAAATAGATTTGACGGTTTCCCTACAAGTGAACATGCAACATTTAGTTGCCCATGAGAAAAACATGGATTTTCCAAATCTAAACCACAAATGGACATTGTTTGGCCTTGAGACTTATTTATAGATATGGCAAAAGCTAAACGAATTGGAAACTGTAGCCTTCTGAAGGGTATGGTAGAATCTGACGGTATCATTGGAATACGTGGCAACAGGACAACTTTTCCTTCAAATTTCCCAGTTTAGATGGTTGCTTCAAGAATATTTCCGGTGATCTTTTTGATAACCAAACGCGTACCGTTGCATAATTGAGGTGTCCTTAACCATAACCGTATCATTTGCTTCTATATTTTTAATATGTTTCATCCACTTAGGCCGATTTTGTAACCGGTTTAAATATTCAACTGACCATCTTTTCCAAAATGCTTGTTGAATTTTGGAGCATCTCTGCCATATTGAGCGTCTGTTCTCTATTACTAAAGTCAGGTCTTTGTCAGGATATGCGGTTAAACTCGAAAATATTAAAAAATGGCCTGAAGTTAATGCTTGCAGATCCGATGGATCTGAAGAGAGAGTGGTAAGAGGGCGTGAATTAAGTATCGCGTCAATCTGCGCAAGGACAGTGCTAAATTGTTCAAATGTTAGCAAGGAGTTTCCTACAATTCTAACTAGGGGATATTTGGCACATTTTATTGCGCTTTCCCACAAACCCCCTGCATGCGTGGCTATGGAAGCAAGAAATTTCCATTGACTTTCGTTTTGGGCAAGATAATTTTTTATTGAATTGACAGAGTCTTGGGAGTTGAAAAACTTATATAAGTCATGTAGTTGGTTTCTAGCGCCGTGAAAGTTCGTACCATTATCACTATAAATGATGGTAGGGTTTCCTCACCGCGACATAAACCGTTTGAAAGTGAGGAGAAAATCTTCCGTTGAGAGACCGGAGACAAGTGCACTGCTTTTGTAACCATGCAGAAAAACAGCGCAATATAGCATTTAAGTGTTGGAGCTTTCCGAAGTGGAATAGGTTTAATCGAGAAGGGGTCTCCAAAATCTATACCTGTTTTCTGAAACGGACGTGAAGCTTCAACTCGGTCTTTTGGTAGAGCGGCCATAATTTGCTGGGCCATTTGAGAATTAAATATAAAGCATGTGTTACAGTTTCTTATAACTCTTTTGACTTCACGCAAACCATCCAGAGGCCAATATCGGAGGCGGAAATTAGACAAAACATTTTGGGGACCGCTGTGCCCCAGAAGTATGTGCTGATTTATTAGCATTAGTGTAACAGTGTGGTTCTTGGAGGGTAGTAGAATTGGGTATTTCTGATCGAAATGAATTTGAGCATTTTCCAAGCGCCCTCCCACTCTTAATAGGCCATTCTTGTAAATAAAGGGTTTTAAGCTACGTAATTGCTTGTTACTAATATGCTTGGAGGATTTTAATTCGTGAAAATCCTTTGAAAAGTGTTATAATTGAATAGCTTTGATAATAGATACAAGGGAGTTTGGCAATTCGTCGACAGTCAAAGTGTTTGAAAATTTTTCATAAATCTAAAGAGGTACGCCACTGCGCGTTGGATTCTAGTAAAGAGGAAAATTTTGAGAAAAAAGTTTGCCAAAAATTTGGTACGGTTGTGGCTGCGAGTGAAGATACTTTTCGTTCTTCCGGGAGATTTGTAATATTGAAACATTTTTCAAATTTTGAATAGTCTAAATTTGCATCATACAGGAATTGAGGACCTGAGAACCAAAAATTTAAATTTTCGGTGGTTAAAATACCGCGAGAAATGATGTCGGCTGGATTATCGGCTGTGCGAACGTGAAACCGTTGATAGTTTTTTGTAAGAGTTTGTACCTTTGTTATGCGGTTAGAGACAAATACTTTGAATTTGTGAGGGCTGTTTTTATACCAGGCTAAAGCAATTTGTGAGTCGGACCATAAATTAACAGAGGTGACGGGGATATTGCCTGCTAAAATGTTTGAGATTTTGACTGTTAGTTCAGAAAGTAATACCATTGCGGAAAGTTCCAGTTTGGGAATTGTCACCTGTTTGTTGACCGGTGCAACACGTGACTTTGCAGTGAGTAGGGTGCACGTAACGCTTCCATTAGAGTATAAAGTTCGTAAGTAAATACATGCTCCAAAGGCTTTCTGAGAGGCGTCACAAATTCCTTGAAGTTCAACAGATTCTATTTCGCCATCCTGGAATACGAATCTGGGTATTTTTAAGGTTTGTAGAGTTAAGAGGCCCGACATGAATTTTGCTCATTCATTTAAAATTTGAGTGTCAGTGATTTCCGTGTCCCATTCCAGCTGGTTGATCCACAATGTTTGCATGAGAATTTTCCCTTTGACGAAAACAGGGTTCACCAAGCCTAGATGTGAGGAGCAAAATTAGTACCATAAGTGACTGTCTGAAGTACAATACATTTTAATGGCCCTTGAGGAGAGTCTCGCCACAAAACATTTTGTAAAAATGTTTGTCTCGGGTTAATTCTCATTTGTCTGTACATTTTCTGAATATCAGCAGTGAGAACGTATTTAAAAAACCTGAAGCGGCATAAAATATCATATAGATCAGGCCTGAAATCCTTTGAGAGTTACGTCAATAAGGGAAACGCCAGTGCTTGATTTACAGCTAGCGTCAAATACAACACGTAGACGAGTAGAATTGCTTTCTTCCCTTATCACATAGAAGTGGGGTATGAAATATTTATTTTCTGATAGAGAGTTAATTGCGTTTAATTCTACGTATTTTGCATGATTTAAGGACACATATTCATCTATGAAGTGCTTGTATTCATTAAATAGGAAGGGGTTTTTGTGTAGTTTAGTTTCAAGAGAGAAGAAGCGGTTTTTTGCTATATACAGAGAGTCAGCCAACTTTTTATGTTCTTGGGCATTCTTGAGAAGGATGTTTACTTGAAATGATCCATTTTCTAAAATTGTTGTGGTTGATTTGAAGATCTCTTCTGATAACTTCCTAACCAGCATCGATACGTAAACAAAACGTTTGAAGTACGTTACCAACTGACAAAAAATGTCCAGAATACATACTTCACTGTACGAAGTACGTACACACTACATTTTTGGAATGTACATTTTCCACAATGCAATATGTTCAAATTACGTACAGGAATTACATACAATAGACATACACATATACAACTAATTATTTAAATTAATTAAACTAATCAAAACGTTTGTATTTTGTCTTGTTTGTATCAACCAGAAATACTTTACAGTTGTCACAAACTATGTTCGTCCACTGTAGGTAAACATAATTAACTATGAAATAAAACAATAAAAATTTTTTGTTTAAACCTTCATTATAATTGAACTATGTTCAAATACAATTTGTGACGCGTTTCGCTACACAGTAGCTTTATCAATTCGTTTGATGTACGGTTCTCAGGTTACGCGTTATGGAATTCCCGCCCTGTGTTCCTAGTAACACTTTTTCAAGATCCTAATCTGATTCGGTTGGCTGAAGGCACTAACACGACTACCACTGAGATGTGAAGACTCAGCGCCCTCAATGGCAGTTTCGCGACTACTACTGAGATGTGAAAACTCAGCGCCCCCAGTAGCAGTTTCTTCTCCCTCGGTATGCGCACGGTTGGCTGAAGGCCCTAACACGACTACCACTGAGATGTGAAGACTCAGCGCCCTCAATGGTAGCTTCGCGACCACTACTGCGATGTGAAAACTCAGCGCCCCCAGTAGCAGTTTCCTCTCCCTCGGTATGCGAACGGTTGGCTGAAGGCCCAAACACGACTACTACTGAGATGTGAAAACTCAGCGCCCCCAGTAGCAGTTTCCTTTCCCTCGGTATTTCAACGGGTGGCTGGAGGCCCAAACTTAGAAATTCGGCGGTTGAGAACAGTACCCAAGCTCTAATCCAAAAACTCACCTCGGAATATGTGCTGCGGTCTTCTCGGTATCGGGTCACGGACACAACTCTTACAACTCCTAAATCAATTACTTGTATCGGTCTACCTGGGCTTCTCCCACCCAATTTTAGTCCGACTTGCGCAGAGACTCTACCACGGACTTAGTAAAAATATTGCAAAACTTACTCTGGTTCGGTTCCCGGCTGCTCTGTAGACGGCTTGGCGATCGGACGGCTGGCTCTACCAGAACTGACTCTGCGAGATTCCGGTATCTACACCTGCTGGTGGTTCCTAATTCAACCTCTAGCCTCTGCGAGGTCTGCGGACTGACTGTCCTTTCGTTTCGGTAGCATGACTTTTAGTGCTACCAGCAAAGTATACGTCGGTGTAGTATTTGGTGCGGTTGGCCGGCCTTCAGAGTTTTATCGACGCGCGAAGGTGATACAATCTTTGTAAAAACTGATATCGCGGAAGAATTAAACATTATATTAAAACTGGGATATTTTTCTGATAACATACGAAAAAGAATCATATTTTTACGTTGAAAAATACCCGAAATACAATTTTAAGTATAAAACCGGAATAATTGCTGCTTTTGCAAATCGGAAAATTAGTAACTTCGTTACACACCCTTCCCACTTCGGAGAAAAAAAAATATAAACCCATATATATTTTTTTTTGTTTTATACAATCTACTTAAAACTACAAAAAAAAACCGTTCAGGCGCCTACCTTTTTACCTGGTATAACTCTTTTATTGGTGTTAGGTACACCTGTTACAACATTCGGATAAATCTAAAAAAAAATTCAAACTAAAAAAATGATGCTTCTATGCTTCTTCGTCGCCGGTCCGTAGCAGGTCTTCTTAATGCTTGTCTTTCCGGAAGAGGGCCTGACATCCACAGGCGGGGCACGCTGGATGCTGATTGGGACAGGGGCAACTGCAGGGATGACACGTTCCTGGGCGCCTTCTTTTTACTGGTGGCGGTGCACATGGGCAATCACGGGACAAGACGTCTTTTAGGCCGCATCGGGAGCAGAACAAAACCGGGTTTCTTTGCCAACACTGTTTACGGCTGTGTCCGGGCTGGCCACATCTCCAGCATAGGTCTTTATCGACGGGCAGGTATACGGGACCTCGAGGTGGTGAAGGTGATTCGCGCTTTGGTAACTCGAAGTGGCAAGGACTAGTCCTTCTCCAGAATTCGTCATTCATGGGGTCCTGGTCGGAGTGCTCTAAATAGTACGGGTGGCTAGGACTCTCGGAGTTGGCGGAAGGGCTGGTTGGACGAGCGCTGGTACTGGTCGTTGTTTCGGGATTTGTAGAACTGTCACGGGTCAGGGTTTCATCACCTTCTCGCATGGCGTCCAATAATTCAGCCGTGAGGTCATCGATAGCACTCTTGTTGTCAAGAGTCAGATCCAAGATGTCCGTCTTCTCCTTGCTTTCTTCCACGTTTCTTCTTTTGGAGTAAGTCTTGAGGGAAAGAAAAACATATTTCCGGGTACGGAGAAAAGAAAGAAAGAAAATAAAGAAAATACTTCTTCTTTAATCAACTTAGTTTAAAACATTCGGACGGTAGAAAAAAAAATCAACAAAATCAACAATAACAACAACGAGCGAGAAAACAAAAAAAAACAAGCAAACAACAACAAAACTAATTCTTCTCCTCCAACGTCGGGAGCCACACGTGGGTAGTGGACCCATCGCTACCTAATAGTTTTTTCCTATAGCGGCCGGTGGAGTGTTCTGCGGGTCTCAGGGCGGACAGAGCACGCTTTATCTCGGGAGTCCAATCTACTCCCGAGCGGACTGTTTTTATGAGTTCGTCCACGGTTAAGCCTTGGCTTAGGCCGGGACGTTCAGAAGCGGTAGGGACGATGCTGGGGTTGGCTTCGGTCTCCACTGGAATTCCCGTGGATGCGGGGATCTTCCTGGACTGCGCGGATACTGGTGCTGGTCGGGTTGCTTTCCTCTGCGGTATGTCGGTGGGAGGAACCGTAGCTGGCCGGCGTTGCCGCAGGTCTCTTGCCAGTATTTGACAAGCCCTCATCCTCTTAGTTGCTTTTGCTCTAAGAGCCTGGCCTTCTTGCCGGGGTTTATGTAATTCTACCGGCGGGACGGCTCCTCGCTTCGGTTCTCCGGCGCATCTCTGGGACATTATGCCTTTCTCTTTTTTTTTCTTTCTTTTTTTTTACTGAAAAAGAAAAAAGTATAACGGAAAACATTGTGATCTATTGTAGATCGGATGTGTAGGCTGGCCGTAGATCCTTGACGTGGATACGGGAGAGCTTTTTGCTGGCTCGGTTTTTAAGTTCGTACACAACCGGTGAGAGTACACGGGTGACGGTATACGGACCGGAGTATTTAGGAGCGAGTTTTGCCGCGATTCCTTTGACCGCGGCGGACAGGGGGTGTTCGCGCTTCATAACCTGATCTCCTATGTGACAACGCCATTCTCGGCGGCGGAGATTATAATGGCGACTTTGGGTAGTGAAAGCTCGGGCAAGGTTTAGCTTTACCATTTCGAATGTTTCTTTCAAACGCCGCAATCGATCGGTATGTTGTGCGGCCTCTGTTTGAGTAGCGTCTTCGGTCTCCTCGTCGGTCGCAGGAACGGTACGATAGATTGCTTTCGGAACTTCTAATTCTCTTCCAAAATTTAGGAAGGCAGGTGAGTATCCGGTGGATTCCTGACGGGCGGTGTTGATAGCGAATAACAGTTCGGGCAGATGTAGGTCCCATTTGCGGTGATCATTCTCACAGAATTGTGCTATCATCGTTTTCAGTGTCTTGTTGGCTCGCTCTACGGGGTTGGCCTGCGGAGTGTACGGTGGCGTCAAACGGTGACGAATGCCAAGTTCTTCCAATGAACTCTTGAACAAACGGCCGGTAAACTGTGTTCCGTTGTCGGTGAGCACGTCTTTTGGGCAACCGAAGCGGGTTATAATTTCCTCGTATAAGGACTGTGTGACGGCTTTAGCGGATGCTTTACGAATCGGACGGCACTGTACCCATTTCGTGAATCGGTCCTGGAATACAATGAGGAAAGTATGTCCTCGTGTAGATCTCGGTAACGGACCTACCAGGTCGGCGCTGACGCATTCCCAGGGCTGGTGGTTTGGTGATGGCTGCATTTTCCCGGCGGGTTTCATCTGGGACGACTTGTACTTCTGACAGGAGTCACAGCTTCTGACATATTTAGCGACGTCGCGGAACATACCAGGCCAGTAGTATCTAGACGCAATCCTGGCGATGGTTTTGGCTATTCCCATGTGTCCGGCGGTGGGTGCATCATGCATATCCTGTAGGATGTTCCGGCGTGTCGGTTTCGGGACACACAGTTTCCAGGGATCTGCTAATTCTGGCTCCGTGAGATCATTTGAGTCCCAGAAATGTCGGTATAATCGGTCTTCTCGGATACAGTAGTCGGGAAATGCTTCTTGATTCTGTTGAACTTCTTCTTTCTTTCGCTCGTACCATGAACATCCACTCAACGGTTCTACCATTGCTATTTCTTCGGTACCTTCTCCAGTCTCGACCTGAGGTTCTCGGGATAAGGCATCGACTACCTTATTCATTCCTCCACGGCGGTATTTGATGTCAAAATCGTATTGCTGCAAGAACATACTCCATCGGGCTAGGCGGCCTGCAGGGCTTTTGATGGAGTGGAGCCATCGTAGCGACTGATGATCTGTGATAACGGTGAAGTGGTAACCTTCCAGGTAGGGTCGCAGTTTTTCAATTCCCCAGACTATGGCTAAACATTCTTTCTCGGTCACGGAGTATTTCTTCTCGGTCGAGGTCAATGAGCGACTGGCGTAGGCGATAACATGTTCTCCTTCGTCTGATGGTTGGGTGAGAACGGCTCCGAGTCCATGGTCGGAGGCATCGGTTTGCAGCACGAACGGTTTATCGAAGTCCGGGCAAGCGAGAACTGGTGCTTCTGTTAGGCAAGCCTTGAGTTGTCCGAAAGCTTCTTCTTGTTCGGGTCCCCATTTCCATCGATTGTTCTTCTTGTGTAATCGGTGCAGTGGTGCGGCAACTTCAGAAAACGACGGTACAAATCTTCGGTACCAGGAAGCTGTTCCCAAAAAGCGGCGTAAACCTCGGACGTTTGTTGGAGCGGTCATTTCAGCGATGGCCGTAGTTTTCTCCGGGTCGGTGCGGATTCCTTCGGATGTTACAAGGTGGCCCAAATATCTTAACGATCTTCTTCCGAATTGGCACTTCTCGGGGTTGACGCGTAGGTTTGCAGCACGGAGACGGCGGAAAACCTCTCGAAGGTTAGCGAGATGTTCTTCGAAGGTGCTTCCTAACACTATGATGTCATCCAGATAGGCGAAGCAATAGGGGTCCATCTCCGGTCCAATTATTCGGTCCATGAGACGTTGGAACGTAGCGGGGGCAGCATGTAGCCCAAAAGGCATTACTCGGAACTGGTACAATCCTCTGCCTGGAACGGTAAAACCAGTGATTGGTTTGCTGTCTTCTGAGAGAGCTATTTGCCAGTATCCTTGACGGAGGTCGATGCTGGATATGTACTTGGCTCTCCGGAGTTTGTCCAGAACGGCGTTGATGAAGGGTAGTGGATAGGCATCTTTCTCGGAGACGGCGTTTACTTTTTGGAAGTCTATACAGAACCTAGGCTTTCCATCTTTCTTGCGGACGATGACAACTGGAGAGCTCCATGGGCTCTCTGAGGGTTCTATAATACCTTCTTCCAACATCTTATCTACTTCCTCGTTTATTATCTCCTGCATTTGCGGGTTCTGAGGACGGTAACGTTGCTTTATCGGTTCCGGATTGGAAAGACGGATCCGGTGTTCGGATAACGGGGTCACTCCTCGAATATTCTCAAATAACGGTAGTTCCTCGTCCAGAAATCTTTGTAATCGGATTTCTTCATCTTTGTTGAGAGCTAGCGGTGATCTCGTTTCTGGGGGTCCGATGGGCAAGCACGGTACGGGCCGAGTTTCCTTTGTGTTCGGACTGTGATTCACCCTGATTTGTTCACTTCCTAAATCCAGGTTAAATTGTCTCTTTCGGAGTATATCCATTCCTATCACCATATCGGAGGAGAGTCCACAAAGATGACCAAACATTTCGTGAAAACGGTCTTCTCCTATCTGTAGTTCTACTTGGTATATTTCGGGGACGAGGACGGTCTCTCCATTAGCTAGGCGGACGGAACTTGTAGAGTTGGGAGCTTTTGGTACTCCTATCGTTTCCCACAGTCGGGCTATCCTGTCTCCTACGTAAGACATCACGGCTCCGGTGTCGATCAGCGCTTGTACAGTTCCTCCCGGAATTACGACGGAAAGATGCGGTCGGGGGTCTATAAGGAGTGAGACATCGTAGGAACTGGATGGTATAGCGGGTGGTGGGGTTTCCTGGGGTTGTTTGAAAGGTGGTGTTACGGTGGGAATTTCACCGGTGCGGTTGTCTGACGAGTTGGCGGAAGGGGAATTGACTCTATGGGGGTGGTTGTTAGACGGAGTAAAGGTAGGTGCATTTTTCTGTTGATCGGGGATGGAAGGGTCATGGATACGGTTGTTTGGTGGTTGTCTGACGAGTTGGCGGAAGGGGAATTGACTCTATGGGGGTGGTTGTTAGACGGAGTAACGGTAGGTGCATTTTTCTGTTGATCGGGGATGGAAGGGTCATGGATACGGTTATTTGGTGGCCTTACTGGAGGATTAGGAGACGAAGTGGTGGTAGATGAGGCGTTTTGGGGCCTATGCTGCGCAGGCCTCGTATTGTCGCAGCGCCCTAGTGGTTTTCCGGCCGTGGACACGGGCAATCCCGAGACATAACTCCATCCTGCTTGCATCTTGAACAGAAAATCCGGGAAACTGCTTGACATTGACTGCGGAAATGTCCGGACTGACCGCATCGCCAGGTTTCTCGGTTCCTATCGGACAGGCGATTCGTGGGTTGAGTCGCAGCGGTATTCGTTGGGTTAGGTCGGCGATCTGAATTCCAGGTAGTTGGCGCGGACCCTCGGTCGGCGGTTCTTGCTGTCACGGCGCTGTTGCAAGTGTTTGGGGTCGGTGGATTACGGGTGGACGGAGCGGTAGGAGCGGTCTGTTGTTCTCTATTACGGTGTGTCGGAGTGGAAATGCGGAATCGATCTTGGTGCGGATTCTGTCGCGGAGTTTGTGGTGGTGCTTGAGCTTGCTCGATCTCGCAGCGTAAAAGTTCGTATTCCCGAACGGCCTTCGCAAATTCCTGTACATCCGAAAAGTCGGTCCGGCGGATTTGGCGTCGAAACTCCGGATGAAGGTTTCGGTAGAGCCAATTTAGTTCTAGCTCCGGGGTGATGTTTCCATGACGGCGGATTAACGTTTGCATATCGGTGATATATGCGGCGATACTTTCCTCAAGCTGGTGTATCCTCCTGCTAATGGCTACCTCCATGTCGAATTTGTAGTTTACCGGAAAGAAAAAGTCTCTGAAGGCGTTGCTAAAAGCTTGCCAACTGGACCAGTATTTTCGGTTGTTCCGGAACCAAAGTGCTGACATCCCTTGTAAAAGCTCCGGCATAGCTTGCATGCTTGTATGCTTGTATGCTCCACTTGCTCCGGGCAGCGTCAGTGAAGAAGAAAAATACTCCAGGGGTCAATATGGTGTTGACGGATGCACTGTAGCCGGTGGAACAGATTTTACCTGCCCTCCTGGATTGCCAACCTGGGTATTCGCTGCTATGTTTTCCACAGAGTTGTCAGAAGTGGCAGGAAAACAATGATTACTCTCAATACATTTATTAAGTCATCTAACAACAACAAAAAAAATCAAACAAAACTATTACTACGCTATAAGCAAAAGCAACGGTATCAAAAGTGCGAAATCTACGGATTATTACTACATAGAACGGAGGGTGTGCAAGCGAAAGCGGGCGCGTGCTAAGCGACGGATTAAGCTTGTGCAAACAAAGCTCTCGATTAGTCGAAGCTCTACGATAGAGGAGTACGGTTCTCAGGTTACGCGTTATGGAATTCCCGCCCTGTGTTCCTAGTAACACTTTTTCAAGATCCTAATCTGATTCGGTTGGCTGAAGGCCCTAACACGACTACCACTGAGATGTGAAGACTCAGCGCCCTCAATGGCAGTTTCGCGACTACTACTGAGATGTGAAAACTCAGCGCCCCCAGTAGCAGTTTCTTCTCCCTCGGTATGCGCACGGTTGGCTGAAGGCCCTAACACGACTACCACTGAGATGTGAAGACTCAGCGCCCTCAATGGTAGCTTCGCGACCACTACTGCGATGTGAAAACTCAGCGCCCCCAGTAGCAGTTTCCTCTCCCTCGGTATGCGAACGGATGGCTGAAGGCCCAAACACGACTACCACTGAGATGTGAAAACTCAGCGCCCTCAATGGTAGCTTCGCGACTACTACTGAGATGTGAAAACTCAGCGCCCCCAGTAGCAGTTTCCTTTCCCTCGGTATTTCAACGGGTGGCTGAAGGCCCAAACTTAGAAATTCGGCGGTTGAGAACAGTACCCAAGCTCTAATCCAAAAACTCACCTCGGAATATGTGCTGCGGTCTTCTCGGTATCGGGTCACGGATACAACTCTTACAACTCCTAAATCAATTACTTATATCGGTCTACCTGGGCTTCTCCCACCCAATTTTAGTCCGACTTGCGCAGAGACTCTACCACGGACTTAGTAAAAATATTGCAAAACTTACTCTGGTTCGGTTCCCGGCTGCTCTGTAGACGGCTTGGTGATCGGACGGCTGGCTCTACCAGAACTGACTCTGCGAGATTTCGGTATCTACACCTGCTGGTGGTTCCTAATTCAATCTCTAGCCTCTGCGAGGTCTGCGGACTGACTGTCCTTTCGTTTCGGTAGCATGCCTTTTAGTGCTACCAGCAAAGTATACGTCGGTGTAGTATTTGGTGCGGTTGGCCGGCCTTCAGAGTTTTATCGACGCGCGAAGGTGATACAATCTTTGTAAAAACTGATATCGCGGAAGAATTAAACATTATATTAAAACTGGGATATTTTTCTGATAACATACGAAAAAGAATCATATTTTTACGTTGAAAAATACCCGAAATACAATTTTAAGTATAAAACCGGAATAATTGATGCTTTTGCAAATCGGAAAATTAGTAACTTCGTTACAATCTGAAATGTTTAATACCCCAACGTGTAAGCTGTAAGCTCTTTCAGAATAATTGGTTTGTTAAATTCACTTTTTGAAAAGCCCCGTGATGCAAATGCTATAGGTATATCTAACCCATTAAAAATTTGACTAAGTATAGCAGAACAAGCCGGAGGTATTAGAAGCGTCGGTTGTCAAAACAAACTGTTTAGTAAAATCGGTGGGTTAATTAATGAATTTTTGAGTGTTTCGAATGCAGTTTGACAATTATTTGTCCAATTAAACTTTACGTTCTTTTTCGTCAATGAATTTAAAGGTGAACAAATTACTGCAAACTACGGGATGAATCTTCTATAGTAATTGCAAAACGCTAATCTAATATAGAGTCAATTCTTGGTAACGGAAATTTATCGGGTGTAATTTTCTTATTCAATTGCCTAAAATCTATATATAGTCTCCATGCCTTATCTCCTGTTTGAGACATTTAGGCACTAGCAATACTGGACTGTTATATGGAGACGTGGATGGTTCTATTATACCATTTTTGATCATTTTTTGCACTTGTGAGTTAATTTCTGCCGTATGGGCATGAGGTGTTCTCTAATTTTTAATATAAACTGGTGAATTATCGTTTAATGCTATTTTCTGAGAATAAAAATTATTGCACGTTAATACATATATCGTTTTTTAAAGCAAATACATCGGAAAATTGATCACATAATTTGAAAAAAATCTGTTTTCACATAATCGGGCACATTTTGATCTAACGACTGAAACAATTCTTGACTTCTATTATGCTTTTCTTCGTTAATATTGTATATATGCAATCTATCTAATTCTATTGTCTTTAATGTTTTTATTGAAGCTGATACACTTTCGTTTGTTGAATTAAGTATTCTTACATACGGATTTTCCCTTAAAACTATAGCCATAGCAACAAATATCCCTGCAGTTAATTCCTGTTGTTCAACTAGACCATCATGCCTTAAATTTTTAAATTTACCAATTAATCTGACTCCGTCACATCTTACTACTATATCATTGTGCGGACTATTATATACAGGAATTGTCAATTTTTCACTACCCACATTTAATGATAACAACCATTGAAAGTAATCTAAATTACATTTGAAGTTTGAGATTAAATCTCTGCCTAAAATTGCGTTAGCGGGAATAGGGACATTATCAGGAACCAGATGAAATGTATGTTGTACTGAATAGTCATTTATAATAAGTACTGTGTCAATATTGTGCCTAGAGATTGTACAGAACCCTCTGTGGCTCCTTTAATTTCTATATTATAATTTGTATTAATTATTTGTGAAGGAAAAAATTCCCTTTTTTCTTAAATATTGAAATATCTGCCCCTGTATCTACAATAAAAGTACACATACAATCCATTATGTCAGTATAGAGAGTAACAAAATTCGAAAGAGATAGGTCAAACGTAAATATATGTTTTAGGTTATTTTCTAAGCCCCCCAACTCTTGCCGGGGGTCGGGAGAGTTTCCCGACTCCTCCATTTTATTACACATTATTTTTTGTCCAAAATTTCCACTATACGGTTCCCTATTAGAATTAGGTACTATTCCCTCTCCTAAAATTATTATTCCCTCTGTTATGATAATTACCCCTGAAGTGATTATTATTTCTAAAATTACCTTGATAACCATTATTTGACTGATTATTTGATCGATTGCTACCATTATTAAATTGCCTGAAAAAATTGTTACCTTTTTTGTTAAAATTATAACGCCCCCTGTTATTAAATTGTTGCTGAAACTGTCTATTGCCTCCATGAAATAAAACACTAGGTTGTGTTTGAAGTGTGTCGACTGTAACAAATTTCGTAAGTGCTTCTTGCACCGTGCTGCCAATATTAGTTTCGTTTTTTCGTTTGCCGCATTATTTCCCAGAGTCTTAACAGTTGCTTCTGTAGTGTATTTTTCTGCCAACTCAGGTGGCATTCCTTCCCCTAAATATGAAATTTTAAGTTTCTCAGCCAACTTCTGTCGCAAAATTGCTTGTATCCTTGCAATGTTGCATCAACTTATTCAGTTTGGCACTTATTAAAGTAGAAGGTTCACCTTTTATGCCTCTTCTTAAAGTTTCAATTATTTGTTCAACCGTGGTTTCGTTCGTTAACAACGTGCGAGCCTTCCCGGTTAATCTGGTCTTTACGAAAGCTACCGTATTAGCACCTTGATCAGCCGCATTACTCTGTAGTAGATTCAATGCGTCTAATATTGTCTGAAGCTTATCCAGCGAGCCATCATACTCTGTTGGGATAATTTTGCTGGCTAAATTAAAAAATTCTACGGGTGTAAGAGACATGTTGTTAGTTGCGTCTGTCGTGTCACTGTCAGATGTATCGTATTCGTCACTATCTTCGTCCAAAATATTAATATCAATCAATTGTAAGCAAGAGGTAGGTACTCTTACTTTATATTTCAAAACCTGAAATGATTGACTTATTTATCCCTTATTATTTGAAATTTTACATTACAAGTTGATTTTTGAGTATTGTCTAAATTATTTCATTAAGTGCTACAGTATTCGTAAAAGTATTAAATAACTTAGTTAGATTATTTAGTATATATATCTTAGAACTTTCCCCTTTTGGAACTCATTTTTTTAATTGCCCTTTTTGCTTGACCTTTGATGTCTTCCGTCAAAATATTTAATTTAATGATTAGTTGTTCCCATACCGTACTGACACTACTGAATAGACAAAATTGCCAAACGATAAGGACGACAAACAAAATACAAAAATTTCATAGCTCAATAAACCAATATAAATGAATAAGTGGATAAATATAAGAGAAAAAAAAATGAGCATAAAATAATAATAATATTATCGGTTACAAAAATAAAATCTTACCCAAAATATTTTCACTCTCTACACAACACTTGTTCTGGATCTCACTATATCTCTCCATGTATCCTTTTGATTACTCTCCGATGAGTCTTCCACAGTGAAACAGTAATTTTCAGGGTAATAACCATCACCAACACCTTTTCACTGTCTACACAACACTTGTTCTGGATCTTGCTATGTCTCTTCGTATATTCCTTTTAATTACCCTTCGATGAGTCTTCCCAGTGAAACACCAAATTTCAGGAAAATAACTATCACTAGGACATAAACCAAAATCCTTACGTCTCCAGAAATTGAGATAGAATTTTCTTGTTTCTGTTTCTTTCACTTGCTGATGTGTCGAGTCCGTTTGTCCCATTTCAATATACCACTCTTGCTAAGGTCCTTTTAGTCAGGATCGCCATAAGGTGGATTAAAAGTTCTTTTGTACTTTTACTATTTATTTATAAAACTCTTATTGTAAAACCACACTTTTACAAATACCTTCATTAGTAATAAGAAATATAAGAATGCAATGTCAGTATGAAGATATTTTAACATAAACAACGAGTTGATGTTTAAGCACAAAGTCTAATTATGTTCAACCTATATTTTCGAAAGACCATCTCTATAAGTAATTTATTATAGTTTTGAATAAAGTCACGTACCGATAATACTCGTGTAACTAGTACAGTGATCTACATAGTGTCTACAAAATTTCCAATAATATCAGTTGTAAGTGAAATTTGCTGATTAAGCTTTTGTACAATATCTTTTTCATTATTTTTCAAGTTAAATATGGCTTGATCATAGTACATTGCATCAAGATTACCTGAGATACTTTTAATTATTGAACCTAATCCATTAATGAGACCTCTTTTTACTCTAGATGATGGCAATAGAGAGTGGAATTTTTGTTCAGCAGCTCTTACTTGATAAAGAAGGGCACGATCTAAATAATCGAGCTCTTGAAAATAAGGGTGGCTAAGCCCTGATTGAATCGCTAATGTTACGTGATTATATGCATTTTTTAGAGTTTCAATTTTTTCACCAATAGGAGATAGATCGTAATCATGGAGGAAAGTGTGAACACTTGCTTTTAATTTTGCTGTGCCTAGTTTATACGGATGTATGCCAGGATTATTATTTAAGTTAGTGATCAGAATCTCTTCACACTTTACTAGTGGAAGGAATAGGACTGGAAGGACTAGTAGCGTCCTGTAACAATTTTTTCTGATTAGCTTTTGGTCTTTAAGATTTTGTTTGTGTAAAAGTTTATTTTTATTTGTTTTTAATTGTATCCCCTTGTCAGAAAGGGTTGTTGTTTTATAAAATTTTGGGTTAAGTTTTGTAACTTAGAAGTCCCAGGCTAGAGCACTCCACCTCAGGGAGTGGAATTCGGCACCAATTAAACTATTTTATTCGCTATCACTGGGATGGGGTGTACAATTAATATTAAATTGGACGCCACCAGCTTTTTAAACGAACGAATGCAATAAAAAAAACTGAAACAAAAGGTGGAAAGCAGGAAACACCTCGTAAAAATTAAAGTTAAGTTACTAAAAAAATTAACAAAATGAAACTACTTATTAGCGAACACGTGTATCCAATTTAATAAATATTGAATAATCAATACAAAAATTGAAGATATTAAATATTTATTGGTTTATCCAAAAATTTGTATAAATTGAATACTCAAAAAACCAAACGAAGAGGATACCAAAGTGTAATATAACACGTCAACTTCAAATCTTACACACGCTACAGATAAGACGAAGGAACTTATCTTAGAGGGCTGGGATGTTGTGCAGCTCTGGCGACGATGGTGACGATGGCGGCGATGGCTTAGCAGGCGGTGTACCTCGTGAACGGGAACAAAAACAGGAACAGAAACTTGCCTAAAGGTGAATAGCTCAAATTTGCCTATAACTTGCCGGCTGCAGTGCAACCAGACGATAAAAATTTGTTCACCAACAATAAGCTAAAAATAAATTTGAATGTTGTTTTTCAGAATTTGGTTTTCTACACAGTAAAATATGGAATATGAAAATCAATTTAAATGCCTTTGAATAATTTAGATTTGAAGAATTATATCTTGCAAGTAAAAAAAATACAGTTTGATAAAACCATAGAAGGTATGTATAGATAAATAGACAGTATAGTCAATGCTCTAATAAGAGGATCAATTAATTACAAATTTGTTAATAAGTAATATCTAATATTTTAGGTTATTTTCTATAAAATGAACCGATTGCTCCTGAACATGCAAAGCCTTTACAAGAAAAAATTATGAAAATGATAAATATACAGAATTGCTGGTGACTTGTAATTTACTACACATTTTGTAACTTTCACCTAAATATAAAGTGTACAATCAGTACCTAAATTGTCTCTAACTTTATACCTATCTACCCTATGGTCTGCTATATGTTTCTAGCTTACTATGAGTTATCAGTTTACTGTTGAAGTTGAAATGAGATAATTAGGATATTTAATATTCTCTACTCAAGGCTTTATAGCATTATGATTGAATTCTGTCTGTACTGGCAAATAATTTTTAAAACAAAAAAATATTACAAAATATTGATAAATACATAGATATCTTCATATGAGATTGGTTTTAAGGAAAATGGTCCATTATACATCCCACTATCGAACCCAAAATTGTATATAAAAACATCTAGGCTACCAAGAAAACATGTGCTGCTTTTTTTCTAGGAATTACTAGAGCCTTTGATGGTGTTAAACACTGTGGTATTTTCTATAAACTATATTAAATGATGTGTCCAGAATACTTGCTATTAATCCTGAAAGCTACCTTAGTTATAAAAAACTGCGAGCAAAAGTGAATTACAGTTTTTCTCCAAAAATGTATACCTCAACATGAAGTCCTCCAGATTTTATTTCATTCGAACAAATTTGCAAATATACATATTGCAGTATGTAGATGTATGTGATCAGTCATAATAATCTCAAAATAACAGTGAATGAGCTACAATAACTTACAGCAGAATAGTGAAATGGATTTAAAGGTGTAGGATGAATCCCAATGCTTCAAATTTATCTATGCACAATCTTCAATCGGTTTAATTACAATAAAAAATAGGTACAATATATTATGTTTAATCATCACTGTCAACAGGTACAACTTACTAATGATATTAGTTCATGCAAAGGTTTTCCATATAGGTAAAGTACATATTATATGTAAATAGTACATAGGTATCATGCAAGGAAATTATTACTTTATTCTAATACAAAAATGTACAAAAAAATTACTATTCACAGTTTCCTAATAACACAAACACAGTGCAAAGTGCACAGAATATAGATATATTCATACTCTAACCAATTTCACCATACAATTTTATTTTTATATTTGCAACAGATTGTTAGTACCGTGGCAGACTGTTGAATGACTTTATAGAAATACATATTATGTTCACTGGGCTGTTTAGAGCTACATGTATATGAAGTGGTTTGTCTTCTGGTATGAGAATGTACATTATTCACCATCCCTTATTGCCAGATTTCAAGTTATTATTTAATCACTTTGTACAAAAATTCTCCTGGGGAGGTATTGGCCACTTTAATTGGTTCTTTGGACCACTCACTATTCAGATACACCTACTCAAGGATATACTAAAACTACAATTTCCAATATTTTTGTCATCAGTTTCTTTGAAAATTACATCTGTTGACATTCTATAACCTTCACTACTACACTATTTTAAATTCTCTGCGTTTTATCTGTAGATGTTATCCCACAAGTGCCACAGACTGAAATTAGGTACTTAGCTGAAGATTGGTAAGAAAGAAGTGTTAAAAATCACTTTCAATGTCGAATGGTTTTAGTAACCCCTGTAGAGGTAGAGTGTACCAATATTTTTTCCATTTGTTGTATATTTTTGCTCCAAAATTAATAATTTGATTTCCTATTTCTATCACTGAATTCAATTTATATTTTTCTGTATACAAAGTATACCTATTAGTAGTTTTTTCAAATTACTTTCACAGCTTATTCCTTATATCAACTATCATATCATTGTTCACCTTTTTTCTTCCAATTCTCTTGAATTTTACTTGTATATATCAGAATGGTACCATCAGCAAAAGTAAAGTATTTTGTGTGACATTGTGCTTTTTCTAGACTTCTCACGAGTAATGTATATAATTTGAATCCTAACATAATAAATATTCTTTCCTACTTTATTTATGTTTGGCTTTCTTAACTTCAATTCTCGTCTTATCGTTTTAAATCAGATGCACTATCAACCACTATTGCAATAATTTTTAACAACGCACACACTTTGTCTTTTTTTAATTTTTAACAATAATTTTAATCTTTCTAGCTCCTATTTTTAGTTTTTATTATTGTCATAAGTAATGTTTACAATTTGATTACTGTCATTTATAAAAACTAAGGTTACTTATTTGGATGGTGCACGGGTTGCAATGCGCAGCGTAGCGGTGAAAAAACAAACTGCTTAGATAGTCGATTTTGAGGTCAGGTTTTGTCAATTTCTCCGTATGAGTTAGTTCTCCTTATATAGTCTCCATGACTGCAATGATAAAAACAATAACATAAAAATGAAACAAACACCATATAGTAACTAAAACATAATTTCATTTGAATAAACTTAGAATAATTTTAAAGATTGGAAATATCAATTTAGTAACAAACTTTTAAAAAGAATTTCATTGCTTGAAATGAAACAAAAGAAAGTTTTTTTAGAAAACAAATGAAAAAATCAACAACTTGCATAAATTTCTCCGAAGGAGAAAGACGTAGAAAAATTTGAGTTGAAATTAAAAGTAAAAATCTTAATAAAACTATATAAAATATTCAAAAGATTAATAATATATTATTTATATAAACATAATTATAAGGAGTCAGTGATACCTATAATTAATAAAAGTTAAATAAGTAAGAATACTTACAAAGTGCCGGTAAGCGTACATATATCTGGCATAGTTTTGTCGAAATAACCAAGAAATTTTCCACAACGAACAGACTGTGTAAAGTCCACCGTTTTTTGAAGAAAGAAAATACCGGATTTGATCCTCAGCTGACAGTCTGTATATTCTGCAGGCCTTTCCCACATTTTCCAACCCATTGAAACCTTCGAATTTGAAGAGAGAATATAAACTAACTAACTAACAATCATTCAGGTACCTACCTACTGTTCATATTAATTTTAAGTTTTTTTTTATGTAGTGTAAATTGTTTGCTTATTAGAATTAAATTGTTTGCTTAGATATAGTTAGATAAAAGTACTTACAGAGCATTTGATGGAATCAATTCGTTAGATTAACGTTTTCATTAAGTTTCATATTCCAAGAACAAAGTAAATAAATTTCTTTTTTTTTACTAGATAAATAGTCTATTATAATTAAGGTCACATAGCCACGTAACTGAATTTAGTTCTGTGAGTATAGTTAAACAGTGTGCCTGGATGAATGAATGAAAATTTAGATAAATAAGAATTGGAGTAACTGTATAAATTGTATAATTTGAATATTTTATTGTATAAAAAACCCAATAATAATAGTGCAATAAAATATAAAACACTTATCCAATAGTACAGGTGGCTGTTTTGTTTTAATGTCTATGATTCAATTGCAGTAATATACTTTAGTGCCAACTTAAAACACGAAGGCCAAAGAACAGAGTCGGTCTTCAAAAATTTCAATTTGACCTCACAATAAAATATTCCCTGAGAGTATAAAAAAAATATACAAATAATAATATAATAAAATAAAAATTAAGAGTCTCATAAAATAGTCGAGATAATCATTAATGGCGCACTATAATAAACAAAAGTTCATTTAAGATGGAAATACATAGAACAGGAAAGTAGGGCACAATATATCGAGGTACTTGGATTTTCTTCTGATGGAGATCCCCGATATCTTAAGGCAATGAAAGAAATTACAATGATTCCACAGATCTCTGAAAACCCCGAGGAAAACCCATATGGCAGATTTTTTCAGGTAGGTATAAATAATAAATATCGAGAAAAATATTTTGTTTGTCGTTGGATTCTAGATCAATTATTACATATTATTATTAGCTGCATTTTAAGTTTCACTTTTTAATGATACTTGTAAACTAAAATTCAAATACACCTACACAAAATAAAGTAGAAATGTAGTCAGAATCTCGGTTAAAATACAGAGTAAAGGTAGCGGAACATATCTTTGTAGTAACCGCTATGAATTTTTGGGCGGCTTATCATATTTAACAACATTCGCTTATTAGTTTTTATTTAGCTCTAAATTTATCTCGAAATGACTTATACAAATTTTTGACTAATTCAAGGCAATTTCTGGTCTAGGTTGAACATAACTCAAACAGAATATCCTGCGTCCAAGACACAGTGCACATGGGAACTAAACTAAGAACCAAGCTACTCAAAACAGGAAAGACGACTGAGGAAATTTCCCAATTTGGACTTGGTATGGGAAACAAAACAGTTACAGTTGCACACATCAAACAAATGATTTCCAGTTTTACCAAAGACAAACATCTGCTATCATCTTGATGGTAAGCATAGTTCTCGACATAGTTCTTATTCTACTATCGCGTTCTACCGAGCGTACTACCTTTGTTTCCAATAAAATTAGTGTTCTATTTTTGGTTACAGCGCAAGATAAAATGAATTTTGACGCTGTCGAAAAAATGTGCTCAGAAAAGGTAATCAATCATTTAAAAAAAATTTCTAATAGTGAAGCTACAGTGCAGTATCTATCCATGACACGGGATATACTGGACTCTTTTCATAAAAAAGACCTTTCCATTGGTGAAAGAATATATAAGATATGGGATGTCGTTTTATTTCTGCGCATTTGGAAAAATTGGCTAGTATCATTAAAAAAAAGCGTTCAAAAAAATTTTATAACCATTAATTGCTACACCTGTATTGAAATAAATGCGCATGAAATTCTCCTTCTTTTGGAAAAATACAGAGATGAACCTAGTAGTTTTCTTCCATGGTTAATGAGTAGCCAACCATGTGAGAAAATTTTTCGTTAGACTAGAGCTATGATTACGACCTATTCTACAAAAGTAAATTTTTCTATTTTGGACCTCTTGAGACGACTTAACAGAGTAGAAGCACTTGGCGAAATAACAACTGATTTAGGTGAGACCTGAAACACATATTTCAAGTTTTTTTTCGAGATTTTTCTATTTTTGTACTATTAGGGGACGAGTATTGTTTTCCGCGGGAAGAAAACAGAAGATTAGGCAGTGGAGTCTCATCAAATGAAGAAATCCCTACATTAGAGGAAATAAAACTCATCCTTAAACGAGCCGAAGAACACGCCAAATTAGCAGCAAGCGGGCTGGGTATTGATACAGTGGTAATAAGACAAACCACAGACCCTCGTACTGAGCTCATTGATGATTATGATGAAGATTCTGACACTGAAGTTACAAATAATTTAGTCCTGAGGATGAAATTACAAACATAATTGGCGACGACGAACTTAACGACGAAGATCGGGACAACAACGATACAGTTGAATTTCTTTCGACGCTCGACCTCAAGACATTTACGTCCCACCAGGTTCAAGACAATAAGTTTGTTTAAAAGTAGGTGAAAAACTTATTAAAAAATCTACTTTGGTATGGTTTTTTTTCAAATAAAAAAGGCAGTTTATCGACGGATAGGTTACTCAGAGTAAGGGGTATGAGCTCCAGTATAAATAAAGTAGAAAAAAAAGAAATAGAAATAATACTCGGAATAAAAAGAAAACAAAAAATATTTTTAAAGCAGGATCTAATTTCAAAAGAAGGAAAATTCAACCAGACAATCTATCCGATTCTTCATCGGATGAGGAACTTGATAACATTGTTTTGGAAAATGAATTTGAGTGTGAGTCTATAGAATCCTCGGTAAAATCAGATATGGACGCTACCTCGCAGACTATCACTAAAGAAAGTGTATTGCTCAGTGAGCATTATGAGCCGTTCACAGTAAAAAAGGATGATACAATTAAAATCAAAGCAAAATGTAAATCAATCATCCTTTTTTTTATTTTTTTTTTAACCACTCAAACCAAAAATTCAATACACAAAACATAAATATTTAACGAAGTTCAGCTTTTTGATAAATCACACTAAGCGTATTGCAAGGGGTTTGATGAAAAATGATCTTTTTTTTAAGTTTAGGATGATTTTGTCTCGGATTTTGTAATACCGATGATATACAAATAAAATATTTTTTCTATATGTTTCTTCTTTCTTAGTAATAACTCGTAATATATGGTAATAACAAGTAATATTTAGTAATAACAAGTAATATTTTGTAATAACACGTAATATTTGGTAATAAAACGTAATAATCGGTAATAACACGTAATATTAGGTAATAAATTGTAATAATCTTAATAATTACGTAATAAATGGTAATAGGTGTACATATTTTTATGGGTGGTTGAACCCTCGGGGAAATATATACAGGGTGAACCAACAGTGCGTCTTTGCTCCATATATCGATAATGCTGTTATATATAAATAAAAAACTTGTTATAGGGCACCAGAAATACCATGTTTTGAAAATACATAGTTACAGTCGAGGCAACAGTTGCACGCCCCGTGTATTTTATTTTATTTTGAGTTTCTCCCTGAAGTACTTATTTCATAAATCTTACACACTTGGCGTCTTAGCGGAAATGATTACATAGGCGGTGAAAAATCTCGATTTTTCAACTTTAGGAATTTTTCGTGTCGAAACTATTCATTATACTGGTCAAAACGGCTTACATGTCCTTGTCTTAACTTATTTTTCAATATCAATTGATATGTACCCTGCAGAATCTAAAAATACAATGAAATAGGTGTACAGGTTGTTCCATTCGAGGTTCCATTTGATAGACATATATTTGTGCATCTGTAACTATTAATACGCGTAATAACTAGTGAAAACCCCAAAATAACTAGGAGTATCGGTAAATTCGCGTTCTTACTAGTAAGAACGCGTAATTACTACGAGGTATAGGAAAATACCGAATTAAAACTTTTATTCGGATATTTACTGAAATTTTCAGTTAGAACGCGTTCTTTCTAAGTGTTACTCGATCTTTGCAGGGATTGGCTACATTTCATCTCGCGATGTCTCGAATGACAGGGGAAGGTTCCCCCGCACCTTGCGCGGCTCCATAATACGTTATTTTATCTGAAGTTGTTACTGTGTGTACCACGCCGTTTGCCGTTTGTTACTTTGATAAACGTTGTTCTTCGAAAAATGAATTCTTCGCTGATTGCTTGGAAAGAAAAATTTACGAGTGATTTATTAAGTACGTGCAGTAAAGATCCCAAATTATCGAAATATACGATTATGAATAAAGAAACTTACAAAAATCTACTTCAAGAAATTAAAGAAGCTAAACTGACAAAAAAGAAAACTACCCTACAGCATCGTCGTTTAAACCGTTTTGACATCATGGAATTAAGTAGCGTTCAGCATATTATAGCAAAATCCAAGAATGATGAAATATTATATTACCTCCAAATTGAAGAAATCTTTGATGTTATCGAAGCTGCTCACGTAGCAATTGGGCATGGTGGTCGGGACCGACTTCGAATAGAAACAGCAAGAAAATATTACTACCAGAATGATAAATTTATTTCTGTCGATGTGCGAAGTCTGCAACAGTAAAAAATCTAAGAAGAAAAGGGGATTGGTTTCTAAGCCAATTTAACACAATGAATTAAACAGCCGATGCCAAGTAGATCTGATCGATATGCAGAGCCAATCAGATGGAGAATATAAATTCATAATAGTTTATCAAGATCATTTAACCAAGTTCATTTTGTTAAGAGCTTTAACATCTAAACGAGCTGAAGAAATCGCATACAAATTAAACGAAATATTTTTGACTTTTGGAGCGCCGTGCATATTACACAGTGATAACGGTCGAGAATTTGCGAACTGTGTTATAAACGAATTTAAATCCTTATTGCCAGAACTTAAGATTGTTCACGGAAAGCCACGACACAGCCAGAGTCAGGGATCAGTCGAAAGGGCCAATCAAGATGTTGAAAATATGATTGCTTCAAGGATGTCCGATAATAAAACTGTAAAATGGTCAGAAGGTCTACCATTTGTACAATTTATGAAAAATCGTGCCTATCATTCAGACATAAGGCAAACTCCATATAAGGCCATGTTTGGCATCAAACCTAGTGTTTACGCCTAAAATGGCGAAGCGATAATGAATTCGCGTCCTTTGTCAGTCCTTTCTCCTAACCCCGACGATCTCACTCCATTAACTCCGGCACACTTCCTTATTGGGCGTCAGTTAAGCCCTATACCTAGTCCAGACGTAAGAAGCCTACCGTGCAACCGTTTGTCGTTGTACCAACATTTGCAACAAATAAAGCAGCACAACTGGACTCGTTGGAGCAAAGAGTATATCTCTGAACTGCAAGAAAGAAGCAAGTGGAGACAAAATAGTGATAGTTTGAAACCTGGCGCGATAGTGCTTGTTAAAGACGATAACGCGCCACCCATGAAGTGGAAAATGGGTAAAGTAGTTGAAGTGTTCCTAGGTAAAGATAGTGTCGCTCGTGTTGCTCTGATAAAAACTGACTGTGGGCACATAAAAAGACCATTTATAAAAATTTGTCCTTTACCTATATAATAGAGTGTTAAAATTTGGAGTATATCATAATAAGATTTATATGTTGTTGAAAACCAAGTGTTTCAAGGCGGGCGGCATGTTTACGCCTAAAATGTTATTTTTATTTTGTAGGAGCTATTATTATTTTGCAACGCCGCTTTGGTCATTGTTTTGAGTTTCCGCTAGGCAGAGCCGAAGGCGGTAAAGCACTGTTGATTAGATGTTTAAAGTAGACACATCGTTTTATTACCTTTTCTCTTCAAGCTCAAGCTTTGGAAGAATATTTTTAACGTTTGTGAAAGTAACATTCAATTAGTCATTAGTCTAATATTATACATGGTCCTTCAAGTCAAATTGTAAACAGTTCTATGGTATAGTGAATTTATATCAGAAAACAGAAGTTTGTAACAAGTATCCAACGGAATCGGCAAGTCGAATCGTCAAAGTGCCGACTTCAAGGTTGAACACGTGCAAGTACAAAAAAGTGTTGGAATGCGAGTGAGTAGCCCTTTGTTTTGTTTGTTTATCCAATTACCTACCAATTCATTATCGCTTCGGGTTATAAGAATTTATTTCATTTTGAACAATATTTTGGGTAAAAACATTTCATAAAAGTGAATAATAGCTGTTTGATTTTTTGATTTAATGTACACGTATTATTGAGTCAATACTTTATTTTTGTATTTGCATCTTATTAAATAAAAAACTAATAATAAACAATGGAAGCCCTAAAGAGGCAAAGAGGCGGTATAAAGGCCAGCTTAACAAATTTTATCAAATTTATTGAAGAAAATATTACGGATACCGGTATTGGTAATATAGGAATCGAGCTAGAAAATCGGTTAAATGCAGTGGAAGTTACGGTTTTACAAAAATTTATTGAAATACAGGACCGAATCGAGGTACATTGCGATGAAAAGGAGTTAGATAGGAAATATAAAGAGAGAGCAGATTTTGAAAACAAATATTACAATATCACATCTATTGCTAAAAAATACGTTAATGAATATTTGGAAGATAAAAATAGTAGAAATAGCTCTCAGCATTCTAGGTCGCATAATGGGTCTGTGATAGATACTTTGAAAAATGTAAAATTACCGGACATCAATTTACCAGAGTTTGATGGTTCGTTGCGAAATTGGTTGGAATTTAGGGATGTTTTCGAGTCTCTAATACACGGTAACGAATCTATATCCGATATCCAACGCTTTCATTATTTACGGGCGTCATTGAGGGGTGAACCTGCTCAGTTGGTTTCTTCTATAGAATTCTCCGCGAACAATTACAAAATTGCTTGGGAATTATTGGGAAAACGGTACAATAACGATAAACTGCTAATCCATAATCACGTTAAAAATATTTTTAGTATAGAGCCAATGAGTAGGGAATCTCCAAAAGCCATTCGAGCAGTTTTAAATGATTTAACAAAAAATTTACGCGCTTTAAGCCAGATTGGGTTGTCGGTAAGTGAGTGGGATGTACCCGTTGTTTATCTTAGTACAAAATTCATTCATTCCAAACATTCAATCTTTGGAAAATAAATAAGAAGTTTGAAATAGTAGGGTCGACTGGGGTAAATGTAATCCGGGGTGATAGTAAACGCTCCCAACAATTATTTTAAATTTGCCGCCAAATCCCAAATTCCCGCCAATTCTTGAAGGTTATTTATTTTACTATTGGCATACATGAAAATGAGTCACTTTGATCAGTTGCTTCTGGTTATCAGCAGTGTAAACATCAACCTCTGCAAAAAGTTTGTAATTTCTTTTTACACAAGTGTTTGAATATTGATGGGAAATTTTTGTTATCAAGGTAAATATTAGCTGTACAGTATTTTTAGTAAATAAAAGGGTCAATCTTCGTTTTTAGACCAGTTTGAAATGTTTTTTTTAATTGTTAAAGTTCTTATGGTGTGTTTACTTTTACCCCAACTATTTTTTAGATTGTGGTAAAAGTAAGTAAAGTTTTTGGTGTAAATGTAAACGCATATTTCATATTTTAGATGCCTAGAAATTATGTCCGAAAGACAAACGGGCCAGTCCATTCTAAAGAAGACTTAATTAACGCAGTCAATGATGTTCAAAACAGAAATAAAAGTTACCGAGGAGCGGAAAATTTCTACCATGTCCCAATATCAAAGGATTAATGGTCGAAAGACATCTCTAGACTCTTCAGGCAGGGGCCGTAAAACAGCACTTTCGGCAGACTTGGAATCTAAAATTGTGGAATGCTTAGTTGCTAGGGCAAGAGCTGGATATCCTTGTGACAAAGAGGAATTATTAAATCTTATTCAGGAATATGTGAAAGCCCAAAATTTAAAAACACCTTTTGTTGGAGATAGACAAGGGGAGGATTGGTACTATTTATTCCTCAAAAGACATGATAATGTCTTATCACTGAAAAAACCAGAACACCTACAGAAATGCAGAAAAGATGCCCGACAACCAGATGTAATATATCAATTTTATGATGATCTCAAGCGCACCCTATCTAATCTCGATATCGTATCTGAAGAAAAAACCTCTTTTATTTATAATGCTGATGAGTCAGGATTTAAAAGAGACCCTAGTCGGTTACGTGCTATTGGTGAAAAGGGCAAGCCTTTGAGTAGAGTCTCTGGTGGGTCAGGGCGAGAATCAACCACCGTTTTAGCTTGTGTGGCAGCTGATGGTTCTTTCCTTCCGCCTTTAATTGTATTTAAAGGGGCAGGAATTCAAACAAGGTGGACCTCAGAAGAAGCATATCCAGGCACTTTGTACAGTGTATAGAAGAATGGGTGGAAGTTTTATACTTGGTTTACCCAAGGTTTCATATCCCATATAAAGAAACTTCGGGAGGCAAAACAACTTCCAAACCAAGCAGCTGTCCTTTTATACGATGGTCATAAAAGTCAAATGTCAAATGTCAAATGTGTCTTTGGGCCAGTAAAAACCAGTTGGAAAAAAAAAACTTATCGCCTTTGGCAAAAAGCAAATGGGTAAAGGGACTGGAATCAAAATCTGACTTCGTCAAAATGCTGGGTGAAGTTTGGTCAGATACCTATAAACAATCCAACATTATTTCTGGATTCCGGAGTTGTGGAATATTTCCTGTGGATGAAACAAAATTTCCTAAGGATGCCTTTAAAAAAGAAGATCTGGAGGCATACTTGCAAAGGCACACAAATTCAACTGAAACACCAAAAAAATCAACAGCTGTATCCAACACAGTGAATAATTCTTTGCCACCAAAAGATAAGGTCACTTCAGATCTTCAAGATAAAAACAACGTATGCAGTCATCTTCCCAATGACGCCTGTTCTTCTAAGTGTACTGCTTTCGCCACTGGCCAAGAAACGAATTATGATGACATAAATGTTCATCCATCTGCAACCTCCTCTGACACATCAATTAAAAAATAATTTTTTCAATCTCCGGAAAAAAGCGAAAGCACTACTATTGTCGAAAACACAAATGCATCTACAGTAAAAAAAGAAGTTATACCAAGGTTGAGACAACTAAAGTATTAACCACTGAAGATGTATCAAACAGATTAAAGGAAGCTCAAGAGAAAAAATCAAATAAAACCAAGCAAGAAAAATCAAAAATTGCCAGCCTACCAAAGAAAAAGATTAAAGTTGACAGAAACAAAAATGACAATAGGAAAAAACATGTATGATCCAAAGATATTTCAAATGAAGAAGAAAAATCATCATTCAAAAGTGATTCAGAGAGTCCATGGGAAGAAAGCTTCAGCAGCGATGAAGAACCCATAGATGTCACCAAGACACCCATATCAGAACTAAAAAATGGTGATTTTGTTTTGGTTCAATTTAAATCAGGCAAAGGAAATGCAATGGTGCATAAATATGTATGCATTGTAGAAAATGATGTAAAGAGCGATCAAGGAAATGAAGTTGAAGTAATAGGACTAAAATCTATTGATGTGTAACCCTCCGTATGGGTAGTTACGTTTTGCCGGGTAGGTACGTACAGTCAGAGACAGGATTCCAAGAAGTCAGTACCTTGCCAACCGGAGAAGGAAGCCCACCGAGTCAATACCTCGCTAGACTGCCTGCTACGATTCTCGGTCGTCCTTTTATATCTACACTGGCTTGGTAAAAACAGCTTTGTATCGAACCATAGTCGTCTCTAGAACGATGTTTCAGGGGGACATCGTTACACCCCCTCTTCGTGGAAAAAAAAAATTTGAAAATTTTTTTTCCTCTTGCCTGGAAATTGGATCTATCTGGACCCTAAAAATAAAACCTAAAACAAAATTCTTTCCATGGGATATCTTCCTTAGTACTTAAAATAAAATATTCTTCTTGAAAAAAAAACCTAAAAATTAAACTTTTCCGACGGTGTAAGATTTCTGTCCCGTTCAAAAAACTAAGCGTCTCCGCCTCTGGTCTGTTTGATTCTGATGACCTTGCCGTCTGCTAAATGTAAACGGTATTTCTTTCCACTATGCCCTGGTGGTACTAATTTAGCGAGTGGAATAGACACTTTCATCGTTGGGTCGTCGAATCGATGTATGCCTCTTTGTGGAGTCGTCGGTAAAGGCGATATCTGCAACAATTCTGACTGCACCTCGTGTAAAATTTGGTCGATGGGTGTTTCTGGGCGGTGGTCGATGCGAAAGTCACTTAAAGGACTCATGTCTTCCGTAATATTTAAAATATCGTCTTGATACATATTTTCTTTCGCGAAGCGATGTTTACTAACTGTTAACATTTACTTATGTATTACAATGTATTGACGGGGTGGGTCGTGGAAAGGATTGGTTTATTCTAAGGAGGGGTTAAATCGTCGTAGGCTGGTTTCAGGTCTTTGATGTGTGCTTTTACTGTACGATTATTTTGTGTGTCTCGTAGTTGAAAAATGACTTTGGAGCATACCTTACTGATGGTGTATGGTCCGGAAAATTTTGGTGCCAGTTTAGCATTAAAGCTTTTAGCTGCGTTTGATAGATTGTATTCCTTTTTCATCACCTTGTCATTAATTGTTGGTCTCCAATCTCTGTGTCGTAGATTATAGTAGTGTCGCTGGGTCGTGAATGCTTTGGCTAGGTTTGTTCTTACTAACTCGAAAGTTTCTTTTAGTTTGTTCCATTTTAGGGTGCTTTTGGGATGCTGTGTAGTCATTGTATTTTCTAAAACTTTACTGGGGAGTTCTAATTCGTGTCCAAAATTTATGAAGGCCGGTGAAAAACCCGTTGAGTCGTGTTTGGCGGTGTTGTAAGCGAAGACTAATTCTGGTAAGTTAGCGTCCCATTTTTTGTGATTGTTATTGCAGAATTGAGCTATCATTGTTTTTATGACCCTGTTTGTGCGTTCTACTGGATTGTTTTGAGGGGAGTATGGTGGGATGTCTTTTTTTGTTATTTGAAATTCTGTCAATAGCTTCTTCAGTTCTCTGTTCTCATAAATTCTTGCGTTATCTGATATCAGTTCTTTGGGGCATCCGAACCTCATTATGATTTTGTCTTTTAGATTTTGACATATTGTGTTTGCTGTTGTTTTCCTCACGGGTATGGCTTCTAACCATTTTGAGAAGGTGTCCTGGAAAGTTATTATGTAGTTATTCCCTTTGCTGGATGTCGGTAGTGGTCCAATAACGTCTGTAGATACTGTATGCCATGGATGTGCTGGAATACATGTTGAGTGCATGAGTCCTGGAGTCTGGTTTTGTTGTACTTTGTACTGTTGACAGTTTTTGCAGCCTCTTACAAATGCTGCGGCGTCTTTAAACATGCCTGGCCAGTAGTATTTCCTGGCTAGTCGCGTTATTGTTTTTGCTACTCCTAGGTGTCCTGCTGTGGCTTGTTCGTGGTTCTCTGCGATGAGTTGTTTTCTTTTGCTACTAGGAATGCAGAGTTTCCAGGGGTTTGAGAGTTCCGTTTCTTTTAGATCGTATTTATCCCAGAAGTGTCTGTATAGTTGACCGTCCTTGATAGCGTAGTCTGGAAAGAATTTGGGGTTGTGTTGTACTTCTTTCATTTTTTTGTTGTACCATTCGTTTGTCTGTATGTCTTCTGTGTTTATTGTGCATATTAAATCTACTGGTTCTCTGGACAGTGCGTCGGCTAGTACATTTTGGTTGCCTTTCCGGTATATTACATCGAAGTCGAATTGTTGTAATGTCATTGCCCATCTAGCTATACGTCCTGAGGGGTTTTCCATAGACTGAAGATATTTTAAACTTTGATGATCTGTGATAACTGAGAATGGGTATCCCTCAATACCTATAAGGCTTCATTTTTTCTATTCCGAAGACAACAGCGAGTAATTCTTTTTCGGTTACGCTATAATTTTGTTCTGCTTTTGACAACGTCCTGCTTGCGTACGCTATTACTTGTTCTTGACCTGAATCGTCTTTCTGTAAGAGAGCCACACCTAATCCGTGATTGGATGCGTCGGTTTGTAAATAGAATCTTCTCGAAAAATCTGGGCAAATCAGTATTGGGGCCTGCGTGAGAAGTGATTTAAGATTTTTGAATGCTTCTTCCTGTTCCTGTTCCCAACTCCACCGGTATTTTTTCTTGAGCAGTTTTGTCAGAGGGGCCGTTGTTTTAGAAAAATCTCTTATGAATCTTCTGTACCACGACGTTATCCCTAGGAATCGGCGGAGCTGTTTGACTGTTTTAGGTGCGGGGTATTCGATTATCGCTTTTGTTTTATTTTCGTCTACTTTGGTTCCTGTTTTGTTAACCACATGTCCTAAGTATGTAATTTCTTCTCTGCAGAACTTACATTTTTCGATGTTAACCCTTAGCTTGGCTTCTTGTAGTCTATGTAGAACTTCTTTCAAGTTTCTTAGGAGTTCATCGAATGTGGCTCCCAGGACTATGATATCATCCAAGTAGGCGAAAGCGTGTGGTTCCATATCTGGGCCAATTATTGTGTCTAATAGGCGTTGAAAAGTTGCGGAGGCTGCGTGGAGTCCAAATGGTAGTACTTTGAACTGGAAAAGCCCTTTCCCTGGTGCTATAAAAGCTGTTATGGGTTTGCTGTCTTCTGCGAGTGGTACTTGCCAATATCCGTTCTTTAGGTCTATTGTGGTGAAATATTTGGCTGACTTTAGTTTCTCCAGTATGTGGTTGATGTATGGTAACGGGTAAGCATCTTTTTCTGAGATTTCATTAATTTTCCTGAAATCTATGCAAAATCGGTAGCCTTTGTTATCCTTCTTTTTCACCAAAACGATCGGGGAGCTGTATGGACTGTTGGATCTTTCTATTACTCCTTCTTCTAACATCTTGTCTATCTCGTCGTCTATTATCTTTTGCATTGCTGGGTTTCTCGGTCTGTATCTTTGTTTGATCGGTGTGTTGTGTTTCAGTTTGATTTTGTGTTCTATAAGAGATGTAATCCCTTTGATTTGTTTGAACTTGTCGAGTTCTACTTGAAGTAGGTTTTGCAGTTCCTGTTTTTCGGTACAGCTTAAAGTTGGATTTATATCAATCTGGTCTGTCGAGGGAACGTTTGAGTATTCCGGTGTTATGGTCGGTATTTCTTCGGTTGGTAGCAGGGTTGATTTTCCTGTAGCACGGTCGGTGTTCGGTTGTTGTATTTATCTCGTTTATAATATTTGTCAAATTCAGTCCCCATCTTTGTATCTCTTGTATTCCTATAACTGCTTCGGATGATAAATTTGGGAGAAAATGTAATTTAGCTTTGATCCATTTGTTGTTTATGGAACAGTCTACCATGTAACTGTATTCTGTGTTGCTGGATCTGCCGTCTGCTAATGTTATTTTCATGTTTTGGTAGGTAACATTTCTCCTGTATTCTTCTAAGATATTTTTCCCTTTTTCTCCTATAAATGAATGTTGGGCTCCTGTGTCCAATAATGCTCTGAGTGATTTCCCGTTTCTAAAAGTTAACGTTACGTGTGGCCGTTGGTCTGTTGAATATTGGTTGTGACAGGTTGTTAAGGAGGTCTCTATGCGTCGGCTGGGTTCTCTCCTCTGAACCCAGCCCTCCTGGAGTTTTCCGTTTGTACTCGACATCTGCAGTTATTAGATGTAGTGCTCATAGTTCCGCAGTGGCTGCAGAAAAGGATAGGAGTTGAACGGCATACTCTACGGCTGTGTCCATTTTTCCCGCATTTCCAGCAGCATGTTTGTCTGTCGTAGTTTGGTATTTTATCGTTGTTTGTCCGTCTTGTTTGTCTCCAATTTGGTCTGTGATTGTCTGTAGTATCTTTTTTTCGAATATCCGCCTGTATCATATCGTATTCTTCTGTCAATCTGATGAGGTCCTGGACTGATGAGATGTCTTGTCTTTTTACGTACAGTTTGTATTGTGGTTTCATGTTTGTGTATATTCTGTTTACTTCTTCTTGGTAGTCAAAACTGCCATGTCTCCGGATGAGTGTCTGGATATCTATGATATACTCCTGAGTTCTTTCGTTTTCTCTCTGTATTCGGTCGCGTATCTGGGCCTCTAGTACCTGTGTTTTATTTGTGGCTGCGAAGAAGTTGATGAAGTCTCTTGTGAAATCCCTCAAATTGTCCCAGTATTTTTTGTTATTGCGATACCAAAGTATCGCTTTTCCTTTTAGGGTTTCTGGCAGGGCCCTTAACATAACGTTATCTTGTACTTCGTATGCAGTTTGGAGTTCTTCGAGACGTTCTAGGAATTCTATGGGATCTCTGGTACCGTCGTAATGTAGTCCCCATTTTCTGATGGAGTCTATCTGTTTGCACATGTTATCGTTTGTCGTGACTGTGCTGGTTGGAGGTGAGAGGTGCGGTGCTTTTCTGTTTAGTTGATCTGACTTCATTCACCAGTTTTGATCTTAATTCTTCTACGGTACCATCTGTTGAAATTTTTCGGTTGTTCAGTTCTGTTATTAATTTTTCTTTATTCAACTTGTAGACCTAACCTACTTTGACAAATCCGTCTTGGCTCAAAGTTTCCTCGTCGTCTGACATAATAAAATATTATCAATCTTTGTCTTACCCTAGATCCTACTCCTTTCGTGTGCTATCTTTCCTGTCTGGCCAATGTAATCTGCTTCTATTTTTTTTACTGCTCGGGCGCCATTTGTAACCCTCCGTATGGGTAGTTACGTTTTGCCGGGTAGGTACGTACAGTCAGAGACAGGATTCCAAGATAAAATAAAAGTTTATTCTTAAAAACACTATGTACAGTTGATATTTACAAAAAGGACATTCGGATTAGAAATGAAGGCTTCTGCTCCTGGGATTTCACCGAAGGTGACGTCTTCTGTTGGTGGGGTTTCGATCGAAGGAGTGTTTAACGGTTCGTACAGTAAACGCAGTGGAATATCCCTAAGTCAATACCTTAGAGACGGGAAATTAAGGAGAGGGCGAAAGTCAATACCTTCCGCTCTCTATCGGGTTACTGGATGTACGCTGAAGTCAATACCTTCAGCGAGGGTGGAGTATCCCTAAGTCAGTACCTTAGGGACAGGAGCTTCAGAGGAGTACGAAAGTCAATACCTTTCGCACGTTAGCAGGTTCAGGATTTTCGCTGAAGTCAATACATTCAGCGCGGACAGGTTTATTCAGACAGGTCAATACCCTGCTGAACGAGGAGAGGGATTGTCGACAAGTCAATACCTTGCCAACCGGAGAAGGAAGCCCACCGAGTCAATATCTCGCTAGACTGCCTGCTACGATTCTCGGTCGTCCTTTTATATCTACACTGGCTTGGTAAAAACAGCTTTGTATCGAACCATAGTCGTCTCTAGAACGATGTTTCAGGGGGACATCGTTACAGATGATACAAAACAAGATTTTGTTATTAACTCGAATGATGTTAGCTTTGCCTTTGAAGATCAAATACTAGGGGTTTTGCCATTCCCTGAAATTAAAATGAAAGGAGAAAGGATTTATTATCATTTTAATAAAAAGGTTTCTACTATGTCTTAATTAAAGTTGTGTTACCATTTTTGATTTTTTTTTTAAATTTCATTTACCTATTTTGACTGTTCTTAAGTTACGTAGTATACTTATATTAAGAAGTTTTTGTATTTTTATAAATTCTTAACCTAATAAATACTTTAATAGTAAGAAGTCACGATTCATTGTTTTTTTAATACCTATTAATTGAATTAAATGTAAACAAGCCTTAAAAAATACTTAAAATTGTGTAGATGTTCTGAATGTCAAATGTTTACAATTAACCCATAAAAAAGTATGCTATCTTCTATGGTTCTGGCAAAGCTTGTTTACATTTACCCTGAATCAACTGGGGTAAATGTAAACACTGACAGATATTTTTGTATTTTTTTTTTTAACCAAAATTATAATTTTTTTTGCAGAAATTTCCAACTATTTAGAGAAATATGATATCAAAATAATATAATAAAAAAAATCACATACTTATTTAAAATAGGGAGGCTGCAATGGTCAAATAAAATAAAAAAAATTCTAATTTGCAAAAATCGTTTACAATTACCCCGGCTGACCCTATGTCTATATAGACACATAAAATATTAACACAACTTAATACGCACAGACTATCTAAAGTACTGGGTCTAGAAGCACAAACTTTGTTGCAAAGTATAGTAGGATCCTTAAACTTACATATTACTCCAACTCCAACACTAAAATTTATAGTATCAAATTTCAAATACAAAATGCATTTATAAGCACATAAGTGAAGCAAGGGAAGCCATTTTCATATCTTTATACAGAATAAACAAATATAACTTAGTTTTCAATAAGATTTAGAACAATTAAAAAGATGACATTTCTAGATATCACAGTGTAAGCATTCAAAATTGAACAAAACTGATTGAAAACAAGATCATTCACTACAAAACTTAAGAATAATGATTAAAAGATGATGTATGTAATATAATTTATGTATTTGTCATTGTAAATGAGAATAAGTAGTGAAAAGTGATTTCAGTGCAGCGATATAGGTAAAACTTTGAAACGTGGATATCTCTACAACAGTGGTAAAGAAATCACTCAGATTTGAACTGGATTTATAATTAATTATGGACAACAAGATTATGTGAATAGTTTTTTTTAAATAAGAACATTTTAAAATTACAATGAAAAGATGATACTTTTTAGTCGACTCGTATACTGAAAAAAGTTAGAATTTGCATTAAAAATGCAATATCTAGAATGCCCTGCATGATTTTCCATAAAACGACTTGCATATTTTGACATCAGGGATTCGCATCCATAGAGATACTGTAGATAGAGGTAACAAGCCATAGGCCAGTGTGTAAGTGTGAATGTCTGACCGAACTCAGGTGAGACAGAAAAAGACAGATGATCAGAGCTTTTTCTGTTTCTGTCAGTGTATATAGCATGTGCACTATTAGAAAAAGACAGCCTAATCCTCTGAATTTCTCAATTTCTCATATAGGCTGACGGGTTCCGAGCTGGCTTGTTGCCTCTATCTGTATTATCTCTATGTTCGCATCTCAGACTTGCTGTCGAAAGCATCATTTCCCCGAGTTTAAAAAAACAAAATTAATAATAGTTGGTCATGAAAATTAATACAGAAAATTGAAGTTTTGACAAACCTGAGAATTGGAGGTTAAGAATTCCAACCTAAGAAGTCCTGCAGAAAATAATTCTATTACGAATTATTATTTATCATCCCAGCTGCAAAGTTTCATTTCAAGTAAACTTAATCGAATAGGGGAAGAAGAAAATAAAACTGTAAGTGTTGAAAATTCACATAAAGAACTGTCACTTAAACAAATTTTAACTTCAACGGTTTCTCAACCACGAACTTTAATCCTTTGTTGGCATGTTAGATTGCTTAATGAATCTAATAGTTGCGCTAACTATAAAAGAAAGAATTAGTATATATTAAAATAGTTTGTTTATTTTAATTATATTGTAATACTTTGAACAAATGAACATAGTCATACATACCATATTTAAAAGCAACGTATCTTCCATTTCCAAATAATTGAAAGAGTTTTCTGTGTGTTAAGAAACATAATTCAATAAAGTTTTGATGATTTGACATTGTGTGTGAATTAAATATATTAAATAAATCAACTTAAATAACTAACTATAAATTTTTATTAAGACAGAAGTCATAAAAATAATGACATATGACAAGTTTTAATTGATTTTTTGAAACCATAGAAATAAAAGAACACAGAGAAAATTTTTCTTATAAACATAATAAATGATCTTATTACTGTTTTTTGTTAAAAACTTGATTCATTACTAACAACATAAAATAATAATAAAATAAATAAAAAATTTTATAAATTTTTTTTCACATTAATAAGAAAGATACTTGGAGGTAGACAACCAACATTATACAAAAGTATCCGATTCCCGTTATGGGACTAATCCCCTGTGATGAGGTCTTATGTATTAAATAAATTGCATTTGAATTTTGGAAAGGAAATCTAAGAACAGTAAGGTAAGGAACAAAAGTAAAATTATTCATATTCTAAACATTTTATCTCAACAATAACAAAATTTTATTAATCGACACTTATCGTGAAAATTTTCACATTTATACAGATACTTCAAAGATCTCCGATAATTCAGGTGCAGCAACCTTCACAAAAAATGAATCTAGGCAATTCAGATTACCAAATATCAGCAGTGTCTACACAGGTGAACACTACGCCATTCTCCAAGCACTGAATTATGCCAAATCTGAAAATATCGCAAAATCTCTAATAATAACAGACTCTCTCAGTTTCATCCAGTCAATTAATCAAATTTACACCACTCATCCATTAGCCCTACAAATAAAACAAACTATGTCATATCTCCAGCAATCCAACATCAAAGTGACACTTTTATGAATACCTTCCCATATTGATTCAAGGAAACGAAGAGGCAGATCGACTTGCTCGAGATAGAGATGGGTAACACTGTGCGGTGCGGGTTCGGCACTTTTGTGTATACTGTGTCGAGTGCGTTGACACTCTTATATGTCACATATAGCACACCGGCACTTTTGGAACTTTCCGTTCGAATTCCGAATATAGTGTATGGTGTGGGGCGCGCGGGACTGTGCCGGTGCAGCACAATAGACAGCTAATTAATACATGATGCTGAAGCCAAAGAATACATTTGGTTTTGGTCTTAGACTATTAAACACTGTGTTTAATAGTCTAACGTTTTGGTATATTCTTTGTTGAAGCTTCGGCAGCACTGTGTCGCTGCGTGTTGCGTTTGCATTCATGTCTTGAACTTTGTAGCACGTATTGGGTAAATATAATAGAGAACGTGAACGTAGGCAACTGATTATTATTGTAAATGTGGTGGTTGACATTTAGGGTAGATAATAAAGTAAACTGATTTATCTGTGACTGATAATCATGCATATGATGTGTTGTGTTTCATGTGCTGCGCTATAAATAGTGCATGCGCCATACTAGTGTGTCATATGACTCATATGATACAATTGTGTTAACACGAAGTGTTGACACACTCAGATGTGCGTGTGTTGAAGTGTCAACACGCGAAAATTTTAGGTGTCACCCATCTCTAGCTCGAGAGGCCACTACCAGAGAAACCGCTAGTGAAGTTCAAATTTCAGTGCTACTGGACACAAAACTGTAGTAGTACAGTGTAGTGAACTTAAAAGTGCAACAATTGTGGCAAAATGAGTGGCATGTATCACAATCAAAATTACGTGATGTTAAAACAACAGTAAAACCTTGGCCTCATACAAATCTTAATAGAACATCACAAGTGATATTATCAAGACTCCGATTAGGCCATACCAACATCACTCACAGTTATATTATTACAAAAACTGAACCTCCACAGTGTGAACTATGTAATTGCCAATTAACTGTTAAACATATTCTAGTAGAATGCCCAAATTTCAAGCATGCAAGGATGACAAATAATATTAGCAATAAATTGGATGTAGTGCTCGGTGTAAATTGTAATGTCCAAAATCTAATGGATTACCTTAAAGACATAAACATGATATCCAATTTGTAATGTGGAATAATTAAATGTAAATAATATTGTGTAGTGTTTTTGTATTTTATTTAATTTTTATATTAATTTTGAATTTATACTTTTTATACTTACCCTGTTTTAGCTAGCTCAGATAAGAAAATCGGGACAAGAAAACTCTATCTCTCTTTTGGTTCTGGTGCTATTAATTATTTATTAAATTTACTCGCAGATATTTCTTACTCGAATCAATTCTGAATTTTTGAAATGTATTAACATTATTATTTAATAAATTTTGTGACGCCTATGGCCAAACCTTTCTTATTATTTTGAATGTTACTGAAATAGACAGTAGATGTCTCTGTCGATGAATATGTCGTGTATTGAGTGTTGCAAACAATTCAGTTCACTTCAAATAAAGATTTATTGGTCAGATATTATGAACATTTATTGTTTATACCCAATAAAACGGAAACAAACAAGTCAATTTAACAATAATACTAATTGTGATTATCTTTGGATAATCTTAATATGAATATCAACTCAAATTTAACTAAAACTACTAGAGGATGAAACAATTACATAAATACAGTAACCTAACCTATAATCAATGGAAAATTTATAATCTAAGGTGAGCTCTTATTTCTGTTTGTTAAATTAAATTATGATTGAATTTTTGAAATATATTTCGACGCGTTCAAGGCAGAACGGCACAAGCGCCAAATTTTTACCAACCTACTTTTTTGATAATGATTATAGAGTTTTTAATTCTGCGTCGAACTGTATTGATGGCATATCTACCAAAAAATTTGTTCCCGCGCAATTTCCAATTAAATTTCGCACAAGTGACAAATGTTCGACTTCTAACAGTACTGAACGGCACAAACGCCAGTTGCTTATTGCCTTAGGCACGGTAAGGGTTACTATTTGCAAAGGTTAGGTTAAATTATGATGTATTTGAGTCTACTATGTTGTTTGTACGAAATTTTACATTCTTATAGGTAAACAAACAATTAGATAATAACTTATTGCAATTTAAATTAAGTGGCGTTTGTGCCAATTTGAATATTGAAAGTGTGTTTGGCACAACCGCCATGTTCCAATGGTAGTTAAAGCTAACTATTAATTGATTAAAATGGTGTAATTGAACTGTTCATATGCACCTTACTTTAACACGCATGAACAATTGCATTATTAATATTGATTTCAACACAACTACATATAAGACACTATTAAAATTCTGAATAAGACGCTGTTTTATTATATTGGCGCTTATGCCTTTTTTCCAGATGAGCAGCGCGAGAGCCCGCAAGCTAGTTGAACTAGCAAAACATAAAAATGAAACGTTTTGTGATACTTCTCAAAGACATCAAGATAGAAATGTACAAAAAGTTTATAATAATAACAAGACTGATATTATACATTTGAATTCTTTTGAGGAAGGTCGTAAAGTCATAATAGAAAATATAGAACCGTTAAGAGCACCTATTTTTGTAAATGACGTAATGACATTTTCTCACGACCCCAAAAATTTACAAAAATCCAAGCGGTGTAATCTTCCACAAATTGTTCCGGTAAACCCCAACAATAATGAAATCTTGTTACCCTACCAAGTGGAGAACGAAGCCATACCTACATGCCAGTAGAGTCAATTCACGCTGTAATTGAAAAATTTGTCAAACACAGAATTGTTGAAGCTCCTTCTGAATGGCCAACAATAGTGCGAAATGCTAGAATCCATCCAGAACCGTATATTGTTGTGAAACAAAAGTTCTCTGACTTTTTAAATTTTAAAACTTTTAATCCTGTTAAAGCCACTAGGCCAAAAATCGCACAAATAAGAAAAGTCCAGTTTTTCAAAAATGATTATAATATTAGAATTCAGTACAGTTTTCTCAATCCGGCAGAAAGTGACGTAATAAATTTTGAATTAAAACCTGGTTCCCCAAAACAGGCATACCAGAATGAATTACCAATTTCTTTGTTAAAATACGAAAATTTTAAATCTTTATGCGAAAATAATACTTACAATAAAACCTCAATACCATATTCAATATTTACCGCTTGAACACCTAGGTTCTGTTCGAGATGTCCTCATGGAAACCAACATTGAAGATGAGGAAGATCTATAGATATTATATTATTAGTTCATTTATTTTTCCAATAAAAATTTTAATATTTTTTTATAATGCGTTTTTTTTTTCATTTCTAAATAGTTTCTCAATATTGGTAAATATTTTATACCATTTTCGACAAAAAAGTTGCGTAATAAAAGTATTTGCAATATTTTTTTAAATGTTTCACTCGAGTGGCACAAGCTCCACAAATCATTAAAGTACGCTTTAATTTTGATTTGGCATAAAATCCACTTAAACGCCATTTGGTGGACTTAATCGTCAAACCAATTGACACAAACGCCAATACCTTAATGGCATAAACACCGTCGACATAAAACGATTTGGCATAAGCGACAAAATTCTCGTTTTTTTTAAATTGCAGTGTTATTTTTATGAATACCCACTTACCATTTTTACCAAAGAAAATACAAAAAAAATCACCTAGTGGAGAATTTTCTTCAGTTTTTTAAAGTCAAACCATTTATATTTGAATGGTTTTTCTCACCTCCTGAACAATTTACCATTTGGCACTAGTGCCGTTCTGAATAAACGCGTCGATTTTAGATGTACATCCGATATGCATATGCTTTTATTAAAGTTTCTATTGGTACCAATTAAACTGACTAACCTGTTTTCTTAACTTTTCTGATTGGTTAGATGAATATTCCAAATTTGTAGAGGTAGACGAGATTGTAGGATTTCCCAGGAAGCTTGAGGATTTGATTCTCCTCTGGGACGCTGGAACAACTTCCTAATGGTTCTTTTCGTTGGTACGTTTCAACTTTTCTATCATTCTTTGATATTTCACTTCACCTTTCTTGGTCTTAAAAACCTTTACGACAAATTTACTCTTTCGCTATCCCTACTCTAACGACTTAGTTGCAAGAACCGACCTGTTAGCTATTCTACAGTCAGTGTGTCTCCAACCTACAGCCGTAGCGGGTGGTCTTATAAGTTATTGTTATTAGTTGATATTTGAAAGTTTCCATTGAGCGTAAAGTTTACGACACGCGCCTTAAAGTGTAAGTATACTAAATAAACTACTTTTTTTCATTTTTTTCTCATTTATATTATTTCTAAATATATTTTTTTTTCTTTAGACGTGTTCCATTATGTCTCGTAATCCTCTCACACAAAAGGAGCTTGAAACAATTGTGCATGATATGTTCGAATAACCTGAGGCAAATGATGAGGACTATTTTCCTTCAAGTGATACCGAGTTTTCGGAAGAAGAAATTGAGCAACAAGCTGAAGAAAGTGTTACAGAACAAGAAAATACTTCAGACGAATCAGAAGAAGAGGAAACAAATGAAGAATTTTTTATTGGCAAAAATAAAACTACACAATGGCGAAAGACAACATACCGTGCCAAAACCAAAAGTATAAACGTAGTAAAACAACGAAGTGGCTTGACTCAAAGAGCTCATGGTATTGAAAATGAACTAAATGCGTTTTCTCAAATTATCGATATGTCTATGATTGACAATGTTTTGAGGTACACAAATATGTATATCGATCGGCTAAGAGTTGACCATCAATATTCTAGAGATCGGGACTGTAAAAACATCGACAGGCAAGAATTTATGGCTTACTTGGGTCTGCTATATTTAATTGGTGTAAAAAAAGCTCACCATGCAAATGTGAAAGAGATTTTTTCCTCTGACGGCACCGGGATTGAAATAGCAAGAGCTGCCATGAGTTACAAGAGATTTCTCTTCATCACCCGTTGCCTGAGATTCGATGACAAGAATACCCGAGCTGAAAGGAAGAAAGTTGACAAACTGGCAGCAATACGTGAATTTTACCAAGCTTTTGTCAACAACTGTAAGTCATCATTCAATTTGAGTGAATATACTACAATCGATGAGATGCTGCATCCATTTAGAGGTCGTTGTAGCTTCATACAATATATTCCTAGCAAACCAGCAAAATACGGGATAAAAATGTTTGCGTTATGTGATGCCAAAAGTTTTTACACATCCAATCTGGAAATATATTGCGGTAAACAACCCGATGGACCATTTGCTGCCTCTAATTCTCCTACAGATATTGTAAAGCGTCTAATCGCTCCGATAGAAAACTCAAACCGGAATTTGACCCTCGATAATTGGTACACAAGTGTACCACTTGCTGATTATTTGCTTACTAAAAAAATAACAGTTTTGGGCACAATAAAAAAGAACAAAGCTGAAATTCCAAAAGAATTCTTGCCAGACAAAAGCAAAGCTGTTGGATCGATTCTTTTTGGTTTTCAAAAGGACAAAATGATGCTTTCTTATGTACCTCGGAAAAATAAATCTGTAATATTACTTTCAACATTACATGACGACAACAAAATGGATCCTGAAACTAGAAAGCCTCAGGCTGTACTGGATTACAACGAAACCAAAGGCGGAGTGGATACCGTCGACAAAATGTGTGCCTCGTACTCGGTCGGTAGAATAACAAAGAGATGGCCGTGTGTAGTTTTCTTCACTCTAATAAATATTTGCGGCATAAATGCTCAAATTTTACACAAATTTTCCTGTCCAGGGAAATCTCCAATGCGTCGAAGATTTTTCCTAAAAAATTTGGCATTGACCATGATGAAAGAGCATCTTATCTTCAGATCAAATGCATCAAATTTACCTCAAGATACAAATGATTTTCTCAAAGTGAATTATGGTCGGCAAGTTGAACCGATAGCAGAAGAAGAAAGAAGCCTTACAAAACGCGGTACTTGTCGGTCATGTGCTCTGTTGAAAAAAAGATCATCAGCATCAATGAAATGTTGCCGCTGCCATTCCTTTACATGCAAGAACCATTCTTCAGTTGAGGTGGTTTGCAACAATTGTAAGGATGAGACCACTGATTTAAGTGAATAGGTCAATAAAATATTTTGTTTTTATACTTATAAAAAAATATTTAAAATATTAACATATTTGAAGTTTTTGCTTAGAAAATTTTTTTCAAATACTGTCATTTATCATTTTTCATAGCCTTACAAAAATTCCTCAAAAATTTATATAAAAAAAACATTATTTATATGGTGACGTAAAATTTACGACACGCGAATGCTCAAGTTACAAAAAAGGGCGCGCCCGCCGGAAGGTTAATCAACAACCCCCGTTGCTATGCTTCATTTTCCAAAGCACTTGATTTTTTCTTCATAATTGCAACATTTCATAATTTCTTGTTTATTGTCTATAATATTTATTGTTATACACTCCGAACTTCACTAAATTTACCCTTAAAATTGTACCTTTTTTTTAAATTCCTTGAAATTATGTGTACCTCTTAAATATCTAATATACAATTTTCTACTATCAATAATTTTATTTTAATTCATGTAAACTCATAACCAATGTCCAATAAATCTTTCCTATTACATATTTTATATAAACTAATTCTAAATTTCTTTTAATAAACGTTTTAAAATTTGATTATATCGCCCCAATCACAATGCATTATTTATTCTCTCCTTAACAACCATTTCTGATAATATTATTCTTTGATTCTGTCTTCCCAAAACATAACTCATCTTGACAGTGACATTCAATTATACTTTTAGGTTAGAATTCTGCCAAAATATAATTTCTATTGATTATTAGATATTGTGTACTAATTTAATTTGTTATAAAAAATGAAGAATGAAGAATTATAAATTCAATTTAATTGTTATTAGATACGATAAAAAAATTATGATACTTTATTAATTCAAGGTAAGTCTTTCTGTTTTTATTTCTCAACTTGTATTCAAATTAATTTATTATAAAGATTTATTTCCTGCATTACTGTTTTACTGTGTTTCTATAATCCTTTTTTTAAGTAATATAGAGTTGATTCGAGTTTCATAATCTTTCACTGCTATTTTCTAACTATTTTCTTTCCCAATTTTCCTATTTTTATTATTCAAGTGATTTAAGTATTTGAAACCATTTCAATATATATATACAACTGGACCTCAGAGCCAAACGGTATTAAGTCCAATTTTTTCGTTTTTGAGGTTATGATTGTTCCTATAGTAATTTTTTCCGCTCTTCCCAATGGTGATGCGTATTAAGTCCATTCTGTTAATTGGAAGAAAAACATTAGGAAGCAAAGGAGAGCTGCTGGTGAAGAATATCTGTCAGCCACCAATAAGCTTATTGGAAAAAATGGAAGCACCTTGTCGTAACATATCAATTGAGAGTCGTGCTCTAATTCACTCACAATTATTTTAGAATGATACCATCGAACTTGACCAGAAAAGACAATTTATAGCTAGCTGCATCGAAGAAGTTCCAGTTGAGCGTGTGCGTGCTAGAACGGGATCTCGTGTTGGAAAATGAATAACGTCGTTGAAGTATTTTTTTAGTGTAAATGGTAAGAAGGTTAGTGTGTGTCGTACTTATTTTCTCAACACCTTAAATATATCCCAAACCTCTGTACGTAATGCATTATCGAAAAGACAACTTGGTGGAATCGTAATACCTGATCAAAGGGGTAAACATGAACCCTCAAACAAAATTGCCGCAAACGTAAGAAACAATATCAGAGAGCACATACAGAAGTTCCCGTGTGTAGAATCACATTATTCCAGGAATAAATCCCAGAGAAAGTATTTAGGCAGCCATCTCAACATTTCAATAATGTATCGGTGCTTCTATGAAGATTGTGTAGAAAACCAAATTCCTAAAGAAGATATTCCCAAGCAATGGTTATATAGTGAAATTTATCCTTCAAAGAACCAGGGAATGATACTTGTGACACATGTGAGGGATATGTTATCAAACTCGAAGAGTCTGTAACCCTAGAAGAACGCCTTGAATTACAAACTAACTAGGACGCACATCTCCTTGATGCAGATAATCGGTATAAACGAAAGCGACAGGATAAAGAGACCTATAAAACCGAGGCGAACACTAAAATACTTTCGGTGGATTTACAAAAATGCTTACCCACTCCTCTACTAACGAATGCTCAGAGTTTCTATTCTCTAAAGCTATGGACTTTAAATTATACAGTCTATGATGCAACGGAGAAAATAGGTTATTGCTTCACCTGGGATGAATCTATAACCGGACGTGGTGGAAATGAAATGGCTTCATGTATTCTGAAATACATTAATTTAAATGTAAAAGAGTCAGTAAAGAAAATTGTTATCTGGAGCGATAACTGTCCATCACAAAATAGAAATCATCAGATGATTACGTGCTATCTTTCGATTATTATGCTGAAGCTTTCCATAAAATGCATTGATCATAAGTACCTTTTAAGAGGACATACCTATATGGAGGTGGATACAATTCACGCACGAATAGAAAGACAAAAGAAAGCTTCCCCTAGTTTTCTCTAATAACTCCATGGGATTGGCAACAGCTTTTCAGACTTTGTGGCGATAAATTTGAAGTAGCGGAAATGGAAACCATGGACTTTAAGAATTTTACCCTTTTATCTGAAGAATCCGGATCTTACTTTCATAATAACAAAAAGACCATAACTAATCAAAACTTTTTGATATCTAAAGTGGTTCATATGAAGTTTTTAGCAGAAACACCTGGAGTGTTGTATTTTAAAAAAGACTTTAATCAAGAAAATTTTGAACAAGTTGATTTCAATAGAGCCACTAAAAGACTAACACGCAAAGAGAAACGTGCTGTTAATTCTAATGGAGTTGCTCCCAATTCTAACTTAATGCTGCTGAAACCAATAAGAGGTACACTAAAACCTATTTCAACTAAAAAGTATATGATTTGCAGAATTTACTAACATGGGTGCCTAAAATATTCCATAAATACTTTAAAAATCTTCCACATGGTAACCTCAAGGAAGACGACTGAAGAATGCAATGATCTTCATTATGCATTTTCTCTTTAATTAGATATTATTAATTTTTAATTATTTGTTTGTTACTTGACCTTTATGGTTGATAGTTTTTTTTTCGTTTGTAACATTTTGGTGTGATATCTCATTTATTTTAGGAAATAAATATTTTAGTGTGTTTTTGCCTTTTGTTACCCTTTATTAATTAGTTATAATAAATACAATAGGCTGAAAAGAAAAAAATAAATAGTAATTCACAAAAAGGGTTAAATAAGTGGGTAGGAGGAAAAATGAAATGTAGAACACAGGAGTAAAGTGCCTGTTCCTCCCTTGAATGATTGCTGCCCTCCGCTTTACGAGAAGAAAAGTGGCACTTTGCTACCTAGTACAAATAGCTATTTTTCCTGGAGAAAAAGCACAAGTACCAAAGTAGGTACGAAACGAGGATACATAAAAGGCAGGGAAAATAATGGCATTGTTGTGTGAAATTGGAAAGAAAAAATATTAGGGCGCTTTATCGCAATTTGTGATATTTCTGAAATTTGTATAAACCAGAAGCTATCATTTTTTACATAAAGCTCCACCGTTTCTACTGTTAAGCAGTTTTACGTCGATCTATGATATGATACCACGAAGCTGTACCTGAATACAGGGTGTATCACAATAGATTTATGGTGTGAAATTATTATGACCCCAACCCTACGCTAGCTAGGTGGTCTAGACAGATAGCCTGAACATGCGGATTTCAGTAACGATGTCATCGTGGCCACATTTCAGTATCAGACGTTTAAACGATGCATTGTCGGCAGCTGTAAATCACCATCCTAGGCTGTCAGTATGTCAATATGTGCAATTATTGTTCTAGTTTTTAACGAACATTACGGAAGACAGGTTCGAAGGATTTGAGACCAACTAAGTAGCACCCAGTATTTTCCAACGGCAGGTTGTCTACCACATTTTGCACCATTGCAATGTTTCTGTTCGATCATATGTGTTCAAAATCAGTTCATATTTAGGTACATTGGAATGTTCAATTTTAGAACTGCTTATAGAAAAACTTTTTGTTATTAAACAGTCAAAACAAAGACGAGAATAAAAACATTTTTGTGTCAAGTGGAATAATTCCTTTGCTATTTAGATATGTTCAGGTAGTAGGTTGTTGGTGCCTGAAAGGTAGTAGTAGTAGTTCAAGTACATGAAATAAAATTTGAAATTAAAACAAATAACTTTTTCAGCCTTGAACTAATAAACTAAATATATTCTATATATTCCTTGTGGTGTATTCATTTTTCTTTTTGTTAATTATTGGGAAATTAAACCACAAGCTTTTTCACGCGACCGAAACGTTGCAATAAAAAAAAAAACATGAAAAAGATTGTGGTTTAATTTCCCAAAAAATTAACAAAAAGAAAAATGAATACACCACAAGGAACATACAGAAGATATTTAGACACAAGGTATGGGCCATCTGTTCCAAAATATTTCAGAAAATTAAATAACTTATACAAGAAACTGGCATGATCGAGTCAAGCCAAGAAGACTTAGGTTACATCCTGCCCACAGCGAGGATGTGCTGTGATCCTGCCTACGGAGGAAGAAAAATACCCAGAAGATTGGAAAATATGGTTCGAGAACGCCTTCAGCACCATAGATATAAAATATTCAATATCAGGTAAACCACTGAAAAAAATAGTTAACAAATTAGAGAAAATGTATTGGAAATACAAAAAATACTTTAAAAAATACCAGTATTATTAGAAAATACTCCTGAAAATACAGAAAATACATGGAAAATATAGAAAATACAGCGGAAAATACTGAAAATAGACAGAAAATACGATCAGGAAACAAAAATAGAACTAGGTAAAAGATGTCCCTATTGTCGACGAGAGTACTTTTGGCAACAATGGTTATAGCATGTCATTACCGTTCTGTAAGGGTATGTTCATCTCATTGTTTTAGAAATACTAGCCGACAGCCGTGTACCTACGTTATCTAAAACTGAGTTCGGTTCTTAGATTTATTGTATGTGTTAACTATTTCGATTACGGTTTCCGCAGACGAAAGGTGAGTTGAATTTTTTTGAAAATATGTTAAGGACTAGGAATCGAGGTAGGTACAAAAAGTAGATCGTCGTTAAAATTCGAATGATTGCAAAAACAGTAATAACGCGAACTGTGTTGCCAGGCTGACTTTTAATTATTTAAATTTGACCTTTTTATTAGAGTATTTCTAAAATATAGCGGTGATTTTCCAATGCGTGCCAAATGCATTTTTGAATGAGGTATAGGTTTGAAATGACCGAGGAAATGACTTGACTTAGAGAATTTTGGATTGGTTTGGAAAGGTAGAAATACTTATTTAAAGTCTAGATGGGAAAGTGAAAACAGTTTTGGTTCACTTTATATTATTAAGATCTTGCAGGCTGTCAAGTAGCGAAATTGACAATTTTCAAATGTCAATATTTCAAAACAGGGTGCCCCAATAGTGCCTTCTCAACAGATATCCCATTTGGACGTTGTGAGATAGTTATATAACGTTTGGCTAGACAACCCAACGTTGGCATCCAGCGTTGTAATGACCACGTCACGACCCAAATTTGCACCTAAATGGGGAATAGAGATTCTAGTCGTTACGACGTCGGCACTGACTTTGTATTCGACCAAATCCAACGTTGATTAACGTTGAGCAAACCAACTCCGTTTTAAGTATTGAAATTGTGACTTTCCCACAAATAATAGTATAACTTGAGTAATTTATTTTAGAAGAAATGTGTAAGTGAAACTCGACAAAAAATGGATAAAGTATTTCTAACTAACAATCTGATGTCTTTATAGTTTGAGTCATGCAAATTATGAACAGTTTAATATACATATTTTTATTACAAGCAATACAAAAATCTTCAAAGTTCAAGTTCAGTTTGCTGATAAACCACGACCAATATTGTGTTCATTCGAGATCTTAACGAAATTGAGCCCGTGCCCCATCGTTGGGAGGAAAAGGGGCAATTGTGGTATCCGCGAAAACTGAGTGAGCTACATCTTCAGCAAAACCCCACCAGCATTCCGAACAAGGAAACCTGGAAGCACTATAAGTGCTTTGCTAAAGCCCATGGAATCTCTATTTGGGAGCATGCCTCCGAAACTGCAAATTCGCTGTGTGAAACCACAACTTCTGAAGAAGAAAACACAAAAGAATATGAGAAAAAACGCCCTATAAAAAAACCCTCAAAATTTGTTGATGATTACTTAGAGGGCCCTAGCTATAGCGTCAAAAGGAATTCTGTTGGAACGAAAAATACCAAGCCAGCGGAAATTGTGGTTTTCCCAGAGATTCATCATGAATAGCTGTCCTCGGATATCACAAATGATACTGAGAAGCAGCAGGACATTCAAAATAAAACCCTGATAGCAGAACCAGTGAGCCTACTTGCTACTGAACAAGATATACAAAAAGTGCTGAAAGTTCTCCAATCTAGTAAGTACTTTTGTACATATAGTTTTTTTTATAAAATCACTGTAGCCCAAGTTATTTGCTGTTACTGTATTCTAGGCAAGGATAGTACACTAATGGCAATAGATCCCAAGCTGGTTTCTCAAACGAAACACTTTATGTGTGTGTTATACTGCTTGCACTTCACAATTTACCTTTTATTCTTTAGATCAGCAGTTTGCAGAAGACTGTTTTCAGAAACTAATATGCGCCATGAAAGATATCCAATTACAGATTGGACATTTAGAGGCAGTAGTAAAAGAAAATCAGCCACATTTGGTTGAAGCTCAAATTGAGCACCCATCCTCAGAAATTAATTTTCCTCTTCTGAATGCTCAACACATTAACAGGTTTGAAAAAAAATTCATTTACGAAAAATTGTGGGCACTGGATACCAGTGGAGAACTGCAAGCTACAAACTAGTGAATGTAATGTTTACAAAGTAAGTAACAATATTGAAAATGCTCCTGGACCCATTTTTTCTTGTTGTAGGAAGGTTATAACAATGTATTCATGGACTGGTGTCACTAAGAGCAACAGTAATAAATTGCCATTCAACAAGCTGACATAGGTTCAAGTTATTCTGAAAAATATTTTGGCAAAACGTTAATTAAAACATTTTTTTTCAGATGTGGTCTACCATGTGGTAAAGTTTGCTGACAGCAATTTTAGCTATGCAGAGAGGGAAACATTTTTTCGGGATGCAGTGTTAAAACATAGCATGTCGAGGCTGCATCCAAAGAAAAAAAGCACAGCAGGTAAGTAATATGTACATGAATCGAAACAAAAGCGAGCTAAGCTATTTCAATGTTATTAGATATAAACATTTGATCTCTTCTACACAATATGGCCTTTTTTACCAAAGGCAAAAAAAATTATTTAAAGCTTAGGTATTTTATTATTTGTTGAGCAGCTTTCAAATTTAAGTTGTCCACTTAACAGTTTTTCTAAATACTTCAGAATAAACTTCAACATCACTTTTCAGGTACTAATCATTATGATGGGAAACAAGGGAATGAAGGGGAAAATAACCAACCACCAGAAACTGAAGAGGAACATAATAATAATAATAATAATAATAATAATAATATTAATTTATTGTCCAACAGAAAATCCATTTACAGAACAATATTATTAGAAAGTAGCAACATAAGCAATGTAAGATTAACAATCATATAGTACATAATATACGAATTATTAAAAGTAATATAAAATAGAGAAACTTATAAAAAAAACTGATAAAATAACTGAATGGTGATTTATCTATGAAATAACAAAAATAATACAAATAATGTAATTATTTGATCTAACCATTAATTAACAACCTACCCTAACTGTAAATTAAAATAAAAATTCTGATTAGATTTATCAATAATGTGCATTAGTGAATTGAAGTGAAGGTCGCACTCATTTGCAATTTGATTAAAATTTGAGCATATCATGTGTAATGGAGAATGAGAAAGAATGTTAGTTCTTGCATTGACACAGTAAAAAGTGAGATTACGACGTGAGTGAAATCTTGGAATGAGAAAATTCAGCTGACTTAATAAATTTGGAGAGTCAATACAATTATGATTCAACTTAAACAGAAAAGCGAGACCACTATTTATTCTTCTGAGTTGCAAGTAGTCAATGCCAAAACGATGTAGCAGAACCGATTGTTCAATCCCCCTTTCGGGATAAGTCCCATCGATCCTACTAGCTAAAAATTTCAGAAACCTCCTCTGAATGGTCTCTATCAAATTAATGTGATTTAGGTAATACGGACTCCACACAAGAGAAGCGTATTCAAGTTTTGATCGCACTAGAGCAAAAAATAGCGTTTTCAATGCATCTTCATTAGAGAACAATTTGCAGTTCCTGATTATAAATCCAAGGGATTTAGTGGCTTGAGAGCAGATACTATTTGTATGTTTTATAAAATTCAATTTATTATCAAAAGTTATCCCCAGATCTCTAACCTCAGTACATCTAGTTAAGTCCACATTATCGATTTGGTATTTGTAAAAGACGGGATTAGATTTACGGCTAAAGGTACATACTTTACATTTACTTAAATTTAGAAAAAGGCAATTTCTTGTACACCATTCATTAACTTTCTCTAATTCCAATTGGAGCAAGTGACTATCAGACTGAGATTTAATTTCTAGAAATATTTTTAAATCGTCAGCAAATAATAAATTTTTAGATTGTAACGCAATAGAAAGGTCATTTATAAATATCAAAAACAATAAGGGACCTAGGTTGGACCCCTGTGGAACACCTGACGTCGGGGAATAGGTTGTAGAGGAAAACCCATTATAAGAAACAAAATGGACTCTATTAAAAAGATAAGACTTTAGTAAACTTATAAGCGAATTGCTGAAGCCAAAAAGTTGCAACTTGTTTATAAGTAGTGAGTGGTCTATTTTATCAAAAGCCTTAGAGAAGTCAGTGTATATGACATCTACTTGGCTCTTGTTATCCATTGCTTCAGCTATATATTGAGTTATCTCGACTAAGTTGGAAGTAGTAGATCTTTGTCTCATAAAACCGTGTTGACTTGGTGATATCAAGCATTTTATTTGATCATAAATTTGATTATACACTGACATCTCCAATACCTTCGCAAAATTGTTCAATATCGAAATTGGCCGATAATTCGAAATATTGGCATTATCTCCACTTTTAAGCACAGGGCACACTCTAGCAATTTTCCAAGTATCAGGGAATACAGACTTTTTAAGAATAAGATTATATATCTTAAGTAGTGGCTGAACGAAGGCATGGCTACAATCCTTCAAGATGAAACTAGGGAACATGTCCTTTCCGGAAGTAAGTTTATTTGGAAGTTTGGCTATAGAATTTAGAATATCTTTTTCAGAAAATTGAGATATATGGCAAGTAGGTACATTATTTACTTCTGTATTCATAATATCACCTTGGCTTTGAACATAAACACTCTGAAAATAATTGGCGAAGCCTGCAACAATAGAGTTAGGCGTATCGAAAACATTATCTCTATAAAATACCTGGCCGGGAATCCTAGTAGTGCCTTTTTTACTCTGTATATATGACCAGAATTTTTTTGGATCAGTAATAATACTATTTTCGACAGATCTTAAATAGCTGCTATAAGCTTCATGTACTTGAGTTTTGATTATTCTTCGCAATCTAGAAAATTCCTGGTAATAGTATTCGGATTTAAATTTACGAAATTTCTTATAGTAATATTCCTTAGTTTTAATGTTTTGTATTAAATTAGAGGTGTACCAAAAAGGATATTTACGGTTTATTTTTTTATATTTTGGAACATACATATCTAATACGTGATATAATTTTTGATAAAAGATCTCACATATTTCATTCACATCATCAATTCCATCTAAAATTGACCAGTCAATATATGTAAACGCATTATATAAACCTAGAAAACATGCTTTCTTGAAATTGTACATATGTGAGTTGGGATTGTCAGCAAAGTTCTCAGATCTTAATTTCCAAACATCTATAACACTTCTTAATGATGGATGAAACATATCCTCATTACCAATTAGAGAGAAACTTTCACGGGAAGTTTCACACTTAAGATTTTCAGTAACAATAACAAGATCTAAAATCCTTCCCATAGAATTTAGTATTGTATTAATTTGATTTGAATTAGTAAAATCTAAAAAGTTTAAAATGGCGCGACAATAAGAGTCATTTGAGTTATTAACAAAATTGGTACAGTTAAAATCCCCTAGGATAATAACATTTGTTTGATTGACAATAAGTTGACCTAATTGTTCCAAAAATTGCTCATATTCATCTATCTTTACATACGGAGGAATATAGATAGTGTATATAAATATAATATTATGAAATAGTGAACATTTTACTCCTACAAAATCAATATTAATGAATTGCTCATACATATAGCTAAGATCAAGAACTTCAACCATATATTCAGTTTTAAAAGCTAAGAGTACACCACCACCCTTTGATTTATTGGTTCTCTCAAAGTAACGGTCTTTACGAATAACACTGTAGGTTGCAGGAAAGAGGAAAGGAACATAATAATGAAGCGAGCAATGTGGAGGGGAAAGAGAGATGAGATAAAATAGGTACTTAGCTGGTTCGAGGTTGAAAAAATGTAATATAAGAAAAAGGTTACCTTTCTTTTCCATCTGTTGAGAGCCTGTTGTCGTAATGGAAATTCAACCTGCAAGTATACACCTACAGTAATTTGGACGAAGAACCAGTCTATGTAAAGGCACAGACACCTAGATCAGAGAAACTAGAAAAATTGGATGATAGGTTATTAACACATTCGCGCGGCTGTTGATAATGACAAACCCAACCCAGAGCCGTTAGTGTGTAAAATTGCTGATGCACCAATCTAAATATTTTTGAATGTTATTTGTGTTATTATTGTATGTTTAGACTTGTTTCAGCCTGTTTCTTCGTTTTTTTTCTTGTACCATCCGTGGTACATGACGGCTACGGGAGTAATTTCCTTTTCATAGCCGTTATGTACCATTTATGATACAAGTGGTAATAATGACATATTCACAACGAATTCTTTGTGTCAGATTTTAATACGTAATAAGTAGTTAATAAATAAATGATGACGTCAAGAGGTAAAAAAATCGTGTCCTTGGTGCAGTCCGAATCTGCTAGTGACTTTACAGTGACAGTGAATAGACAAAGTGACTTTACCGGATGTAGTTCATCGCCAGTGACAGAAAACAATTTGACAAATGACTGTATTGATTTGGTCGGTCCACCATCGACCATCACAGATGTGGCAGGTCCTTCATCGATCATAACTGATGTTATGTGTGTGTCATCTACAACGAAGTATTTTTCATCTTCCGAAGAGGGATAATCTGAACCTGAACCATATTTAGACTCTGACGACGAATACATTCCTTCTGATGCGTCAGATTCTGAAGACGTTGATAGTGCCATTCAGAGACAAATTGTATCCGAAGACCCTGGACCATGTGTCTCTGATGAAGAAGGTAGCAGTGATAATGAGGATAATACTGTCAGAACCCCTCCTCATCGTCGCAACATTCGTAATAAACCGATACCAGAAAAGTGGGGACCATGTTATGACACACAAGGCAATTTCGCATTCTCTGCTCAAGAGAAAGTCAACGTGGACAATTTAGTATTATCCAATCCGTACAAAATATACCGACAATTTATTACTGATGATATTCTTGACATGATTGTCGAACAGACTAATAGATATGCTACTGAATACATCAGCACGCACCAACTTCGACCACGATCAATCGTTCGTGAGTGGAAGGAAACCAATCGCAACGAAATAAGAACATTTTTATGCATTCTTATGATTATGGGTATATGTCGTCTGTATTGGAGATAGATTTGATTGTCTGCTGAAATTCATACATTTTTCTAAATAACGCAGATCCAACAGCACATACTGATAGATTATTTAAAATTAAACATATTTCTGAACTTATTTGTCAGCAATATCAAAAAATCCATGTTCCTGGTGATAAAATATATCATATTTAAACATTATTTGGTTGTTTTATCTGTATATTACTGGACATTCTATTACATGTACATCTTTTTACTTTACTTCTTACAAACTAAAAACATAACCTCAAAACTTCTTCTCTTTTTCAAGACGACACTTATACTATTATTCGCGAACACAACCTAAGCTATGACGCAATGTTTACAAAATCATTATTCCAACATACCTCCTTGATTTTGTAACCAAAAAAAAATAAAACAAATGAAATAAGTAGATTCATTAATCACTACCAACTTAAGAAATATAGATTAGTTTTGTAAACCCAGTAAATATCTGAATTTTTGAAATTTAATTTTACCAAGAGATTTCGTTAAGATATCTGCTATTTGGTCTTCTGTCGACACCTTTTCAACACTAATTAAACCTTGCTTTATATAATCATTTACAAAATGATAACTTACATCTATGTGTTTGGAGTTCTTTGAGAATTTGCCATTTTTGGCCAAGGCTATAGCTCCACTATTAAGGTCATCTAATATACCTTTTATTGGTAACAGTTCTTCTACACAATCAGCCAATGTATAAAATTCTGCATGAGTTGAAGCTCTAGAGACAATCTTTTGTTTTTGTGACTTCCACATTATTACATTACTAAATACACGTACAACAATCCCAGTGGTTGATTTTCTATCTAAAGTGTCTGAAGCAAAATCTGCATCAACATATGCATCTAACATATTAACATAATTTGTATTGTATATTAACTTAAAAGAACGAGTACAGTATAAATATTTAAGTACCCTTAAAGCATATTTGAAATGAGTACTACAGTGATTATTTTGATAGCGTCTCAAATAGTTCACAGCATATGATATGTCAGGTCTGGATCCGTTAGCTATGTATAATAATGACCTTATAAAATTTCTATACTTTAATTCAGGTTCTACAGTTTCTGCACTCTCTAATTTTAAATTCATTTCTATGGGAGTATCATAATTTTTTGAATCTTTAACATAATACTTTTCAGCTATGTACCTTTTCAATATATTTTTCTTGACTTAACGTAATTTTTCGCTCTATTATATTTTGCTCAATCTCAATACCTGAATATTGTTGTACTTGACCTATATCTGTCATTTTAAATTTTTTGCTCAACATTGTTTTAATTTTCTTAATGGAATCTTTATCAGCACTAAAAATCAATAAATCATCTACATACAAGATAATATAAACTTAATTACTATTGTAACAACCTATATATAAACAATAATCATAGTTAGACCTTCTGAAATTTAGATACAGCATAAAATTATGGAAACACTCGTACCAATCTCTAGGACTCTCCCTAAGCCCATAAAGAGACTTTTGCAAAAGAAAAACTTTATTTTGTTCTACTAAATATCCATCTGGTGGGTAGATATACACTTCTGACTTTATTACTCCATTGAGAAAGGCTGTTTGTACGTCCATTTGTTCAATATGCCAATTTTCATTGCAGGCTACAGATAATATAACTTTTAGAGTATGCATTCTTGCGACAGAAGAATATACTTCTTCATTTTCCATATAAGCTTGTTGAAAACCTTTTGCGACAACACGTGCCTTGTATTTACCATCAGACTTGATCCTATAAATCCACTTAACTTCAATAATGTTTTTGTTCTCTGGTATATCTGTAACTATCCATGTCTCATTCTCTTCTAAACTTTTAATTTCTTCACACATTGCATCTCTCCATTTCTTACTATCCTTAGAGTTGATTGCATCTTCGTAATTCTCAGGAACTTCTACACTTGAATAATTTACATAAACAACATGATCTTCAAACTTCTTAGGTACTTTGACTTCTCTTTTAGGTCTTTCATAACTAGATACCTCCTCAACTTTTTCTTCATTTTCTTTATTGTTTGAATCTTCCTTTCCATCTGATATTTCTTTTTCATCTTCTTGTAACTTAACATACTTACTATCCTTTTCTATAAATTGTACATTTCTACTGATTACTACCTTATTTTCTACTAAAATTCTATAACATAAATCAGTATACCCAACTAAAATACCTTTTACTGCTTTCGGATTTAACTTGGATGATCTAACCTCTTCGGGAACTCTGACCATATAAATGCAAATTTGACAAATTTGGTTTTTTATTAAAAAATAATGCAAACGGTGTTTTTCTTATTTTAGTATTTGTAAGTAACCTATTACCAATATATGCTGCTGTATAAATGCATTTTGGCCAATAACGCTTTTCTAATTTAGCTTCTGAAAGTAGACATCGAGCACGTTCCATGATTGTCCTATTATAGTTCAAGCAACGAAGACTAAAAAATACCAAATAGCGGAAATAATTCATGTAGAAGCCAATTTTGGCACACTTGTAGGGGAAGGTGTCCTTAACAACATACTAAAAGTACTGAGGGGTGGGGGTGGAGCTAAGGGTGCGGGGGGTCTCTAAAGGTCCCTTTTTTCAGTTTTTGGTTAATAACTTGAAAAATACCGCCTCTAGCGAAAAAGTGTTTTTATACTAAGTTAATCTACATAAAATTCTCTATAAAAAAGATTCCATACACTTTTTTGTTAGGATCAATGCTTAAGGAGATATGGAGGCGGAAGATAGGAAATTAAAAAAAAAGTTTTTATTTTTAAAAATGGAATGTTTATTGTTTAATTAATCAACCTATTGCCTATTGTTGTAAGCGTCGTTGGAGCCTTAGACGGTAGGGGTGAATTGCTGGAATGTCTGACCTCCCCTCCCTGCCACCCTTACTAAATCAGTGCCAAGTGGTCTTTACGGTGACCATTGCTCGTCTCTACTAGTCAGTTTGATATTAACCGTCTTGTTGTTTGTGAGACTTCAGAATATCTGGTTTTATTACATGAATATTTCCACGCATTTATTATAAGATTATTCATTCCAAGTGTGTATGTGACTATGGCTGAGAAGTGTTTAATTTTTATGCAAGTGAAGTTGAAAGTGATTTGTGTAACGTCAGTAAAAAAGGGAAAATTGGTTTAGTAAAGGCAAGTGTGTTAAGGAAAGATGGAAAAGAGGCAGGTTTCAGGAATAAGACACTCTTTCAGATCAACCTCGTCTCGTCTTTGCGTTCAGGACAAGTGAAATTTGATTTTAAAACAAAGTGTTTTTTCTGAACAGAAACGTATGACGAATAAAAGGAGATATAAAACCTTATGTCAAGCGTCGAATAGTTTTTCATGTTCATACCGGTGCGTTTCATAATTCCATTATCGATCATGGGCAGAAGAGAAAGGATGAGTGGGGAAACGACGAAGTAAGACGTATCTGCACTGTTTTTGATCTACACGCAGCAGATGCAATATATCATGAGGATTCTTACAAAAGATTCTTGTTAACCACCGTACCTTCAAAAAGAAAATCTGGACGTCCTCAAGATGAAGGGATTTCAAATGCAATGGAAGAAATCTTCGATTATATTGAAGGTACTGATGATAGCATAGGTACTCGGCATTTTTGAAAGCGTCAACGAAGCCCAAATCAGACATGGCCACTCTTCCTCCTACCAAAGGAGCTTCAAAGCAACACTCGCTCAGAGTATATCTACAGGTAAATCCATTTACATGTAGCATTAAATACCTACTGCTTTCTTTAAATTACAATTATTAATTTGTGATGAATTCTTACATTGGTCTCATTACTTCCTCACAGATACAACAGTGGCTCGGCAACCCCTACCGCCCATCCAATGGGGTTGGGTCAAGGGACAAGAAGGGATCCTCAACCCAATTAACACGAACGATCCTGTGGCACCCGATTATGTTTTGAAAATGAGCTTTTGTCGATGCACGACTGAGTGTGGGGTGCGCTGCGGTTGCCGCAAAGCAGGGATTGCCTGCTCTGGTGCCTGTGGATGCCTCAGCTCATGTACGAACGGAGCCCCCGTCGAAGACAACATCGAAAAAGATGAAAGTTTAGATTTCGACAAAATTTAATGTTCAAGATACATCATTAATTCACTAATTACTTCATTTTCTACAATAAACATATTATTTTTAACTACAAACATTTCATTTTTAACAATAATATCGTTTTTTCTTTAATTTCCCATCTTCCGCCTCCATATCTCCTTAAGCATTGATCTTACCGAAAAGGTGTACGGAACCTTTTTTATAGAGAATTTTATGTAGATTAATTTATTATATTAACACTTTTTCGCTAGAGGCAGTATTTTTCAAGTTATTAACCAAAAACTGAAAAAGGGACCTTTAGAGACCCCCCGCACCCTTAGCTTCACCCCCAACCTTCAGTACTTTTAGTATGTTGTTAAGGATACGTTCCCCTACAAGTGTGCCAAAATTGGCTTCTACATGAATTATTTCCGCTATTTTTCCTTCGTTGCCTGAACTATTATAACGTTCAGCAACGCCATTTAATTCATGGGTATATGGAGGACATGGCCTCAAATATATACCTTCTTCTTTTGCAAGTTTATAGAAATCTTTATTTATATATTCCTTACCATTATCACATTGAATTTGTTTAATTTTTTTATTAGTTTGATTTTGCACTAATTTTATGTATTTAACACCTCATTTTTATGTTTGATACAATAAATAATAGCAATTTTACTGAAATCGTCTACAAAAGTTACGAAATATTTTTCACCCTTGTAACCCGTTTGACTAATAGGTCCATGAACGTCTGTATGAATTATTTCCAGTATATCGTTTGCCCTACTTCGATTATTAGTGAACCTTACGTTAGTCATTTTATTTTTTAAACATATTTCACATTTTAAAAATTCGTTGCCAATATTTTCTGGTAATCCATCTGCCAGCTGAAATTTACACAAATAATTTAAATCATTGAAATTAGCATGTGCCAACATACGATGCCATTTTTCTTTATCAGACATTTTATTTGATCCAACACAGACAGTAGCTGTATCATTGCAATTCAAAAGGATACCTTTTAGTATGAATAACTTATTTCTTAAGTACGCTGTAGCAATTAATTCATCTTTACAGTTATATATTTTTGCATTATCATTTTCAAAAACTACAAAATTTTTTTGATTAACAATAGTCGAGACACTAAGTAAATTTTGTTTCATATTAGGGACAAAGTATACATTTTTAATTTCTACTGGCACATTTTTATCGTTAACTTTAAAACTAGCCATAACAGTTCGTGTTTTATCTGACTTTAATGAAAAACCGTGTCCTACCTTTATGTCCAAGGGATGTTCTAAAATTTTAAATTTGGAAAAATACTTTTCATTGTTTATAATATGGTGGGAACACCCACTATCTAACAGCCATTCAATTTCCATATCTGCACCATTACTCTGCTCTGGACCCATCTCTACACTGTTTGTTGCCACTTCAACAATAAAGGAATTATTTTCATTTTCATAACTTGAATTATCTACAGCAGTAGCCGCTTGCGGTGAATGTCTATTACTTTGAAATCTTCCTCTTCCTCTATTATAGGCTCCTCTTACTGAACCTCTCCAATTTGAATTATGGTTGTTATTGAAATAAGAACTTACATATATTCTGGGTATGCCCTATTTTATTGCATCGGAAACATCTAACTTGAGCTGGCACAAATCTAGTATTACTGGTACTTGGCATAGATTTTGATATTTTTCGGGATGTGTGCATGTTAAATGCATGTGGATTATTTGTACTCGCACTTGGATTTGCAGTTCTTTTTTGAAAGTCCATTAACAGTTTAGTTTTAACATATTCAACAGTTTTATTATTTTCTGGCAAAGTATCAATAATATCAACAACGTGAGATACATTTTCTGGGAGGCTCAATAACAAATAGTTTAGCTTATCTTCATTGGTGATTGTCTCCCCTGCATTCTTAAGTTCATTGCACCTTTTTTCAAACTCATTAAAAAATTCAACAGGATTCTCATGCTCCTTCATTCTTAAATCCAACAACTTCCTTTTACACATTAATTTTAGGGCACTATTCTTGACAAGATACATAGAATCTAACTTACTTAGCATGTCTCTTGCTTTTTCTTCTGAAATGATTAATTCTAACTAATTATTTGAAATGCTATTTACTATGTTGCTCTTATTTCTTTTCTTTGCCAGTCTTCTTCTTTAATTGCTGCGGGCCTTGTTTCCATTTCACCTCTAAAAATAATTTCAACCTGTATTTCCATTTCGCATAATCTACACAACCTAAGCTATGACGCAATGTTACAAAATCATTATTCCAACACCTGGTGAAAATATAGTAATTGACGAAACTGTTGTGCCATGGAGGGGAAGATTAGTTTTTCGTCAATACCTTCCCAAGAAAACGCACAAGTATGGATTTAAGATCTATAAAATTTGTACTCCAGATGGCTATACTTATAACCTTCAGGTATATGCCGGTAAAAATGGCCCTCCTCCATCTACCCATGGCCACACATACAATGTTTGTATGACCTTATTAAATGGACTCTTAAATGAAGGCAGATCATTGTATGTCGATAACTATTATTCAAGCATCCAATTGTCCAAAGATCTCTTGGATCTGAAAACTTATCTATGTGGTACTCTTAAACTTAAACGGCTGGGGAATCCTCCCAGTGTTATGAATAAGAAATTACGAAAAGGGGAAATATATGGGGAGCAAAGTGGAATTCGGGTGCTAAAATGGATGGATAAGAGACCAGTCTATATGATTTCTACTGTACCCTGTTACAAAGCAGAACTGGAAACGTTACGGACAAAGCGAGGAAAAGAAGTACGGATGCCGTGTATTGGAAATGCTTCTTGGTACTAGTGTGGTCAATACATGGGTACTCTACAATAAATATAGTACGAATAAAACGAACGATATGCTCAATTTACGGCAGCAAATTATTACAGGGTTGCTCAGTTCCGAAGTAGAAATTCAAAACATAGAGAACGTAGAAAATATAGAAGCCGAAACCGACATAGAAGATAGACCTCGTACTCCGCCGCCCTCCAGGAAACGGCCGCGTTCAAATACCTTTAATATAACCAATCACAAGATGGCAAAATACGATGGGAAAGCTAGCCAATCCAGGAAACGGTGTTTGCTATGCTACCAGAAAATTAAAGATCAGGAAGGATATAAAGTAGCTGCAAAAAAAACCAAAAGGGTTTGCACATATTGTAAGGACTGTCCTGACCACCCCCCAATGTGTCTACCTTGTTTTAACGAAAAACATTCCTAGTTTTATTTAGTGTTGTGACGTATTTTTCCACCTCCTACAGGTTTTTATCACAAGTACGTCACTTTGGACACCCTCGATGCAAATTGCTGTTAAATAAATGCTCGGGCGCCAGATTTTTTACGTGGTTTGCTCCACGGCCCCTTGACCCTTAACGTCAAGAGTTCCAGATAGCCTCAGATGGAGGTTACGGAAAATTCCAGGGGTCTCGTTGAATTAAACACTTTTATGACACTATAGCTCTTAGATAATTATACTACAGGACATTAAGAAAACACTGATTGTATTGATTTGCTATATTTCCAAATATATACAGGGCCGGACAATATACCAGCACAGTACTAAATTCCTATATATATATAAAAGCAATGGATTCAATATTTACAGGGACTAAATATATATACACTAATAATACCTTCTAGAAATTATATATACTTTCAACAGTACCAAACGAAATTAAGATATGCGGTATAGCACATGCAAAACCTGCCGGTGGCACGTATGTAAGCAAGTTAGTTTAGCGATCAGCAACGGATAAAGCGGTGTAAGCAGTTATAAGCAAACAGCGAGCAAAACTTACAGGAAAGAGGAAAAAAAACCCAAAACCCTATTATCGGGATAAGCAAAATAAAACTATCTTCACAGTAGGGATGGTTAAGCGGGATAGGTAAGAAAGAGACTCAATATATAACCGGCTGAAAGGGAAACAGCTGGTGGCTAGGCCTCTGCTCTGTTCCACAATCAGTTTTCAAAATTATCGGAATACGAAACTATTTGTAATTCGGGAGTAAAATAAATTAAAATTAGCTTAAACTGAAACTACAACCGGCTGAAAGGGAAACAGCTGGTGGCTGGGCCTCTGCTCTGTTCCACAATCAGTTTTTAAAATCGCAAATTTTCGGAAAACTAAACTATATATAATTTGGGAACAAAATAAATCCAAATTACTGAAATTATAATCGGCTGAAAGGGAAACAGCTGGTGGCTAGGCCTCTGCTCTGTTCCACAATCAGTTTTTAAAATACCAAATTATCGGAAAACGAAACTAGAAATTTGGGAATAAAGTAAATCAAAATTAGCTTAAAGTGAAGTTATAACCGGCTGAAAGGGAAACAGCTGGTGGCTAGGCCTCTGCTCTGCTCCACAATCAGTTTTTAAAATACCAAATTATCGGAAAACGAAACTAAAGATTTGGGAATAAAATAAATCTAAATTAGCTTAAAGTGAAGTTATAACCGGCTGAAAGGGAAACAGCTGGTGGCTAGGCCTCTGCTCTGTTTCACAATCAGCTTTTATTAATTTCAAATTAACGTACAAAAGTTATATTATAAATTTGGTCAGAAGGTAGGACAACGGGTATAAGAACTGTGATCTGAAGATAAAATCTAAAATCCTGTTTAACTGTATCTTATATTAAATATTCAACTAATTCACTTACAAAAAAAAACCTTTCCTAAAAGAAAACACTAAATAAAAACTAAACATCAAGTTTCTTATCTATGGTTACAGAAAAACCCATTCACTGAAATACGGTACTAAAATTTTAACAAAAATCAATTTTATATTTTTAACTAATCCAAATATATTTCCCCGGCTTTACTAAAATAAATTTCCTCACTGTTGCTACACACGGTAATTTTATATTATAAAGCAAGTAACTTACTCAAAATAAAATTTAGGACTCGGACGGTCGGGCACTATCAAAATTCACAAAACTCGAACTCGGGCTAGCGGAAATATATATCACGATCGGTACTAGGTTTTAATTCTTATGAAGAACGGTAAGAATCGAGAGAGCTTAAGCCGTTTTACTTCCGAATTTATATATTCATTCCTCCCTACAATTTCTGGTCATTAGCGAAATATTATTTACTTGCAACAAAAAGTTCCTAATATACTGGACGGTTTTCGATTTAATTAAAATAGTTTATATACCGTATGTCCTCAAGTCTTTAAATTTTAAAAATGGAAATTAATGAACATTTTTATATTTTAACTCGGAATTCATGTCTTTTGAATTACTCATAAAATAAATAATTACAGTAATGCAGATATACTAAAACGGTACAAGAAATTTAAGTCGGGAATTAAGTAACGAGTTATATAAAGAAAAAGAAAAGAAGATCCAACATGATAAAAAAATAACTCGTTACAGTGTTTAGTTGTTGTTTTCTTTTTGTCTTCGTTTAGTTACATTGACAAATTCTTTCAATAAAAGATTTTTCACTTTTCGTACCTTCATTTTTATTACATCATTACCGCCGTTATTATAGCTCAATACCGAAACGATGGTACCTGTATATATATAAACCTTTACATCACTACATGATATTTAATATTTAGAAAAAAAACCAATGGTTCGGGGATTGAAATTCAACAGCAGAAGGCTGTGAAAGCGATAACAAAAGAAAAGCACGACCTTCATGCTTAACAGTTTTTACCAAAAAGTACTGTTTTACCGTTGATTACTTACTTATCAATCAACGGTTTTACAGGCCGTTTTGAAATTCCTGCGCACTCGCTTGAGACCACGCGACCAGACGCCATTCGAAAAAGACAGATATATATATATATATATATATATATATATATATATATATATATATATATTTATTTATAGGCATTGATGGCATCCCCCCATGTTAAAAATACGTCTGCAGTGACTTCCACGTCCCCGTGGCATCCGATATACGGACGCCACGGGGATTTTTGATAAAACCCATCGCAAATGAAAGGATCCTACCCCTACTATCTCTCTGCAAAATATTGAAAGGATGCCAAATCGGTCTATTTTTGTATATTTCTATACATGGCAGTTCAAGCAGTGGCCGCAAAGACCGCCACTTTCGCGAGCTGTATACTCCGAGATCAATTCAAAGGTGATGGTGGCATCAACAGATATATTTATTTATTTTAGGTATCTGGTTGCTTCCGTATATTCCATTTTCGGCTCGATGGCATCCATTGCACGGTTGTCAGCTCTTATGCTTGCTAATGATTTAGGGATATGTTATTTCTACAGATTTTGTCAAATACACAATTAAGGATACCTTTGTGACTTTCTTCCGAGTAATTGAAATAGGAGATATTCATTGCATATTTGAAAAGGTGAATAATATTCGGTCTCTTTTCTAAACTGTTTAACAAATCCAGTTTCGTGTCGTGGTAGTCGTATTTTTCATAAGACGGTAGAGGTACTCGTATAATGTGTAACTTTTTCAGGCATACTATATAAATAAGTAGTAAAACTGATCTATTTTATTTCATTGTATTATTTACTTTTTATTTTAGCGTTCTCTAGCGGAATGGCACTTTATTTGAGAGCTGATTTTATTAGTAATTTAATGCGTAGCATATATTTCTTATTTCGGGTGATTAAAGTTAAATTGAATACCTACAGTGTGACCCATTTAGATTGGAAACACCCCTGTTAAATATTAAGATATTAACCGATTTCAAGCATTTTTTTTAATTATCAAGTAATAAAAGACTACTTTGTGATTAACGATTTTTTACTAAAAAAAATTAATCCGCCGTTGGATGCAGAGTGCTCCCTAACATTTTAAATTTTGTCCCAAAGTGGATCTTTTGTTACTTGACATTTAAAAAATAATAATAACTTCAAATTTCACAGGGGTGTTTCCTATCTAAATGGGCCACACTGTATGTATTTCTTAACATACAAATATTTAAGTTGACATTTCATTCAATTATGTTTTGTCATGTTGGGCTTCGATTACTAATAAAATTCGCTTTCAAATGAAGTGTCACAATTGAAAAATTTATTGTAAACAGTTCTTTATCTCTCTAGAGGCGCTAAATTCAAAAATAGAGCAATTAACAGTTGTAATGCTAAATTCCTCATAAAATTACCTTTTTAATGATGTGTCGTTTTTGGTACATTCCCTATTTAAATTGTATTGATTAGAGAATCGGCAAGGAGGAAAATGAAGTTATGATGAAAAGCTCCCCTTAGAATAAAAATCGATTTGTTTAGGAGTTATTTTTTTTATTTTCTTGTTTAAAATGTTCGAAATGGAAGGTATACTAGAAAATGGACTGGGTTTGAACGGAAACAATGACGGAGGATAGAAATATACAATGTAATCATGAAATGAATACTTCTTTTTAACTGTGTGTAGTAAAATTAACTGAAAAAAAACAAAAAAATACAGTTAAAAAGAACTCTTAACCTTGAAATCATCCTGTATATCCCACAGACACCGTCTAAAGAACCAACATTTTGTAACCATTTCTGAAATTTCAAATTTTTACTTTTTTTTATTAAGAGGAAGTAATATCTGATTTATATTTTAAATTCATTTAAATGGCTTGAGAAATATAAATCAAATATTAAGTCGGGAAGTAACTTCTTCTTAATAGAAAAAATTTTAAAGTTGAAATTTCAGGAATGGTTACATTATGTCCATTATTTAGTTTTTTGAGAAGCCAAATTCTTAAAAAATTGTATATTGAAAAAAATTAGTATTATCTCGGCGAATCAGCCTAAATTAAAAAATATTGTAAGAATAAAAATTAATATAGTTTCGTGTAATATGTGTTAAAAAATAATTTGAATCGCTGGAAAATGTAAATAAAATTATGTAGGAGTGGGTATTACTTCCACTTATTACCAGATTTCGATGGCAAAGGCATATTATATCTTTTTTTAACACATACAAATACGTGAAAAAGACTAGATGATTCATTTACAATTATGGAAGGCATGTATATGTTCTGTATATTGGATGCCACGAAAGGCGTACATTTTACTGGGCAGGTTTCTACCAGACCGTTTTATTATATATTCTAGTATTAATTAAAAAACTCTTGTATATTTGGATTCTCTATTAATTTATATTTGTTCAAAATTTCAAGTTAATTTATGTTAAAATATGAAGACATTCAATGTTTAATTATGAAATGTATATAAAGTCCTCACACAGCTGGGCCTAAGAGGAATATATACCCAAACCTAATATTCTATTTATATTTCTCAATCGATTTAAATGAGTTTTTTATCCATTTTACACGAATTTCTATAATAATTTTTATTCTCTCATTTTTGTTTTTAAATTGAAGCTGAGTCGCTGAGATAAATTTTTTTTTTAAATTATGCCATTTATTGAAAAACCAAATTTCAAATTTCAACTTTTTTTTATTAACTTACTATACTGTTTTTACGAATGGGAAAATTTACCTCTCGAGCCGTTAGGCGAGTGCGGCAATCCGATGACTGAAAAAAAGATTCTTTATGCACGAATTTCATACAATGGTGCTGGGCTGGACGTGTTAACGTGTTTTTTGCTAATTTTGTGTCATCCTCGAACACAAAATCGAACGGGTCTGAGCGTTTTTCCGAAGAAGACGTTTAATCGTGAATAAAAAAAAACACAAATAATTTTTTTAAAACTTAATACCTATATTTAATGGGATTCTGCTTCATTTTAAGGTGATTTGAATGAGGTCACAACCGCCATGTATGTAGGTATAAAATAAAAAATTTGGAAGATGTGTGACATTTGGCAATGACTAGCATGTATTTGAACCCGTACATGGAAAAATATCCCAGGGTGTTCCATTTAAATTTTTACCTTTAGATTCATTTGCGGTAAAACCGGAAGTCAGCCATTTTGAATTTTTACGTCAGATGATTCAAAACTACCTCGAATATAACCGAACAAAATTTTAAATAAATCTGTCGGGTCGTTTAAAAGTTATAGGGGTACCCATGACTCGTTTACACCCAGTTTATATTCTTCCACGCACTCTAACGGCTAAATGACTTTGCTACAAACATCGGCAAAAAGGGTTATACATTAAAAATCACCCTCTCTTATCACTGCAGGTTCTAAATGAAGTGTTTTGGTCGTGTAAACGGATTCTCAAAGTACCTACTTACCAGCAAATTTCACTTCCGCAAGTACCGTTCAGACAAGCATTTATTGCTGAAAGTTACTTCTGCAAAAAAAGCTTGCGCGAGTAAACTTGCTCGTCTAAATAAACATTACATTATACCTTACACAATTCTTGACTGCATCTTTTACATCGTATTATTTCATGTCTTCTGTAAGTTCCTTGTGGCATTACTTATTCTTTTTTCTTATTTATTTTGGGAATCAAACCACAATCATGTTTTTTTATTTTTTATTTCGACGTTTTGGTAGGGTTCCAGCTACCGTTGTCAAGATTCACCAGTATAGAAATAATTTTTTGGTCCCTATCTGACACAACGGAAAAATTTGACAACTAGACAATCAATAATATTTTGAAGTTTAATACTACAAAACTTTGTTGTCAAATTTTATTAAGGTCCATCCATAGTAGATCACACCTCTGGTAAAATGTGTTGTTACTTTTTTTGTGTATGATTATTTTTGTTTTTAAAATATGTATAACTCAGTTTGGTGATTTTGTGTATTGAAGTGTGTATCGATTATCATAAAATAAAATTCAATGGGATTCGACAAAGTAATAATAATAATAAGAGCCCAATAATAAAAGACGAAAAATCAAAAAAAGTGCTTTAATACAACTAAATTCAGATAAATGTGTAGCTAGTATTTCAGCCGAATGTAGTCAAATTTGGTTACCAATGTTAGAAAGAGAAATTTCCAATAATCAATTACCGGCGTTATCAGGATAGCATCATAAGTTTTTATCCAGGTTTTCTTATGATTTATCTTTGGAATGGTTGTTAATCGATACACACTTCAATACACAAAATCACCAAACTGAGTTATACATATTTTGAAAACAAAATAATCATACACAAAAAAGTAACAACAAACGCGTTTATATTGACAAAATTTCCAAAATAAGCGAAAAAAAGCGCTATCCCAATAAAAACCGTTCCTGAACGTGCCCTTCACTGGATTCCATTTCTAGTGGACTACATATCGTTAGAATGTCATAAAATAAAATATTTTATTTCACATTTTACCAGAGGTGCGATCTACTATGAATGGACCTCAATAAAGTTTGACAACAAAGTTTTGTAGTCTTATGCCCGGTTGCAAGAACGCCTATTAAAAATGATGAATGATTAACGGCTAATCAATGAAATAATAACTCGTTAATTCTTCATATCAACCATCATTTACACATCAAAATGCAACGGATAGGTACCTGCAATGATGAACAATTAATCGACCATTATTTTTTTCGTGTAACCGGGTTCCCATTGATGGTTCATCATTTTTTAATCAACCATCACATGATGAGAGATTTGATTAGCGTTCTAGCAACCGGGCATAAAACTTCAAAATATTATTGATTGTCTAGTTGTCAAATTTTTTCGTTGTGTCAGACAGGGACCAGAAAATTATTTCTATACTAGTTAGTCTTGACAACGGTAGCTGGAACGATACCGAATCATCGAAATAAAAAATAAAAAAACAGTATTGTGGTTTGATTCCCAAAAAAAATAAGAAAAAAGTATTATTTAATGTTATGTTCAGTAAAGTTCTTTTATCGTATTCACTTGATGAATTAAAAGTGAAAATTAAATAATTGAAAATTTAATTTGTACCTATGTAGAAGATCGATTCAATATTAAAAAATAAAGTCTTAACTCTTGACCCTCGGATTCAAGTTAATGATTTTATTTATTTGTTCCTAATATAAAATATTGTGGATGCCAAGCCAAGCCAAGCCAAGCTCAGTATTTCTGTTTTTTTACAAAAACTAGTAATATTCCACGCAATTCCAACCGAACAATGTTGTCAAACTTACAGAGGCCACTAAAGTCGCTATAAGTATCTTGAAATTCCTCTCAATATACATGGTGTATATTAGGAGGATGCCAACAAGGGTCATATCTATACGGAAGCCACGAACGACTACAATGCAATATATATATATATATATATATATATATATATATATATATATTTATTTATAGGCATTGATGGCATCCCCCCATGTTAAAAATACGTCTGCAGTGACTTCCACGTCCCCGTGGCATCCGATATACGGACGCCACGGGGATTTTTGATAAAACCCATCGCAAATGAAAGGATCCTAGCCCTACTATCTCTCTGCAAAATATTGAAAGGATGCCAAATCGGTCTATTTTTGTATATTTCTATACATGGCAGTTCAAGCAGTGGCCGCAAAGACCGCCACTTTCGCGAGCTGTATACTCCGGGATCAATTCAAAGGTGATGGTGGCATCAACAGATATATTTATTTATTTTAGGTATCTGGTTGCTTCCGTATATTCCATTTTCGGCTCGATGGCATCCATTGCACGGTTGTCAGCTCTTATGCTTGCTAATGATTTAGGAATATGTTATTTCTACAGATTTTGTCAAATACACAATTAAGGATACCTTTGTGATTCTTCTGAGTAATTGAAATAGGAGATATTCATTGCATATTTGAAAATGTGAATAATATTCGGTCTCTTTTCTAAACTGTTTAACAAATCCAGTTCCGTGTCGTGGTAGTCGTATTTTTCATAAGACGGTAGAGGTACCCGTATAATGTGTAACTTTTTCAGGCATACTATATAAATAAGTAGTAAAATTGATCTATTTTATTTCATTGTACGACTTTTGATTTTAGCGTTCTCTAGCGGAATTAAAAAAAACGGTTACCATTATAATAAAGTGTGGCACTTTATTTCAAAGCTGATTTTATTAGTAATTTAATGCATAGCATAAATTTGTTATTTTGGGTGATTAAAGTTATATTGGTTACCTACATTGTGACTCATTGACCTCTATAAAATATTAAGATACTAACCAATTTCAACAATTTTTTTTTAATGTCAAGTACTAAAAGACTACTTTGGGACTAGCGATTTTTTACTAAAAAAAAAATTAATACGCCGTTGGATTCAGAGTGCTCCCTAACATTTTAAATTTTGTCCCAAAGTAGATCTTTTGTTACTTGACATTTAAAAAGAAATAATAACTGCATGATAACCTTTCATGATATAATTGCGTGTACTAAGACTAAAATTCCATATCTCAACGGGTTATCGATAAATGGAAGATAAACTGTTAAGACGGAACATTTTAAACACCCCGTTTCATGAATACTGAGCATTTCCGGACTTATGTTTATATATATGAACTTTTTTCATATTTTTAGATGTAGAATCTGCCATTAAATTTCTTCATAACATTCTCTCAACACCCTGTAGGTATAATCAAATTTGTAAAATATTTAGTGATATACAGGGAAAATAAGACATTGCACAGTCACACAAAATGGTTTCAACGACCCTAAAAACATATCGTAAACATGTACTGACCTCCACAGCCACAAAAATAATTTTTGATTATATGGCTGTGTAATGTTTTATTTTCGCTGTATACCAAAAAATATTTTAGAAATTTAAATATTTGATTACTGGTATGTTGCCAACTTTTTCAGGCATACTTTATAAATAAGCAGTAAATTTGATCTATTTTATTTCATTGTATTATTTACTTTTGATTTTAGCGTTCTCTAGCGGAATGACACTTTATTTGAGAGCTGATTTTATTAGTAATTTAATGCGTAGCATATATTTCTTATTTCGGGTGATTAAAGTTAAATTGATTACCTACAGTGTGACCCATTTAGATTGGAAACACCCCTGTTAAATATTAAGATATTAACCGATTTCAACCATTTTTTTTAATTATCAAGTAATAAAAGACTACTTTGTGATTAACGATTTTTTACTAAAAAAAATTAATACGCCGTTGGATGCAGAGTGCTCCCTAACATTTTAAATTTTTTCCCAAAGTGGATCTTTTGTTACTTGACATTTAAAAGATGATAATAACTTCAAATTTCACAGGGGTGTTTCCTATCTAAATGGGCCACACTCTATGTATTTCTTAACATACAAATATTTAATTTGACATTTCATTCAATTATATTTTGTCATGTTGGGCTTCGATTACTAATAAAATTCGCTTTCAAATGAAGTGTCACAATTGAAAAATTTATTGTAAACAGTTCTTTATCTCTCTAGAGGCGCTAAATTCAAAAATAGAGCAATTAACAGTTGTAATGCTAAATTCCTCATAAAATTACCTTTTTAATGATGTGTCGTTTTTGGTACATTGAAGTTATGATGAAAAGCTCCCCTTAGAATAAAAATCGATTTGTTTAGGAGTTCTTTTTTTATTTTCTTGTTTAAAATGTTCGAAATGTAAGGTATACTAGAAAATAAACTGGAGTTGAACGGAAACAATGACGGAGGATAGAAATATACAATGTAATCATGAAGTGAATACTCCTTTTTTAACTGTGTGTAGTAAAATTAACTGAAAAAAAATACAGTTAAAAAGAACTTTTAACTTTGAAATCATCCTGTATATCCCACAGACACCGTCTAAAGAACCAACATTTTGTAACCATTTCTGAAATTTCAAATTTTTACTTTTTTTCATTAAGAGGAAGTAATATCTGATTTATATTTTAAATTCATTTAAATGGCTTGAGAAATATAAATCAAATATTAAGTCGGAAAGTAACTTCTTAATAGAAAAAATTTTAAAGTTGAAATTTCAGGAATTGTTACATTATGTCCATTATTTAGTTTTTTGAGAAGCCAAATTCTTAAAAAAAATGGTATACTGAAAAAAATTAGTTTTATCTCGGCGAATCAGCTTAAATTAAAAAATTGTAAGAATAAAAATTATTATAGTTTCGTGTAATATGTGTTAAAAAATCATTTGAATCGCTGGAAAATGTAAATCAAATTATGTAGGAGTGGGTATTACTTCCACTTATTACAATTATGGAAGGCATGTATATGTTCTGTATATTGGATGCCACGAAAGGCGTACATTTATCTGGGCAGGTTTCTACCAGACCCTTTTATTATATATTCTAGTATTAATTAAAAAACTCTTGTATATTAGGATTCTCTATTAATTTATATTTGTTCAAAATTTCAATTTTATTTATGTTAAAATATGAAGACATTCAATGTTTAATTATAAAATGTATATAAAGTCCTCACACAGCTGGGCCTAAGAGGAATATATACCCAAACCTAACATTCTATTTATATTTCTCAACCGATTTAAATGAGTTTTTTATCCATTTTACACGAATTTCTATAATAATTTTTATTCTCTCATTTTTGTTTTTAAATTGGAGCTGAGTCGCTGAGAAATTTTTTTTTTTTTAAATTATGCCATTTATTGAAAAACCAAATTTAAAATTTCAACTTTTTTTTATTAACTTACTATACTGTTTTTACGAATGGGAAAATTTACCTCTCGGGCCGTTAGGCGAGTGCGGCAATCCGATGACTGAAAAAAAGATTCTTTATGCACGAATTTCATACAATGGTGCTGGGCTGGACGTGCTAACGTGTTTTTTGCTAATTTTGTGTCATCCTCGAACACAAAATTGAACGGGTCTGAGCGTTTTTCCAAAGAAGACGTTTAATCGTAAATAAAAAAAAACACAAATAATAATTTTTTAAAAACTAAATATATTTAATGGGATTCTGCTTCATTTTAAGGTGATTTGAATGAGGTCACAACCGCCATGTAGGAATAAAATAAAAAATTTGGAAGATGTGTGACATTTGGCAATGACTAGCAGGTATTTGAACCCGTACATGGAAAAATATCCCAGGGTGTTCCATTTAAATTTTTACCTTTAGATTCATTTGCGGTAAAACCGGAAGTCAGCCATTTTGAATTTTTACGTCAGATGATTCAAAACTACCTCGAATATAACCGAACAAAATTTCAAATAAATCTGTCGGGTCGTTTAAAATTTATAGGGGTACCCATGACCCGTTTACACCCAGTTTATATTCTTTCACGCACTCTAACGGCTAAATGACTTTGCTACAAACATCGGCAAAAAGGGTTATATATTAAAAATCACCCTCTCTTATCACTGCAGGTTCTAAATGAAGTGTTTTGGATTTGAAAACTTTCAAATTTTGCCGGGTCTCTACCGGTACTAAAAATTTCGACCCAAGCCACTTTTTTACTCTAACTCCGATGGACTATAAGGAGTTAGAAAGGGCATACTTTCAAATATTTACTATGCTACTATGCTAGTCTGACAAATAAAAACTTATATAGGTGGCCAAGCAATTTTTTTAGACTGGCAAGTTTCACTTCCAGAAATATTTGCTCGTGTAAACAGATTCTCAAAGTACCTACTTACCAGCCAATTTCACTTCCGCAAGTACCGTTCAGACGAGCATTTATTGCTGAAAGTTACTTCTGCAAAAAAAGCTTGCGCGAGTAAACTTGCTCGTCTAAATAAACGTTACATTATACCTTACACAATTCTTGTTACTTAAGAATATTTTTGACTGCATCTTTTACATCGTATTATTTCATATCTTCTGTAAGTTCCTTGTGGCATTACTTATTCTTTTTTCTTATTTTTTTTGGGAATCAAACCACAATCATGTTTTTTTATTTTTTATTTCGACGTTTTGGTAGCGTTCCAGCTACCGTTGTCAGGACTCACTAGTATAGAAATAATTTTTTGGTCCTTATCTGACACAACGGAAAAATTTGACAACTAGACAATCAATAATATTTTGAAGTTTGAGACTACAAAACTTTGTTGTCAAATTTTATTAAGGTCCATTCATAGTAGATCACACCTCTGGTAAAATTTGGAATAAAATATTTTATTTTATGACATTCTAACGATATGTAGTTCACTAGAAATGAAATCCAGTGAAGTGCACGTTCCAGGAACGGTTTTTATTGGGATAGCGCTTTTTTTCGCTTATTTTGGAAATTTTGTTAACAAAAATGCGTTTGTTGTTACTTTTTTCGTGTATGATTATTTTTGTTTTTAAAATATGTATAACTCAGTTTGGTGATTTTGTGTATTGAAGTGTGTACACTTTTATTGCAGGCGAACAGACCTATTAAGTGACACTTAATTTGACAGCTGTCAAATAATTTTTAATTCAATTGAAAATAGGATTGAAACAAACTTTAACATGCCCTCCAGTTCAACCACCATCCGAACAGGATCAGCCCCCCAAATAAATTTTACAAATTGTACAATAAATAATTCATACATGCACAAAGAAGATTAAAGAATTAATATTATGTTCAAAAGTTTTAAATTTATTTGTTGTACAATTTGTAAAATTTATTTGTTGAAGTTCCTTCCATTGTTCTTGTTATTTATAATAAATGATAATTATTAATTAAATAATTCTTGTTAATCGGAGTAGAAAAAATATTGTATGCAACTTTCATGTAATGGCCATTAATACACTTGCATATTATATACGAAACTCGCCTGCGGCTCGTTTCGTATCCTACAACATGCTCGTGTCTTAATGGCTATCATTACATGATCGTTGCATAAAATAATATTATTTCACATTTTACCAGAGGTGTGATCTACTTTGAATGGACCTTAATAAAATTTGACAACGAAGTTTTGTAGTCTTAAACTTCAAAATATTATTGATTGTCTAGTTGTCAAATTTTTTCGTTGTGTCAGATAGGGACCAGAAAATTGTTTCTATAATAGTTAGTCTTCACAACGGTAGGTGGAACGATACCGAATCATCGAAATAAAACATAAAAAAACAGTATTGTGGTTTGATTCCCAAAAAAAATAAGAAAAAAGTATTATTTAATGTTATGTTCAGTAAAGTTCTTTTATCGTATTCACTTGATGAATTAAAAGTGAAAATTAAATAATTGAAAATTCAATTTGTACCTATGTAGAAGATCGATTCAATATTAAAAAATAAAGTCTTAACTCTTGACCCTCGGATTCAAGTTAATGATTTTATTTATTTGTTCCTAATATAAAATATTGTGGATGCCAAGTTAACCTTTATGTATACATGGAAGTAGCTCAGTATTTCTGTTTTTTTACAAAAACTAGTAATATTTCACGCAATTCCAACCGAACAATGTTGTCAAACTTACAGAGGCCACTAAAGTCGCTATAAGTATCTTGAAATTCTTCTCAATATACATGGTGTATATTGGGAGGATGCCAACAAGGGTCATATCTATACGGAAGCCACGAACGACTACAATGCAATATATATATATATATATATATATTGATATGGAAAATAGTATCATACATCACATACACCAAACAAGGGTTATTTCAATATAAAGTTTTAAAAATTAAAACTATCTAAAAGGGAAATTTCTCTTAACAATAAAAAAAAAGATAAACTAAAATTTGAATTAAATTTGACAAAATAAAAATAAACAAATCACCTGAAATATATTTGAACTTTAATCCGAACTTAAAACAGAAATCTTGATAACTTCTTTCTAAATTATAAAAAATTCTTTTCATATGAATTTTTCAGAGTCTTCAATTTTCAAAAGCTTTATAAAAGGTTTCTTGGCTAATATTAATCTAAAAAGAAAGAACCTTAAACATAAAAAATTTATTAGTTAGGTTATATAAAAAAATCTGACATAAAAATATAAAGAGTATATCGATGAACATAGTTAACTAAGGGTGAACCATAGAGAAATATATTAATTTGTCTATGGAGTGAACTTGGATTTGTCAACTTGAACAAAAGAAAAGACCTTAGTAACAGAAATAAAAACAAATGTAAAATAATTTTTAAAATTTTGAAATTAAACGATAAAAACAACAATGAAGTATTTAAAGATATTAATAATAAACTTTCATATTAAAAAAGGAACATAAAATTAAACATTCAAGTCAAATAATAAAAATTGAAAATTATTAAATGAATTTGATTGGTCAGCTGAAATAAAATAAACTAAAAACTAAGAGACACATGGTTGTTGATTTTAAAAAAAAAAGAGGGCGACAGATGGAAGAAAAGGTAGATTTGGTTTGAAATGTGATGTTAGGAAAGTAATTAAAATTTAAGTTAGAATAAAGTAAAACAACTCAAAATATATGTAGTAAAAGTGAAACTAACCTTTTTCAACAAGTTCCTGTTAAAAATCCCGTGGTAAATATCCATTTAAGTTAATAACCCTTTCAAATAAACCATGAATGGAAACTAGAGGCCATTTATACTGAAAATTCTCCAAGCTGACGACGAAACCTGAGAAAAGCAATCCAAATCAAGGACTGACAGGCCCCCAGAGTGGTCTGAAACATAAAAGAAAATAATTATTAGAATTTAAAAACGTAGAAGAGGAAAAGGTATTTAATAAATCATAATTTGAATCATCAACTTACGTGTGTGTGGTGATAATTAAAACTCTGATATTTATCTCTCATTGTTGAGGCAATAGATTCATCCATTTTGTTGAAACACCTGTTTCCAATTTCATAAGAAAAATTTGTATACTATCTTTTTTACACAATTGTGTTAGAGTTGCATAACTAGTATAAGAACTAGCTTTTAATTTTCATTAGTATGAATGTTCAGGAGTGAAAGACCATTTAGATAACAGTATAAAAAAAAAATGTTGTCTCCATATTTACTTTTAAATCTGTATCAATACACAAAAAAATAAAATAATAAACTTACTAATATTTCACTAATCACAAAACTAAATTTCTTTCTTTCATAAGGTTGGCAAACTTAATACACTATTGAACAATTTCAAGGGCAAGGACACAGGACCGGCTTTAAAAGTTTTCGAATATAATTAAAGTTAAAGTTAAAAAAAAAAATAAAATAAGAATTAAAATAAAATAATTTAATGCATGAACCCACCCTGAGTATTGAAGAGTCTTGAAAACGGTAAGTGGTGTATGATACCATTAACATAAAATAGATTTCTAAAAATCATTGGCGCCCAACAAACAAACACATCAATACAATAAATAAAAAAATTTAATAATAATAATAATCACACAAAACACTAAATTCATATCAATTGGCGCCCAACGTGGGGCATAACAAAATTGGGCATAACAAAATTGGGCATTGAAGAATTGACAATAAAAACAAATTAAAACAAGAAAAATGGATAAAGGAATGACACTAAGGGATGGAAAACAAATAAGAACAGATGAAAGATCAGAAGAGGAACAAGAAGAGGGAAGACATGGAATGGGTGATTTTCAAGTACAATATTTAGAACAAGGAAGACATAGTGAGGATCATGATGATGAGAAAGAAGTAAGTGGAAGAGCAGAACCAATGGAAGAACTAGAAGAAACTAGGAGAAGTCGAGAAAATATCGCTGGACAATACCAAGGAGAAGGAGTGGAAAGAAGACAAAATGAACAAACTGGAATGATGGAAATGTTGCAACAATTATTTAATAAGCAAAGAGAAGATATGAATACAAAATTGGACCAAAATAAAGAAGAAATAAAACGAGAAATGAAAACAAATAGTCAAAGAATGGAAGAGAAAATAGAAAATATGAGAAAACAATTAGAAGAATCAAGAAGCTACACAGAAGAAAGAATACAAGAAACAAAACAAGAAATTCGAGATGAAATGTTAGGAAGATTAATGGAAGTGGAAGAAATACAATCCAGAGAAATGGAAAATATAAAGAAAAACGAAAATGAATTCAAAATGGAAATAGGTGGGAATAGTAAGAAAATAGAAATAAATACCGAAAAGATAAAGAAATTAGATAAAGAAATAATGAAAACAAATAAAAGCATACAAGATATGGAGGAAGAGATGAACAAGGAAATAAAAATGAATTTCAAGATAGCAGAAGAAGAGAACTATAAAACAAAAAGGGAATTTAAAATGGAAATAAAGAACATACAAGGAAAGGTAGAACAAATCGAGAAAAAAGGAATGAATATGGAATATGTTGGAGGAGTAAAAACAATTTATGGAGCAACTAGTCAAAAATTTGACGGAAATATCAAGAAACTGCATCCAAAAATATTCATAAGAATTTTGAAAAATCGAGTAAGAGGAATAAATAATATTGAAGACATGAAGGAAATAATAAGAGATCATTTAGAAAATCATGCGTTAATATGGTTTGCTGCCAGGGAAAAAGATATGTCACAATTTCAAGAATTTGAAACGGCATTTTTACAATATTTCTGGGGGGAAAATGCTCAATCAACCATCAGGGAAAATTTATATTTCGGAAAGTTCCATGAAAATAGGAGCCATAGTTTAAACAATTATGCAATTCAACTACATGCGATGACACAATATTTAGAACCACCAATTCCTGAGGAGGAAATCGTTATGTTCATAGCAAGGCATTTCAAGGCAGAATTGGCTGAAACCATTGCCATACAAAATATAAGGAAATTGGATCAATTATCTATGTATCTACAAAGAGTAGAAAGAAATTTAATAAGACAAGAAAATTCACAACAAAATAGACGAACAAATTATATAAACAATGAGAATAATCAGAGAAACAACAATCAAAATAACAATTGGACAAATAATAGATTTAATAATAATGCACAAAATAACAATAATACAAATAATAACAGAAATACCCCCTCAGGGAGCTGTTAGACCTTGCCGTTGGTGAGGGGGCTGAGTAACTACAATGATTCCGAGAGCGATGCTGGCTGGAGTATCATACTCCTGGTAGGGCCACCCTTGCCAGTAAGGTCGAGGATGAGTAGCGAAACCAAGGACAGCTCAACCCAACTCAACCTAGCCCAATCATTACCAGAATCCAAATAACTTTCCTTTTGCATTCTCACACCCTCCCTACCCTTACAAATCCTTCCAAAACCTCCGAGGAGTAAACCTCGTCCAGCCTACCCATGAAAATCCGTAATTTAAAGTGGAAGCGATCGTGCTGAGAAATGAATGGCCATACGTAGTTGGTTATAAACGATGCCCTCTGGACACCTGGTCGAATCTAGTTGTATGAAAGACCTTGCTGCAGTAAGGAGCACTGCTGCAGTTGACCGACTATTCTTCCTTACTCGTGGGATTTCATATGGAAATATCACACAACTCAAAAAAAGGTGTTGGTGGATCACCCAAAAAATCCACAGCAACTCAGGAGACGATGGATTTGCCTCGGTTCTTGGTTGTTAAGAGGAAAGGTGAAAATGGTGAGAACTTCAATTTGGTTAGCCCGTTTGTCATCTCAAATGTGATCTATGGATTAATAGGTGAAGTGAAAAATGTGAAAAAAATCAGAGATGGTCTGTTGGTAAATACTAAATCAAATTTACAATCAAAACGATTGATGGAAATAAACAAGTTCGCCGGCTATGATGTAGAAGTTGTACCACATACCACATTGAATATATCAAAAGGAATTGTATTTTGTAGAGACCTTTTAAATTGTACGGTGGAAGAAATAAAAGAGAATTTGAAGAACGAAGGCGTAATTGAAGTAAGACGACTAAAGCGCAAAGTTGATAATCAGATCGTTGATTCAGCAAATCATGTTCTTACTTTCAACTCATCTAAACTGCCAGAAGAAATAAAGATAGCTTACTATAACCTAAAAGTTAGACCTTATTTCCCACCTCCAACTAGATGCTTTAACTGCCAAAAATTTGGGCATGTCGCAAATAATTGCACCAATGAGAAGGTATGTTCCTGTGGACTCCCTCCACATGAACCTGCAGAATGTGAAAAGCCTATTAAATGCATTAACTGTGAAGGGTTGCATGCTGCCAATAGTAAGGAATGTGCGAAATTCAAAACTGAGACGGCAATTATTAAAGTAAAAGTTACAGAAAAAATCTCATATGCAGAAGCGAAAAGAAAAATACAAACATCTACGCCATCTAAAAATACTTCCTATGCAGCATCAGTTAAAACTGCCATATATAATAGTAGTGAAATTATTAACCAAATTTCTCCTCGTCTAGAAGAAATTATCACTAGAACAATTAATCGGGAACTACAAAATTATCAAAATGTTCCCTCAGTATCTCCAGGCTGTCACCGCACAAAAGAATTTTCCTCGCCGCAAATGTCTAGACCTAAAAGGAACAGACGAGATAGTTCTGATATAGACTCAGCTACAAGCGAAGCTACCACCTCGCATACAGATTCAATTAAAAAGAAATCAAAGAGAGGATGGCCTCGTGGCAAGCCACGAAAAATCAGCAACCCTGATGTTGGTACTCAGGACTGTAATGTTTCATTAACCCAACTGTGATAATTTATATCAATTCAATTTTAAATAACTTTTTATACATATTTTATTTTATACTTATTTATTCATTTTATTCATATTTTACACTTTATACTTATCTTTTAACTACTTATTTACACTCTAGGTAATGATTTATTATATTAATACTAATATCAAACAAATCCATTTATTTAAATCACTTTACTAATGGCGAACCTAGAAACATTACTACAGTGGAACTGCAATGGATTAAAACATCATTACGTAGAGCTAAAGGAAATTCTTCTCAAATATAACCCATTTTGTATCTGCATCCAAGAAACACACCTAAAACCAAATGAAAAATTTTCTTTAAGGAATTATAATTGTGTCAATTTGAGTATCGATGCCCGAAGAAGGGCTCATGGTGGTGTATCTATATTTACTAAAAGTAATATCCAAATGAAGGAAATACAATTAAATACGTATTTACAAGCAATAGCAGTCCAACTGAATTATCCGAAAAAAATGACCATTTGTAATATATACCTTCCCGATATTCAGTGGAGACCACAAGACCTACAAGATCTCGTTAGACAACTTCCTTCACCGTTTTTTATCCTCGGAGACTTCAACTCACATAATACATTATGGGGATCATCACATACCGATCTTAGAGGTAAAGCTGTAGAGGAAATACTCGAAGAATTTAACCTCAATATCTTGAATACTGGTGAAGGAACTTATATCAACAGTCGATCAAATACACTTTCTCAATTAGACCTTACAATATGTTCACCTATACTAGAACCAAATATCAGATGGAGTGTTTTAAATGAACATAATACCGATCATATCCCTATCATCATTGAATTTGCAGATAGAATAAAATCCGAAAACATACCAAAAAGATGGTTACCAAATAAAGCAAATTGGTGTCTCTATCGCGAACTTCTTGAACCTTTTATCCCGGAAAATGGGAGTCATATAAATTTGCTACTGAAACACTTTACCGATGCGTTAATTAATGCCGCAACCATTTCTGTTCCAATGACTAAAAGTTGTCCCAATGTGAAAAAAGTACCATGGTGGAATCAAGAAATTGCAGAAGCTGTGAAAAGGAAAAAGAGAGCGTTCAATATATTTAAAAGAAGCATGACAAGAGAAACGTTGATCGAATTTAAACGATTGAGAGCTAGAGCTCGTTACCTAATTGTGGAAGCCAAAAAGAAATCTTGGCAAGAGTATATCAACTTAATAAATACAAACACTCCTTCTAAAGAAATATGGCAAAAGATTCGTAACATAATTGGAAGAACCTTCACTCTACCTTCCCCTCAATTAACAATTAATGACAGAAAAATCTCAAGTTACCAAGATATATCAAATGAACTTGCAAAGTATTTTGAAGAAATAAGTGGAGAAACATATATGAATAATCAGACACAGGACGTACCTAACTTTGCTACGGATCAATATTTTGATTACAACATTCCTTTCAAATTAGAAGAATTAGAAAATGTACTGAAAGAAGCTAAACCGTCAGCACCAGGACATGATCAAATTATCTATCAATTTATAGAGAACTTACCTGAAAAACAAAAAAACTATTTAATTACAATATTCAATAATATTTGGCAGAAGCACATTTACCCTACACAATGGAAGGAAGCAACTATTATACCAATACCAAAAGCAGGAAAAGATCTTGAATCTGCAAGTAGTTACCGTCCTATTTCCCTCACCTGCTGTTTGGGTAAATTGTTAGAAAAAATGGTAAGCATAAGACTCATGTGGGAACTAGAAAAAGGAAACTTATTAAGTGATCATCAGATGGGTTTTCGCAAACATCACTCCACAAACGACCAGCTTGTTTTACTTGAAAATGCTATTCAAAACTCCTTTGCAGACAGATGCCACTTAATTGCAGTCTTTTTTGATATAGAAAAAGCATTCGACCGAACTTGGCGATTAGGTATTCTCAAGTCTCTTGAACAATGGGGATTCAAAGGTAACTTACCAATTTTTATAAAAAACTTTCTGGAGGAAAGGTTTTTTAGAGTTAGAGTACAACAAACTTTATCCGACTTACATTTCCAAAAGAATGGTATTCCACAAGGTTCAACTTTAAGCGTTGTTCTATTCGCAATAGCCGTTAATGAACTTGTGAACATAATTGAAGAGAATGTTGGGAGGAGTGTATATGTTGATGATTTGGTTATTTACTACCAATCTAAAGACATTGAAAATATTGAAGAGATTCTGCAAAGAAATATAAATAAAATTAATAATGCTGCAAGGAAAATAGGCTTTACCTTCTCTAGAACAAAAACCCATTGTGTGCATTTTTGCAGATTGAGATCCTGTCATCGCGACCCAATTCTGCTTATGGAAGATACCACTCTAGAAGTAAAATCATCCTCGAGAGTCTTGGGTGTAACAATGGATAGCAAGCTTAACTGGAAAATACACATCAACGAACTTACCAATAACTGTAAGAAATACCTGAATATTATGAAATCATTGTCAAGTATAAAATGGGGTTGCCATAGTCAGATCTTACTCAAGTTCTACAAATCATTTATTTTACCACGAATTGATTATGGAAGTATTGTATATGCCTCAGCAAAGCCGTCTTCACTTAAACCACTCGATACTATCCAAAGAACAGCATTGCTTGTTGCACTTGGTGCCTTTCGGACAAGTCCAACACTATCTCTTTGTTGCGAAACATCTATACCACCCCTACAATACAGAAGACAGCTACTACTTTCAAACTATTCTTTAAAAATTTTAGCCCTACATAAACATCCGGTTCATCAAATCCTCACTACTCGAGAGAATGATGTATTTGAAATGCGGTCAACAATCACCAGACCAGTCAGAATTAGGTTCAAAGAGTTATTGGAAATGCTAAACACGTCCTGTCCATTATTTCATTCCTATCAAGAATATGAGGTCTCTCCATGGTTGATGAGTAAACTAAAAATCCATTTCGAATGTCTAAAGTATAAAAAAGATCAGCATCTAACCGACCATATAAAACAAGAATTTCTTTCTATTATAGAATTGTATCCAAATAGCAAAATCATTTACACAGATGGTTCAAAAGGCAACGATAGCGCTGGAAGTGCCTTCTACACTGACGGTATGACTAGATCTTGGACATTACCAGAAGCTACTACAGTTTTTACCACAGAGTTATTCGCCATTTGGGAATCGTTGAAATATATAGAAAATGGATACCATGCTACCAGTATCATATGTACTGATTCACTAAGCTCACTAAAGGCATTGGAAAACAACTTCAATCCCGATCCCCTAATTAAACACATGCATAACACTCTATTCCACTTGGAAACTGTCGGAAAAAAAGTTATATTCCTATGGATACCAAGTCATATTGGTATTGCTGGTAACGAATATGCTGATGTTGCCGCGAAAAGAGCACTAAATAATCAACCAGAAGAAATGCTAGGAAGGATTGACGACTACAAAAACTATATGAAAGGAAAAATTATGTCAAAATGGCAAGAACAATGGAATCAACATGTGTCAAAATTGGGAAGAATAAAAATGAGTGTCAAACCCTGGGCTGCGAATTTGCAACTAAACAGACAGGAGCAAGTGAAACTGACAAGAATGAGAATTGGACACACACACCTCACATCCTCCTACATGTTACTAGGACAAAATCCACCAATATGCGAAATATGCAATATGACTTTAACAGTTGATCATGTATTGATAAAATGTCCAAAATATATCAACCAACGACAACAAATTATGCTTCCGAATGATATGAGACTTTGTTTAACAACTACAAATAATATAAAAAAAGTTATCGCGTATTTGAAGATGATACATATATATAGTAAAATTTAACTAGAAACATAACAATAACATAAGAAGTCATGGATATGTATATATGTATGTATGTTTAAGGCTAATGACCTCGTAGTCGACGCCTTCCAAAAAAAAAAAAAAAAAAAAAAAAAAAATAACAGAAATTATAATTATCAAAACAATTATAACAGATACAGCAACAATAACAACAATTATAGAAACCGACCATATGAAGGAAACAACAGAAATGGACAGTATGAAAATAGACAAAGGGAAGAAAATAGAGAACAAAGAAGAGACTACAATACAAGAAGGACAAATGAAGATACCGAAGAAAGAAGAAACAGAAATGGAGAACAAAGAAGAATAAACAATATACAAAGACAGCAAGAAAGAGTGATATCAATGGAACCAGAGATAGTCACTGAAGAAGAATCCAATCAAAATTTTGGATCAAGCACATACCAAATGTAAAAAAAAATATTATCTGTACATATGAACATCCAAGGGAATACATAAAATTTGGGGAAGAATTAGATTTAAAACAAACAATGGGGTTAATAAACATAAAAGGAAAAATAAATGAAAAACAAGTAAAAATATTAATAGATACAGGTTCGGAAGCGTCAATAATTAAAGAAAAATTAATAGAAGAAAATATTGAAAATTATGAAAATAAATTAATCAAAATACCAAAAACTACATTGATAGGAGCAAACGGAAAAAAGTTATGTGAAGTAAGTAAGTCTATAATACAAAAGATTGAATTGAAGGATGGGAAAGAAGTTGAAATGCAATTATTGTTAGTAAACAATTTAGAAACAGACATAGTTATAGGAGTCGATGAATTAACTAAATATAAGGCACGAATTGATTTTGATAAGCTGGAGATAGAAATAGATGGAAATAGGATTGAATTTGAAAATGGAAATTTGGAAGAATTGGCAATTGAAGAGGAAAATAAGATGTTATGGAATATAGAAAGGAGTGGAATAATGGAAGAATTGGAATTAGTGTGTGGAAATAAAGGATATGAAGGAAAGGTGAAGAATTTAGTTAAGAAATATGAAGGATTGATTCGAAAAGAAATGAGAATGGCAAATAACTATGTGCATAAGATAGAAGTAAGAGGTGTAGAAAATTTCAGAATAAGAACGTATCCCATACCTTACAAATATAGGAAAGAAGTAGACTTAGAAATACAAAACATGTTAAAAGATGGTATAATAGAAAGATGCAATACAAGATATGTGAATCCTATTGTGGTAGTCAAGAAAGCAAATGGAGAATTGAGATTATGCCTAGATGCTAGAAACATAAACCAATACATTGTACCACAATACGAGGCTCCGATGAATGTAGAAGCGATATTTGGACGCATAACGAACACAAAAATTTTTTCAAAAATTGATCTTAAACACAGCTTTTGGCTTATTCCTTTGGATAAAAACAGTAGAGACTATACAGGTTTTTCTATTGATGGGGTTTTGTACAGATTTTGTGTAGCTCCATATGGTATACAAAGTGCTTGTTCAGCCTTGGTTAGAGCATTACACCAAATATTGAATAAATTTGAAGACTTTGCTTTACATTATATAGACGATATATTGATTTTTTCAAATAATGAAGAAGAACATTTAAAACATATAGAAATTATTTTAAGAGAATTAGATGAAGCAGGTTTAAAAATAAACCAAGATAAATGTAAATTTTACCAGAAAGAAATATGCTTTCTGGGATATAAAATTGATCAGAATGGAATGAAGATGGATAGAGAAAGAATAAAGGCAATAATAGAATATAAAAGACCATCAAACTTGAAGACTCTTCGAGGATTTTTAGGAATGATGAATTACTTCAAACGTCTGATACCGGATCTAAGTAAAAAACAAATACCTCTAATAGAGCTACTTAAAAAAGATGTTAGATGGAAATGGACACAAGAGAGAGAAATAGCTTTCAACAACCTAAAAGAAGCTTTTCAAAAGCAATTGAAAGTATATCATCCAAACTATGATCTACCTTTTATATTGCGAACTGATGCATCCAAAGAGAGATTTGCAGGTGTCTTATTACAAGTACAAAACAATATGGAAGTACCCATATGTTTTGTATCAAGGGTCACGAAAAATTATGAACAAAATTATGGGGTATCAGAATTAGAATTAGCTAGTATAATTTTCTGTATTACAAAATTTAGATTTTATTTGTTAGGGGCGAAATTCATAATAGAGACAGATCATTCATCATTAACAACAATTTTAAAAAATAGATTTGGAAATAGTAGAGTACATAGATGGGGGTTAATTTTACAAGAATATGACTTTGAAATAAAATATATTCCAGGTAGAACAAATGTCGTGGCAGATGCTTTAAGTAGAGAGAGTAAGGGGGAAAATAATATAAATAAAAGAATAGTTAAAATTGGGGTGAATGTTATGAAAGATTTAGAGGGGATATTTTCTTTAAACAAAATAATTGAAGACCAAGAAAATTTAACAGAAAAAGAAAAACAAAGGGGATATTTAAAAGATAACATAGTAATAAAGAAAATTGGGGAAGAAGAAGCATTTGTGATAACCGAAAATTTATCAAAGAAAATATTAAAAAGTTTACATGAACAAAATGGTCACATAGGATCTAGAAAATTATGGTTATTATTTAGGGAAAATTATATTAGTAAGGGGGACCAAAGTCTTGCAAAACAATGCACAAAAATTTGTCATATATGTCAATTGGGAAAAAGTAAAAATAAGAGGAATGAAAACATTGCAAAAACAATAGTAACAACAAAATGTGGCGAAATAGTTGCAATGGATTTTCTTAGTAATCTAATACATAGTAGGCAAGGGAACTCTCATATTTTAATTGTTGTTGACTTATTTTCAAAGTTCGTAAAATTGTATCCTACAAAAACTACAAAATGTAAAGTTGTTATGGAAAAATTGACAGATTATATGAACGAGGTCATAAAACCTGAGAAATGCATAGTAGACAATGCAACGTACTTTATAAATAATAGATTTAAAAAATTTTGCAATGAAAATCAAATAGGTTTAAAAAATATAAGTATAAGACATCCACCTGCAAACCCCTCCGAAAGATACATTAGAGAGGTAACAAAATTTTTGAGAATTGCTCTACAAAATAAAAATTATGAAAATTGGGAAGATCATATTGAAGAAATTCAGAATTATTTAAACAATATACCAAATACGGTTACAATGGAAAGTCCAATATATCTCATGAAGAAAATAACACCTGAAAGGAAATGGGAAATAGAATCAGATAAAAATTATGAAGAAGTTTTGGAAAAAGTAAACAAAAATTTACAAAACAACGCAAAAAAATATTTGAGTAGAATAAACAAAAGAATAAAAATTAGAACAAAATTTAAAAAAGGAGATTTGGTGATAGTTCGTGCTCTAAGAGTATCAGATAGAAATAGAGGTACATGTGCAAAATTGAAACTTCCTTTCGAAGGACCATATGAAATAGATAACGAGAATGGGGTGAACAGTTATGTTCTTAAATACTTGAAAGGAGAAGGAATCAGAGGAATATTCAATATTCATGATTTGTACAAATACCACCATTGATAGAACGAAAACGTAAAACTAAGAAAACAAAAGTCGAAAATAAAAAAATCTACACATAAGTATTGTTATATTGTAAATAAATTAGGTTTTTAATATTAAGTTGGAGTTAATTAATTTGAGAAGATACTACAATATAGGATTAAGGAATCTTGATAAAAGTTCTTGATCAGGAGAGCGACCTAAAATAAAAAAGAAATTATAAGTAAAACAAAATGAAGTAAAATTAGCATTCATAAAAATTTTCAAAGAAAATGTTTGATAAATGCAAAATTTAGGGGATTTTGATATGGAAAATAGTATCATACATCACATACACCAAACAAGGGTTATTTCAATATAAAGTTTTAAAAATTAAAACTATCTAAAAGGGAAATTTCTCTTAACAATAAAAAAAAAGATAAACTAAAATTTGAATTAAATTTGACAAAATAAAAATAAACAAATCACCTGAAATATATTTGAACTTTAATCCGAACTTAAAACAGAAATCTTGATAACTTCTTTCTAAATTATAAAAAATTCTTTTCATATGAATTTTTCAGAGTCTTCAATTTTCAAAAGCTTTATAAAAGGTTTCTTGGCTAATATTAATCTAAAAAGAAAGAACCTTAAACATAAAAAATTTATTAGTTAGGTTATATAAAAAAATCTGACATAAAAATATAAAGAGTATATCGATGAACATAGTTAACTAAGAGTGAACCATAGAGAAATATATTAATTTGTCTATGGAGTGAACTTGGATTTGTCAACTTGAACGAAAGAAAAGACCTTAGTAACAGAAATAAAAACAAATGTAAAATAATTTTTAAAATTTTGAAATTAAACGATAAAAACAACAATGAAGTATTTGAAGATATTAATAATAAACTTTCATATTAAAAAAGGAACATAAAATTAAACATTCAAGTCAAATAATAAAAATTAAAAATTATTAAATGAATTTGATTGGTCAGCTGAAATAAAATAAACTAAAAACTAAGAGACACATGGTTGTTGATTTAAAAAAAAAAAGAGGGCGACAGATGGAAGAAAAGGTAGATTTGGTTTGAAATGTGATGTTAGGAAAGTAATTAAAATTTAAGTTAGAATAAAGTAAAACAACTCAAAATATATGTAGTAAAAGTGAAACTAACCTTTTTCAACAAGTTCCTGTTAAAAATCCCGTGGTAAATATCCATTTAAGTTAATAACCCTTTCAAATAAACCATGAATGGAAACTAGAGGCCATTTATACTGAAAATTCTCCAAGCTGACGACGAAACCTGAGAAAAGCAATCCAAATCAAGGACTGACAGGCCCCCAGAGTGGTCTGAAACATAAAAGAAAATAATTATTAGAATTTCAAAACGTAGAAGAGGAAAAGGTATTTAATAAATCATAATTTGAATCATCAACTTACGTGTGTGTGGTGATAATTAAAACTCTGATATTTATCTCTCATTGTTGAGGCAATAGATTCATCCATTTTGTTGAAACACCTGTTTCCAATTTCATAAGAAAAATTTGTATACTATCTTTTTTACACAATTGTGTTAGAGTTGCATAACTAGTATAAGAACTAGCTTTTAATTTTCATTAGTATGAATGTTCAGGAGTGAAAGACCATTTAGATAAGAGTATAAAAAAAAAAAATGTTGTCTCCATATTTACTTTTAAATCTGTATCAATACACAAAAAAATAAAATAATAAACTTACTAATATTTCACTAATCACAAAACTAAATTTCTTTCTTTCATAAGGTTGGCAAACTTAATACACTATTGAACAATTTCAAGGGCAAGGACACAGAACCGGCTTTAAAAGTTTTCGAATATAATTAAAGTTAAAGTTAAAAAAAAAATTAAAATAAGAATTAAAATAAAATAATTTAATGCATGAACCCACCCTGAGTATTGAAGAGTCCTGAAAACGGTAAGTGGTGTATGATACCATTAACATAAAATAGATTTCTAAAAATCATTGGCGCCCAACAAACAAACACATCAATACAATAAATAAAAAATTTAATAATAATAATAATAACACACAAAACACTAAATTCATATCAATTGTCGCAACCAACGTGGGGCTTCTGGAAAAGGCTCGATCTTAAAAATTTTCACATTTATAACATTGTTACATATAAAATTTAAAATAAAATAAAACCTATATTTTATGATAAAATAAAACTTTACTTGATAAATATTTAACATATATAGAATAAAATAAATACCTGATAAATAAATAAATTATAATGGACGGAACTGTAGAAAAAGTTCAGGACAAGAAGGAAAAAAGGTTGATGGACTTGAAAGTTAACGAATTAAAGGAAGAACTAGGAAGAAGAGGAGAAAGCACAACTGGCACAAAACATGAACTAAAGGACAGATTAAAACAATTATTAGAAATGGAAGGGAAAGACCCAGAACAATTTGATTTTGAAACAAAGAAAGAACAGGAAGAAGGAAGGAGACATGGAAAGGGTGATTTTCAAGTGCATTATATGGAACAAGGACAAAACACTAAAATAGAGGAACAAATAGAAAGTCAAATAGCAGGAAAATCACAGGAAAAGAAAGAGGAGATGGACGTAATGAACATGTTACATATGATGATGAAAGAAATGAAAACAAATAGTCAAAGAATGGAAGAGAATAACATAAAAATGGACCAAAATAAAGAAGAAATAAAACGAGAAATGAAAACAAATAGTCAAAGAATGGAAGAGAAAATAGAAAATATGAGAAAACAATTAGAAGAATCAAGAAGATATACAGAACAAAGAATACAAGAAACAAAACAAGAAATTCGAGATGAAATGTTGGGAAGATTAATGGAAGTGGAAGAAATACAATCCAGAGAAATGGAAAATATAAAGAAAAACGAAAATGAATTAAAAATGGAATTAGGTGAGAAAAGTAAGAAAATAGAAATAAATACCGAAAAGATAAAGAAATTAGATAAAGAAATAATGAAAACAAATAAAAGCATACAAGATATGGAGGAAGAGATGAACAAGGAAATAAAAATGAATTTCAAGATAGCAGAAGAAGAGAACTATAAAACAAAAAGGGAATTTAAAATGGAAATAAAGAACATACAAGGAAAGGTAGAACAAATCGAGAAAAAAGGAATGAATATGGAATATGTTGGAGGAGTGAAAACAATTTATGGAGCAACTAGTCAAAAATTTGACGGAAATATCAAGAAACTGCATCCAAAAATATTCATAAGAATTTTGAAAAATCGAGTAAGAGGAATAAATAATATTGAAGACATGAAGGAAATAATAAGAGATCATTTAGAAAATCATGCGTTAATATGGTTTGCTGCCAGGGAAAAAGATATGTCACAATTTCAAGAATTTGAAACGGCATTTTTACAATATTTCTGGGGGGAAAATGCTCAATCAACCATCAGGGAAAATTTATATTTCGGGAAGTTCCATGAAAATAGGAGCCATAGTTTAAACAATTATGCAATTCAACTACATGCGATGACACAATATTTAGAACCACCAATTCCTGAGGAGGAAATCGTTATGTTCATAGCAAGGCATTTCAAGGCAGAATTGGCTGAAACCATTGCCATACAAAATATAAGGAAATTGGATCAATTATCTATGTATCTACAAAGAGTAGAAAGAAATTTAATAAGACAAGAAAATTCACAACAAAATAGACGAACAAATTATATAAACAATGAGAATAATCAGAGAAACAACAATCAAAATAACAATTGAACAAATAATAGATTTAATAATAATGCACAAAACGGTTACCACTTACCGTATTACCTTATTGTATTGATGTGTTTGTTTGTTGGGCGCCAATGATTTTTAGAAATCTATTTTATGTTAATGGTATCATACACCACTTACTGTTTTCAAGACTCTTCAATACTCAGGGTGGGTTCATGCATTAAATTATTTTATTTTAATTCTTATTTTTTTTTTTTTTTAACTTTAACTTTAATTATATTCGAAAACTTTTAAAGCCGGTCCTGTGTCCTTGCCCTTGAAATTGTTCAATAGTGTATTAAGTTTGCCAACCTTATGAAAGAAAGAAATTTAGTTTTTTGATTAGTGAAATATTAGTAAGTTTATTATTTTATTTTTTTGTGTATTGATACAGATTTGAAAGTAAATATGGAGACAACATTTTTTTTTTATACTCTTATCTAAATGGTCTTTCACCCCTGAACATTCATACTAATGAAAATTAAAAGCTAGTTCTTATACTAGTTATGCAACTCTAACACAATTGTGTAAAAAAGATAGTATACAAATTTTTCTTATGAAATTGGAAACATGTGTTTCAACAAAATGGATGAATCTATTGCCTCAACAATGAGAGATAAATATCAGAGTTTTAATTATCACCACACACACGTAAGTTGATGATTCAAATTATGATTTATTAAATACCTTTTCCTCTTCTACGTTTTGAAATTCTAATAATTATTTTCTTTTATGTTTCAGACCACTCTGGGGGCCTGTCAGTCCTTGATTTGGATTGCTTTTCTCAGGTTTCGTCGTCAGCTTGGAGAATTTTCAGTATAAATGGCCTCTAGTTTCCATTTATGGTTTATTTGAAAGGGTTATTAACTTAAATGGATATTTACCACGGGTTTTTTAACAGGAACTTGTTGAAAAAGGTTAGTTTCACTTTTACTACATATATTTTGAGTTGTTTTACTTTATTCTAACTTAAATTTTAATTACTTTCCTAACATCACATTCCAAAAAAATCTTCCTTTTCTTCCATCTGTATCCCTCTTTTTTTTTTAAATCAACAACCATGTGTCTCTTAGTTTTTAGTTTATTTTATTTCAGCTGACCAATCAAATTCATTTAATAATTTTTAATTTTTATTATTTGACTTGAATGTTTAATTTTATGTTCCTTTTTTAATATGAAAGTTTATTATTAATATCTTTAAATACTTCATTGTTGTTTTTATCGTTTAATTTCAAAATTTTAAAAATTATTTTACATTTGTTTTTATTTCTGCTACTAAGGTCTTTTCTTTCGTTCAAGTTGACAAATCCAAGTTCACTCCATAGACAAATTAATATATTTCTCTATGGTTCACTCTTAGTTAACTATGTTCATCGATATACTCTTTATATTTTTATGTCAGATTTTTTATATAACCTAACTAATAAATTTTTGGTAATTGTATACAACAGCTCCTTATCGTATTTTTCTCAAATTTTTTCAGAAAACTACTTAAAATGTGTGTAAAATTAATTTTTAATCAGTCCCAATGAGCGCACTAACGGGATGATGGAGTGAATAGGGGTGCTGGGTGGGTAAATAAGGGAAAAAAGTAAAGTACAAAAGCATGAGTTTGTGAAAGATAATGGGTGAAAAATTAATAAATTGCAATGTTGCCAAGCCTTATTTTCTATCTGAGATCTAGGGAAATTGTGGAAAATTGAAATATTAAGAAAAACAATGTTGCCAAACTTTTTTTTTATCCAAAAAATTATGAAAAATATTTTTCATATCAAAAATAAAAGAAAAAAACCAAATCAAACCTACCCCAACCATAACCTAACCAAAAAACATAAAAAACTTTTCAAGATGCAATTAATAATAAGGGCAAGGACCATCTAGAGAAATTGTGGAGAATTGAAATATTAATAAAATGGTCCAATATAATATATTTCCAAATAAAAAAAGCTAACCAAACCAAACCTACCCCAACCATAACCTAACCAAAAAAAATGAAAAAACTTTTCAAGAACCAGTTAACCAAACCTACCCCAACCATAACCTAACCAAAAAAAGGAAAAACTTTTCAAGAACCAGTTAACCAAACCAAACCTACCCCAACCAAGCCGAAAGAAAATGTAAAAACCCAACCAAACCTACCCCAACCATAACCTAACTCAAAAATTTCACGTTTCACAAATCTATATTAACAAAAAAAGTGTGCCTACTTACTTAAATTTTCATTGGAGGATATAACTCTGCAACCAGATCCCAAAACACATGAAATCGGTGCCGCTCGTCGGGATATTTTAACATAAACATGCATTCACTTAGATAAGATAAATAGTGTTCCTTTTTCCTGTCAAATCGCGGTACCAATTTCCTCACTTCTACCCAACACCTTTCAATATTTTGGGTATGGGCACCACTATCGGGATCAACAAAATTGACCGAATGATTAACTGTTAAGTGATGAAAATTTTCTTCACTTAAACGGTCGTATGATCGCCAACAGTCACTGATAATAGTGGTACCCGGTAGAATTTTTGTTTTTATAATGTTAATTAGTGTTTCGGCAGAGCGATCTTCCACAGCCACCACAAAAAACTTTCGCGAGTCGCGTTCAATCCCCCCAAACACCCATTGTCCGGTCAGATACCTCCCTTTGTTATATTTCCTCTTCCCAATCTTCGCTTCATCTATTTCGACGATTTTCCCTTCACCTCCGATAGTTTCGCTAAATTTGTCGCACCAATATATAAAAACTTCGCGGATGAAGGAAAAAAAGTCAACCAAAGTCTTACGTGATATTCCCGTTTGTCTTTGGATAAATTGAAGACGGGGTGGAGATTTATTTATATATAAAAAAACTAACTCGGCAACATCGACCACACCCAGTTTTATGTTGGCGAAGAAAGAATTTTTATATATACTAACATTGGTGGTACACAGAGTTGACCTTTTTTTTTTAATTTTATTTACCCGCTGGCAACGAAACACATGCCGATTTTTGAAGGCACTCACTTTTAAAAGGTGTCCGCACTGAGGGCAATTAAATGTGCGATTTAAAACACCGTGTCGATAAAAAAAGTCAAATAAATCATCCCCAGAATTTTTTAAAATATAAAAACAATTAAATTTAATTACACACCTTTTACACCGTTCACTATTACTTGAAATTGTTAATTTAGAATTAGATCCCGACGGTTTTGAAACATCCATAATGAAAGAAAACAGCTTAATAAGAAAGAACAAAACAAAGAAATATTATAAGTGAACCTAAGCATATTTTACTTTTCAAGAGTGCCTTAAGTGATTTGTTTACATTTCAAATCGAACCAATAGAAATGTATAGTTTTTGTTTATATTATACAATTAATGAAAACGGCAGAATTTATTTGAAGAAATGATTAAATTATGTACGTAAATACAATACATGGTCATAAAACGAGTTACCTGTGAATCCCAACGTTAGTTTGTATGATATTAAAGGAAAATCAACAGGTAAGAAATGTAGCCGATTAATCACGATCACGAACGAAGGCGTCGCTCAGTTCCAAGTTAAAAGTACAAACCGCGATGTTGCCAAATGTAAATCAGGATTTCTTTGAAAAGTTCTGTACACTCGCCACAGTAAAATTATAAAATGGCGAGCAGAGGTATTTTTTTGGGCGTGGAACAGTTTCTGTGATGTTATATAACGACATACCGTGTAGAATAAAAATAGACTATTACGTGAAGAAATATTTTTTTCGTGATTACAATACGCAGATGCAGATCGCGACTTTTTATTTTGAAAGCGGTGTAACCATATCTTGTAGAAAAAATTTTTACAAACAATTGTACTCGCAATTGTACGTCTGTTAACTGTGGAAAAATATTATAATTATATAAGGACTGGTCGCAAGTAAGTGACGGTTATCGTAGACGAGCTAGGTATCATGCATATGATATTACTAGGTATCGGACTAATTTGTGATTTAAATGGAAATATTGTGAATAATGAAATGGGCAGAAGAAAGAACTAAGATATAGTAAGGTACATAAAAATACCCATCGAGTAGCATTCTAACTAACTTGGCAACACCGCCAGATTTTTCGAGAAGTTTGTTTTTGTTTAGTGGATTGTGGTGCGTTGGGAGAAGTGTACATATATGGAAAAACTTGCCGCGTAATTTGAAAATTTAAATACTTTAAATGCCAGTAGCAAAGTAATTAGAAGCGTGCGCCAAAAACGGAGTTGTGTTTAGAGATCGAGAGGGTGTACTGAATACGTGAGTACAATTTTTTTTTGAAAAATCCATAAGGACCTGTTGTATACAATGACCAAATTTTTTATTTTTAAGGTTCTTTCTTTTTAGATTAATATTAGCCAAGAAACCTTTTATAAAGCTTTTGAAGATTGAAGACTCTGAAAAGTTCATATGAAAAGAATTTTTTATAATTTAGAAAGAAGTTATCAAGATTTCTGTTTTAAGTTCGGATTAAAGTTCAAATATATTTCAGGTGATTTGTTTATTTTTATTTTGTCAAATTTAATTCAAATTTTAGTTTATCTTTTTTTTATTAGTTACATTATAAATTTCAAACTGTCTTCTCTAGTTTCATTTATTTTTGTTTATTGATAAGAGAAATTTCCCTTTTAGATAGTTTTAATTTTTAAAACTTTATATAGAAATAACCCTTGTTTGGTGTATGTGATGTATGATACTATTTTCCATATCAAAATCCCCTAAATTTTGCATTTATCAAACATTTTCTTTGAAAATTTTTATGAATGCAAATTTTACTTCATTTTGTTTTACTTATAATTTCTTTTTTATTTTAGGTCGCTCTCCTGATCAAGAACTTTTATCAAGATTCCTTAATCCTATATTGTAGTATCTTCTCAAATTAATTAACTCCAACTTAATATTAAAAACCTAATTTATTTACAATATAACAATACTTATGTGTAGATTTTTTTATTTTCGACTTTTTATCCAAAGGAATAAGCCAAAAGCTGTGTTTAAGATCAATTTTTGAAAAAATTTTTGTGTTCGTTATGCGTCCAAATATCGCTTCTACATTCATCGGAGCCTCGTATTGTGGTACAGTGTATTGGTTTATGTTTCTAGCATCTAGGCATAATCTCAATTCTCCATTTGCTTTCTTGACTACCACAATAGGATTCACATATCTTGTATTGCATCTTTCTATTATACCATCTTTTAACATGTTTTGTATTTCTAAGTCTACTTCTTTCCTATATTTGTAAGGTATGGGATACGTTCTTATTCTGAAATTTTCTACACCTCTTACTTCTATCTTATGCACATAGTTATTTGCCATTCTCATTTCTTTTCGAATCAATCCTTCATATTTCTTAACTAAATTCTTCACCTTTCCTTCATATCCTTTATTTCCACACACTAATTCCAATTCTTCCATTATTCCACTCCTTTCTATATTCCATAACATCTTATTATCCTCTTCAATTGCCAATTCTTCCAAATTTCCATTTTCAAATTCAATCCTATTTCCATCTATTTCTATCTCCAGCTTATCAAAATCAATTCGTGCCTTATATTTAGTTAATTCATCGACTCCTATAACTATGTCTGTTTCTAAATTGTTTACTAACAATAATTGCATTTCAACTTCTTTCCCATCCTTCAATTCAATCTTTTGTATTATAGACTTACTTACTTCACATAACTTTTTTCCGTTTGCTCCTATCAATGTAGTTTTTGGTATTTTGATTAATTTATTTCCATAATTTTCAATATTTTCTTCTATTAATTTTTCTTTAATTATTGACGCTTCCGAACCTGTATCTATTAATATTTTTACTTGTTTTTCATTTATTTTTCCTTTTATGTTTATTAACCCCATTGTTTGTTTTAAATCTAATTCTTCCCCAAATTTTATGTATTCCCTTGGATGTTCATATGTACAGATAATATTTTTTTTTACATTTGGTATGTGCTTGATCCAAAATTTTGATTGGATTCTTCTTCAGTGACTATCTCTGGTTCCATTGATATCACTCTTTCTTGCTGTCTTTGTATATTGTTTATTCTTCTTTGTTCTCCATTTCTGTTTCTTCTTTCTTCGGTATCTTCATTTGTCCTTCTTGTATTGTAGTCTCTTCTTTGTTCTCTATTCCCTTTGTCTATTTTCATACTGTCCATTTCTGGTGTTTCCTTCATATGGTCGGTTTCTATAATTGTTGTTATTGTTGCTGTATCTGTTATAATTGTTTTGATAATTATAATTTCTGTTATTATTTGTATTATTGTTATTGTTATTTTGTGCATTATTATTAAAGCTATTATTTGTTCAATTGTTATTTTGATTGTTGTTTCTCTGATTATTCTCATTGTTTATATAATTTGTTCGTCTATTTTGTTGTGAATTTTCTTGTCTTATTAAATTTCTTTCTACTCTTTGTAGATACATAGATAATTGATCCAATTTCCTTATATTTTGTATGGCAATGGTTTCAGCCAATTCTGCCTTGAAATGCCTTGCTATGAACATAACGATTTCCTCCTCAGGAATTGGTGGTTCTAAATATTGTGTCATCGCATGTAGTTGAATTGCATAATTGTTTAAACTATGGCTCCTATTTTCATGGAACTTCCCGAAATATAAATTTTCCCTGATGGTTGATTGAGCATTTTCCCCCCAGAAATATTGTAAAAATGCCGTTTCAAATTCTTGAAATTGTGACATATCTTTTTCCCTGGCAGCAAACCATATTAACGCATGATTTTCTAAATGATCTCTTATTATTTCCTTCATGTCTTCAATATTATTTATTCCTCTTACTCGATTTTTCAAAATTCTTATGAATATTTTTGGATGCAGTTTCTTGATATTTCCGTCAAATTTTTGACTAGTTGCTCCATAAATTGTTTTCACTCCTCCAACATATTCCATATTCATTCCTTTTTTCTCGATTTGTTCTACCTTTCCTTGTATGTTCTTTATTTCCATTTTAAATTCCCTTTTTGTTTTATAGTTCTCTTCTTCTGCTATCTTGAAATTCATTTTTATTTCCTTGTTCATCTCTTCCTCCATATCTTGTATGCTTTTATTTGTTTTCATTATTTCTTTATCTAATTTCTTTATCTTTTCGGTATTTATTTCTATTTTCTTACTATTCTCACCTAATTCCATTTTTAATTCATTTTCGTTTTTCTTTATATTTTCCATTTCTCTGGATTGTATTTCTTCCACTTCCATTAATCTTCCCAACATTTCATCTCGAATTTCTTGTTTTGTTTCTTGTATTCTTTGTTCTGTATATCTTCTTGATTCTTCTAATTGTTTTCTCATATTTTCTATTTTCTCTTCCATTCTTTGACTATTTGTTTTCATTTCTCGTTTTATTTCTTCTTTATTTTGGTCCATTTTTATGTTATTCTCTTCCATTCTTTGACTATTTGTTTTCATTTCTTTCATCATCATATGTAACATGTTCATTACGTCCATCTCCTCTTTCTTTTCCTGTGATTTTCGTGCTATTTGACTTTCTATTTGTTCCTCTATTTTAGTGTTTTGTCCTTGTTCCATATAATGCACTTGAAAATCACCCTTTCCATGTCTCCTTCCTTCTTCCTGTTCTTTCTTTGTTTCAAAATCAAATTGTTCTGGGTCTTTCCCTTCCATTTCTAATAATTGTTTTAATCTGTCCTTTAGTTCATGTTTTGTGCCAGTTGTGCTTTCTCCTCTTCTTCCTAGTTCTTCCTTTAATTCGTTAACTTTCAAGTCCATCAACCTTTTTTCCTTCTTGTCCTGAACTTTTTCTACAGTTCCGTCCATTATAATTTATTTATTTATCAGGTATTTATTTTATTTTATATATGTTAAATATTTATCAAGTAAAGTTTTATTTTATCATAAAATATAGGTTTTATTTTATTTTAAATTTTATATGTAACAATGTTATAAATGTGAAAATTTTTAAGGTCGAGCCTTTTCCAGAAGCCCCACGTTGGTTGCGACAATTGATATGAATTTAGTGTTTTGTGTGTTATTATTATTATTATTAAATTTTTTATTTATTGTATTGATGTGTTTGTTTGTTGGGCGCCAATGATTTTTAGAAATCTATTTTATGTTAATGGTATCATACACCACTTACCGTTTTCAGGACTCTTCAATACTCAGGGTGGGTTCATGCATTAAATTATTTTATTTTAATTCTTATTTTAATTTTTTTTTTAACTTTAACTTTAATTATATTCGAAAACTTTTAAAGCCGGTCCTGTGTCCTTGCCCTTGAAATTGTTCAATAGTGTATTAAGTTTGCCAACCTTATGAAAGAAAGAAATTTAGTTTTTTGATTAGTGAAATATTAGTAAGTTTATTATTTTATTTTTTTGTGTATTGATACAGATTTGAAAGTAAATATGGAGACAACATTTTTTTTTTTATACTCTTATCTAAATGGTCTTTCACCCCTGAATATTCATACTAATGAAAATTAAAAGCTAGTTCTTATACTAGTTATGCAACTCTAACACAATTGTGTAAAAAAGATAGTATACAAATTTTTCTTATGAAATTGGAAACATGTGTTTCAACAAAATGGATGAATCTATTGCCTCAACAATGAGAGATAAATATCAGAGTTTTAATTATCACCACAGACACGTAAGTTGATGATTCAAATTATGATTTATTAAATACCTTTTCCTCTTCTACGTTTTGAAATTCTAATAATTATTTTCTTTTATGTTTCAGACCGCTCTGGGGGCCTGTCAGTCCTTGATTTGGATTGCTTTTCTCAGGTTTCGTCGTCAGCTTGGAGAATTTTCAGTATAAATGGCCTCTAGTTTCCATTTATGGTTTATTTGAAAGGGTTATTAACTTAAATGGATATTTACCACGGGATTTTTAACAGGAACTTGTTGAAAAAGGTTAGTTTCACTTTTACTACATATATTTTGAGTTGTTTTACTTTATTCTAACTTAAATTTTAATTACTTTCCTAACATCACATTCCAAAAAAAATCTTCCTTTTCTTCCATCTGTATCCCTCTTTTTTTTTAAAATCAACAACCATGTGTCTCTTAGTTTTTAGTTTATTTTATTTCAGCTGACCAATCAAATTCATTTAATAATTTTTAATTTTTATTATTTGACTTGAATGTTTAATTTTATGTTCCTTTTTTAATATGAAAGTTTATTATTAATATCTTTAAATACTTCATTGTTGTTTTTATCGTTTAATTTCAAAATTTTAAAAATTATTTTACATTTGTTTTTATTTCTGCTACTAAGGTCTTTTCTTTCGTTCAAGTTGACAAATCCAAGTTCACTCCATAGACAAATTAATATATTTCTCTATGGTTCACTCTTAGTTAACTATGTTCATCGATATACTCTTTATATTTTTATGTCAGATTTTTTATATAACCTAACTAATAATTTTTTTATTTTTAAGGTTCTTTCTTTTTAGATTAATATTAGCCAAGAAACCTTTTATAAAGCTTTTGAAGATTGAAGACTCTGAAAAATTCATATGAAAAGAATTTTTTATAATTTAGAAAGAAGTTATCAAGATTTCTGTTTTAAGTTCGGATTAAAGTTCAAATATATTTCAGGTGATTTGTTTATTTTTATTTTGTCAAATTTAATTCAAATTTTAGTTTATCTTTTTTTTATTAGTTACATTATAAATTTCAAACTGTCTTCTCTAGTTTCATTTATTTTTGTTTATTGATAAGAGAAATTTCCCTTTTAGATAGTTTTAATTTTTAAAACTTTATATAGAAATAACCCTTGTTTGGTGTATGTGATGTATGATACTATTTTCCATATCAATATACATTCACGGCGTGAAGTGGCATCCGCCCATGTTAAAATCGCGGCAGCTGTGGCGTCCGCGGCACTATGGCATCCGATATACGGACGTCACAGTGCATCGAGCTCAAACATATCGCAAATGGTTCAGTGAATGCTTGGGAATCTATTGCTGATGAAATCAGCAGGACGTCACTTTGGTCATTTTTTGTATAAACCTATACACCAAGGTTCACAGGTTCTCCGTACGCGGCGTTATAGTAGCGCACTTATATATTTATTATACATATGACGTACACTGTGACATCCTTCAGTATACATATCGAAGAACGGTATCGTTTGGCATCCGTATATGTATTTTTCTTGCACAGTGGCATCCTGGCAGTGTTGCCGACTTCACTTCTGTTTATCGAAAGCTTTTAATATTGAAAGTAATGTTTTTTTCTCATTTTTGTAGTTTCAATTTTCTGATACCAATGTTGACAGTGCCCAGGATGTTAGTTATTAAATGAAAAATTATATTTCCATTCTACAATTCACTCAAAATAAAACACTAGCGATATGAAGTAGAACTACTACTCAATGTGAATGTTAATTTTCGAATGGGTATATTTTTCTACTTCACTATACCTGAGTTCAACTTTTTTCTGTAAAACATAAAGCAATCAGATTACTAAGTGGGTTGTTGTGGCTGACCTAAAATATTGAATTTATACAAATTATATATATATATATATATATATATATATATATATATATATATATGTAGGTTTCTTTTTGTTCGTCTAGGGGAAAATTAAATAATACTCCCAATGAACCAAACAGTTTTATTTTCCAAATTATTCTCACAAATTTACAGTTCAAAGTTGATCGTCTTTCAGTTCTAACGTCATCATAGTCGTTCTCCCCGGAAACCAAAACCCAAAGGTCATAAGGTGATTCTCATCCAAAATATAAATGCAATGTTCAATAAAACTTCTAATAAAACATTTAAAGAAAATCATAACAATAAAACTAATTAAATCATTAAAAACTAAGATATCTACACTCGGCCATCCTATTGTGAATCCGACCCGGATTCACTTTGGTTATCAACCCAAGGTTTCATGAATTCGGCACATGTAGAAGTACGCACTGGTCCCTCGTGATGACCCACTTTAATTACGTCATATCTGTCATTGGGTTTGACCTTTGTAACTTCGTACGGTCCTAAGAATTTCCTATGAATTTTAATTCCTACTCCAAATTGGGTTCTTTTAATAGCTACCAAATCTCCTTTTTTATATAACCTCGATTTTTTTCTTCTTGAATTATAAGTTTTTCTATTTTCTTCCTGTACTTTTAAAATTTGTTTTTTGCATTCTGCTCTGAGGTCTTTCCTCTCCTCATCAAACTTTTGTATTGTAGCTTCTTCCAATAATTCCTTGATTCGTATTTCTTCTTTATTCCTCATTTTTACTCCAGTTAAAATTTCAAAAGGTGTAGTCCCTATGCTTCTCTGAATAGTAGAATTCAATGCTCTTTGTACGCGCTCAACATATTTAAACCATTTTTTAGGTTCGTTCAAACTGATTTTTGTAAGAACTGAAATGATAGTACGATTCATTCTCTCAATCTGACCATTTCCTCTTGGAACTCCAGTGGTTATCATTAAACATTGTATACCCTCATCAGTACAATAACTTTTAAATTCTTCAGCAGTAAAAGCAGTTCCTCGATCTGTTATAATTCTAGCTGGGTTTCCAAAAACTTGTTTTTGTTGTTCCAAGCAACTAATAACCTCTTTAGTTGTTGTAGATTTACATGCATATAGCCAGATAAATTTAGAAAAATCATCAACAATCGCCAATATGTAACGATAATTTTTATTAGTTGACGGCATTGGGCCTAAATGATCGATGTGATATGTGTGCAGTGGTCCTTCCTGCTTAGGTATTGGATGTAACATCCCTTCCTTCTTTTCTGTTACCTAATATACAATATACACAATTTTCTAAACATTTTTTAATTTTTTCTTTCAACTTTGGAATATAAAATTCTCTTCTTACCACTTCTTCTGTCTTCGGGAGTGCAAAATGACCAATTTAGTGTGCTCTTTTTATTATATCCATATGCATTGCTTTTGGAGCTACTACTAACTCTTTTCCATTATCAAATTTATAAAGAATATCATTCTTAAGCACAAAATTTTCATAATCTCCTGTACTCAATATCTTCTTTATCGCCAATATGTATTCGTCCATTTCTTGTGCTCGTCTAAGTCGTTCTATAACACCATCTTCTTCAATCAACGTCTTCGTAATTTCCATAACAACTGGATAACGACTTAAAGCATCCACGTGAGACATTCTGCTTCCTTTGCGATGTTCAATTTCGTATGAATATTGCTCTAATAATAAAGCCCATCTAGCAACTCTGGTGGTCAAATCTTTCTTATTCATTGTTTTCTGGAAAGCTGAACAATCAGTAACGATTTTAAATTGTATTCCAAGTAAGTATATCCTAAACTTTTTCACTGCTTGAATGATGGCTAAAACTTCGAGTTCATAGCTACTGTATTTTTCCTCAGCCGGAGAAGTTTTTTTACTCATGTAGTATACTGGATGAAATTTATTATCCTCGCTCGACTTCTGCATCAGACAGGCTCCATAACCATATTTGCTTGCGTCTGTATGCAATTCCGTTTCACCTCCCTGTTTGTAAATGTTTATTACTGGTTTACAAGATAGAAGTTTTTTTAGTCTCTCAAACGCCTCTTTCTGTTCGGTATTGAAAACAAATTTTTGTTCCTTCCTCAAAAGATCACTTAAAGGTTTAGCAATGATGGAATAAGATGAGATGAACTTACGAAAATATCCTGTTAAACCTAGAAAAGATTGAATTTGTTTTAGAGTTGTTGGTTGTGGGAAATTTCTGATTGCCAAAGTCTTCTCATTTGACGGTTGAACTCTCCCACCCTCGATGATAAATCCTAAAAATTCGATCTGTGTTTTCAGTAATTGACATTTCTTTTTTTTTATGTCTAAGCCATAGTCTTTCGCAACCTGAATAACTTCCCTTAATCTCTCGAGTCCTTCTTCTTCTGTAGAACTTATTATTATTATATCGTCCATATAATAAAGCATGATATTTTTTAGCAACAATTTTCTAAAAACAGTACTCACGAATCTCTGAAAAACTGCTGGACTATTGCATAATCCAAAAGGACATTTCAGAAATTCAAATTGTCCATGGTGTGTAACAAATGCAGTATATTTTATACTTTCTTCTTCTATTCCAACGTGAAAAAATCCATTCCTTAAATCGATGGTACTAAAGTATTTAGCATCCTGCAATCTATCCAACACATCTTCGATTAAAGGGAGAGGAAATCTATCTTTCACTATGTTTTTGTTAAGTTTTCTGTAATCACAACATATTCTAGTACTACCATCTTTCTTTTTAACAAGAACTATTGGACTAGCAAAGTCAGATGAACTACATCTAATAATTCCTTCTTCTAGCCATTCTTCTATTTGTGCCTCAACCACTTCTTTTTCTGGTAAAGCTAACCTTCTTGGACTTTGATATATTGGCTCTTCATTTTTCAATAGGATCCGCATTTTAATATCAGCTTCCATAATCTTCTCTGGATAATATTCTTCTAAAAGTTTCTTTGATTCTTTTCGATTTTCCTCATTATTTATATGTGTCACATCTACTATATCATTTTCTCTATCAGCTTCTTCGTCTACTGTTATCTTCCACAAGAAATTTTGCTTTTCCTTCTCTAAAACAATAATTTCATCATCTCTGAAGATAACATCTACTTGAGCTAAAACATCATTTCCCACAATCGCTTTGAAATTTGACGCTTCAGCCGGTATAACATGCAATTTTAGAAGTAACTCCACTCCATTAATGAAGACATTCCTATTGAAAGATCCCATTGTTATTACTCTGTTTGATCCAATACCTCTAAGTGTGATAAATTCTTTATTCATTTCTAAACCTTTGAAGTATGTTTCGTATACATCCTGTCGTATCGCAGTAATATCCCTTCCTGTATCTAGAAGGGCTATTAATTGAATATCATCAATATTCAATTTTACACTATTTTTTGGAACCATTTCAACTATCGTCATATTTGAACTTCCACTTCCATTATTCTTCTCTGGACATTTATTTGATACATGACCATAACCAGAACAAACAAAACACTTCGGTCCTTTCGTTTTATCGGGACATTCATTAGACAAATGGCCTTTACTTCCACAGTTAAAACAACATCGCTGATTATTTTTTTTATACCTTTTCTCGTCTTTGACTTTCTTGGTTTCAATTTTCCATTCCTTCATGTTTTTATCCTCTCGGTTTCTTTCTTGAAAAAATGTAGTTTTCGAAGTTTTAATTTGCTCGTATAGCTTAACTTTTTCTTTGAATTCGCCAAACGTTCTTGCACCATACAAAATGAGTTTGTTTGAAGTATCATCCTGTATACCATCAATTATATATTGAATCAAAACTTCTGACTCTATATTTGCTCTACTTCCGATCTCTCGCATTATTAGTACATATTCTTGCACTGACTCTTCTCTCCGCTTCCTCCTGGTCATCAATAATTTATGTATTTGAGCACTACTTACTTTCACTTCAAACTCCGCAATTAACTTCTTTTTCAAAATCATCCATTTTGTAATTCCTCTTTCTGACTGAATAAATAGCCTAGCAAGTCCTTTCAGGGATTTTTTTGCAAATATCAACTTCTGCAATTCGTTCCAACCTGTCAGCTTAGATATTTCTTCGAAATCTTCAATCCACTTTCGAACTGGATAATTATTATCTCTTCCATCAAAAGTTCTGATACTATCCTCAACGTCTTTGAATGTCAATGAGAATGAACCCTTCATCTTCATACTCTTAGAAGATTCGCTACTCTCGTTACCTCCATTATTTTCATCTTCATCAGAATTCACCTCTTCATCCGATTCTTCTTCTACTTCTTCACCATCTGTTACTTCATTTTCGTCATGTGACTGTAGGTCATTCATGAAGGAACAAATGCGTGCAACTACTTCTTCATCACTACCAGAATAATCAGGATCAAGTATATTACAAATAGCAATAAGGTCAGGCAACTGCACTTTTTGTTTTACCTCGTTCAATTTTTGTGAAAATTCTGAAGACTTTTCGTCTAAATGGAAACCAGAAAAGCCACGAACGTCTTTGCGCGTTTTCCTACTTTCCCCCTCGTTTCCAAAGGCAACTATATGTAAAGCCTTAACTGCTTTAAGTGAACTACTGGAAATATTTTTCCCGATTCTTGGAATATCTCCCAAATTAGTCATTGTGAGTAAATATTATTATCAAATATTATAAAAGATGAAACAGTATTAAAATAAATGCGTTAAAATATAACCAATCAAATAATACTTCAAAAAGAATTCACCTTATGCCTCAAAATTCAAATGAATTTGTCTGACTAACCTAATCAAGTCGCAACAAATTTTTCTATTATTCGGTAAATATAAAAATGAACTTGACTATTATGACGTTTACAGAATTATCAAGAAATATGAATTTATAACTCAAAATAATTGTTTCTGTAACCAAATCAAAGTAATAATAATAAAAAACAATTATGTCTTCGATTAACAGCTGGTGCAATATGATCTTCTAACGTCTAGCTCGTCTATTGGAAAAATAAATCGTACCTTGTTAACTCCACAATAATAATGTACAATTACGTATGGATTTACTTGAAGTCCTCTTGCTTCTCCTACAAGTCTTACTTCTTGGACTAATTGTATTTGAAGTCGTCTTACTCCCGTCTTTTCACGTCTCTTGCTGCTTTGCTTAAAGTATTCTCACTTCCGTCTTCTTCAGTTGAAACAAATGTGTCTCTGTAGCCTAAAAAGTTCCACTACTGCGTCTGGTTGTGGTGGAAGTCGTCTCACTTCCGTGTTTTCTCGTCTTTTATTTTACTTGAAGTCTTCTTACTTCACTGCGTCTGGTTGTGATTGAAGTCGTCTTACTTCCGTCTTTTCACGTCACTTATTTTACTTGAAATCTTCCTAGTTCCGTCTTCTTCAAACATAGGTTCAAATCAATTTTCGTTCCCCAAACGTCAGAGAAAAATGTCAACTGGTTCACCTTTGAACTGTAATCTCCTCTGTATCCCGGTTGAGCCCCCAAAATGTAGGTTTCTTTTCGTTCGTCTAGGGGAAAATTAAATAATACTCCCAGTGAACCAAACAGTTTTATTTTCCAAATTATTCTCACAAATTTACAGTTCAAAGTTGATCGTCTTTCAGTTCTAACGTCATCATAGTCGTTCTCCCCGGAAACCAAAACCCAAAGGTCATAAGGTGATTCTCATCCAAAATATAAGTGCAATGTTCAATAAAACTTCTAATAAAACATTTAAAGAAAATCATAACAATAAAACTAATTAAATCATTAAAAACTAAGATATCTACATATATATATATATATATATAAAACCAGAAATATTGGGGAAACGGCAAGTTTATAAAAGTGAACTCTTCTTACTAATCTTACAAGCTTTCGGAATCTTTTATTTCCATTATCAAGTAACAGTAAATTGAGGATATTAACATTGGTATAAGTGGATAAATATAGTTAAATGCAAAAATTGGTATTTGAATTTTTTAAAAATTTTGAAACTTAATCCGAAATATTGTCATTATGACAGATAAACATTTTCATTTTTTCTTTTCTAATAAGTTATCAAAATTATATGGAAAAATGAAGATTAAAGGTTACGATAGATCATACTGAATAAGTAGACATGAATATTCTTCTTTTTTTAAAATTTATTATAAATAATGTCAAAATATGAAAGTTTTTAATTTTTTTATTTTTTATCAAGAATTAGAATTTAAAATCTTATTTGTGTGATCAATAGTTAGTAAGTAGTGATAAATATCACTGAGATTATTATAGTCACTCTTCTTATTAATAGTATGAGGTTCTTGAGATATGTGAGCCATTTCTAAGAAAAGTCTTTTTTTAGTATTCGTTTGTATGTCTAAAATGTTAACAGATTCAAAATCCATAACGTGGTCTTCATCAATAACATGTTTTGCTAATGCACATCTTTCAGGATGTCAATCACTTTTATGTAAGCTTAAACGACTTTTTAATTTTTGACTAGTGTGGCCAATGTATTTACCATTACAATTTTTACATGGTATACAATATATTACATTTGAAAGATTGAGAATCAGAGTTTTGTCTTTCAAATTTGTAAAAATAGACTTTATCGTGAGACATGTTTTATTGGAAATTTTAATGTTATTTATTGGTTTGAAAATCCTACTCAACTTTGGTGTTATTTCTTTAATATATGGAAAAGATATATATTTATTTATATTTAATGTATTATGGGTTATATTATTATTATTATTTGTAATGTCTACAGTTGGAGAATAATTATATAATATGTTTTTGATTAAATTATTAGGATATGCATTTTCCAAAAATAATGTATGAAGAATTTTTAGGTTCTTTTCATGAAAATTAGGATCTGAAATTTTGGTTTTGGATAACTTAAACAAAAATCAAGTTAAAAATTTTTTGTAAACTGGATTGTATTCCTTCAAGTGTCTCAATGATACTATAATCTATTCAAATTTTTATATTGATAATAAATATAATAAAAAAATTATTTTCTGACGATTAGTTTGTTTGGCGGCGACATCACAACGTTGAAACTGCCGCGTGGAACGCTATTTTCAACGTTAAATTAAAATTATAAATAATGGAACTACAATTTCGGGAATCGAGACTTTTTTTTATGAAATTTTCTCCTCTTTTAGAATCTTTTTTCAAAGTGGAGCTTTTTTCAATATTTTTGAAGTTATTGTTAAAAAATGGAGACCACCTTTTTCTCTCTTCGTTTTTTGTTAATAACAATTGCAATATTTAAGAGCAAAAAAATTCCAAAATTCCCCTTTTTCATAATAAAATTCTGAATCCAAAAAACCAAACCTCATATTTTTAAATTTGTTCTAACTATTTTTCGCAGAAAACTCACTTCTCGACCAGACTATGGGCTCTCGGTTCGACTCAAGCATTTATTAGTCAATTTTGAAACAGAATATATTAGAATTTATATATAAACACTGCAGTTGGGGTTTTTAATAAATTCACCGATATCATATCGAGAATTTTAAATCTGATAAAATTCCAAAATTGGCAATTCTCAATTGTCAATATTTCAAAAACACATCACTCAACAAGTGTGCTTAATTGTTTCTATAAAATATGAACATAATTTTCTGTCATAACTCTTTTTTGGTCCCTTATTTATGTTTAAACAGCATTTGTATTTCCATGCGAGATATCCACAGCAGCATTATTCTGACTTCCGACATAATCTTTACTTAAATCAACGTTGGTTTTGGGTATTATTTAGTTGTTTGCATAAACGTTCACCGACAACGTCAATTCATAACTTAATCTAACGTTGGAACTTCGAAGTCGTTCGGACCAATGACTAATCGACGTCAGCAAATCGAACGTTATTTTTAGTTAGACAGACAACGTTCGTTCAACGTTCATTTTTACTCTTTTCGTGTCTTTGGACTAACCTAGAACAAGACAACGTTCTAAGAACGTTTAGATACGCATGCTACAATTTTGGTCATAAAAAAACGCCTAAAACTTTTGTTCCTATTATTTGACCTACGGGCGGACGTTTAAAAGTAGTTCAAATATTCGCACAATCCATTGACATAAATAAATCAATCTCCAACATAACCTAATTTTTTATTTATGTATTTATATATTTTTGTCTTATAAATAGACCATTTAAGGTCACGTGACTTTGACAGGTCGGCCATCTTGTCTGGGAGCAAACAAAGCTATTAGCGTTCTATTAGTTTGTGCATCTAAGTCGATTTTATTTTTAAATTTTGTGTTTGTGGTGAGTAGACGAGTTCGTAGTAATAATGTGTGCTCTTCGAAGTTTTTATTATTCAATTTTAAGTGAAGATGTGAAGAAAAGTTATGACGAGAAAATAAAGATTGTTTGTGACATAGACCCATACACTCTGAAGTCGAACGATCTTAAATTAAATATATTGTCGTTGCCAAAAATAAAAACAATAGAATTGGTGAACTATTTAATTCTTTCGAAAAGTTATTATAGTGGAGAACAGATGAAAGCTTACAAGTCATTGGAAGCTTATAAATATTATGAAGCTGGATTTGTCCGTGATGTGTTGGCTGCTCAGATGAATTCTGAAGCATACTTAGTGGTTGCAAAGGTAAGAATCTGAACTTTTTCCGGTAAAATACACTACCAATCTATGATTCCTTATACCTTCAGTGATTTTCATTCAATATTTTTTTCAGGTCAGACATTCCCAAAGAATGAATCAGAAGCCGTTGAGTACCTGGATAGCAATAATGTCGGATGGGAGTAGTATAGCTATACGGATTCTGGGACAGTCCATCAGGGTCCATCCGGGTCTCAGCTATAGCCGAAGAACAAGCCCGAAGAAGTATCGACAATGACCAGAGGGTGTACAAGAAGACGTTCTTGTCCGAAGAAGTATCGACAATGACCAGAGGGTGTACAAGAAGACGTTCTTGCCCGAAGAAGTATCGACAATGACCAGAGGGTGTACAAGAAGACGTTCTTGTCCGAAGAAGTATCGACAATGACCAGAGGGTGTACAAGAAGACGTTCTTGCCCGAAGAAGTATCGACAATGACCAGAGGGTGTACAAGAAGACGTTATTGTCCGAAGAAGTATCGACAATGACCAGAGGGTGTACAAGAAGACGTTCTTGCCCGAAGAAGTATCGACAATGACCATAGGGTGTACAAGAAGACGTTGAAAGAAGAAGAGATCAATTGATAAGCGATACGTTTTACATTTATACAGGGGAATATTGAAAGTGTGTACAAGAAGTGCCGACAATGACCAGAGGGTTGAGAAGAAGAAGACAAGAAGTATCTAAAGTATCATCCGAAAAAGTCGACAATGACCAGAAGGTCAGAAGAAGAGATCAAGAGATAACCAATAAGTTTTACAAACATACAAGGAGTATCGAAAGTATCATCCGAAGAAGAAGAAGAAGAAGAAGAAGTCGACAATGACCAGAAGGTCGAACTAGAAGACCGTTTTACTCATCCATAGAAATTTACCATTTTAAAAAATTTTTTGTTTTCAATTGGCATCTGTGGGTATTGAACCCGGGACTCCTATTTCCAAGTCCTGCATACATACCACTGTGCTACCAAAGCAACTTATATGACACGTCTAAGATATGCAATGCAAGAAGCGAGAACGTGTGTGTTGTCTACCCGTGAGACGAGCCTCGCCTAGCCTCAAAAAATATTTAAAGAAAAATCATTCTATTCATTATTTTTTTTTATTCATATTTTAAATAAAACATTTCATTCATTATACAATTATTCAATACAAATAAATTCATCAATTATTCCAAAATAAAATTGTTTTTCCAACAGTCTACATACATACACTTCATTTTATTATATGCTCTTCACGCAATTCTTCAATAATCGAATTTATTTCATTGGTATGACCAGTATGTCCAGCAGCTTGTGATGCAATCAATAGTCGCAATCTGTCTACTAGTTCATTAATGTCATTCCAATGTATGTAATCTATATTATTACTATTCACTTCCATCATTACACCTTTTCCTTCCGTAATAGGTGCAATAATTTTTTTATATTTTTCCAGTTTACTACCATCGATTTGTTTATCAGGTTTATAATGTCTTCTATGAGCATTTGTTTTCACTACAATTTTTTTGTAATTATTCTCATCTTCGGCTGTAAAATTATCAGGATATTTCTTGAACAATAATTCATACAAGCCAGAGGTCCCCTTGTATCTTTTATTTCTTAGGATTATGTCAGAACCGTCTATTTTAATTTCAGAATCGCCAATGAAAAATTTTTCACTAGTATCATCAAACCGTATTCCATATTTGTGGTCAAATTCCCTATTTTGACTGTCACTTATCATAGTACTAATGTATTTTCTCGGTAGTGTATCATATTGTTCTAAATAATCTTGCACCGATTGTTTTGCAATGTCAGTAAATCGATCACTTGTTGACGGCTGTAAATCAATTTGTTGTTGATCTTGTCGGTTAGTCTCATCATCATTTTGAATTTGTTGATTTATATCATCCAATTGAATATTTTCAATTATGGCTTTTTTCAAGTTACTTGTATCATGATAGTCGTTTCCTTCTTCTTCTTCTTCTTCTTCTTCTTCTTCTTCTTCTTCTTCTTCTACCATAAATTGTGACATAGTATTTTGATTCGCATCAGAAGACGTTCGAGTTTGATTGTTTTTTTGAGAACTATCTAATTTGTTTTCAATATGTTTCAAATATTTGGTAATAGGATTAAACATATCTTCCTGAACGACTTCACCTTGTTTTAATTGTTTCAATTTATTTTTTATTATGTTACGTTTTATTATGAGACGTCTTTTTAAATCTTTATTGACCATTATTTACAAGAAATCGAAATTATCAGAAAGGTATTGATTAGGTCTCGAACAGGTATCGAACAGGTCTAGAACAGGTCGAGAACAGGTTTTAAGTTCACAGTTAAAACTGACTGGAATAAAAAACAAAACTTCTTTTATACATTTTATTGAAACAAAAATCCTAGACAATCGAATATAATTTCAGGGTTCTGGAACGTAATCTACCAATTCTATATTCACTATGTTGTTGGTTGTATGGAATATAAGTTGAATTTAGTTGATGTTGTGGTTTTATGGTTCCATTTTTATAAAGGTATTCAACTCCATTAATGTCATCGTAACTAGGTTCATAACCCAATTTATCCATGTAATGTTTATTCATTACTGAATTATAATTATTATTGTCGAGTAATCCAAGAAAATGTCCTATTTGATGAACAAGAACCAACTTTAGATTATAATCATTTGGGGTGTGATTTTTCAAATTCATATCCCATACTACATTTTTCATTATGTGTATTTCACCACATTGTATATGATTCAATATTCTTGATCTAGGTACTATTGTATGAGCAACTTCATTGACATCATTTTGGATATCGAAAAAGAGTTTACATTGATAATCAGGTAAACATGTACCACTCAAACGATGTGCATGTGTATCAAAAACAAAGGTAAGTAGCGGTGTCTTTGTATAACAATCAATTTCACAAAACACAATACCAGTATTATTGCTCCAAGTATCAGTAGCGGCATGAATCACTTCCATTTTTGCTGGACTAGCGTTCATTGCACACCAAGTTATCATTTGTTTTGCAAATGGTCTTCGATATACATTGTAAAAAAGACCTTCACTCACCACCAACACAAGAAAAAAAATTGAGTGTAAGATATACATGTTTATGGATTGAATGAATGAATGATTTACGCTCATCAGCTTATATATGATAAAATATGCATATTCAGCAATATTTGACAGTTATTTTAAAACATTTTTACTACATTTGTTAAAGGATTATAATTCACTATACGATCATGTATAATAACACAATAAGCACATGTATTTGCTGGTATATTTTTACTTGTTTCAAATTCTAATCTGATATCTACACTGCCAGATTTCAATGATTCATTTTGTCTGCTACAATCAATAGCAAAAATTGTTGCGAGTTCCTTGAATTTCAACATGCTAAGACACGGATCACTAATATACTTGTTGTAATATGATTCTTGGAATCGTGCATACATTTCATACAATACAGCATAGTAGTTTTTATCAAAATTCAAATTCAAATTATCGTAGGGATACATTTCTGAATTAAGGTATAATTTCATGTTTGTAACATTACAGTGATCGAATCGACTTAAATTCTTCACAATATCATTCTTTTTGCTAGATTGAAATCCAACTAAAACGTAACGAGGTTTTTCCAACAGACTAGTAGTTTTAATATTCCAATTATATCTCATTGTTTGTGGTATCAAAGGTAATTCATGACACTCCCAACTGCGAAACGCAATTTCCAAGTTTTTTCCATTTTCAATAAATTTGAATAAACGTAATTTTTCACTATCTGATACTTGAATATGTGCCACTGCATTAACATCACTTGACGCTCTAATTAGAACAAGCTCTTGACGTATATTGATGATTATTTTGGTGAAATCTTCGAAAAATCCCAATAAAAGTTTCAAGGGTAAGCAAACATTGAAATTCCCATCACTATCAATAATTTGTGGTGTTGTAGTAGGACTCCAACCTACACTATTGTATCTATTGCAATCCCTTTCTGATAATGAAACATAACCCTTCATAGTAGTTGTTATACCTGGATTCCGAACTCTGTCCACAACACATCCTCCAATTTCATAACGAATTTCATCAAACAAATAAGAAATTCCATTATTAATAAAATTCAAGGTTGCACTTTCTTTTCCATCTCCGTCAGTTAAACGACCTTCGATGTATAAAAAACTTTCTGAGGGTAAAGTGTAAAGATCTTGTGTTTGAATAGGTATACGTATTTCGTCGGAATTGTTGAATGTTGTATTTGCATACGGAATATGACTATGCATTTCACGATTTATAACTGAATTGTCCTCCAGAACCTGATCTCCAATATTTAAAATTATAAAACTCATCTTTAGTATGTTGGCTACCACAATTGAAATTAAGTAGAAAATTTACTCCTGTTCTAAAAACAACTTTTAAATTACACCAATATCTTCTTATTCTAGTGGCACCACGTAGTCGTTTCGTTATGATTATAGTAATTTAAATCCCAGAGATATTAAAAATAACTTGTTTTCCGGTGTCAACTCTTGCAAATTTTTCTTTGAACTAAAAGCTGTGTTTGATTGTTGAGTATTTATACTTATTCGAGGAGTATTGTAGATAAAAACCATAACTAATATTTTCTCAAGTGTAATCTCACCGTGATAACTTCTTTGTTAAAATTAACTGGATTTCCATCTTGATCAACTATTTTAAGGTAAATCCCATCGATATATCTACTGATTACTGGTAGATAGATAACATTTTTTGGGATTTCAACAATTTTGTAGCCTGGTGGTACATTTGGATAGAACATGTGTATAATGTGTACCTGATTGTCGTTACTGTATGAATTCGTCACCAAGTTACATTCAATACAAATTGAATTCACTTTCGTAATGTTAATAGGATAGTCTCCTATGTGTCTCTTATTTGCTTTCAATTTTTGTTTTTTGAAACCCAATAACAGACCTATGGTATTGGGCATATCAAAATTTATTGCCCTATTGCTCTTCACCTCACACTTGAGTGTATTATTATTCACTTCCATTATTAGCACAGTAGGATCATCGGATTTATTTGCATCCCTTTTTTGTATGGTACTCTCTTCCATAAATTTACGACGATCACTAGTTGTTGTTGTGCCTTTAGTTATAACATTTACACTTTCTTGCATATGTTTATCACCGTCAGATTTCATCTCGAGTTCAACAATTCTTGAATTAATATATCGGTTAAGGTCGTTAACTTCGTATGAACCACTGGGTATTTCAATATTGTAACCATTTATGTGAAAATTATTGTTGGTGTCGTCTACATTAGAAATTGTATTGTATGTCATAAAATCAATCAAACCTATAACATACTGATCATTTTCATTCAATGAAAGGGGAGGATAGATTTTAGTTGATAATAAGGAATTTCTACCAGATAATACAAATGTATACGACATTATCACTACGGAAAGGTTATAAATTGAATGAAAGAATACATCTTTAAACAATTTTATTTATTTAAAAAATTCAAACACAAGTGTCCACAATTATAACTATTTTTTTTTTGATAAATTTCATGATTGTATAATATTTGACATGATCCACTTGAATGAAAGTATGACAAAGCTTCCAGTGGAGGTCTCAAATTACCATAACTATCAAAGTAAACTAGTTGTAATCCAATTTTTTTATAAGCTGTCCAGTGCGTTCCCGAACTATTCTTATCATCCAAATTGATGATTCCACTTTCATTGATTCTTATTTTTTTGGGTAGTGCATCTCTCATGAAAACTCCACGAAAATATGGAATTTTTAAATGTTTTGCATACTTGACTAATTCTATATTTGTTAGTGCACGTTGTGGTAATTTGAGGTTATTCATAAAAAAAGACCCAAACCATTTTTGTAAGGTTTCAAATATAATCTTTTACCCATTGCTAAAGATTCCATTTGTTTGTTGTGTCGCTGTTTTTCAAACAATTGATCTTTTGCTGATTTTGCATCATTGACAGCTTTTGCAATAGCTGCTGCTCCCCCACCCAGTGTACCAAGAGTGCTTAAAGCAGCAAAAATTGGTATCAAAGGTAATATACCTCCGGTTTTTGGAACTGGTATGATACGAGGTTTGGAAACTGTCTTACTCTTTTTACTAGACTTTGTTTTACTGCCATACTGATTGCTTCCCCCATTGTTTTTGGTTTGTTTTGTAGGAGATATTTTTTTATTTTTTGAATTATCTTTTGTAGACTCATAGGGTTTTTCTTATTGACTTTTCCCTTTGTTCTCCTATTACCCTTTTTCTGTTTGCGTTTCGTCGATGCCATTGTGTTGATCTCTAACAACAAACTAATATTGAAGACACTATTGTGTTGATATTTAACAACTGGAAAATATTAATTTGAACACACGCTATTGGTTTTTATACTAAAATATTTTTTGTTTCTTAACATCATCATCGTCATCATCATCATCATCATCACTGAATTTACGTTTTTTATGCAGTTCATTTGAAGTATTCACCAAAAGTTGTTCTTCACGTTTTCTTTTTGTATTTGACACACCATCGTCATCATCATCATCAAAATTAAGTTTTCTTTTGGCTCGTTTTTTCGGTTTAGCTCCCAAGTTTGAAAGTTGTTCTCCAATATTACGTTTCCTTTTTGTATTTGACACACCATCATCATCATCATCATCATCATCAAAATTAAGTTTTTTTTTGGTTTGTTTTTTTGATTCTAAGTCATTCGTGGAAGTTTTGTTCATTGGATAATCGTCTGCAATGTCAACATCCATGTTTTTAATTTTTTTATAGTTTTTTAGAGTTTTGGACTTTTTTTGATGTTTTGTTCTGCGATTCTTGGTTGGAATGGTTCCTTTAAGTATCATTGTGCATTTATTTATACCATCTGTAACTTTTTCTAAAGACTTACTGATTTTGTTTATTTCTTTGACACAGTTGTTTATTGTCAACTTATAATTATTAAATTTCAAACCCATACCCAATTTTACTTTTGCCTTCATAGCACCAGCGACACCAAGAGCAGCCAGCTTCTCGGAAAATGCACTGTTTTTTGATCGAAATTGATTTAGCGCTTTTTCTGCTAAAATCTTGTCTGCTGCGTGTCGTTGTTGTAGGTTGCTATTTTGTGAATAAACAATATCATGTTCCCGACATGCTTCATCTAATCCATTGATTCCTTTATCCCCTCTTGATAATCGTTTATTTAACTTTGTTCCAGGACCACAAAATTTATAACCCGGTATATGCATTTCAAATGGTAATCTATTAATTGCACTATTCAACATAATGACCACCCAAAGTTCAACTACAAAATGAACAACAAACTTAAAAGTAATAAACATTTATTATCGTTGTAAGAGATACATTTTTTCTTAATTTTTACGGATTAATCTTGGATCCTTGATTGTTGGATTGCAAATATTCATAGAATTCATTTCGGATCTCTTCAGTTTTGCGCTGCAGCTTGAACAGGTTATCCAAATTGTATCTCGAGTACAACCAACTAAATGTCTGATAGTTGTAGAAAAACATAGAGCACAGATAACTTTAACTTCACCCATATTTCAAATCACAGGTATTGACATAATAAACTAATCAAATAATTTCTTATGTGACTCTTCCTGCTTCTTACACCAAATGGACACTTTTCCCATTAACTATTATTTTTTCTTGCAAAATTCCTACTTGAAATATTTTTATCGCCCCCATCATATCTGTAAAATTTTTTTAGTGCACAATTCAAACACTCCTCATTTGGTTTTCCATTATCCCCACCACATTTTATACACTTGTATTGAACACGTACTGGCATCGCGTTTAGTTGCACACTAAGGTTTAATAAATAAAACAAAAAAATATATATATGAAATATCTCTTATATACTGAATTAAAAAAAAAATCAAAATCTTTCTTTTTGGCCACAAACGGGAAAGCCAAACTCATCCTCATCATCACAATTATCATCAATAGTGATAGCTTCCCCTTCTCCTTCTTTTCTCTTCTTCCGACTCTCATCCTCTTCCTCCACCACCTCATCTATGGTTGGTCCGTCCAAGTAAAATTTTCTCTTACTCGAACCAGGTGCCTCCAATCTATTACGATCCAGCTCTTCCTGATCTTCGTCCAATAGATTATATTTATATCGTTCTATGATATTTTCCAAAACTCGAAATTCTTCTTGACTGTCGATTTTAGATCGTAAATATCTTAGAGGCAGGTTACCAAATTTCCTTTTCAGAGTTGCTGCCTTCGGTGAATAGGACAAGGATATGAAGACCTTGTCGCCTTTCACCTCCATTTTCTTAACTCCATATCTGAACAAGAAAATAGGAATTGGAAAAAATCATTACCAAAAATTAAGAAAAAAAAAACTTACTGAAATAATTGTTTCATAACTATCAAGACGTGCTTGATAGGAAGATGGATGGGATCTTCAGTGAAGATTACGAGAGTCGTTGGAGTGCTGGCCATTTTCACTTGTTTTACACACAAAACAAAAAAACTGAATGTCTTGAATTCGAAAATTTCTCCTTATTATAGTTGAAATCTTGCATATATGAGTGTTTGTTGTAGTTGCTGACAATGCTTTGACCTATTGACCCCACGTGGTGTTTTGATTAAAATGTTGCACTGATGTAAATATGATTGGAAAAAAAAATCACAACACGTGGTGTCTAATAGAAACTTATCTAAATGATGCATATTGATTTCAATGGGATTGACGTAGTTGAAAATGTACATAAAAGCACACTACTCTCTCTCTTCCAAATCATTTGTCTGTAGTTAAAATCACAGCAACATAAAATGTCAACTAGTGCCAGTTCTTCTTCAACTTCTACTCCTTCACAAAAAGTGCTTGACGATATTTCCAGTGAAGCCATCAGTAAAATGGAATTGGTGAGTAGATTAGTTAAATCAAAAAATGATTTACGCAGAAATATTTCAATATTAAAGAAAACCATTTTTTTGTTGAAAAAAGGACTAAAGTGTAAGTTAGACAGTGTAAAAAATGTTTCCAAAGTTGAATCAAATTTGGCTATACTTCAAACGTATCTTGAAAAATTGAAAATCAAATTAAATGGAAAAACCAAAAGACAATTGGTCTGGCAAGATGTAGAGTCCTGTTTTAATGGACGTATCAAATCTGGAATTATAACTAATGTTAATATTAAAGATCCAGTGTTGTTTCTTAAAAAGGCATTCAGAAGTTTCTCCATTCAAATAAATAAGCAATTGAAAACATCTATGTTGAAAGTAAATGTAATTTTTTCTTGTATATTTATTAAACCTCAAAATGCTGAAACTTCTATCAAACATTTTAATACAAAGAACCAAATTATTGACTATAATACAAATTTGAAAGACTGGTACAAATCCTATGTTAGCGATAGAATGTTTGTAAATCTTGAAGAGTTTGAACAAAAAGATAGCGGGTGGGCTCTATTGGAGATATTACATTTGAAAATTAATATAAACGAATACAGACCGATAACTGTTGGTGTTTCAACTTATGTTGAAGTACCAACATTTATTAAAAAAACAAAAAGTATTATCAATATAAAAAACAATGATCCCTATTGCTTTTTGTGGTCGATTGTATGTGCTTTATATCCAGCTGAGGGAAATAAAAATGTTTCTAGAGTTTCATCCTACCCTCATTTTAGTAGAGTATTGAAATATGATAATATTAAATTTCCCATAACAATTAAAGATATTCCATTATTTGAAAAATTGAATAAAATTTCCATAAATATTTTCACATTAGTCAATAAAGAAGTGTTACCTTTGTTACTAAGCAAAGAAGATTATAATCCACGAATTAATTTATTAATGTTATCATGTGATGTTGTTGATAATAATAATAGTAGTACTATTTTCCATCATTTTGTTTATATAAAAAATTTGTCACGTTTAATAGGTAAGCAAGTGAGTAAAACACATTCTAAAACTTGGTTTTGCGACAGATGTTTAAATCATTTTTATAGAGAATCGAGTTTATTGAATCACTTGGAGGATTGTAAAAATATGAATTCTATTATGAAATTTAAAAATTTTAAACATAAACAAGTAGTTCCATTCGTTATATATGCTGACCTTGAAAGTATTTTAAAAAACTTTGACGACACACCATCAACAACACATACCAACACTGAAAAATATCAAAAACATGAAGCATTTAGTATCGCCTATTATTTGAAATCTTCATATGATGAAACTTTGTCAGAATTCAAAATGTATACTGGTAGAGATTGTCAGGATTGGTTTGCATATCAATTAAAATATTTAGGTAAAAGAATACATCACATCATTCACAATCCCAAGTCTATGTTACCTTTGACTATTGAAGAAAAAAATAATTTTTCATCCTGTAACATTTGTCATATTTGTGAGAATGAAATATCCGATTTGGAACTGAAAGTAATGGATCACGATCATTTTACAGGTAAATATCGTGGTCCGGCACATAATTCATGCAATCTTAATTACAAAAAGACTCATGTTATTCCTGTCCTGTTTCACAACCTGTCTGGCTACGATTCACACTTTCTAATTCGTTCTTTGAGTAAAAAAATTAAAGGCAACATGAATTTGTTGCCCATAAATAAAGAAAGGTATATTTCATTCACAAAATATATCAATGGAACTGACATTAGTTTTAGATTTCTGGATTCATTCAGGTTTATGGACAGTAGTCTTGGTAATTTAGCTTTATATTTGGACAATGACCAAAAAGTGATTACAAAATTATATTTTCCCAATGCCCAAGAGTTTGATTTAGTTTGTAGAAAAGGTGTTTTCCCGTATGAATACCTAAACTGTTGGGAAAAGTTGAAAGACACCTCGTTACCTAACAAAAACGAATTTTATAGTAAAATTAACAATGAAGGAATTTCAGATGTCGATTACACGCATGCTTGTAATGTGTGGAAATCATTCAACATTCATAATTTGCAAGAGTATGCCGAACTTTATTTAAAGACAGATGTTTTATTACTAGCGGATATTTTTGAAAATTTCAGGTCAATGTGTTTAAAAACCTATAAATTGGATGCTCTTCATTATTACACAGCACCTGGTTTAGCTTTTGATGCCATGTTGAAGATGACACAAATAGAATTGGAATTGATAACAGACAATGAAATTGCCATGTTTATTCAGAAAGGTATTCGAGGTGGAATTTCACAGTGCTCCAACAGATATGGGGAAGCTAATAACAAATATATGCCTAATTATAATCCTAATGAATCTAGCTCTTTTTTAATGTATTTAGATATAAATAACCTTTATGGTACTGCAAAGACGACATATTTACCGTACGGAGGTTTTGAATGGATTCCTTGTAACTCTCTTTACAATGAAAACATTTTGAACATACCTGACGATAGTGAATATGGGGTTATTCTTGAGGTGGATTTGCATTATCCTGAGTCATTATTCAATTCACACAAAGACCTACCACTATGTCCTGAACATTTAATTCCACCAACTTAGAACACCGAGATGAAAAAATTATTAACAACTTTATATAGTAAACACAAGTACGTTATTCATTACAGAAATTGGAAACAAGCTCTTAAATTGGGAATTAAGATTGAAAAGATTCATCGTTGTTTGAAATTCAAACAAGCTTGTTGGATAAAACCCTATATTGAGTTGAATACCGAGTTGAGAAAAAACAGTAAAAATGAATTCGAAAAAAATTTTTATAAGTTGATGAATAACTCTCCGTATGGTAAGACAATTGAAAACGTTAGAAAATATAGAGATATTAAGATGGTGAATAAGTGGTCAGGTAGGTATGGTGCACGCTATTACATTGCCCAACCCAATTTTCACAGCTGCATCATACTTGAAAAAGATGTGGTTATTATTGAAATGAAACGGCTCAAAGTTGAATTCAATAAACCAATTTTCATTGGTATGGCTATACTTGATATTTCCAAAACATTTTTGTATGATTTCCACTATAATTATGTAAGAAATAAATTTAGTGACAAGGCAAAGTTACTGTATTGTGATACAGATAGTCTAATCTATCATTTCTTTGTTGATTACATATATCAACATATAAAGGATGACATTCACAAATATGATACATCAGATTATTTGGAGAACAATCCGTATGAAATACCACGTCAAAATAAAAAAGTGTTGGGTCTTATGAAAGATGAGAATAACGGTCGTATAATGACTCATTTCATTGGTTTAAGATCCAAAATGTACTCGATGAAGGTATTGAATAATGACCAGAATGATTGTCAGGTGATTAAAAAAGCAAAAGGGATTAAAAAAGCTGCCCTAAAAGAAATAACATTTGATGATTATCACAAATGCTTATTTGATAAAACACAAGTGGAAGTTCAACAGAGTTTTATAACATCTAAACAACACAATGTTTACTCTGTTTTACAGAGAAAAATTGCGCTTAGTCCTCTCGACGACAAACGAATGGTAAATTATATCAGTACAGATACTCTTCCTTGGGGATTCAATGATCCTCCAATTTTGATTTAACTATTCTCTCCCTCTCTCTCTCTCTCTCTCTCAAGTAAACAAGCTTGAACAAAATGTGAGTAATTTTTTTTTTTTTTTTTTCATATTTTCTATAAAATCAAATTTTACAATTTTCAGAATAAGAGAAAAATGTTGAATAGAGTGTTCACGTCGACTAAGCGATTTAAAGGGGAAAATAAGTCAACAACAAAACGAGTACAATTGATTCGTGTCGAAGGAACCCAACCATGCTTCGACTGTAAAAAAATGTTTTGTTTTTGCAAGAAATCCATAGAAAACCTGTAACGTAAAACTCCCAGGCTAGAGCACTCCACCTCAGGGAGTGGAATTCGGCACCAATTAAACTATTTTATTCGCTATCACTGGGATGGGGTGTACAATTAATATTAAATTGGACGCCACCAGCTTTTTAATCAAACGAATGCAATAAAAAAACAGAAACAAAAGGTGGAAAGCTGGAAACACCTCGTAGAAATTAACGTTAAGTGACTTAAGAAAATATTACAAAATGAAGCTACTTATTCCCGAATACGTGTATCCAATTTAATAAATATTGAATAATCAATACAAAAATTGAAGATATTAAATATTTATTGGTTTATCCAAAAACTTGCATAAATTGAATACTCAAAAAAAACCAAACGAGTAGGATACCAAGTGTAATATAACACGCCAACTTCAAATCTTACACACGCTAAAGATAAGACGAAGGAACTTATCTTAGAGGGCTGGGATGTTGGGCAGCCCTGGCGACGATGATGACGATGGCGGCGATGGCTTAACAGGAGGTGTACCTCGGGAACAGGAAACTGGAACAGGAACTTAAATATCTTAAGTTTGCCTCTTAGATTTGCCTAACTTGCCGATAACTTGCCTAAAACTTGCCTAAAACTTGCCTAAAACTTGCCTAAAACTTGCCTAAAACTTGCCGGCTGCAGAGCTGCGGAAAAAAGAGAGAAAAAAAAGGATAAGGAACTAGAAAAAACATTAGGGAAGGAACGAATAAATAAAACAGATCGGGTAAAAAGGAGCTTATGCTATAACGCATATAAAACCCGAACTCCACGTGTTAAAAAACAACTTAACAGTGATCTGTTTTATTCTATTCGTTTTGTTCCTCAAATATACCAAAAATGCAAATTAGCAAATAAGCAATAAACATAAATAAGCAGTAAGCACTACCCTAGAAAATAACCTAGGGAAAATACAATAATTAACTTACCAACCAGACGATAAAAATTTGTTCACCAACAATAAGTTTAAAAATATATTTGAATGTTGCCTCAGTGGCAGTTAGAGGAAAAAGAATCAGTTCGAATCGAAACTTGAAATTTCGAATATCTAAAGACAAAAATAGAAGGGGAATTTGATAAAAATTAATGTTTTATTTTGGAGCGACTAATGCGACAAGGAAACGGCATGTTTAGAAATTTAGTAGAAATTTGGGAGGAAGTGACTAATGAGCCACAAAAATTAACTAAATAAAATAGTTTCTCAAACGAAAAACGTAACAGGCTAAACAGCATGTTACATCCCCTCTCCTCGGGAGAAAAAAAAATAATTCAAAGAATTACTTTTTTTTTGTAAACAACAGTCTACGAAGAATGGGAAGCAAAAACAAAAAAACTGTGGTGAACATCCAAAGGAAACGTAGTGCTTACATATGACTCAAGAGAATGAATAAATTGAAAAACATAAACTATTGAATAAAAAGAGAAGAGAAGTGGCGAAATTTGGTAGAGGTGATTGTCTAAAATTTCCACCGGAAAGTGAAATGATATTTCTAAGTTCATACCAGGGATGTTGCCAGTTGGTATCCACGGTAACCATTGGTCATCGCGCAAGCAGAACATTCGAAATAATCCTCACACAGACACAGCAAAAATTGTGACGATGTATGAATATACTATCTCACTGTAGAGAAATTATTCTAAATTCTTGACTTACTCTCTTTTTTATTTCAAAAGCTTAGAGAAAAGTAAACGAAATTCAAAATATATTGAAAAACAAACGTGAATATTTTGAGCCCAAAAAATTAATAGGGAAATGTTCCTATTAACGGAAGAAAAAATTATAATAAAATAAATGGTTCAAAAAAATTGTACAGAGATCACAATATTTTACTGCAGCTATAAAACGGTATTTAGAGGGTTAGCCTCTATTATAACATAAAATTTTAAATATATCAATACAAAAATCAGTATAAGCGCAATAAAAAAACTCAAGATGCTTAACATCTTAACGATAAATAGAGAAATCCTAATTTCTCAACGAAGCAGAAAAAAAAATCACCTGTTGTGATAAGGGGTAAGTATGATCTCTAGTACTTTAAACTGATGAAAAAAAAAATAATAAAATAAACCAATAATAAACGGTAATAAGAAAAGTAAAACTAAGTGAAGTTTCATTCCGGAATTATGAATTGACTGGCTATCAATTGTGTTGGAAAAGCCTCACAGATGATGTTAATCGCGTCGTGGTTATCTTTTCCCACAATCAATTTCCACATCCATTAACAGCTACCGAAGTGCAGACATGGGTCCTATGACAACCAAGTCCTTGCTGAGGGAGAAACGAAAGGGTTTAAAAAAAACATACCTAATAAATTTTTGAGCAAGCTCGGGTTATTAACGAACCCAGCGTTATTTAGAAACGCCACAACTAAAATGGAAAAAATCCAAGAGATAAAAATTGACTGGATCACTAAATCTATGACACCGTGTTGCAGTGCCCATGTGACACATCCCTCCAGTGCGATGATATGATAAGTCATAAATCCATCCTTTCGGACAACGGCGTCCCGTAGGTACAACACATCTATGGAATCATGACACACCTCTGAAAGTTTGTCTTCCAATTAAGGTTGTCACAAGACTAACAACACGCCCGTCAAAGATATAGGCCTTAACAAAAAAACAAAATTCACGGTAAGCATTTTTTAACAGGAAAGCGAAAACCTCCAAAAATTCCGTCATGGGAATACTATTGCAAGATATTGTATGAAAATAAACACAGTAAAACTAGAATAAGATAATTATTTAACGTGACCAAGAAAAAAATATATGTGTGCATGTATAATACTATAGAGAACATAATAATGAAGATAAAACTAAACAAGGCATGGCCTTTCCCCCCCTTTCCTCCAATCGGAAAGTTTGGAAGGAAGAAACCCACCAAGACGGAACCAAATGCTAACAAATTAGCGATAGCACACATAACAACAAAAACTAGAAGAAATTATTAAATTATATATTTTTAATCAATCTGAATCTAAACGTGCCGCGATAAGCAACTAAATTATCAGATGTGGAGTTGTAAACCACAATTAGATAGGTGTCTCGAAAAAAGTTTTGTCATCAACTGAGGTAAACAAATATGCTAGAATAAAATACTATAGTATGTATCAGTCAGTACACAGGTAAAACTAAATATTTCGTTAATTTTCGTACAAAACGACAATGTGTTCTCGTATCATAACAAAAGAAAAGCAAAATAAAGCGTATATTGAGAACAAAAGCGCTACCAAGCAAAAAACATACTTTCTCAATATACACACGATAAGGGATTGCTACAAAATAAACTGAATCCAAAATTTGCCAAAGCAAGGATTTCAGAAAATGTTTGAGCGTAATGGTTGTTCCAAAATATCTGCTGGATTATAAAGGTGCATGAAGCAAGAAAATTCCAGAAAATTTGAAACATTCACGGAAGATTGTTCTCGAAAGAACATCGTTTTTGGCATTTCAAAAACCCAAAAACAAAAAGATACGATAAAACACAAACATAACACAAGAACTGTATTATGGACAACGTCTAAAAAATACTAATAAATATGTACTTACGATACAAAATCAAGAGATAACAAAAGAGCATATAGAAGGTAACGGTATTACTGTTTACCACAAAAATATCGTATAGAGGTTCTATGACATATACGAGGACCTTAGTTCCAGATAAATAATAGATACAAAATGTTTTTATCTTGAAACAAAAGAAAAATAAAAATAGTCACGTTAATATAATTACTTAATAAGTTATATAAAAAAAATACGATAGAACTCTAAATTAATCAGAATCACTATTAGATCTAAGTCGCAAATTATAATCATTATTAGACAAATCTAAATTATCAGAAAGTTGAATAGAAGGTTCATCATCAGGAAGATTTTCATCTACATCAATAAATTGGTTCTTTAAATCTGTAACATGCCAGTTACCTAAATCATTACCAGATAGATCTTTTAAATTGTAAACTAATTTAGAAATAACTTTGTTGACAACACAAGGTATATATTTAGGAGCAAATTTAGCTGCAAAATTATTAGATTTGGACGAAAGAACATAATTCTTTTTCCATAACCTGTCACCAACATGAAATTGCAAATCTCTCTTTCTCAAATTGTAATGTTTTGCATTTTTTTCGTATGCGTTTTTTAACTTTTTCCGAATATCTACAAAAAGTTTAGGAAGGGTTTGAACATCGTTAACCAATTGCAATTTATCTCTGTAACGAGTTATTTTTTTTTGAGCACGGAATAGAGTTTTTTTTTTTCATTTTGCCGTAACGTTTTTTTTATATTTTATATTGGGTTTCATATAACTCGTTACATACTTTACCGCCTTTTCTGTTACCGTATTTATTTGTTTCTCTTTATATATAAGTAGTTATATGATATATTTTTTTTTTTTTTTTTTTTATTAGTCCGGAGGTACGCAAATTCGAATTCTACCTTAAAACTTTAGTCGTTTCCGATGTTCAAATTTTTTAAAACCGTAGGGACATTCGGTATATATGAACTTTAATTAATTCAGAAAGACAATTAGTATATATGAAACTTTTTGCTGAAAAATTTAATTTAACAACCGATAGTGCCGAAATGGGAGTAGGAACGAGGATATAAATTTGAAAACAATTGATAGAACGCTCTCTGATCTGTGCTTCTTAAAACCGAAAAAGTAAAAGTTAAGTTGTTGAGTGCCCGTAAGCAGTTATCCAGTAAACCGTATTTGTGAACTCTAAGAAATAGTTTTGAAGGTAATATAGTTTTGATAATAATACTATACGAAGACTTTCCGTACCGCCGATTGATATTCCGTAAATATTTTATTGTTTTGATTTTTCTTTATGACCAGGGTTTTTTTATGCATAGAGATAAAATTATTTTGTGATTATTTCTGGCTACAAAATTTAGATTGTTCGTTGAAATAAATATACAGTTTCCGATAAGAGTATATTCGAAAACTTTCCGTAACGCCGATTTAATATTAAGTTTTGTAGATATTTTCTTTGAAAATTTTAATACCAGTTCTTATACCGAGGTATGTTGAGTGACAAGTTTTTTTATTGTTTCTTTCTTTATTTTAAATAAAGATTTGTAGTTGAAGTATAGTTGGCTTTAATTTCTTTTTACAGCGTTTAACAGTAATTAGTAATTGATTGAATTACTATAATCCGGCTCTCTGGTGGCTTTATGATTTTAGTTGCTGCAGTTTTTATACATAGGTAATTAAAACTGGTAGGGTTGGTGATATATTTTAATTTTATTCTGGCCTTGATATTTTTACTCTGTGCGTCGATAATTAGGTACCTTTTAAACTCGTGAAATTTATTACAGGAATAATAGTATATAATATTTTTTTTTCTTTCGTATTTCTTTTAAATCCAATGGTTTTTTCGAACTTGGAAGAGGCTTAGCCACAACTTGTTCGATTAACCGGCAGATTTAAGTCGTTCTTACGTCGTACCGTGTACCAGTTTATTCCTTTCTGTTTCTGAATAATTTTTTTTTATTATTTCTTTTGAATCCAAAGCGTTTTTCGAACTTGGAAGAGGCTTAGCCACAACTTGTTCGATTAACCGGCAGATTCAAACCGTTCTTTCATTTTGCCGTGGACCATTTTGTTTCCTTGATTACCTAAATATTTTATTTATTGTTTCTTTTGAATCCAAAGCGTTTTTCGAACTTGGAAGAGGCTTAGCCACAACTTGTTCGATTAACCGGCAGATTCAAACCGTTCTTTCATTTTACCGTGGACCATTTCGTTTCCTTGATTGCCTAAAGATTTTAGTTATTGTTTTTTTTTTGAATCCAAAGCGTTTTTCGAACTTGGAAGAGGCTTAGCCACAACTTGTTCGATTAACCGGCAGATTCAAACCGTTCTTTCATTTTACCGTGGACCATTTTGCTTCCTTGATTACCTAAATATTACATTTATTGTTTCTTTTAAATCTAAAGCGTTTCTCGGACTTGGAAGAGGCTTAGCCACAACTCGTTCGATTAACCGACAGATTTAAATCTTTCTTATATAGTCCAGTGGACTAATTCAATTTTTTTTTCCGTGCCTAAATATTATTATTTGTATTTCTTGTGAATCCGAAGGGTCTCTCGAACTTGGAAGAGGCTTAGCCACAACTTGTTCGATTGCCTGGCCGATTTAATTGTTTTCGCCGTCTCGTGTGCAATAGATATTGACTTTACACTGGTTTTCTGTATTTCCTTTGAATCCTAAGGGTTCCTTGAACTTGGAAGAGGCTTAGCCACAACTTGTTCGAGTACCCGGCAGATTTAGAAAGTTCTTCCACCGTCTCACGAATCCATACCCTATCTCACTGTCTAAATAGGAAATTCCCGTGTCTCATTTGGATCCGAAGGGTTTCTTGAACTTGGAAGAGGCTTAGCCACAACTCGTTCAGTTACCTGGCAGATTTAAGCTATATTTGACGATTCTGACCAGCTCTGATTGTTACGTCCGTTAAATCCCCGGTATAAGTAATAAATACCTTATTTTCTTTCCTCCGTTATTTTGCGTGTCCCTATATATTTTTGAATTAAATCAACCACAGAGTATTAATAAACAAAAGGTTTGAAGTGCTGTTATATTCGTTGGCTACCGTAACTTAAGTACTTGAGTACCGATATTCGGCTTGTCCGAATTGTATACAATCCGTTAAAGTAAAATTCAACCAGACCCCTGGAATTCGCCGTAACCTCCATCTGAGGCTATCTGGAACTCTTGACGCTAAGTGTCAAGGGGCCGTGGAGCAAACCACGATAAAAATCTGGCGCCCGAGCTTTAAACCGTAAATTAGCAACAAGGGTGTCCATAGTGACGTGTTCGGGTGGTAGCAACCACGTGTACGAGGGAAACGCGTTACAAAATGGCGCCCGAGCAGGGACCCGTTTATTGATTGAACAGAGACCATTTTGATTTTTTTTTTGATTGCTCATTTGAGCAGGGACCTGATTGTTGATTAAACAGGGACCGTTAGATTCCGTTTTAGATTGTTTTTTTCTCCGCATTGCTAAGTAGAGCAGAGACTGTTATTTCGTTAAGGTTTTTTTTGTATCGAGTATATTTGGGAAGCGTATTGTTGCTGGACCATTTATACTTTCTTTTATTTACTGGGTTATTTGCAGCCGAATGGTTGATTTGAACCAGGTACCGTTATTCCCTTTTGATTTACTATTTTTCCGTACTGTTTATTTGAAAAGTGGCCGTTCTACTGGTGCTATATTTGTTTTTTTTTCTTTTTCTTTCCGCCATTGTTGATTTGTTATTGAAGAAGGAAGCCGGAGGAGCTTGAGGAGAGTAAAAGACTAATGTCAAGAAGGAACTCGGACGATATTGGCTTGCCCGATTTGTTCGATCAGGACGAAACTAAAAAATCCGAATCCGTTCCGACAGTACCGACCGTCATTTCAGTGGAGGAAGGCTCAGACCATCGAGTAAGTTGGGTATATTTACTGAGAAACGAGGGACTGAATACCGAGCTAGCAAAGAGAAATTTATCAGTTGCTGGAACCGTTCCGGAGAAACGAAGGAGACTGGTACGATTTTTAAGGCGAGAAAATATTTCTCCTCAACCCGTTTCTGACCGATCTGATACCGTAACCGTTCCGACCGTCATGGCCATCCCACCGATAAATGTGAATGATTGGAAAGTATCTTTTGGAAACCGGGGAGACCCGGCCGCATTTATAGAAAGAATTGAAGAAATATGCACAGCAAAGAATGTTCCGAAAGATAATTTGCTTCCGGTGTTACCCGAATTACTGTCCGGTGAACCCGCTCTTTGGTACCGGAATAACCGAAGCAGATACTCTAACTGGGAAGACTTTGAAACCGATTTTCGCATTTTCTTCTACCCTGTTAATTATGAAGAGGAATTAGAAGCAGAAATAAGCCGTCGTCTGCAAAGAAGGAATGAGTCCGCCGCAACATATATAACCGAGCTACAAACTCTGATGCGATGCCATGGTAAGCTAACTCCCGCACAACAGTTGGCTTGGCTGTACCGCAATCTGTTGCCGGAATACCGTCTGCAAGTCCGAAAAGGGGACTTTGATGATTTTTCCACATTTTGTCAGGTGGTAAGGGAATATGAGCTCCTCAGGAAGGAACTCCAAAATGTACCCAGCCACAGTGGACCGAATCGTGGACCAGTCAGACCGCAGCCGTTGAGTACACCACGATATGGACCTTCCCATAACTCAGCTCCTGGCCCATCCAGAGAGCCCATCGCCGGTCGAAATCAACCGTCACCGACTGACACTCTTCGTCGTCCGCCGTCCGACGCCACTCCTCAAGCATCTGGATCATCTTCACGTCCGATCACTTGTTTCCGTTGTGGTGAATCCGGCCACTACCGGAATAATTGTCAAAACCCGCCGAAGATATTCTGTTCCCGTTGCAATAAGGAAGGAGTATTTTCCAGAGACTGTTCCTGCAAGAGGCAGGAAAACTAATCCGAAGTTGTACCGAAGAGAGGCCGACAAAGCTTCCGCAAATCTTTGCCTCTCATACCGAACCGCCGGCAGAAATGAACGACCCCCGACCGCACATAGACGTTGAAATTGGAAATCAGAAATTTCAAGCATTGTTAGATACCGGAGCAGCGAAGTCATATATTGGTGATCAAATAGCTAAGACATTTTCCCAAAAGAAGCAAACTACCGCCCGTCAAGCAACGAAGGCCCGTTTGGCTAATGGAAATTTAGTCTCCATCACCGACATATATGAATTGAACTGGAAGATCAATGACGTCAATATGGAGGGTTCGTTAGAGCATTTCCCCGGATTAATAACCGACATTGTTCTGGGACATGATATCCTACAGAAGTATAATTTCCGGCTGGAGTTAGGAACCGGAGAAATTTACGTAAATGATAAATTAGTGAAGCGTTCACAACTGGCCAGTCCTGTTGGGATATTGGAGGCCGTGAACCCGCCTAGGAAAGAAATCGGTGCTGCTGTACCGATAATATGCAAAGAAGATACCAACCATCTTGTTACTGAACACCGCCGTTCTGGAAATCTGTCTGTTCCCAAAGTATCTGCGTCTTCCCGGGTCTTAGAGGTTGACAAAGAAGAATTTGTTTCCGAAGTCTCTGCGTCTCCTGACAAAGAGCAGTCCGTTCTTGAAGTATCTGCGTCTTCCCTGGGGTTAGGGGTCGACAAGGAGCAACCTGTTTCCGAAGTCACTGCGTCTTCCCTGGAGTTAGGGGTCGACAAGGAGCAACCTGTTCCCGAAGTCTCTGCGTCCTCCCTGGAGTTAGGGGTCGACAAGGAGCAATCCGTTGTTGAAATTTCTGAATTTTCCCCGGTGTTGTTAGGGGTTTATGAAGAAAAATCTTGTGTTGAGGTCTCCGAGTCTTCCCTGGTGTTAGGGGTTGACAAAGAGCAAGCCGTTCTTGAAGTCTCTGCGTCTTCCCTGGAGTTAGGGGTCGACAAGGAGCAACCTGTTTCCGAAGTCTCTGCGTCTTCCCTGGGGTTAGGGGTTGACAAGGAGCAAACCGTTTTTGTAACATCTGCGTTCTCCCTGGAAGATTTAGGGGATGACGAAAAGTATGTTTGTATAGGCTGTCCGTTGGAAACCATAGTTCCGCTTACCGAAAGTAATTTATCAAAAGAACAGACAGACAGATTAAACACCTTCCTAGACCAAGAGTTACCGAAATTTGAATCCTTACGAGGTCCGACGACACTAGTTGAGCATGAAATCCGATTGCTGCAAACCCGTCCGATTAAACAAAGATACCGACCCCAGAATCCGAAAATGCAGGAAATCTGCAATACTGAAATAGACGCCATGTTGGCAGAGGGAGTGATCGAACCTTCTACAAGTCCGTGGAGTTCTCCAATAGTAATTGTAAAGAAGAAAGATGGGAAAAACCGTTTTTGTATCGATTTCCGAAAAGTTAACGAGGTAACAATGAAGGATGCTTATCCTCTCCCGTTTATTAATGCTATACTGGATAAACTGCGGAAAGCCAAGTATATTTCCAGTTTGGATTTGAAGAGTGGATATTGGCAGGTTCCGTTAACGCCCGAAAGTAAACCCATTACCGCATTCACCGCACCGGGACGTGGATTGTTTCAATTCACGGTTCTTCCGTTTGGTTTACATTCCGCACCTGCTACCTTCCAGAGACTGGTTGATAGATTAATAGGTCCAGATCTAGATCCATACGCTTTTGCGTATCTGGATGACATTATCGTTCTGGGGGAAACGTTCGATCAACACCTGGGAAATCTGTCCGAAGTGTTCCGCCGACTACGAGGGGCACAGCTAAAACTCAATCCGGAGAAGTGTCATTTCTGTCTACCGTCCATGAAATACTTAGGCCATGTAATTACTGGAGATGGAATCCGTACCGATCCAGAAAAGGTCGAGAGTATAATAAAATTTACAGCACCAAGAAATATCCGAGAACTGAGAAGATTCTTGGGAGTTGCCTCCTGGTATAGAAGATTTGTGCCTTCCTTTTCAGAAAAGGTAGCTCCGCTAACGAAATTACTCCGCAAATCCCAGCGATGGAAGTGGGCTGAAGAACAAGAAGCCGCTTTCGCTAAAATCAAAACCTGTCTGTCGGAAGCACCTGTTTTAAGCTGTCCGGATTTTACCGTACCGTTCACTCTGCAGACCGATGCCTCCGAATATGGTTTGGGAATAGCCCTTACCCAACAGAAAGATGGCCACGAGCACGTGGTAGCGTATGCAAGTCGCACCCTGAGTCCTACCGAGAAAAACTATTCCGTCACCGAGAAAGAGTGTCTTGCCATTGTCTGGGGAATTGAAAAGATGCGTCCTTATTTAGAGGGCTACCATTTCACGGTTGTTACCGATCATCAATCCCTTAGATGGCTGCATTCCATATCTAGTCCGTCCGGACGTCTAGCGAGGTGGAGTATTTTTCTACAACAGTATGATTTCGAGATACAGTACCGTAAAGGGGCTCTGAACCGTGTGGCTGATGCTTTGTCCAGAAATCCGCTACCAATGACCGCCGAGACCGATCCACCGTCGGCACTCTGTCTGACCGATGTAACCGCCGAATGTTCGTGGTACCGGAACAGGAAAGAAAAGGTCCTGAAGGATCCAGAGAAGTTTCCGGACTACTGCATAAAGGAAGACCGTCTATACCGTCATTTCTGGGACATCAACGATTTCAGGGAACCAGAAATGTCCGATCCATGGAAACTGTGCATAGCAAAACCCGACCGAATCCGAATCCTTCAAGAAAACCATGATGCTCCAAACGCCGGACATCTAGGGATTGCTAAAACCATCACCCGGATTGCAAAGCTATACTATTGGCCAGGAATGTTCAGAGACATCACCAAGTACGTAAGGAGATTTCTGCAATGTCAACAGTACAAACCGTCACATCAAAAACCCCCAGAGACCGGCATGCCGTGCAAGAAGATGGAACCTAGAAAGTTCACCACCCTAATGGATGATCTCTGCTGGAGATGTGGAACAACAGGTCACCGCCGTGAGACCTGCAGCCGACCGTATGTTTTATTTTGTTCCCGTTGCGGACAAGTTGGCCTGATGTCCAGGGAATGCCCCTGTGGCCAAACACCACCCCGTACCCAATCGATGGCGGTCCAAGTTCACCTGGCCGCTAAGGACAACCAACCCCGACGAACGCAGGACGCCGCCGTACAATGCAGCATCGGCCCTGAACATCCCCGAACCGCACTGGAAGTAGCCGGACGCCACGCCAGGTCATATCGCCGGCAGTCAACCCGGGGAAGAGGACCTCGCCTTCCGGGCCAACCCAACCGATGCCAACGTTCCCGATCGTAAGGAACTCCAAAAATTTCAGTTTTGTCATTTCAGTTTTTCCATTTCATTTTCTTTATTATTATTAGATATTGGGAGAGTTATTTGCTTACAATTATGTTAAAAAAAAAATGGAATGAAACGAAAGTTGTGTTTCGTCCATTCATTTTTTTTTTCTCGAAGAAAGGGGGGTGTGTAACGAGTTATTTTTTTTTGAGCACGGAATAGAGTTTTTTTTTTCATTTTGCCGTAACGTTTTTTTTATATTTTATATTGGGTTTCATATAACTCGTTACATACTTTACCGCCTTTTCTGTTACCGTATTTATTTGTTTCTCTTTATATATAAGTAGTTATATAATGTATTTTTTTTTTTTTTTTTTTTATTAGTCCGGAGGTACGCAAATTCGAATTCTACCTTAAAACTTTAGTCGTTTCCGATGTTCAAATTTTTTAAAACCGTAGGGACATTCGGTATATATGAACTTTAATTAATTCAGAAAGACAATTAGTATATATGAAACTTTTTGCTGAAAAATTTAATTTAACAACCGATAGTGCCGAAATGGGAGTAGGAACGAGGATATAAATTTGAAAACAATTGATAGAACGCTCTCTGATCTGTGCTTCTTAAAACCGAAAAAGTAAAAGTTAAGTTGTTGAGTGCCCGTAAGCAGTTATCCAGTAAACCGTATTTGTGAACTCTAAGAAATAGTTTTGAAGGTAATATAGTTTTGATAATAATACTATACGAAGACTTTCCGTACCGCCGATTGATATTCCGTAAATATTTTATTGTTTTGATTTTTCTTTATGACCAGGGTTTTTTTATGCATAGAGATAAAATTATTTTGTGATTATTTCTGGCTACAAAATTTAGATTGTTCGTTGAAATAAATATACAGTTTCCGATAAGAGTATATTCGAAAACTTTCCGTTACGCCGATTTAATATTAAGTTTTGTAGATATTTTCTTTGAAAATTTTAATACCAGTTCTTATACCGAGGTATGTTGAGTGACAAGTTTTTTTATTGTTTCTTTCTTTATTTTAAATAAAGATTTGTAGTTGAAGTATAGTTGGCTTTAATTTCTTTTTACAGCGTTTAACAGTAATTAGTAATTGATTGAATTACTATAATCCGGCTCTCTGGTGGCTTTATGATTTTAGTTGCTGCAGTTTTTATACATAGGTAATTAAAACTGGTAGGGTTGGTGATATATTTTAATTTTATTCTGGCCTTGATATTTTTACTCTGTGCGTCGATAATTAGGTACCTTTTAAACTCGTGAAATTTATTACAGGAATAATAGTATATAATATTTTTTTTTCTTTCGTATTTCTTTTAAATCCAATGGTTTTTTCGAACTTGGAAGAGGCTTAGCCACAACTTGTTCGATTAACCGGCAGATTTAAGTCGTTCTTACGTCGTACCGTGTACCAGTTTATTCCTTTCTGTTTCTGAATAATTTTTTTTTTATTATTTCTTTTGAATCCAAAGCGTTTTTCGAACTTGGAAGAGGCTTAGCCACAACTTGTTCGATTAACCGGCAGATTCAAACCGTTCTTTCATTTTGCCGTGGACCATTTTGTTTCCTTGATTACCTAAATATTTTATTTATTGTTTCTTTTAAATTGTAACCTCTTGTTTTACACCAGAATAACCATACCCAACATTTACTGGTTTCTCGACATACCAGACCAAGTACGAGGTTATGAATAGAAATGTGTTTTTGGGCTCTCGGCTAGACCACAGTGGAGATGGGGTGGATCGTTTAAAAGTTTTGACAAAAATACAAGGGCGCCAGTTAAATTGTCCCGAAGCCCTATACAGATAATCTATTAGCTCCCAACTTAACAAAAAGCTAACATTTGAACATAACTCCTGTACTTAACCCTAGATTACAATGAAACGCTTAATATTATCGATTAATCCAACTATATTACTAAGATATATACTTAAGTGAGTATAACAAAAACGGTCGCATAGACACAAGGCAAAGGAAAATTTGACTATACCTACAAACAACCAAAAAGGTACCTGCTAGTGAGGTAGAAATTCTAGTCTGAAATTATTAATTAATATAAAAATAAATCAGTGGTCAGCAAGACCACCTTGCCGACTACTACTCATATATATTAACTATAATCAAATGGGCGAATATATTATCAGTTATTTTCTGAAAATGCGGTTACCTAAAGGTGTAAATAATAGTAAAATCAATGCCAGTTAGTTTAACCATCAAATGACCGTTCGTTGCGATGAGCTCATGCGCGTTCCGATCTCATATACCTCCTTAATTAGAACTTGACCCTTTAGTTTTCCGCTTACATAAATAGGTATATTAAAAAGGCAAGATTGACTAATCGACGTACGTATTTGTTTTTCTATTAGTAAATTGCAACTAGCCTATCACTTAAAATAAGTCTGTCATGTAAAGTCTTACGCACAAACTGTTTTACCTTTAACTCGATTATTAATAACTTATATGTATAAAGTTTTGTTTAAATAATAATTATAGCAACTCTCAAAATCTTAAGTCCTATAAAACCTGTGTTTTCTTCTCCTTAGCAGTTTTGCTTTACGTCTACGAAGCACAGCACAAGGGTCATCCCCATCCTCTCCATACCTCGATCAGCAAGACAACTTAAACCGGAATAGAAAAACCCTAAAATACACAACACAGCGTTTACACCATGACAAAACAATTCATATAACGCTCGAATATGTATCGAGTGCACATGAAATTGGGATTAAACATAAAAAAAAATTGTTGATCGTTATGTTTTAGTCCAGAAGAATAAAGAAAATTGAATAAATTAATTTGAATTCTCAAGATAATACATCCGTTAAGCAAAAATTATACTTGAAGATAACAGACAACATTTTCATTATTTCAATTATTTTAAGTAACCATATGTCAAGAAAATAATATAATTTATTTAATCAATAAGGCCACAAAATAATTCGTTATAAAGTGAATAAAGTATTTGTACAAATCCGAATGATTTAATCCGACTAATAATCTGGTCAAGACATTCGATAAGAGTTTATTCTATTAAATTAAATGAGAAAAGCTGAAACTCAAAAAAATAAACTACCAAAAATGTTGTTTTCCCTGACTCTCACATTAGCTGATAATGCTTTGGACAGAAAATAAATAATTCTATTCATGAACTGTAGAGTTGGGAATCAACTTTCCAAAAGTAACGTCAAACTAAAATTACAAAACTAGTTGGAATTCTTACCCCAATATTTCCGGGGGTTTTTCGTCTAACAGGTGGTGATAGCAAGTATGATGTAAGGTTCTACCAACTAAGGCAGTGCTGCGAAGACTTACTCTCAGTATAATCAGGATTTATGGCCAGACAATTTTCTTGAGAGATATCGGACAGTTTTTAATAGCTAGAAATATACGCCCTGCATTAATATTTAATGTTCTTATATGAGAATGGTATTAACTTATACAAAGCTAATGATTAACAAAAAAACTTACTGATAACAACTTATCTTAGAAATATTACGTTTAAAATCTCTAACTAAATGGTGAAAATAAATAGGAAAATCCTGCTACTTTAGAATTAATTAAATGAATATATTTTTACAATAAAAATACCACCTACCTAACAATATATTAAGAAGCCACTAGCAACCCATGCACGTGGAGTGTCGTGTTATCCTTCATTAGAAGAAAAATTACGGAAATACAACATATAGACCAGAAATAACTACACCAGTATACTCCTCCTTGAGTCCGTAATTTAAGTAGACTTCCAAAAATGAATCCCTCTGCAGGATGACTTAAATAAATCAAATTCTTTTACGGAAGTTGACACTCTTTTTTTTCACATCGGTCACACTGTTCAACTAAACCACCAAAATGGCTCTTAGAGGAAGGTCCTCCGCGCAACTTTGGAATTCGTTTCGACGCAGAACCAACCCATACAAGTATACTAATTACTATAGGTACCGGTTTAATCGACCAAAATCGCTGATAACAATATCTATGTAATTAACAATCGTTTCAAATTGAAATCTACCTATCCCCATATATACAAATAATAGCGTCAAGCTCGACTATAGAGGTGTCAGTATCCTATAGTTACTGTGGGACCGTTACAAAATCTAAAGCGTTTCTCGGACTTGGAAGAGGCTTAGCCACAACTCGTTCGATTAACCGGCAGATTTAAATCTTTCTTATATAGTCCAGTGGACTAATTCAATTTTTTTTTCCGTGCCTAAATATTATTATTTGTATTTCTTGTGAATCCGAAGGGTCTCTCGAACTTGGAAGAGGCTTAGCCACAACTTGTTCGATTGCCTGGCCGATTTAATTGTTTTCGCCGTCTCGTGTGCAATAGATATTGACTTTACACTGGTTTTCTGTATTTCCTTTGAATCCTAAGGGTTCCTTGAACTTGGAAGAGGCTTAGCCACAACTTGTTCGAGTACCCGGCAGATTTAGAAAGTTCTTCCACCGTCTCACGAATCCATACCCTATCTCACTGTCTAAATAGGAAATTCCCGTGTCTCATTTGGATCCGAAGGGTTTCTTGAACTTGGAAGAGGCTTAGCCACAACTCGTTCAGTTACCTGGCAGATTTAAGCTATATTTGACGATTCTGACCCGCTCTGATTGTTACGTCCGTTAAATCCCCGGTATAAGTAATAAATACCTTATTTTCTTTCCTCCGTTATTTTGCGTGTCCCTATATATTTTTGAATTAAATCAACCACAGAGTATTAATAAACAAAAGGTTTGAAGTGCTGTTATATTCGTTGGCTACCGTAACTTAAGTACTTGAGTACCGATATTCGGCTTGTCCGAATTGTATACAATCCGTTAAAGTAAAATTCAACCAGACCCCTGGAATTCGCCGTAACCTCCATCTGAGGCTATCTGGAACTCTTGACGCTAAGTGTCAAGGGGCCGTGGAGCAAACCACGATAAAAATCTGGCGCCCGAGCTTTAAACCGTAAATTAGCAACAAGGGTGTCCATAGTGACGTGTTCGGGTGGTAGCAACCACGTGTACGAGGGAAACGCGTTACATCTCCAGTATTAATTATGTTATTCGCGTTTTCGGAAATTGCACCATAAAAATCTCCACTTAACGGAACGTTTCGAGCAAAATTTAGAAAAGCTGGGGAGTAACCCGTAACGTCATGTTTCGCGGTTCTGATTGCTTGTGCAACTCTGTGTAGCGAATTATCCCAGTTATTATGAGCCGAATTCTCATGAATATAACATCTTAAAGCTGTAACAATTGTTTTGTTAGTTCGTTCTGTGTGATTTGCTTGGGGATGATAACGAGCGTTATAAAATATTTTTTGCACCTTATATTGCGACATTAAATTCTTAAAAAGAAAGGACGTAAAAACAGTACCATTGTCAACAGAAAAAATTTGTGGAACACCAAAAACAAGAAAAACTTGGTTTTCTATAAATTTCACAATGCCCTTAGCAGTTGCGTGTTGCATTGGATGAACAAGACAAAATTTTGTGAACCAATCGGTAATTACTAAGACAAATCTGTTACCAGATTTTGATTTGGGATAAGGACCTATCAAATCAGCAGAAATCCATTGCCATGGAAAATTTATATCTTTATACTGACCCATAACACCAGCTGTAGGTAAGTTTTGTGTTTTACAAGAACCACATACTGAACATTTATTAATGTAGCGAGATACAGAACTTCTAAGTTTCGGCCAATAGTAAAGTTCGGAAATACGAGAAATAGTTTTAGATATTCCTAAATGGGCACTCAAATCATTATCATGAAATAATTTCAATAAGTCAATTCTATTAGGGGTAGGAACAACAATTTTCCAATTAGATAAATTACTAGAAATTGGATTTGACGAAAAAACATGTTTGTATAAAACATTATTGTCAACCTTAAATGTAGGATATAAATCAGGATTATTGGTGACCTTCTGAATCATAGAACTGTACCAAGCATCTGGCTTGAAAGTATTTACGTCGATAATAGAAATTTCTGAGAAAGAACGCGATAAAGCATCACTTACCACCATAGTGATTCCTTTTCTGTGCTTAATTTCAAAATCAAACTGAGAAAGCCTAAGAGAAAGACGAGCTAAGCGACCTGAGGGATTCGAAAGTTTCGATAGATATTGCAACGATGAGTGATCTGTCTCAAGAGTAAAATGGGTACCTTCAACATAACCTCGGAACTTTTCAACACCAAAAATAACTCCTAAAAGTTCTTTTTCTGTTGTGCTATATTTTCTTTCAGTTTTATTTAAAGTACGACTTGCATAAGCAATTGGATGTTCGATACCATCACAATCTTGATAAAGGATTGCTCCAAGACCAGTTTCACTAGCATCAGTTTGAATAATAAAAGGTTTAGAAAAGTCGGGGCTTGCAAGAATAGGACTAGAAGTGAGACGTTTTTTAACTTCAATAAAGGCATTTTCGGCTTCGGCAGTCCAAGAAATGGATTGACCTTTTTTCCTGCCATGAAGAAGATCAGTGATTGGGGAACAAATGGTAGAGAAATCTTTAATAAAACGACGATACCAACCAATAAGACCTATGAGACGTTTTATCTCTGTAGTATTTTTTGGGGCGGAATAATTCAAAATAGCAGAGACTTTCTCGTCATCTGTACGTAAACCATTTTTATCAACAACAAAACCTAAAAATTTAAGGGAATCACGACAAAATTCACATTTTTTAAGATTGACAGTAAGATTGGCTGTTTTCAACCTAAGATACAATTTGTTTAGAGTTTCCATATGTAACTCAAAAGAAGGGGAAGCGATGATAATGTCATCTAAATAACAAAAACAATACGGTCGAAGGGAAGGATCTATAACCATGTCCATTAGACGAGCCATAGTTTTGGGAGCATTGATTAGACCATAAGGAGTAGTAACGAATTCAAAAAGTCCTACATCGTATACAGCGAAAGCTGTTTTCGGGCGAGAAGATTCAGACAAAGGTATTTGTAGAAAAGCCTTTTTTAAATCAATAGACGTCAGAAATTTTGCGTCTCGGAGTTTACTAAGAATAATATCAACTTGCGCCATAGGATACGAATCTGAAACAGTAACCTTATTCAATTTCCGACCATCAAAACATACACGACATTCTCCGGACTTCTTAGGGACAATCCAGAGAAGTGAACACCAAGGGGAGTTCGAAGGTTGAATAACTTTGAGATTTAACATTTCTTCCACTTCTTTCACAAGAAGTTTTTGCATAGCCGGAGACAAGGGATATTGACGCTGCACAATTGGCTTTGCATTACCAGTATCGATATTGTGCTCTATTAAATTAGTTCGACCACTTCGGTCTGAAGGAGCAAGTGAAGCAAACAAATTGATTACCTTGTCTAGTTCATCTTTTTCAAAAGAGGTGAGACTAGAAACGGATTGAATTGTGTTAATGACACAAGTAGAGGACAAAAGAGAATACGACAAATTATGACAATTAATGTCTATCTTACATAGACTCAAAAAATCCATACCCAAAATAAGAGAATGATTAATAGAAGGTATAATTGAAATTTTAATTGTTTTAGTGACATTATTCACGGTAACGGGAACAGTGATAAAACCCATAAATTGCTGTGGAACGCCATCAGCAGTAGTGATACTTATTGAAGCATCATATTCGATAGGTACATGAAGAGAATTAATAAGTGAAAACCCTTGGTTTCCAATAACACTAGAATTGCTTCCAGTATCAACCATAGCTAAAACTTCAGTATCTAAAATTTTGACAATCATATAAGGACGATTATCATAAATTCATAAGGTTTCTTCACAAACAAAGGACAAACATCGGTAGAAATAGAATTGACATTATTTTCACATAAAATATTTACCGCAGGCGTCGGTAAACCATGTAAGACAGATAAAACAGGTAAATTAACATTAGAATCATCTTGTGCTTCCTTAGATATTTCAACATCCTGTACAGAATTGACAAGTGAAACGGTACGAGAACATAATTGTTTGCCAAGATTTTCAGAACGGTAAGAAGTAACAGAAGATAAAAAATCTTTGACAAAACTAAGATAAGCTTGCCATTCGGTAGCAGTAGGTGAAAAACATGAAATTATTTTCGACTTGTTGATGGTTTGTGTTTTTGATTTTCTGACTTTACTTCTGAAGTAATTTGCACATGACTGGAATCTGTTGTCAGATCTACAGGACCAGTCCGAACCTCGTTTTTTGGAATACAAGAACGACAATTGGGCTTTGTAGTGTTTTTAGCACCACAACCATAACAAAAGATTGACTTAGGAGAACGGCACTTAAAACTATGACCAGATCTGCCACAATTCCAACACACGGAAGAAGTTAAAGCAGAAACATTAACAGAAGATTTTCTGTTCGACGAAGATGTATGTGAAACATAAAGACAAGCTAGATCAGGTTCTAGTAATCGAGAATTATTGGAAGATGGTGGTCGATAACGATCAGACCAAACTCTAGATTCTTCAATTCTTTTACAAAGCTCAGTTAGTTCATCAACAGTGTTAGGAGTATGCAATGCCAATGCAGAAACAAAAAAAGGTGAAAGATTCCTACGAATCTTTGCAACGCGGGACTGCTTATCCACAACATTCGTTAGACGGTTAAAAAGACCTACCATAGAAGAAATATAAACTGTAACGGGTTCATTTGCACCCATGGTTCGATTTAAAATTTCTAACTCTAAATCTGTTTCATAACTATACGGAAGAAAATCTGCTTTCAGTTTTGCAACAATATCTGACCAAGAACTAAATTTGCCACGATTATTGAGATACCAGGTAAAAGCGCTGCCTCGGAATAACTCACAAGACTGTAGAAATAACTCATTATCCGAAATACCTCGTGATACTCTAAGTAATTCGACTTTTTCTAAAAAAAGATGAAGTGATTCATTTTTTCCAGAGAAAGAAACATTCCATTTATACACTGGATCGTGTCGAGAATGCGGTACTGTGGGAGAAGATAAAGATGAAGAAGATGCAAGGGGTACGTGATTACTGTGTGACTCTATACTATCTACAGAAATAATTGGAGTTGTCTTTGTGTCTAAATCAGATTCAAGTATAAGTACTTCTCTATCTAGAGACATTTTTATTTGTTCCTCATCATCGGAATCAACATTCATTCTATTTATCCTATTGGTCAAATGAATTAATCGTGAATTTATTCTTTGAAACACGGGTTCGCGTTTATTACCACTGAAATTGTTAATGACATCAGTCAAATCCTGAATAGTACTACGAATTTCAAAATGATCTTCCTGAAATGTGTAATTGTTTACCGGTAATGAAAAACTACGGTTTGCTTTCTCACGAGCTCATAAACCAGTAAGAACTTTGCGTTTTTCGTCAACTGTATCGGGTAAAGTAACACATCTAATTTTAATTTCATAAGAAAGTTCATGTACTTTCAAATGATTTGCCTGCATATTGATTTTATTTAAAAAAACCAATTAAAATGAAAAACTTGATAGCTAACAATAAAAAAATTTAAAAAAAAATTATCAAATTTATTGAAAATATTAGGAAAATGCTTTAAAATTACTAAGTCAAAGTTAAGAGTATCAAAAATTATTTAAAAAACGTTAAGAAAAGGCAGATTTGCAAATATTTGTACAAAATTGAGTAATATAGAAAAAAAAATGAATTATCAACCTTGCTTCTATAGTATTATAAAATTTCAAAGTATGTCAAGTCAGAAAATACTTCCAAAATATATAAAAGTTTGAAGAGATACAAAAAAATTTCAAGTTTGAAAAATATTCATACTATTGAAAAATTAAAAAAAGAGTAATCAAACAACCAACTATCTAAAGTGATCTTCAAAACATAATAAATAGTATGCACAATATGTAAAAATAGCAGTACCATGTACTAAAAATTATAAACCAAATATTTAATAAACCTGTTAAAATTTCTCCTCTACTGAAATAATTAACGTTATCGTAAAAAAACAACAATCAATATTTTAACACTTCAATTGAAGCAAAAGAGTGAAAATCGGTGAACCCAAAAAAAAAGTTAACTATAATTAACAAGAGGCAAAAGTACCTAAAAATGAAATAGAATAAAGAATACCAAAAGATACGGGGAGTAATCAAAAATAAGTTACCTGAGAAACTTATTTAAAAAGAAATCAACAAACTCTAATATTGATTAAACACACCAACTCAGCAAATAGCTAAAAACCATTTAATTGGGCGCCAATTTGTAACGTAAAAGTCCCAGGCTAGAGCACTCCACCTCAGGGAGTGGAATTCAGCACCAGTTAAACTATTTTATTCGCTATCACTGGGATGGGGTGTACAATTAATATTAAATTGGACGCCACCAGCTTTTTAATCAAACGAATGCAATAAAAAAACAGAAACAAAAGGTGGAAAGCTGGAAACACCTCGTAGAAATTAACGTTAAGTGACTTAAGAAAATATTACAAAATGAAGCTACTTATTCCCGAATACGTGTATCCAATTTAATAAATATTGAATAATCAATACAAAAATTGAAGATATTAAATATTTATTGGTTTATCCAAAAACTTGCATAAATTGAATACTCAAAAAAAACCAAACGAGTAGGATACCAAGTGTAATATAACACGCCAACTTCAAATCTTACACACGCTAAAGATAAGACGAAGGAACTTATCTTAGAGGGCTGGGATGTTGGGCAGCCCTGGCGACGATGATGACGATGGTGGCGATGGCTTAACAGGAGGTGTACCTCGGGAACAGGAAACTGGAACAGGAACTTGAATATCTTAAGTTTGCCTCTTAGATTTGCCTAACTTGCCGATAACTTGCCTAAAACTTGCCTAAAACTTGCCGGCTGCAGAGCTGCGGAAAAAAGAGAGAAAAAAAGGATAAGGAACTAGAAAAAACATTAGGGAAGGAACGAATAAATAAAACAGATCGGGTAAAAAGGAGCTTATGCTATAACGCATATAAAACCCGAACTCCACGTGTTAAAAAACAACTTAACAGTGATCTGTTTTATTCTATTCGTTTTGTTCCTCAAATATACAAAAAATGCAAATTAGCAAATAAGCAATAAACATAAATAAGCAGTAAGCACTACCCTAGAAAATAACCTAGGGAAAATACAATAATTAACTTACCAACCAGACGATAAAAATTTGTTCACCAACAATAAGTTTAAAAATATATTAGAATGTTGCCTCAGTGGCAGTTAGAGGAAAAAGAATCAGTTCGAATCGAAACTTGAAATTTCGAATATCTAAAGACAAAAATAGAAGGGGAATTTGATAAAAATTAATGTTTTATTTTGGAGCGACTAATGCGACAAGGAAACGGCATGTTTAGAAATTTAGTAGAAATTTGGGAGGAAGTGACTAATGAGCCACAAAAATTAACTAAATAAAATAGTTTCTCAAACGAAAAACGTAACAGGCTAAACAGCATGTTACAAACCACTACTATTGGATAGGAGAAGGAGGAAAAGAAAAAGAAGAAGAAATATACTTTCGCTGCGATGAATCCATGCCACCAAAATCGTAATGCACATGTGCAAAAATAATTACAAAATTCAATTTCTAAGTGTGTTTTTTTTATTGTAATGTCAGTCATAATAATAATAATAATAATAATAATAATAACGTTTATTTGCAAAAGAAAGGAAAAAGTTTACAATGTAGTAACACCAAAATACAAAAAATACAAAATATACAAATAAACATGAAAAGGACACAAAAGTATTTCAAATACTTGTTTGTGTTAAAATAATACAAGTTTTTTTTATACAGGGTGTTTTCAAATGACACTTACAACGTTTGCAGGTAGATACCTCTCATAAAACTGAACAAAATGATATAAGGAATGAGGGGTCCAGCTCATTTACTTTTCGAGATACGGGGTGTTGAAGTTATGAAAATTAAAATGTTTTCATTTGATAACTTTAGAATGGATGGATAAATTAATTTGACATTTGGCAGGTTGTTTTAAAATGTAAAAGGGCATATTTTGATGAAAAACAATTTTCAATTCTTGATCCAGTGGTGTACATTTAGAAAAATATGTCACCTTTCCCCTCCCATTTTTTACGCCACTGGCATTTGAAGCAATTTTTAATCAAATTTGTATTCCTCAATGGTTTTCACGTGAAAAACGCATAACCTTCACATATCAAAAGATGTATAGTTTTCAAGATATTTAATGTTTTCATGAAGTCTGCAAGGTCACTTTTGAATAATGAAATAAAAAAATATTTTTATTTTATTTTTTTTAATGACTACCAAACTAGTTATGGTTAGAATATGTAACAAAAACTATTCTGTGAAACAGCAATGCATCTAAAACATTGAGAAAAGATTGTTGAAAATACTTTGTCAAAATTGTGATTTTATTAACATAAGAATTAGATGACAATAAAAAATAAAATAGGTAGTTACAAATTTAAACAATATACATAATTTTTCACTAAGCAGCCAACAAATCACAAGAGATGTGTCCATTTACATTTAAACATAATCCGAAAAGTTTTCTCATTGAAAATCGCATACGCTGGAAAGACTGGCGACTACCGGAAATAATTTCTGTAGCTGCATGGATTCTTGCTATCAGCTCCTTATCTGTTTCTACTATTGTATCGTAAACAAGGGATTTCATGTAACCCCACAGAAAGTAGTCGATAGGATTTAAATCCGGTGACCTCGCAGGCCACATATTGGGTACACCTCGGCCTATCCAGTTGTTTCCGTATTGTTGGGTTATAAGTTGTCTGGCCGCTAAAGAATAATGAACGGATGCCCCAACGTGCTGAAACCATTTGTCCTAATATTTAATGGTACAACGTCGTTCAATAAATCAGGCAGGGTTTCTCTCAAAAAGTTACAATAAATAAGTTTGGAAAAGTATTTTCAACAGTCTTTTCTCAATGTTTTAGATGCATTGCTGTTTCACAGAATAGTTTTTGTTACATATTCTAACCATAACTAGTTTGGTAGTCATTAAAAAAAATGCAAGAAAAATATTTTTTTTTTCATTATTCAAAAGTGATCTTGCAGACTTCATGAAAACATTAAATATCTTGAAAACTATACATCTTTTGATATGTAAAGGTTATGCGTTTTTCACGTGAAAACCATTGAGGAATACAAATTTGAATAAAAACTGCTTCAAATGCCAGTGGCGTAAAAAATGGGAGGGAAAAGGTAACATATTTTTCTAAATGTACACCACTGGATCAAGAATTGAAAATTGTTTTTCCATCAAAATATGCCCTTTTACATTTTAAAACAACCTGCCAAATGTCAAATCAATTTATCCATCCATTTTAAAGTTATCAAATGAAAACATTTTATTTTTCATAACTTCAACACCCCATATCTCGAAAAGTAAATGAGCTGGACCCCTCATTCCTTATATCATTTTGTTTAGTTTTATGAGAGGTATCTACCTGCAAACGTTGTAAGTGTCATTTGAAAACACCCTGTATATAAACAAATGGATCAAGAAACGGAGTACAATGATTCATACAATATTCGAGGGTTTGTTAAAAGAGAAAAATTTTTTTAATAGATATCTTAGTTATATGTTTTATATTCAAGCGACGGGAGCTGACTCTTTTGTTTATTTAAACGATATCTTGTAGTACACTATTTGAGAGTTTATCCAAAAATTTGAGTTTCTTTATAGCAAAAATATACAGAGTACGAATAAAACTAAAAAAGAGAACCAAAACCAATGGGTTGTAGGGGAAATGTACAGAGCTCACCCCTCAATCAACTTATTCACTTCATATATATCCAAACCAATTATAAAACGTTTAATCCTTTTCTTAAAGAGGTTTATATTATTTAGTGAAAAAATATATGATTTGTACATTTGTGGCAAAAAATTATACAGTTTGGCAGCTATGTATGAAAAACTTCTTTGGCCGACTGATTTGTTTGTTAGGGGCATTTGAATGTTTTTGTTAATCTTGTGGCGCGTTTCATATTTGTGTTCTATTTTATTGAGCATATTTTTATGATTGTACACATACTTAGCAATATTATAGATATACAGTTGTCGAATAGTCATAACACCACTTTCCTTAAATAATTGAATTGTAGAATATATGTATGGTTTATTAAAAATTATTTTCAGAACCTTTTTTTGCAATACTTTTATCTTATTTAAGTGAGTTGGAAGAATCCCTCCCCAACCCAGAATTCCGTATTGCAATCGAGATTCTACAAGTGAATAGTAGATTATTTTTAAATAGTTTATACTTAAGAGTATTTTTAAACATTTAAATTTAAATAGCATGTATCTTAAAGTTTTCGCTATCGCACTCATCTGCTCATCCCATTTTAAATGTTGGTCCACAATTACACCAAGATATTTAATACATTTTGCGGAATTTATCTCAATTTCTTCATCCTGGTTTTGTATGCTTAAAGTTTGATAATGGGGTAGTGTTGATGTATAATTTGCAAAGTGTATAAAATGTGTTTTGTCAAAATTTATGGTAAGTTGCATGTGATTAAACCAGTTTAATAAGTGAGATAAATAGTTTTGAGCTTTATTTTTCAGATTGTCCCAAGTTTTTGATGAATATAATATTGCTGTGTCGTCGGCAAAACTGTAAATCTTTCCACTACTCTCAATAGTAAGTAGACTGTTTATATAAACTGAAAATAGAATTGGTCCAAGGACAGTGCCCTGTGGGACTCCATACTCAACTTTCTGTTCATGACTGTAACAGGTGCCTATCTTCACTTGCTGAACCCGACTTTCAAGATAATTTCGCATAAGATTAAGTGCACCTCCACGTATTCCCGACCCCTCCAAAGCATCCAACAATATCTGATGATTTACAGTATCGAACGCCTTGGAAAGATCAAGAAACACGCAAAGGTTTGGTTCACTTTTATCTAGAAACCGATATATTTCATCTGTGACCACTGCTATTGCATCGTTCGTTGAAACCCCCTCCCTAAATCCGTCATCAAACGTGAAATAATCAATGAAATTAATAGGTCTGCTAGAATTAATTTCAAGAGACGAAAAATTTCGATCAGATCGTTAAATGATCTATTTCAAGCTGACCTCGCTGATAAGCAAAAATACTCAAATTTCAACAAAGGATATAAATATATTCTTGTGATTATCAATTGTTTTTCCAAGTATGTATGGGCGTTGCCATTGAAACATAAAAATGGATCAACATTAACTGAAGCTATGAAGGAAATATTTGAGAAGCAACATCCTAAAAATTTACAAACTGACATGGGTACAGAGTTTTTCAATAAACAAATGAAGAGTCTAACTGAAAAATACAATATAAATCATTATAGTGTATTTAGTGAGAAAAAAGCTGCAATTGCAGAAAGAGTTATTCGTACGTTAAGAGAAAAATTGTGGATAGAGTTTGGTGTAAATGGAAACTACAATTGGATTTCTATTTTATCAAAGATTGTAAATAAACATAATAATACAAAACATAGAACAACGGGTATGAAACCTATTGAAGTTTGTAAGAAACATGAGAAACTTCTTTTAAGCTCAGTGTATAATTTAAGTCAAACACCACCTAATTTTAAACAACGCTTTCAAGTTGGTGACCATGTCCGAATATCAAAAGTCAGAGGAATTTTTGATAAAAAATATGAGTCCAATTGGTCATCGGAAATTTTTATGATTGAACAAGTGAAACGCACTAATCCAGTTACTTATTTATTGAAGGATTACCAAGGAAAAGATATTATTGGAGGTTTTTACAATGAGCAATTGCAAAAAGTCAAATATCCAGACACTTACCTAGTGGAAAAAGTATTGAAGAGAAAAGGAAATCAAGTTTTTGTGAAATGGTTAGGTTTTGATGCTTCACATAATAGCTGGATTGATAAAAATAATGTTATCTAGACAATGGAGAGGGAGTGATAATATAAATAGAGTGGATCCGCATATAAATTCATTCACAATGTTTATTGTTGATGTGGTTGGTTTTACTTTTCGATGACGTCGCCTGTGATAATCAAGATGTGATTAGAGAATACTTTAGTATGTCTCGACATACAAGGTTGACCCTTTTTATCTAAATCAAAGTTATGCAAAAATTCCCAAACACTTAATTAGAGATAATTCGAATGTCTTGATTGTTTTCAAACAAGACGACATGCATTTGAAACACATCTACAATGTCCATATTGGCACAGATATGACTTTTGAAACATTTAAAAATTTGTGTTCTCTATGCTGGACATGCCCATATGGCTTTATATCAATATTTAAAGATTGTAATATGGATGAGGGCCGCTACAGAAGACAGTTAGATGAATTTATTTGTATTGAATAATTGTATAATGAATGAAATGTTTTATTTAAAATATGAATAAAAAAAAAATAATGAATAGAATGACCTTTCTTTAAATATTTTTTGAGGCTAGGCGAGGCTCGTCTCACGGGTAGACAACACACACGTTCTCGCTTCTTGCATTGCATATCTTAGACGTGTCATATAAGTTGCTTTGGTAGCACAGTGGTATGTATGCAGGACTTGGAAATAGGAGTCCCGGGTTCAATACCCACAGATGCCAATTGAAAACAAAAAATTTTTTAAAATGGTAAATTTCTATGGATGAGTAAAAGGGTCTTCTAGTTCGACCTTCTGGTCATTGTCGACTTCTTCTTCTTCTTCTTCTTCGGATGATACTTTCGATACTCCTTGTATGTTTGTAAATCTTATTGGTTATCTCTTGATCTCTTCTTCTGACCTTCTGGTCATTGTCGACTTTTTCGGATGATACTTTAGATACTTTAGATACTTTAGATACTTCTTGTCTTCTTCTTCTCAACCCTCTGGTCATTGTCGGCACTTCTTGTACACACTTTCAATATTCCCCTGTATAAATGTAAAACGTATCGCTTATCAATTGATCTCTTCTTCTTTCAACGTCTTCTTGTACACCCTATGGTCATTGTCGATACTTCTTCGGCAAGAACGTCTTCTTGTACACCCTCTGGTCATTGTCGATACTTCTTCGGACAAGAACGTCTTCTTGTACACCCTCTGGTCATTGTCGATACTTCTTCGGGCTTGTTCTTCGGCTATAGCTGAGACCCTGATGGACTGTCCCAGAATCCGTATAGCTATACTACTGATGGGTCAATATCTTGTGCCCACTGTAATTGTATGGCTGGTTTGGGGGAAGTTTGTAGCCATGTTGCGGCTGTTCTATTTTATTTAAAAGCAAGGCCTGATGGTCCATCAAAATCTGAAGTTGCCTGTACAGATACCCTTGCTCAATGGCCAGTGCCTTCAACCTCAAGAGGTACAGACATGATGAGAATTAGAGATATGGACTGGTCAAGAACTGGTAAGACAATATCCACTCCCCAAATCAAACCCTTAGAAGTAGGCGAAATGGACAAATTATTAAGGAATATTAGCAAACTTGAAATAACGCCTGCTATATTTCGGATTAGGGAACCATATGCTACTGAAATGGCAGAAGCTACGACTTCCCATTCAAATCTTCCAAGTGGTTTGGATGAATTATACAACGAAGAGGCCATTGATATACCATATAATGAGATTCTTTGTGCTACAAGTGCAATAGATCTGCAATTAGGTGAAGATGCTATTAAGAAAATTGAGGAAGTCACAAGGAAACAAGCAAAGAGTACCCTATGGTACAAATACAGAGCAGGAAGAATCACTGCATCAAAATTCAAGAGTGTTTCCAAGGGACAAATATCAAAACCTTCCTTGTCTGTAGTGAAGGGAATTTGTTACCCTCAGAAAGTTCAGTTTTATTCTAAACAAACAGAATATGGTTTAAGGAATGAAAAAATAGCGATAAAAGAATATATACAAGAAATGAAAAAAAAAACATGTGAATTTTTCTATAAAAACTGTGGGTTTCATAATTTCTGTTGAACACTCAGAATTTGAAGCTTCTCCAGACAGTGTAGTGAACTGTGAGTGCTGTTCAGAAGGGTGTGTTGAAGTGAAGTGCCCTTACACCCTGAAAAATGTAAGCCTTGAACAATATGTTTTGAGCAAATATTTTTGTTTATCGGACTTGTACTGTTTGAAGGATTCACATACATACTATTACCAAGTCCAATTACAAATGTATGTAACAAATACAAAATATTGTGACTTTGTAATTTGGTCCAAAAATGTTTTATTCATACAAAGAATTACATACAATGAACAATTTTTGTTGTCAAATTTGAATAAATGTATGGACTATTTCAAATTTGTCATCAAACCAGAGCTTTATGCTCAATTTTTCACAAAAAAATCTGGCCTTGCAAGGGTTGAATTGCGGTGCTCATGCAAGAAACCTGATGATGGCCGTCCAATGCTGAGATGTGATAATGATGAATGCAGCATTGGGTGGTATCATTTTGATTGTATGGGCTTTTTTGAAATTCCAAATGATTCTTGGTTTTGTCAAATTTGTACATAATTGTAATTTTGTAACTACCCATTTTATAATATACATTCATAAGCATATTTTATCGTGTTATTGAACTTCCCTCTCATTCAGCATTTGACATGTTTAATTTCAGTTTGGTACATTCATCATAAGTAAATATAAAGACAACAATTCTTTCTAGAAGTGTTTAATAATTTGAAATCAAGACACAAGTCTCAGTAATTTCATATGATAAACATTATTTTAAAAAATTAGCATTATATCAGACATGTTGAAAAACAACTGTGATATGTACATCAAAACTTTAAATAAAAGGTATTATTTTCCTGCTTTACAGGTAACTTAGAGTATGACTAATTGCATTGTAATTTTTTGAAATTAAAACTAAAGATCATTGCTAAATGCTTTTCAAAATTACAGAGATTAATTTAATTCGCATGTTTTGTCCAATTTGTAATTTTGCAAGCATTTTATAATATATATTCATAAGCATATTTTATTTAGAACTCACCTCTCATTCAGCATTTGACATGTTTAATTTCAGTTTGGTAAGTTCATCATAAGTAAATATAAAGACAACAAATTTCTTTAATAATTTGAAATGAAAATATACAAAAATTCAGTCATGTGGAAAAACAACTTTTTCTACACCCATGTTGTTTATTCCATAGGAATTTGTGATGAACATAAATTAATGAAGGCACTACAAACCACTAAAATTTTGTCAATAGCACTTAAACTCTCTTTTTCATCATCTCTATTTATTGAAAGCATACTAATAGGAATAGGACCTGAACAAATTTTAAATTTTTTTTTTAGAAGTCCTATAACTCTCTATACATGTATTCTAACATTGGCAATTTTTCGGATACTTTCTAAATCAGTTGGATGAAGCTGATCTTTATTTTTAGTGAAAGCTGGTATTTCTAAATGAGCTCCTAATATCTCTACAGCATCTTGTATTAAAAATCCTCTATCGGCTAATATAATATCACCAGGTAAAATACAATTTAAGAACCCACAGTTTTCTGTCAAGAATTTATCACTTGTTCGTCCACCCCAAGCTGAAGAAATATATGATATTGTACCATGCGGTGTTATTCCTATTAAAAATTTAATTTTTTGGTGGTGTTTGTAGTTAGACCAGCATTGGGCAGCATTCAAAAAACCCGAAGGAGTTTCTGTGAAGATTACAAAACAGTCAATTATAACCACTACACGACTACCAAAATTTTCTTTAAAACATAATGGTACATTTTTTTTAATTGTTCCCTATTGGGCCATTCAACAAGTTCTTTGAATAGCATATAAAAAACATCTAAACATTTATAAAATGTATCCGAGGCTTTTGGTGGAGAAACAGAGAATTTGTATGACAGATATTTGAATGGTAAATTCAGTCTTAATTTCATTAATGTTAATAAAAACTGTTTGAATACAATACACTTTTAGTTGACAAACGCACAGCTACTACTTCAAACACCTCAAACATCATTGCTGCCAATGGAAAACCAGTGAAATATAGCACTTTAGAATCATTTCCTACAAATGCGTCTTTGCTGATTTCAAATTTGTTCAGCTTCTCTTCCAATTTATGAAGTTTTTCATTGCAGAAATTAATGTCCTGAAATACTTTTTCCAAATAATCCATCTCTAGGTCAGTCTGAATGGCGATACTACACTTCCCACTTTGTTCTTCAATTATTTCTTCCGGTGGATCTGTTACATCAAAACTTGTTGAACAGCTTGCAATAGGTACATCTGCTTGTAAATCAGTATCATTCTGTAATAAAAAAATAAAATAAACTCTGTTTTCTTAATAATTAATTAAAAATTGAAAAAATGATTTTAATCCTTTAATCTAATTTTGTATTAAAATGGTATGACCGTTAAATAAATAAATGTCAATACCGAGTTTACAGACTTAAGAAAAAGTACTTACTAGTATACGTCTTTTTTTCTTTCATGTCTTTGAAAAGCCTGCTGGTTTTTGGTGTTTATACTTTTGTACCCCATATTTACAGATGGAATCCAGTCAGGATTATCTTTATCCAATAATGTAGCAGGTTCTCCTGGTGATTAAATTAATATATAGATAAGTAAGGTTTTAATAATCACAATCATAATGTTCACCTACCTTTAATGAAATGTTTGGAACATATACTTGCGTTTTTCAAGAAAGTTTCTGAATCTCCACGTTTTAATGCTCTAATCCAACAAGCTCTACGCAAAAAACATAAGCCGTTTAGACATTCATCGACATTTTACAGGAAGAGATCTAAATATAACTCACAACGACTTGATAAATTTACCAAATAACAATCAAGTAAGTTTGGAATAGTGTTTTGTCCTTGATGGAGTTTTTAATTTATTGAGTTTATATATTATCCAAGTAAACCTTCCTAGAAAATATTATCGCTGCGTTCCGAATTGCGCTTAGAGCACTGTCAGCACCACATGTGCCGGTCCAAATGGTGCTTACAACGATCATATTCAGCACTGTAAGAAGCAGTGACGTCATAAATGACGTCATTAATCTCGCTTGCAATGCTCACGACTGATATGGGAAGGCACTGTGAGCACAACAGCATAAGCGCGCCAATTTTTCAATTGTAACCTATAACCTAACCTTTGTTTATCTTTCTAAACCATCCGCATCGAAAATTACTGCCCGAAATGAGGTGTCTGTTCTTTTAGAGCCATCAAATGAAATTGTCACTCTTTTGTTAACTTCAGAACAAGCTACTAGAGCTTCATTGGGTAAGTATAAAAGTAAGAAATGAAATAAATAACAAATACATACATTTCTGTTATTATGTATTAATATAAATCTCGTTATCAAATTATAATATAAGGTCCTAGCCTAAAGGTTAAGTGTATTTTTTGGTTATATTAATACTGACAGTTCGAACCGTTCGAACGTGATGTCCGAATTGTTTCCGCCGCCAACAGTTCTAAGTGCGCTAATTAAATCGGACCATACATAAGCAGTTTGAGCACCGATAGTATTACAAGCTCAATTCGGAACGCAGCATATAAGACAAACATAATGTCACAGTGACAGTGTCACCTATATTCCGCTTTGACACAGGTTTGGTTTTGTGTTTCCCTTCAATATATACCATTATTGACATAGTTCTGAAATGATATATACCTTTAACTTGTTTGTAGAGTAACTTGTCTCCATAAATAATTATAAACCAAGGAACCCAAGCCAGCATCAATGAAATAGAGAATAATTTGACCAATAATGAGTCAAGCAATGATAGTAGTGAGGCAGAATTTTGGTTAGAAAGTGATCATGATGAAGTTAGTGACTGTGTTTTGGGATTAATTGATGGAGAGGAAAAAAAGGAAACCTCGAGAGATTTGCTAGATTCACTACGTTATTGGGCAGCAAAAAATGGCACATTTAACAAAACTACTCCAAATTCTATCCACCTATGGTGTAAAAAATGTACCCAAAGATGGAGGACACTTCTGAAAACACCAAAACAAATTGAAATTAAGGAAATTGATGGAGGAGAATATTGGTACTATGGAATTGAGAAATCTTTAGCACAAATTGAACTGCCAAATAATATACCTGATGAAGTAAAATTAAATTTTCATTTTGATGGACTCCCAGTTGGAAAAATCACTAAAAAACAGTTTTGGCCTATACTAATGGAAATTGTTAACATTACTGGGTTATCATGTGTCTTTATTGTAGCAGTTTATTGTGGAGACTCAAAACCAATCAGTGCAGAAATTTTTTTAAATGATTTTGTAACAGAACTGAACAGTTTGTTAGAAACTGGGTTGAATAATATTCAGGAAAGACACATTGGCATTAGAATTAATGCCATAATCTGATACTCCTGCCCGTGCTTTTTTAAAATGTTAGTATATATATTATATGTTTGTAAATGTGATATTTATTATAGAGAATAAACACTACTACTATATATTGTTATGGTATGAACATACCCAAATTAAATGATCAAATAATCTATAGTCTATAGAGGACCGGAGAGAAGAAATATGCAAAGAAGAAATGGAGATCAAGAAACAAGAAGAGTAAATTATCAAAGAATTAATCAAGACAGAAGAAGTGGATCAGAAAGCAGAGATGATGATATAACAAATATAAATGAGACAAGATTACATACAGCATAAATACATATGGAAAATACGAGACAGACAACTGAACAACAAAATGACAATGAAAATTTTTAAACACGCACGCATCAAATAAACAAAATCTATATATTTGTAAATACGAAAATCCAAATGAATGTATAAAAATAAATGAAAATATAGACACAGATGGGAATAATAATTTACTTATTATAAATGGGTTAATTAACAATTTAGAAGCTAAATTACTTATTGATACTGTATCAGACGCATCAATAATTAATCAAAATTTTGTTGATAAATTAAATATTCCTATAAATAAAATTATAATTATCCCAAAAATGAATGCAATAGGTGCTAACTCAAAGAAAATATGTGAAATTAATAGATTAATAAATATAAATCCTAATATTAAAGGAAAAGAATTTAATTTACAAGTATTAATTGCTCCAAATATTGAAACTGGAATAAAAATTATGATGATGAAGAAGAAGGGGAAGATGAAGTTATAATGGATTATCCAGAGGACAGAAAAGAAGAAATAAAAATGTTAATGAATAAATATGATAATTTATTTTCAAAGGAAAATAGAATTGCGAAAGATTATGTACATAAAATAGAAGTGAATGAGGATATTAAGAATTTCAAAGCTAAAACTTATCCTATTCCATACAAGTATAAAGGTCAAGTGAGAAAATGCATAAAAGAACTATTGGAAAATAAAATAATAGAAAGAAGCAGCTCACAATACATTAATCCTATTGTTGTGGTAGTAAAGAAGAATGGAGAATTAAGACTTTGCTTAGATGCAAGAAATATAAATAAATTTTCAAAACCTCAATATGAAGCACCTATGTCAATTGAATCTATTTTGGGACGTATTACAAAAACATCTATATTTTCAAAATTAGACTTAAAACATAGTTTTTGGCTGATTCTTTTACATGAGGAAGGAAATCAACAGTTACATTTTGAAAGACCCCATTAGTGAGAGAATAAGAGGAATCTTCCATGTTAATCAGTTATATAGATTTTGTACATAAAACTAAAGGACATGACTGACAAACTTATTGACATTTTATTGATACTGGACAAAAAATTTTATAATTAGAAATTTATCACAAAATGATTATTGGAATAAAAGACAATAACAGAGAACAAATTATAAAGAAGAATTAAAATTTGGTTTTCTTATTTCTTTTATAAATAAAATAAATCTAGAAAACAAATTTTGGGAATGTTGTTATGGTATGAACATACCCAAATTAAATTATCAAATAATCATAAGGTATCAATAAAGCAATACGACCAACTCTGTTATTTGGTACTTAGTTTAAAGAAATTCATCACAGTAAAAGAAATATAATAAAATAAACCAATAAATAAGTCAAAATAAAACATGCAAACCTGATAATATTAATAAAAATAAATAACATTCCTTATAATAAGTTTTGGCAAACACTATATTCTAAATTATTAATCAATTTTGATAAACCCTGTATAATCGAATAATTTAAGCTAAAAATTGACAGATAAAAACAGGAGCACCAACTTCGAACAAATTGTGTAAAATACCAACCTAAATTTTAAGGATATAAAAGATATAAATACGAAATTTTGACCACTGCAATGATAAAAGTAATAACATAGGAATGAAACAAATACCATATAAAAATTATAACATAATTTCATTTGAATAAACTTACAATATTTTTAAAGATTGGAAATATCGATTTAGTAACAAACTTTTAAAATGAATAAATAAAAGAAAAAGTTTGTTTAAAAAACAAATGAAAAAATCAACAACTTGAAAATTTTTCTCAAAAGGAGAAAGACTGAAGAAATTTGAATTGAAATTTAAAAAGGAAAAATCTTGATGAAACAATATATAAAATATTCAAAAAAGGTTAATAATAAATTATTTATATAAACATGATTATAAGAAACCAGTGATATAATTAATAAAAGTGAAGTAAGTAAGAATACTTACAAAGTGCCGGTAAGCGAACATTTACCTCTGAACTTACATTTTTAATCAACACGAACTGATATATTTGGCATCGTTTTGTCGATATAACCAAAAGATTCTCCACAATCGAAGAAATTGGAAATAGAATATTCCATCCACAACGAACGGACTGTGTAAAATTCACAGTTTTGAAGAAGGAAAGTACCGGATTTGATCCACAGCGGACCGACTGTATATTCTGCAGGCCTTTCCCACATTTTCCAACACCATTGAAACCTTCGAATTCAAAGAAAGAATAAAGGTACAACATAACAAACATTCAGGTACTGTTCATATTAATTTTAAGTTTTTTTTTGTTATGTAGGATAAATTGTTTATTAAAATAAAATTGTTTGCTTAGATGTAACTAGATAAAATACTTACAGAACATTTGATAGAATCAATTCGTTATTAAGGCGGCTACAGACGTTCATGCATACTTGACAAGTGGACCTGTGCAAGCGTACTTGTACAAGTTTGCATCGACTCCACACGATACAAGCGTACTTGAACAGTTTTAGTAGGCAAAAATGGACGAAGACGCGAGCTCTTGCGATGTTCGTTATTGTGCTTAAACAAAAAGAAAAAAGAAAAAACGTCGATTTTGGTGCAAAAAGTGGCTTCTAAAGAGAAATATCTATTCGCATACAAATATTTTAAACGAACTGAAGTGTTACCCTGCTGATTGGCATAATTATTTACGAATGAATGAAGAAACATATTTAAAACTGTTATCACTGGTTGCCCCTTTTATTGAAAAGAAAGATACCATCATGAGAGAAGCCATAAGCCCACATGAAAGATTAACAGCAACCCTACGATTTCTTGCGACAGGAAGAACCTATGAAGATCTGAAATTTTCGACTATTATATCTCCACAGTCATTAAGTAAAATTATTCCTGAAACATGCCAAGTAATATACGAGGTTCTAAAGAAAGATTATTTAAAGGTAAGAAAAACAACTTGATTTAAGTAGACAAAAATTTTATTTTCCTAATAAACTTAAATTTTCTTTATTTAAATAATATGTACACCAAAACAAACAAATTTTCTAATATCTATAGGTAGGTATGTAATTAAATTAAATTTAAACAGAAAAATTAGATACATAAGAAACCAAAGAAATATTTGAGTCATCATTACCATATTCATCATAAAAGTTTTCTGGGGGACTACCCAAAGGCGGAGAAATTAGACTGTTTTCGTGTCTCTTCTGTTGCGGTGGTGTAGTGACAGAGTGTCCAAAAGTTAACTAGCCTGTTTCAGCTAAAAATATAGCTTCGTTTATAATTTTTTCTGCTAACAAACGTTGATTTTTATCTGTAATATCCCGCAATTTTAAAGATATATTTTTTGCAAACACATCATAACGGTCTTCCTTAATTTTCGGTTTTTTGAAATGTTCATCTATGGTTTGTAAAACACTATTATAATCTGGAGTTGCGCGAATTAAGGGTTGGTTCACTAAAAGTTACTTTTTAAAAAGACTTTATTATAAATAATGATAAACCCTGTTTTACTTACAAATACGAACTAACTAGATATTGGATTACAACTTCGTTTATATAGTAATATAATATGCTGATAAAATATTTATAGAAAACAATTTAATAAGCTAAATATTGTCGACTAGCCTAAATAAAGTATTAAGAGTATTGGTAATGTATATATTTAATAACTAAGAATTAACAAATGTAACTTCTCCATCCCCTGAGGAAGTTTTGTAAGGGACGAACAAAACTGATGGTGGCTCTTCCTGGGAGGTATTTGGTTCAGTAGTTTGGTTGGTCCTTGATAGCTGATACTTGTAGTATCCGAATAGTAGGCATATAGTTACCAATATGTATACGGGGGTCGTCCAAAAGTGTGTGAGATCCATTGGTGGTTTTTCAGAAAGAAGAGGTTGCAGCTGTTGTTCTTCTTGGGTTAACTTATGTAGTTTGTCTAGAGGAATTTTCTCCAAGTTTAGTGGTCTGGTTTTGATTGGCTGGTTTTGGTGTTTTGTTCTAATTTTTGGTAAGGTTAGGACCTCTTCCTTTATCGTTGTTTTAGAATTTATAAAGTAGTCATCATGGGTTCTAAACTCGCAGTCGGTCGGGAGTTCAATCAGATATGTTCCTTGGAGGACCAGTATTTTAGATGTTAGACAATGTGTTGAGATTTTTGTAGATTGCGGGAGCACCACTATGTAGAAGGCTTCGGACATCTCTTGGATAATGGACTGATTGACAGAAACCGGAATATGTTTACATAGAGCCTCTTCATTTGTAAGTTGCAGAATGTGATTAATGCAATCCTGTATTTTTGTATTTTCTTGAAGTAGTTTTTCTTGGCATATATACCCTGAACTAGTTTGTTTGCACGGTGTTTCCATGTATTGGAAAATTTCGTTATTGGAAGCCAAATAAGGTGCAGGTGGAATTATTGTTGTTTGGTTTTTTGTAGGAATTGAGAAGAGGTGGTAGTAGGAAAATGGATCAGAATACAGTAGTGGGAAATGTAAGATGAATATTATGGAATGATTTGCGTAATAAGCGTCAACAGTTATTATGTCGTAGTATTTGAAAAGATCTTCTTCATGTGTGTACGGCAGTTGGTTTTGAGAATGATGGTCTATCATCTTCTGGACTACCCATTTTAGTTCTTCAGGTTTGATCAAGCTATTATGTACGACATTTATTCTTGCGAATGTGATTGCTATTTCTAGGTCGTTTAGAATCTGGTTTACGACTTGTAGTGCTAGGCTCAGCTGATCAAGTATGTTTCTTACTTCCATATAGTCGTTGAAATCGAATACAAATGTGTTGAATTCTGAATATATTCTATTCGTTTCCCTGGCAATCGTTTCTTGGTTATGAGTTAATAGTGAGACTGTTTTATTATAATTAGCCATAATTTCTTTATTCAGACTAATATGACGATTTATTTCAGTAATAATGTTATCTTGGTTATTCATTAGGGTGGAGATGGCTTGGTTATATTTCTCAGCATCTTCTTGGTCCAGGTTTCCGGATATGCATTTAATGATATTTCCTAGTCCGTTAATAAGTCCTCTTTTTCGTTTAAAGGATGGATAGATAGATTGGAGTTTCTTCGTTACTGTTGCTAATGTATACTGTAAATTTTGATCAAAGTTTTGTAAATTTTCAAAATAAGGTTGGCTAAGTCCTTTGTGAATGGCTTTCGTAACTTCCTGATATTGTGTCTGTAGAATTTCTATTTCTTCGGCTATAGGACGTAGTTGGATGTAGTGAATGAAGTCATGTGTGCTCGTCTGAACTCTGGCTATTCCTAGCTTGAGGGGTAGGATCCCTGGGTTGTCCTGGAGGTTCTGGATTCGGACCTCTTGAGCCATGCTGAAGGTACATCTGTAATATACGGTTGTGGTTAGTTATTTTACTAGGTTGATGTCTTATATTTTTCTTGTGTACAGTCGTGTTCGGTGTATCAATTGTTATGACGTTGTCTTTTTTAATGGTTTTTGGGGAGAATCTAGGGAGAAGTTTATTTCTGTTGACCATTTTCTTCGTGTATATTTTAGAAGATGGTTTATATGATAGAGGGGCCTGACGTTTTTCATTTCTTTTCTCGATAACCTTTTCCTTTTTATCTTGAATCTTTTTGTTGATTTCTTTGTAAATTTCGATTATCTTCTTTTTGTGATCGTGGGTGTAGTTGTTTAGTAGATTCCTTTGAATGTCAATGTCGCCCCCTCGCGGCTTAAAAACGCAAGTTACGACAGAGATTTACACGTAAAGCTTATGGAAGCAACAATTATTATAAAGATAAGGAGCCTTTTAGCTTTTACAATGTAAATAATTTGAAAATACAAGTGCCTAATGACATAATGTTCAGTATTTTATAAGCGACTAGGTAAGTAATCGTTTTTAAAATGTATTTTTTTTATGTTAAGTGTAGATTTGTAGGTTAGAATCAACGGAGATAAACATTGCCTAAAATCATTAATAAAAATCGATTATTCCATTTTTCATTCTGCTAAATGAAAAGTGAACAAACGCATCATATTATATCTACAATTGCTTAATGAATATTTATGGCTTTCAGCTCTGTATATATTTGTTGTGGACTTTGAACTTGCACTATTTACAATGAAAATTATAATAAAAACTGGGTTTGAGCTTATATCACAACTCGCAGCCAAAAGGTCAATCTCTGGTGGAATCTGGTCATGTAAGAGATGTACATGAATTCAGAGAAGATGGAAAAAGCTACTTAATTCAATCTAAGATCATCAGACAAACTGCAGTCACATCTACACCTTACACTACAAAACTCTTTGTAGGTCTATTCAATTAATTTTCAATCCATGTTGATCCGTCTGGACTGAAATAATAAATGTATTTATGAAAACATAAACAAACTACATAAAAATGATGGAGAAAACATGACGTATAGAATACTGTATCAGTGCACACTGTATTTTGAAGTGAGGTTAAGACACTCACTTTACTCTTTTTACAGCTGCAATCCATTTTTTCCTTTGTACCAACTTGTGTTGCGCAGTAGGAAACTTGTAATATTTCACATCACTGTTATTATATCCTGTATTTTTACAATTAACAACAGAACAACAGTCGTGCCCCATTTTCCCCTTTATTTATATACAATATACCACGTCAGTCTCTGACCGAATTGCGAAAATTCACCACTGCGCGCGCTGGGATAGTTTCGCCTATCCCCTCCAACGGTCCGCACACAGCGAATAGGTCGATGCTGAGTAACAATAGGTCGATGCTGAGTAACAAACTGTTGTAGCCGAGTATAGCATATAGCATTTGCTCTCTGATGTTGAGAGACTTCTTATTTTCTCTAAGTATTCTCAAATGCTCTAGTATTGTCGAGTGAAAACGTTCGATCATTCCATTTGACTGTGGATTGTCTGGAGTGGTGTAGTGGATACTGATTTTGTGTGTATCTATGAATTCTTGCATTAGTCCATTTTTGAATTCAGTTCCATTATCTGCTACGATCAGTTGAGGAAGTCCATGATGGGTGATGAAGAGTAAAAATGCATTTAGTACATTAACTGCGTTGGAGCCTTCTATTGGGTATGCTTGGCCGTATTTCGAGAAGGCGTCAATGACGGTGAGAAACTTTTGGCCATTTGCTTGGAATGTATCTACGTGAATAATCTCTAGCGGTTTCGTTGGTGTTGGTGTCAACATGAATTTGGGTTTGCTGGGATGTCTGTCATATTTACTTACTAAGCAGGTATCGCAGAAATTTATTATATCTTCTATGTCCTTTTTCAGCGTTGGCCAATAGTAGTGTTTCCGGATTTCCAGCTCAGTTTCTTTTATTCCTCTATGATTGGTCCTTCCCTCATGATAATCTTTTATAATTGCCTTTTGGGTATTAGTGTTATTAATATCCTTTAATAGATAGTTGCATTTGACTAGATCATAGGCTGAGTTTTTAAAAGTTTCTTTTATAACGTTGCACAAGACTGTATATGTGGTATCGTCCTTGCAGAGTAGTGCGTACTTCTTTTTAGGATCTAAGTATTCCTTAAATATTTTAAAGATGTCATCTTTGAGATTTCCCTTGTCGAGTTGCACATGAAGTCGTTTCTTGTTAACAAATATTTCTTCCATTATTGGTTTTGCTGGACTATGGTTAACAGGACTGAAGATAATTTGATTTTTATAATGGTTTAAAGGGTTCTCACTTATAGGGATTCCCAATATAGGGTTTTCTTGTGCGGTGTGACTAGTTTCGGCATCTTCTGTGTCATTTAATTTTTGACTCAGATTTGGAGAGTCTTTATCGCTTTGTTCACTTGGTTGGCCTTCTTCAAGAAATTCTTCCAATACAGTCAAATCTTCTGGATGCAGTTGGCTTGTTTTTTGTCTTGAATTGGTTGGATAAGTAGTCTCAATAAGAATTTCGTCTATGATTTCTTTTTCTTTTGCGCTTAACTGTGACAATGGTTTGCTCGTAGCAATTTCTGTTAGATCTTCCAGAGAACCAGGGTGATTGCACATTGAGATTTCGTCGAAGTTTTTGGTGACTAGAGCGTTAGTTATATTGTCAAGATGTTCGTTTAGATTATAGGTTTCTTTCGTATGTATTTCCACTCGGGAAAGGGCGTCAGCGTTGGTATTCGCTTCACCTTTTTTATAAACGACTTCGTAATCAAATTCCTCTAACTTCAGTCGCCATCTTACAAGTTTGGAATTTGGATCTTTGAGAGAAAATAGCCATTGGAGTGGTCGGTGGTCTGAGAGAATTTTGAATTTTCTTCCAAATAGGTACGGACGAAAGTATTTGGTTGCCCATACGACTGCTAGCATCTCTTTTTCTATCGTTGAGTATTTTGATTCTGTTTCGTTGAGAGTTCTTGAGGCATATGCTATCGGTTTGTCGCTACCTACTGGCCCTTGAGATAGTATGGCTCCTATAGCGATGTTGCTCGCATCTGTTGTGAGGTTAAATGGCTTTGTGAAGTCGGGGTATTGAAGCAGAGGCTCGTTTGTCAAGAGATTCTTGCAGGTTTTGACACAGCTAAGAAATTCGGGTGTGTGTTGTATTTTTGCATCTTTTTTCAGGCACGAGGTGAGAGGTTTGGTTATTTTAGCAAAGTCTTTGATAAATTTTCGGTAGTATCCTAATAATCCAAGGAATCCCCTGACCTCTTTTGGTGTTTTTGGGACTGGGTAATCTATGATAGCTTTGATTTTGCTTGGATTGGGTTTTATTCCGTCTGCTGTGACGACGTGGCCTAGGAAATCAACTTCTTTCTTTAAGAATTCACACTTATCTAATTGTATTTTAAAGTTAGTCTCTCTTAATCTCTGAAATATTTTAGTAAGATTAACCATATGTTCGTGAAGAGATGTAGAAAAGATAATTATATCGTCCATGTAGACCAGACATATCTCTCCTTGAAGGCCCTTGAGTACATTGTCCATTACTCGTTGGAAGGTTGCTGGAGCGTTTTTTAGACCAAACGGCATTCTAACATATTCGTAGTGGCCGTTCTCAACGTTGAAGGCTGTCTTCTGAATGTCTTCTTCTGCCATTTCTATTTGATGGAATCCGCTTGCTAGATCAAGTGTTGAGAAATATTGACATCTTCCAGTTTATCTAGGATATCCGTGATATTTGGTATCGGGTATCGGTCATCTATGGTCTTTTCGTTGATCTTGCGGTAGTCAACAACGATTCTCCATTTTCTTTTTCCGGAGGCGTCGGGTTTCTTTGGAACAACCCAAATTGGTGATGACCAAGGTGATTGGCTTGGCCTGACTATTCCTTGGTCTAGCATTGATGACACTTGTTCTCTAACTTCTTCTTTGTGAATATGTGGATATCTATATGACTTTGTGTAGACTGGAGTTTCATCTGTCATTTTGATCTGGTGTTTGACTTGGTTAGTAAAGGTTAGCGGAGCATCTGGGTGATGGAAGACATCGGAGAATTTTCTGCAGAGCCGTTTAATGTGTTTTTCTTCTTCTGAATTCAGATGATCTATTCTTAGAAGTGAGTCGATATTTGAAGTTATCGTTTGCTCTTGAGGCAGGATGTCGGATGAGTAGAGATGATACTCTTCAAGATGGATGGGGTGGCTTTTTACTGGTTTCGTTAATGCTACTTGAATGGTCTCATCGGTATTATTGATGACCTCTGTCCATGCCAGTTGGTGACAAGCGGTGCTGAGAGTTTCTCTTAAAATTGCACCGTCGATTTGTTGTCTTGGTAATAGGATAGTGCCTTCTGATTCTTTTACTGGTAGTCGAACTTGCGTTATTGTTTGTGGTTCGAGTTGAATGGTATAGAATTGGGTTTTATTGGTTTCATAATATTGGATGGGGAGCACTGCATTTTCAGTAGTCAATGTTGAATCTGGGAAGTTCAGATTTGCTTTGAGTATTTTGAGGTTGTCTAAGCCTATAAGGCCATCGAAGGTTTTGTGGAATTTGAAAAGGTAGAATTTGAGTTCCATGTTTGATTTGAACTCTGAGAAGATGGGAATTTCTGCACAATAGTCCTGGGAGTGGTTTTGAAAAATTGAAGTGACGACAAATGGCTCATATTTTATTTTATTTTTGTAGAAGTTAAAAGCTATATCTGGGTTAAGGAATGATTTTGTTGCTCCCGTGTCGATTGAGAGTTTGAGTGGAGGGTCAGAAATAGTTATGTAAGGAAGCTCCTTTTTGTCAGCGAAGGAATGGAGTTCGACTATGTTTCTGTGCTTTGAAAGGGATCCTCGAGAAAATTTTCTTCGCCATCGTATTGAACATCAGAGGTGTCTTCCGGCTGGTCGCATGCGTAGTTGATCTGATTGTCCTGATTTTCAAAGTTCCCGTTTTCATATGGCTCGTTGATGTCATATCCATAAGCTTCATCGTACTGTTCGATGTTGAATAATTCTTCGGAAACAAATCTTGGGGTATTCTGTTGTATGGGCCTGCTCTTGTATTGGGATGTTGTTCTTGACGTGGTGCTCATCGGGGTTGGCTTAGGAAAGTTTGTTGGTGATTGCCTATTTGTCCATACATTAGTTTGTGGCTGGGACGCCCTGTATTGTTGCTGGTTGGGTTGAAATCTTGGGGGTTGTAGGAGTGGCCTTGGTCTGTTTACATGTTGTTGTTGTTGTTGTCTAGAAGTGTTTTGCTGCCATTGTGGTCTGAATGGCACTGGCTGTGATTGTTGTTGCCATTGTGGTCTAAAGCGTGCTGGTTGCTGTTGCCATTGAGGTAACGTACTGGGCTTGGATGTCAGAGGCTTGGTTGTTTTGTTTGGTACTTGCGATTGTTGCTGGGAGCTATTTCCTCTTTGAAGGTATCTTATGTTATTTTCCTCTTGAATGAATTGAATAGCATCGGCTAACGTTGTTGGTCTCATGGCTCTTATCGTAGATCCAAGTGGTTCTCGTAGACCAGCTAAGAATGTCGTTAATGCTTGTTGGTGAAAGAACTGCTTCTTGCTTTGTTTAATATTTGGTTCATCATTATGCAGTTCTATGTAGTTAGAAATCGTGTTCAGAAGTCCCATAACCTTTTCATAAAACTGTTGCGGATTTTCATTTGGCTGTTGGCGTAGATTTACTAGATCCCTAGTTAATGAGTTCTCGTTCCGTTGGTCTGCGAAGTTTTGGATCAGTGTATTTTTGATTGAAATGCATTCGGTACAACCATAAATGGATACAACTTCTTTTGCCCTTCCTTTAAGTTTGCTTGATATCCCAGTTGTAAGCATCTGGTTCTGGAAGCATTCTGGTTCGGTGACATTCCAGTAGTAGTTGAGGAGTCTGGTGGCAACATCTATGAAGTTATACAACTCATTTGGATTTCCGTCAAATTCCGGGAGAACGGAAAGATATTTGATATCGAAATCTGGCATTGTTGTTGTGTGGTTGTCAAGGATTTGACTTACAGGGTTTTTAGGATTTGTTACTACAAGTCTAGGAATATTAACTTTGAGGACAGGTGGTCGTAGAGGGGAGCGATTGAGGGTAGTGGGAGAATTTACTCGTGGAATGGGATGGTTTTGGAGGTTTAGAGAATTTAGTCGTATCAGTAGATCTTCTTGTTGGTCTGAATTTGACATAAGTATGCTTACAGTGTGATGATGATGCTGAGTTGCATGCTGTTGGTCACTAATTTCTTCTTAGATTTGCACTCACTTTGTTTTAAACTATTGCGGCACTTAATTTTTATTATTTTTAGCACCGTATTCACTTTGTTTTTAAAATTATCACTTAAATTATTCACTTTGTTTTAAAATTATCACTTAAATTATTCACTTTTTGTTAGTACTCGCTTTGCACTCACTTTACTCTGACTTTACACTCACTTTTCCCGTTTAACTTCAAACTTACTTAGGTACACTATTTTTGTTACTTTATTCTTTTTCTCAGAATTTTATTTTTTTTTCTTGTTTCTTCTTCTTACTTTACTAAGTTGTTATTTACTTCAAATTCTTTTACACAGAATCCTCGGATGTGGTTCGTTTCGAGTGGATAAACGTTTTAAAAAACGAAGAGGGACACTAAGGGCTCTTCCACATCCTACTGACTGCGCCAATTAAGGGTTGGTTCACTAAAAGTTACTTTTTAAAAAGACTTTATTATAAATATTGATAAACCCTGTTTTACTTACAAATACGAACTAACTAGATATTGGATTACAACTTCGTTTATATAGTAATATAATATGCTGATAAAATATTTATAGAAAACAATTTAATAAGCTAAATATTGTCGACTAGCCTAAATAAAGTATTAAGAGTATTGGTAATGTATATATTTAATAACTAAGAATTAACAAATGTAACTCGCGTTTGGGTGGTATAGGTGGGGGATTTCTTTTTGGCGTTATAGATTTTTCAGTTAAATTCGTTGATATGGGGTGATCTAGTTGTGATTGATCATCAATATCCACTTGATCTGTAGATCTCTGAGAATCATCGTTTGGATGCTCTTCGGTAATTTCCTAAAAATATAATATGTTTAAAAATAATGTTTTTATAGAAAAAAACATAAAAAAAATATTTTTTAAATATGTTTTTTTTAATTAAGTTAAAAATATAACTTTTTTTTCAGTTTCCTCAAACAGAAAATGACTGGAAGAATATAGCCAACGACTTCGAAAAAAGGTGGAATTTTCCACATTGCCTTGGTGCACTAGATGGTAAGCATGTGGAGATAGTGCCCCCAGCTGGTAGCGGTTCATATTTTTACAATTACAAGCAAAGGCACAGTATGGTCTTACTCGCTATTGCAGATGCTCAATATCGTCTAATATTGCTTGATTTTGGTACTAATGGAAGAATTTCTGACGGAGGTGTCCTTCAAAATAGCCAGTTTTTTAGAAAATTACAAAATAATCTCTTGAATATTCCTAAAGAATCTGAACTAGGAAACCAAAGATACCTTCCATATGTTTTTGTAGTAAATGATGCATTTCCGTTAAGAACTGACATGATAAAACCATTCAGGCAAAGTGATTTAACCAGCATTGAAAAGAAAATTTACAACTACCGATTATCTAGAGCTCGGCGTATCATTGAAAATGTATTTGGAATATTAGCATCGCGATTTAGAATTTTTCATACAGCTATTAATTTAGAATTAAACAACATAGATTGTGTTGTCAAAGCTTCATGTGCTCTGCATAACTTTTTAGTATCAAATGTGGGTGAATCTTATGTGCATGAAGAATCCTTGAATTTTGGAAATTTACAGCCACTGGAAAATACGCGACAAGGGAGTACTTTAGATGCCAAAAAAGTAAGAGAAAACTTCATGAACTATTTCGCAAATGAAGGTCAAGTGTCCTGGCAAACTAATTTTGTGCATTAACTAATGACTGTTTCAATGTTCTTCTATTATTTTTGTATCTGTACCTATAAGTAACATGTTTTTACTAGTTTAACAGCCATTGTATTATTATAATTTTTCTTTGAAGCTTACTTTAAATAAAAATAACATAAAAAAACACTTACATCTGGGTCATTTATTACATTTGAAGATGAGCTCCTAGGAGTGACTTGATCTTCTAGAAAATCAAAGAGATGGTAGTACCATAAGGTAGGAGTATAAACTTCATCGGTACCGGCACCTGAACATTGCGAATCTTCAATTTTTTTCTTCTCTTTTCGAATATTTGTTCTTAAACTGTTTATTTTTTTTACAACCATATCGCGGTTTGCATTTTTATCAATTTCTTTCAATTTTGTAATTAAATTTTTATATGCAGCCTCTCTCTTGTTTTTGTTATGATAGTCCTTTGATTTTACCTGCCATAAACAAGGAGATTCTTTGTAAATATTAATAAACTCCTCCAAAACCTCGCGCATACTTTTTTCATGTTCACTAGCCATTTTAATCTATCTTCTAGTAACAAACAAATAAACAAGTTAATAAACATACTAGGATCAACTTCCAGTTTCATACACACGTTCATGCATACTTGCGCAAGTCACTGGGACATGAAGAAAATTCGTACAAGTCTATGCCACTTGCACAAGTCGATATACTTGTACAAGTTTGTTCCTACACACGCTCAAGTATACTTGTACAAGTACGCTTGCACAAGTCCACTTGTCAAGTATGCATGAACGTCTGTAGCCGCCTTTAGATTAACGTTTTATCAAGTTTAAAGAGATCGAGAACTATCGATAGTTATCGATGTTTATGACTATTGAACACAATCGATAGTTTTGAAAAGTCATCGATAGTTTTCGATAGTGGTATATGAGTGGACCACACCATATCGGAAACATGCTTTGATATGAACAAAGGAGGAAAAAAGAAGACGAAGTATCTGTTTTCGAGTTTTACCTCTGGTTTTGTCGTTTTGTGGCATATTTTGTTTTTTAACATTTTAACCTCTCACTAACCGTCACCTGTCTGTCCTGTCATATGTCACCTCACATGTTATTTAATGAAGTGAATTTTACTCTTACTTTTAGAGTTTTAGTGGTTAGTTTTATTTTGCGTACTTTAGTTTTACTGTTCCTGTGTTTTACGTTCCACTCACACTTTAAATTATTTAAAATTACCAGTATTGCAGACTATCGAATACTATCGATAATTATCGATGGTTTAGAAAAAACTATCGATAGCTATCGATGGTACGGCTATCGATAGTTCTCGACCTCTGACTGTTTAACAATCCAAGAAACAGAAATAAATTTCTTCTTTTTCACTAAATAAAATAGTCTATGATAATTAAGGTCACATATCCACGTAACTGAATTTAGTTCTGATGGCCATATGCACCGTTTTCCAATAAAGCTTAGCTTATGTAAGCGGGCTTAAAAAAATAAGCTGCGTTCACAATTTATCACTATGCACCGAATGAAATTGAGCAGGGCTTTTATAAGCCGCTATTATTACTGGCAACGTCGCAATTTATCGAGGAGCTATAATCCATAGACAAAATAAAAGAGACGGATTGAAGTAAAGGCAATATAAGGCATAGCGTTTCTGCTCAACTGACCCGCGCATCGAGTCGCTGCGGTCACGCGAACTACAAGACTTCTTACACAAGCAGAATAGAATAAAATCGTTTAAAATATCATAAATTACATTACACTTCAACATTTCGCCTTTAATGTTGATAAATATTATAAAATATACTTGTATATTAACTTTTAAGTCATTAAAAATGAAAATATACAAAATCAATCATATATTGGTTGGTGTGAATCTGACTTCTGTTTGTCAAAGTCAAAGTGAAAGTGTCAAAAATTAGTAAAGTAATGGATGTGGATGATAAGGTGAGTAGGATTTAGGATTAGTTTAGTTTTAAATTCATTCAGGATTTTAGTTCTAATAAAGGAAATAAATGTAAGTGAACCTTTAAAATGTCATCACCAGGTATAATTCGTTATAGTTGTATTGCAAAAAATTGTAATAGCAAATATTTTTGGCCACTTCGCAATTTAGAATAAAATATTTTTCAAATCTCCATCTGATATTAATCAAAGGGAACAGTTGTATAAAATTTTAGAACTTCCTTATACACTCAAAGGTTGTGTGAAGAACATAATAATACCCAAGCTTTTGAAAATACTGTATTTTGCCTGTAAAACGAATATTTTATTCTGACAATAACGATGGTAAGAGGTGTAGCAAACAAAAATAATTATTTTGTCTTTGTAACTTAATGTACTGCATTTAATTTTTTTGGTTTCAGACCTGTTCCTGGCCTCATGGAAATGGATAATATTTTTTTTTTTTTTTCAATTATTTTAAAATAATGTGCAATTTGATATGATATTGGATTAACTTTCTTAGGGCCAGTTTATTAATGTTCTGGCAAAGTGTCTGGTAAACTTATCTGGCTGACAACATAGAAAAGGCGTTTAACAATGTCTGGTTAGTGCTAACAAGAAGATAATTTTTAACAAACGGGGGGATAAACAAACAGCCGATATATCCAGTTGTTAAGCTCTTGACAGTTGGATAAAGGCATGCAAGCAGGAGTTTTGTACAAATCTGAAGATAAAAATGAATGTGTTTTTTGATGTAAATATTTTTTCTGATGAATCTGATTCGGATGATGAATTAGCAGATTATCAGAACGTCGTTTTTAGAAGACCTCGTGTACATTACACCACAGACCAAATCATATGAATTATTGGGATGACACAGATTTTGTAAATCGATACAGATTAACAAAGGAAACAGTTCAGCATGTGTTGGAACTAATTCAAGATAATATAAAATATCCTACTGAAAGGTATTATCTTGAAAAGTTTTATTTGTGTAACTGTATAAAATATATTAACCTGTATTTTAGGAATTTGGCTCTCAGCCCTCTACAACAATTCCTGCTCTGCTTGCGTTTTTATGCATCTGGAGACTTCATGATTTCCATAGGAGACCATGCAGGAGTACACAAATTAACTGTGTGCAATATTATAAAAAGGGTAACAAGGGCAATTTGTTTAATAAAAAGACATTACATTAATCTTCCTGTAGAGGATGAAATAATTCGTGTACAACATCTTTCTTTTAGTTCCACTAGTTCCACATTGATAAGATTTATTTTCTTTCTCGTTAATGTCACTATTGGGGTATTCTGTGCTATTACCATCCTAAAAATATTTGAGTGAATTATTGTCTCTTGATACAAAAATAAACTTGTATACAGTACCTCAACTAATTCAAATGTTATCATTTCCTCTGTTTCTGTCTTGTCATCCTCTAAATGTTCAATTTCAATGTTATTCAAACTTTCCTCTTGTAAAGGATTACCCACAGGATTATCTGGAATACATATAATACTTTCAAATAACTAATATTAAAAGTGTATGTTAACTGAAACTAATTATTTCGCAATTCATTAGTGGTCTTGTTAATGGTTAATTGGGAAATTCTAATAGTTCCTATGAAAATAAACCAATTTTTTTGTAAAGAAATTAAAAAATACTTACCCTCATCATCATCATCAAACCGTGATGGCAAACCATCAACACTTGGTTGAATTAAATCGTATATTAATTGCTCGCCTGTATTTAAGGGCACTATATTTGGTACACCACCTCCTGTTTTAAAAAGTTCTCGCTTGTTCGAAGCAATCTTTTTTCGTAGATCTTTTTTGAATGTTTCATACTTGGTTTTTAGGCACATCATGGTTCTGGGAAGACCACTTCTTTTTCCATTAAATTCGGAGGTCAAATTATTCCAGGCTTGCAGTTTTTCTTTCCAAGTGATAGCATCTGACTTTTTGGATTCTATTATTTCAGCATGTTTTACCACTAACGAACATAAAAAATCGACCTCTTCTGTGCTGAAATTGGCCGATCTCTTTTTCTTTGCTTTTTCTTCGGACATTACGAATAAAAATAAACTTCAAAAATTACTCTGCGAAAAACAACCAGTCCAGTAACCACACAATTTCTTCTCTTTCGATATTTGACACGAAACTTGACGTAAATCGGAGTCAGTTGCAGGTTGCCAAATTGTATATGGTTGTTTTCTACCAAAAGGTTAAATTCTGTTTTAATAAACGGGAAAATTTCAACAGCAGCTTTAAGAGACGGATAAGATTTAAGCTGTTGTTAATTACCAGACACATTGCCAGGACATTAATAAACTGGCCCTTAATAAATAATGTAATTTTAGTAGTGCAGTTTAATAAAAATTTTAAAAGTGTGTTGATTTCTTATTTATCTAAATTGTGTCTTGAAATTGTTTAATTTATAATAATTTCATAAGAAAAAATGGAATATAATTTAATTTTTTCTAATGAAATAATTATATAATAAACAATTTTTAGACAGATTGTAAAATTCAACTACCAATAATCCAAACTAACAAGTTTAAATATCCCGCCTTTAAAAATTAGTTCTGACAGCCCTTCCTGGTGCGCTTCGATCAACGTGATGCCAACTGTTAATACAGGATCGACAACTCTCATCATATATTATTTCTCTATGCTATAAACCTTGTTTTTAAACTAAGGGCCGGTTGTTCAATGGAGATTTAACTCGCTGATTAAGTGAACCGGGTTCAATATGTAACTATGGATTAGAGTATCACGCATTTTTCAAAGGAAAACTAACCAAGGATTACTTAATTCATTGTTTTCATATGTTGGCAACACATATATCAGCATTCGGATTATATTCGGACCACAGCACACCCCCATCGGACTGTTCCGCGCGGAATGAATGCAGAACTAAAATTAACCTTACCTTTTCAACAGTTTGAACAGAGTTTGAATTTCTGATCATTTTAAATATGATATTCATAAAATGGATCCCACTATAAAGAAAAAGCGAACGGATAATTTCAACGAAGGCGAAGAAAAAATTCTCAAAAAAAATAATATCAATTAGATGCTGGCATAATTTGTTAATATCAATATTAACATTTTTTATCTATTGTTTCACAGTATTGTATTATATGCATAACTGTTGCCTAGTTTTCGTGAAGGTCATATATCATTGTTCGAAAACCAATGCTCCTAAGAAGCTGATGGCTGCTTCAACTTCATTTATTGGTAAGTTTGTGATAGTAATATTCCAATTTTGTTTAAATTTGTTGAAGAATAATAGTATATTAAACAAAAAGTTGAAAAAAGCAAAGTTTTACCAAATGAATATAGCTCGAGTAACTCAAAAGTTATATGAGTTTAGTTTTTCGTACAAGGTTTCTTTGTACAATTTCAACATTTTCATTTTAAACTCCTGGACAAAATTAACGCACCACTTTAATTATTCTAAATATTTACAATATAAACACAAAATAAAACTTAGTTAAATTGAAACAATAACGAATACCTAAAAATTAGTCGAATATGACCTTAACATGACCTTATGTCGCAACCACGACTATGTATATAAATGTAGGTAAATGACCAACTGCTCCTTTTTCACAAGTATGTGATTAAGACGTCCAGTAATACTATTGTAGGTACAAAAAATATGAAAAATGATAACCAAAAACCAACGTAACATTTATTCTTTTACATGAAAAGTCATTCTGACATTCAACAACAAATCTATGTACATATATATGGCGTTGCTAACTAGAGTCAACGCATGTGATTGATATAATAAGTCTATAAGATATAAATATTATTCATGCTACGACAAATCACTCATTTATAAGTATTAGCACAAAGCATATAAACATTAGTACCCAGTTGATGATTTTATTACTATGAAATCTCAACATACTGGGGGCTCAACAAAGAAAACAATTATAAATAATAAAGTAATAAAGCGATATTTTGGATAACCAAATAAATCCCAGCAAATTTAATTAAATATACTAATTTAACCAATAATGCATACTCAAGGCTCAATAAATAATATATGGATATTGAAGTGGACTGTATTTCAATGAAAAGCAAAGTAAGGTAATGTTAATGAATGGATTCACTCATAATGGGAGCAACAAAAAAAATCATCATCAGCCGAGGATGATAAACCTGGAAGTATACTGTTTTCTGAGGTGTTGCCTTTTAGCATCCACAGTAGCCATTGGTCACCGTGCAGAATATTCATTCTACCACCAAATCATCAACACCGCGGCAGGCAATGATTATTAATAATTACACCAGAATGAGTAAAGGAATGGACAGGGTAAATTATAACAAATTACATTATATATCAGTATTAGTTCATCAGGTGCATGTAAATTGTCAATAATGGGAAGAGGCGCTATTTTTACTATAGGCCTTAAATAAGTACCAGAAGACGTTCGAACCTGGACAGCACGAATCTTTCCATCCTTCCCGTTATTCTTGCTAATGGCCATTTCAAAGGTGGCGAGTCATCATCTTTGACTAACACCATTTCGTTAACTTTGAGGTTTTTACTCAAGACTTGCCATTTTGGCCTATTCTGAAGTTGGTTTAGGTAATCTACTGTCCAACGCTTCCAGAAGGTTTGTTGCACTGAAGTGCAGTGCTGCCAAAACTTAAGTCTGTTGTCAGGTATGGACGAAACATCTTTTTCGGGAAGACACATTAAAGATTGTCCGATTAAGAAATGACCAGGAGTCAAAGGAATTAAGTCAAAGGGATCGGTGGATATGGGGAAAAGCGGTCTAGAGTTCATGATTGCCTCAACTTGCGTGAGAATTGTAGAGAGCTGTTCAAAGGTATAAACAGAGTTTCGAAGTATTCGGAAAATATGATGCTTAGCACTTTTAATTGCCGATTCCCATATCCCTCCCCAATGGGGAGACCTCGGAGGAATAAACTTCCAATTTATGGAACAAGATAGTAAAAATTCGTTTATAGAAGACAAATGATTTTTTAGAAACATCTGTAATTCTTTCAATTGATTCTGAGCTCCAGCAAAATTTGTACCATTATCGCTATATATGGATAATGGTAGCCCGCGTCTAGATACAAATCGTTTAAGAGATGCTATGAAGGCTTCAGTAGTCAAGTCAGAGACTAGTTCCAAATGAACTGCTTTCGTAGTAAGACAAACAAAAAGTGAAATATAACATTTTACAATAGGAGCTTTTCTTAGATTATAAGATTTAACATTGAAGGGTCCACCAAAATCTATTCCCACATGATGGAAGGGTCTAGAAGGGGTAATTCTGACCTTAGGTAAGTCAGCCATCCTCTGTTGAGCAGTTATGGCTTTGAAACGGTGACAAGTAGTGCAATTATGTATTATTCTTTTTATTTCCCTAAGGCCGTCTAAAGGCCAATAGTTCAATCTGACACTGTAAAGTACGTTTTGTGGACCACTATGGCCAAGTCTTAAATGTTCTTTGCTTAGAAGTAATGAGGTGAAGTGATTTTTAGCTGGTAATAAAATTGGATGTTTTTGGTTGAAAGGTAGATCAGCGTGGGTAAGACGACCACCTACTCTTAAGATGTAGTTTTTGTCAATGAAAATATTCAAGGAAGCCAATTTCTTATCTGACAGACTTTTATTTGATCTGAGGGCTTTGATAATATCAGAAAAGAAGGTTTCTTGTACTTGTTTTACTAAGAATGTGATTGAATTATCCAATTCTGTCGGAAGAAGAGGTAATGATGCTTTATTTAGTGACCTAATGTTACTCACAAAACGACGTACATATGACATAGATCTAATTAATTTGGTGAAAGAAGAAAATCTGATAATGAATAACATCCAGGGATTCATAGGATTTGTTGTGGTCACTAAATATTTTTTTCTTTCTTCTGGTGGGCTAATTATAGCTGAAAATGTATCATGACATTGAGTGTCTTGGGATAATTCCCATAAAAAACTAGGTCCAAAAAACCAAAAAGTTGCAGGGGGATCCAAAAACTTACCCCTGGAGAGTAAGTCTGCTGGATTTGAATGAGACTTAATATGTCTCCAAGATGCAGAAGACGTTAATTGCTGTATTTGAGCAACCCTATTACAAACAAAGACTGCCCATCTATTAGGGTTTCCTTTAATCCATGATAATGCAACCTGCGAGTCGGACCACAGAATTGAGTTGGAAATATTAAGTTGTTGAGTGATGATGTCTGTGATACGAGAATATAATTTGGCAAGGAGAACCATGGCACAAAGCAAAGTTTGGGAATGGTTATAGGTTTGTTTAAAGGAGCTACTTTTGATTTTGAGATTAATAGTTGAGAAGAAGCAGTATTGTCAACATAAATAGCTCGTAAATAAATACAACCCCCATATGCTAATGAACTGGCATCACAAAAACCATGAATCTCTAATTTGACGACTTTTTTATTCAAAAGGGTATATCTAGGAATTTGAAGTTGTTTGAGACATGAAATACTGTCTACAAAACTTTTCCAATTTTTAAGTATTATGGGGTCACTAATCTTCTCATCCCAAGAAAGTTTCAGCAGCCAAAGCTGTTGCATAATTAGCTTGCCACTAACCATAACTGGGTTAACAAGACCAAGGGGATCATAACATTGTGAAATTGATGACAAAATGTTTCTCTTTGTTGGATCAGTATCTAACTTTGATGAAGGGGAAGACACTTGAAAAAAGTCATTTGTGGGATTCCACTTTATTCGTAAGACTTTACAAGGATATGACTCAAGGTTTAAGTCTTTAGAAGTTGGAACTTGGAAGGAATGATTAATGGCAATTTCTAAGGAATTTAAACAGAACTTATGAAGTTTGAAACCATAGTTTCCAAGAATTCTAATCAGGTTCAGATAAAGTTTTTCTAGATCATGAATGGAGTCGGCTCCTGTAAGAATATCGTCTACATACGTTTGACGCAAGAGGGCTGCTTGAACTTCAGGATATTGATCATTTTCTAAGGCAATTTCTTTAAGGACTCTACAGGCTAAGTAAGGCGCACTTTTTTGACCAAAGGAAACAGTCTGAAGCTGCATACAAGAAAAAATATCATTAGGAGAATCTCTCCATAAAACATTTTGTAAAAAATGAAATTTAGGATTTACTTCAATCTGCCGGTACATTTTTTCAACGTCCGCAGTCAATGCATATTTAAAGTTTCTAAAACGAATTAAAATGTCTATAAGTTCAGGTTGTACTCTGGATCCTTTTAATAATACATCATTTAATGATAGTCCTGTAGAAGATTTAGCTGAAAAATCAAAAACGATTCTGACCTTGGTACTGGTGCTCTGTTCCCTGAAAACACATAAATGAGGCACGAAGTAATTGTGTTCATTTTCTAAATTATGGAGAGAAAGTGGCACGATTTTTCCATGGCCTAACTCAATATATTCGAAAAGTAAATTTCTATATTCTAATCTTAAACTATGGTCTTTGGAAAGTTTTTTTTCTAAACATAAGAAACGATTTTTGGCTGTCACAAAAAAATCTCCTAATTCTTTGTGCGCATCCGGATTTACTAAAGGTAGGTCAACTTGAAATCTTCCATTTTTTAATCTTTTCAAAGTTGTTTTGAAAAAATTTTCTGTCATAATGTCTTCTTCTGACTTTTGTGCAGCAGGGGTAATTTCTTCTTGTACCCAAAATTTTTCCAACAGCGCATCCACAGACAACTCTTCTGGGGGGCATGATGAAGACATATGAAAAGAATGGGTATGAAAAGTGGAAGTAATGCGTGTTTTGAGACAATGAGGAGGAACTATACCTGAAATTACCCATCCTAAGTATGTATCAATTAAAATAGGTAAATTATTTCCAAGTTTGTGAATATGTGGTTTTAATAGAGAGTGGTAGATGTCTGCTCCCAGCAGAATATCTACGTTGGAAGGTTTAAAAAATTCAGGATCTGCCAGGCAATTTAAAAAGTGCTTATGTAAGTGTAGTAAAGTCATGTCCACGTGTAATTGAGGAAGCTGTTGAGTTATTTTATTTACTACTGCACATGATGTCTCAAAACTTCTCGAAGGATCAACCAATGAGTGAAATTTAATATCTGTCATCAAATTTATACTTTTAGATTCATTGAAAATACCTGAAATTTCTAATGGTTGATTATAGGTATTACACTGCAACTCATCCACTAATGAAGAGCAGATAAATGAATTTTGACTTCCAGAGTCTAACAAAGCTCTGGCTATAATAGGACGTCCTTTATGAGAGTATAACTGAACGGTTGCAGTTGCTAAAAGAACATGACTACCATTTAAATTAAATGCTGACAATTGAGAAATGTTATAATTTGAGTTACTTTCATTTTTATGCTGCGAATTACTCTGGCTATCCGTATATGACAGATTACTATTTTGATTGGTATGTGCTTGATGGGAGAAAGACTCCATACCTACATTGCTTTCTGGAGTTTCCAATTGCGAATGAAGGAGAACATGATGTTTTTTCCTACATATTGAACATGAACCTGATGATAAACAATTTGAAAGCAAATGTTTGTATCCGAGACATCCAAAACACATCTTATTATCTTTTACAAACTGTTGCCTATCCTTAACTGACATCGCTCCAAATTTTGGGCATGAATATATACGATGACCAGAACATTTACAAAAGTAACAATATTCTGATCTAGAAGAGTTAGAGTAAGAATGTTGTTTATCATTGTCTGGACTATTGTGATTCTTATTTTGCTTGTGGTTGGAATGTGACTTCTGATGTGAATGAGCATTATGTTGTGATGTTAGTAATACTGTGTTTGTATGTGAATTTGATGCATTTGCATTATGTAAAAATTTTTTATTTTGGAAAGATTTTGAGTCTTGGCTTATTAAATTTTCCAAGATATTACATCTGTTTTCAAGAAAATTGAAAAAGGCATCGTGTGAAATAAAATCTGTTGACATTTCACTTTCCTCTAATGTGCGTTTTGTGTTAAAATCTAATTTTTGCTTAAAAATATGGGTAAGTAGCGCATCAAATAAATCATGTTTTTCTATGTTTAAATTAAGTAGTGCATTGATTTTTGCTTTGGCAGTCGTTGTGAATTGTCGTAACACTGAAGCATTACATTTACTAATTGTATTTAAGCCTAAGACATCATTGAATAACGCAGAAATTATCTGCCTTTTATTATCATACCGCTTTTTCAATAATTCTAATGCGGTTTCAAAATTTTGCTCCGTTACTTGTAAATTCTCGACTAACTTCAATGGTTCACCACTTAAATAAGACTTTAAGTAAAAAAATTTCTCTGCATTCGAGGTTAAACTACTATTATTTACAATTAATGCATTAAACAAATCTATGAAGCCGTGGTACTCTTCATAACTTCCTGTAAAAGTTTTAATATTTATAAATGGCAATTTAATTTTGGTACCATTATTAACATTTTGACCACCATGAATAACATTCGCATTCATAGGACTCTCTAGTCGTGCTATTGCTTGCTGCAATTTACAATTTAGTTCATAAAACTTATTTTCAATAGATTCTCTATTCTCAATATCTGCTGTTTCATCACTTAGTAGAGACTCAATTGAGTCCTGAATTTCTCCGTATTTTGCAAATTGAATCTCCAAAGTATTAAGTCTAAGTTTATATGCGTTTTTATCAGTTTTTATTAAATTAAACTTATCGAACCAATTAGTGATTCTTGTGAAATGACCTTTGCACAAAGCACGTTGCTTTACCAGTGACTCCATTTTAAGATACAATTTTATTCTAACACCAATTGAATTCAAATTTATGAATATTACAGTAACAGAGCAATTTTAAAAATAGGTATTCCAAGTATATAGTCCCTTTAATCGATAAATATATATTCACTCCCGATCAAACAACGTAATATTTGAGCATTAGTAAATGACAACAGAACTTTTATTTTATATATTCTTCCTATCTCAGGAATACCTGAAATACAATAAAGCAGACCAAGAAAGAAAATAGGACATACATTTACAAAAAATGGTAACGTTGATATTAAAAATATTTGGAAAATATAAAAAATGTTACTTCCAAAAAAATTTAAAACTCACGATTTTTCTTAGTTTCTGACAATGCGTTTTCTAGTTTCAACCACTAAAAATCTTCTGACGTAATTGCAATTCCACTTACAGGTTATATTCTTCCATTTCTCACAAGTTAAAAAAAGTATACAGGTCGCTACTAAACTCTCAAGGTGAGTAAGGACCATTCCACTTACTCGAAGGACCATATGTCGCAACCACGACTATGTATATAAATGTAGGTAAATTACCAACTGCTCCTTTTTCACAAGTATGTGATTAAGACGTCCAGTAATACTATTGTAGGTACAAAAAATATGAAAAATGATAACCAAAAACCAACGTAACATTTATTCTTTTACATGAAAAGTCATTCTGACATTCAACAACAAATCTATGTACATATATATGGCGTTGCTAACTAGAGTCAACGCATGTGATTGATATAATAAGTCTATAAGATATAAATATTATTCATGCTACGACAAATCACTCATTTATAAGTATTAGCACAAAGCATATAAACATTAGTACCCAGTTGATGATTTTATTACTATGAAATCTCAACACCTTAATTTGCCTTATTTTTTCTTTAAAAATTTGTTTTTGCTGAAAATGCATAATTAAGCTATCATGCTTTCCAATTGAAAAAAGAAAAAAGAATATGTGAAATACAATAAATGAATTTTGGTGAACCCTAATACCGTGTAGGGCCTCCTCTACTTCTTATTACTGCATTCATGCGTCGAGGCATGCTTGATATTAAATGTTCAACAAACGCTTGCGGAATAATCTCCCATTCTTCAATAACGGCCTCTATAAGTTGGTTGTGATTAACAACAGGAGGTCTAATCTTCTTTTTGAGATAGTCCCATAGATGCTCTATAGGATTCATGTCCGGACTGTTAGGTGGCCACTCTAATAAAGGGATATTAACATCATTTAGGTAACCAATAACCTGTCTTGCCAAAAAATTAGGCCCAACAAATGGAGCAAAAGGCATTATATGTTCGACAATAATGTTATCTAAGTAATATTGGGCACTCATAGACCTCGTACGTATAGGGACTAATTCCGTACGAGCATAGAAGCAAATTCCTCCCCAAAACATTTTAGAGCCACCACCAAAAGGTACTTTAGGAGAGATATTACAGCTAGCAAACCTTTCTCCTCGTCTTCGCCAGACACGCTCACGTCCATCTGGAGCTTTAAGGCTAACTCTGGTTTCATCGGAGAACATAACCCGTTTCCAATCATTGATGGTCCAATTCTAATGTAGTCTTGCAAAATTCAATCTCTGAACTTTGTGTTCTCTGGTAAGCAAGGGCTTTTTTGCTGGTCTTCTATTGCTCAATTCTGCTTCATGTAAACGTCTTCTAACCGTTCGAGATGATATAGCGACGTTGCGAACATCCGCTAATTCATTTTTTAACAGATTGCTGGTAACTCTTCTGTCTCTGAGAGCACGTTGTCTCAAAATACGATCATCAATTTGATTAGTGCAACGTTTTCGCCCTTGTCCTATTCTTCGAAGGTACGAGCCTGTTTCATTATGACGTCTCACTACGCGACTGATACTGGAATGATGTCTTCCTAATAAACCAGCAACATGTCGCATTGAATATCCTTCATCCAGAAGAGTAGATGCTCGCACTGCCTCCTCTATTGACAAATTTCTTTGGCGGTTCATTTTTCTTACTTGTTTCACTCGCAAATAAACTTCCAAACATGCATATGATAAAAACAATTACAAACAAACGCTTGCTACTTACAGACATTTTGTTTTAATCAACACTTTTAAAAAAAAATTTAACACAGATTTACTCTAAAACGAAGTTTAATATGAATTATTGTCAAAACAAGGTATTATGTGACACTAGCTAGTTTAAATAACATCTGTCAGTATCAAACACGGTCCATAGCCTACTTGTCGTACACTAAGTTAACAATAAATAAAGATTATTGAGAAAAATATGAGTGGTGCGTTAATTTTGTCCAGGAGTTTATATTTGGAAAATTGAAACTTGTTAATTTAACTTCATCATAAAATAATATATTTTCTAATTATAACATTTCCAGAGAAAGAAAACCAAAAGTCAATAATCAATGATTGCAGTAGCTATACCCCAGCTAAACTGAAACAGCAAAAATCTTCAGAACTGAAGGTCCCGAAAAGAGGTAGCACATCAACCATCAAAGAAAAAATTTCTACTTGGGCTCTTTCCAAATCTGATCTTGTGAAATTACAAAAGCAAGCATTTGAAGATGAACATAAATTGAAATTACAGCATGTGATTGAAAAACACAAACTCTTTTTAGAACTACAGAGGGAAGAGTGGCAACTAAAGAGAACCCACATGATAGAAGTACACAAACAAAAATTATTAATTTTGAATCATAACTCAGATGACTGATTATTCATGTTTTTTATTATATTTATGAGGTATACTAATTTTTTATTATTTATGTATGTATTTTTGGTTTATTTTTGTTAAGAAATATTCTTTATTTTTTTTTATTGAGAGTTTGTCTTTTGTTTGTTATGTTATATAAGTATGCTAAGTATGCATATGTACCTGATGTTTGTATCAGTTGGAAGTTGGATACATTAAAGTATTTATCCAAGTCCCTTTTAAGTTAATTTTTTTATTCATAACTATTCATTTTCTGTTTTTCTATATATGTTGTGAAGTTTAGTATATTTTATACATGGTACGTGCACATGTACCTGATGTTTGTATCTATTTGATGCATTAAAGTATTAATTAAATAATGCAAAATTTTATTTATATTATTTATTCATTTATTATATATTTCAGAACTCTATAATAGTCTTGAAAAATGATTTTGAATCAACAATAAACGTGTTGAATTATTAAGGATGTGGTTTGGGCCATCATTTGGCAATTGAGCAATGGCATTGTCATTATTGTCCAGATCATTCTGAATCAACTGTAGAGTATTTTCATCAAGATCTGGAATGGGTGCATGCAAGCTATTTGCAATATTGTGAAGCACAGCTGTAGCAATAACTATTGCTTCAATTTTATCCAATTTCACTCTCAGCCCCAATGCTAAGATAGGGAAACGGCGTTTCCATACTCCAAAACACCTTTCAATAGGGTTTCTAGTTAGGATTTGAGCTTCATTGAATATATGTTCTGCTCGGCCATTGGGTTGTGCCAAAGGAGTTATAAAGTATTTCTTTATGGGATAACCATACTATCACCAACTAACAAATAATTTCCATGTACTCCATTATCAAAGGAAATGGATAATTCCGAATGGCTGAAAATCGTGGAATCATGACTAGAACCTGGCCAACGACAAACTACATTTTGTAAGTTTAATGACGCGTCACATACACCTTGAACATTCATAGAGAAATAGCCTTTGCGGCTTCGAAAAATTTCTGCATCATTTCCTCCCGGTGATTGTATTTTTATGTGTGTACAGTCAATAGCACCAATACACTGTGGAAATCTGCGCAATTGATAAAATTCAATAGCCTTTGCTCGTCTGTCTTCTTCATTTTCTGGCATCTTGATATAAATCCTATAGAGCATTGCTAGTGCCTCAGACACTCTATGAATGATTCTACAAGCTGTAGATTTATCAACACCTACAAAATCCCCAACAACTATAATCATGCTTCCAGTGGCATAAAACCGTAGAGTTAGTAGAACCATTTCATCTGGTGCCAGGGAATGATTACTATAATAAAAAATACATTCAAATCTGTATAAACAATTAAAAACTGAACTTATATTACCGATTTGTCTGGTTCCTAATATCTTTTGATATTAGATGTATAATATGACGGGTTATTTTTTTTGGCAACCGAAATCTATTTAAAAATTCCTTTTCTGTCCATTCTTTCAAATGGTTCCGACGTTGCCTAAGTACTGGTCTCTTTCTTCTTGGGGCAATAATATCAATAATTTCCAAAAAATCTTCATCGTCAGTTATGTCTTCCATAATTTGTGACATTTTGTGTAGTAAAAAAAGTAATTTAAAGTATTCAAATAAAGAACAAATAGAAATAACGTTTATCAACCAAAATATCATAGAATTTATAGGTTAGAATCTGTCAATTATCTCTTTTAAACCACCGAATTTCTGAGATTAATTTGAACCACTGTTAAACTAGGTTTATAGCACGAACCTTTATTGAAAAGCTGAAACATATTTGGTAAACCTGGTTTAACCGATATCGGGAGATTATCCTCGATTGAACAACCGGCCCTAAGAGGAGCGATTTGAATTTAAGTTGGCATTTCTGCTGCCTAGTGATTGGTCAGATTGCCACCAGTTTCACACAGCTCTTTTGATACCACTGACACTGACATTTGTCAGTTTTGTGTTTATTTATATAAAAATAGTCATTAGTTCAATCATTACTACCACGTTTGTTGTTTATTTTTAACAAAGTATTATATTTTACCCAAGGTATTTGCTATTTTTATTATTTATTCCCTTTCATGAAAAACATCCATCCTTTTTTTTTCTTGTTAATAATATAAGTTTCACATCCAGTTTTACATACATTGAGGTACTATATTATGGTATTTTTCGATAACAAAACTGCTGTTTACTTTTAGTTTTGCTACACCAAAGCCTCAAATGTTGAAAAAAAAATTTATCATACAATTGCATTTCTATATTCTAATTAATCCTCAAACTCTTTTTTACATAAAGTACCTATTATAACCTTACATCTTTTCATAATAATGTGACATTTGGTTACTACTTTCGCAATGACCTATGGCCAATCAACATTCGATATTTAGACATGCCTTGATCCCTCATTGGCCACGACAACATCAAGCAATACAATACATATTTCAAGTAATTTTCATTTAGTTCAAAAAGTCTGAACACGACCCTTTCGGAACACACTCCCAATCTAGTAAATTTTAGTGGTGTGGTTGAGGTTTCCTAAAATGCTCCTCCTAGTTTAAAAAACAAGGTATAGTTATTTTTGACATTTATCTAACCTCACAATTGTTTTAAATGGTGATCTTAAGAATGCTTTGTTGATGTAATTGTTGAAATTTGAATTTGTAACGTGAACAGAGGCAGTAATTGCGTTCTACAAAAAATATAATAATCGACCATCATGAGTCAACAAAAAGTTAGAGTGCCAAACTTCACAAGTGCAGAGAAACTCCAGTTACTAACTTTAATTGCAGACAAATATTCTAAGATTCTGGAGGATAAGAAAACCGACAGAGTTTCAGCTCTCCAGAAAGAAAAGGCTTGGTCTGACATTAAAAATGATTTCAATAGTTCATCTGTAACTTCCATACATAGGAATGCAGCCTGTCTGAAAAAATGCTATGAAAACCGAAAGAAGGAACTACGCAAGACTGTAGCCAGAGAAAAACAAGAAGCTTTATTAACAGGTGGAGGTCCACCATCAAAAAAAAAGAAAGACAATGATGACTCATTAATGGATGAAATTTTGATGTCCATTCTTAATGAAAAAACCATAGTTGGGCTTCACAACCCATTTGATGATGAAATTTCAGCCTTCAGTGAGGACAACAATTCATTTGAATTGGTTTTAGAATCAGATGGTGAAACAGAAGATGTGACTGATCAGGTGAGTTGATTTATAGTTTATTTCTGATGTTTATTACATCTCTGATTTTTCCACTCCTATTCACGTCATATTAACAGAAACAATATTATATTATTCTTTTAAGGATACCTGGGACCATAGCCAGATGCAGGCAAGCACTTCATCTGCTGTAGATTGGAGAAAGTCCACTGGAAAACAGCTTCAGAACCGAATAAATCCAGCACTTGCCTTGAGGGAGAGTAAGACTCATAGTAACACATCCAATCAAAAAAATTATGAAACTCCCAGGAAAGAAGTGAGTCTATTTTATAGGTTTCTTTTTCCTGGATTGTAGTGTATAATATTTTTTTTCAGATTCCAATTACTGCAAAAAAAAGCAATAGAAGAAGGCCCACAACTGTTGTCAAAACTGTAACATCTTCCAATTTGTCCAAAAAATATGACATTCTGTTGGACAGAAGGCTTACAGTAATTGAGTGCCAAATAGAACAGTTAAGAGCTGAAAATGCTTTCATATTGGAAAAGAGACAGTTGGAAATTGCACTCATGAAGGAAGAGCTGAACCAGAAGGAAAAAAAAGTGATCTAGACTTACTCCATATATTGTTTCAGTGCCTTTTTTTTAATTTTGTTTTGTATGAAAAGATTTTTCTATTATCATTTTGTTACTTTTATTTATTTCTAGTTGTATCAAAACAGTGTTGTATTACATTAACTGGATAGAATACACTGTATTTCATTAGCTGCAATATTTTTTTTGGCATTAGTATTAGCTGTTATAATGCCTTTGGCATTAGTGTATTTGCATTGCCTTGTATGTTAAGTGCTTAAAAATTACAATTTCAAGTTTAACTTTTCTTCTGTTTTATTGATTGATCCTTCTGTAAGTAACAGTTTGATGTTAATTTAAAAATATTCTGATATGTAGAAGACTTGTATATATATTGTTGGCCAAAGGACAATAATATATAGACTACCTATTTATTAAATTTATTGTCTGTGTCAGAAATAAAAAAACATGTTTTTTGAGAAATGAAAATGACTGTTTTCTCCTTCACTTGAAAAAATACACTTTGTCAAAATGTTGAGATATTGAAAACAAATAGTTAGTTATTTTGGTTAGATTTTGTAGGTCAATAAAAATAAACTTCAATGGTATAAATGTTTATTATTGAAATATAGAAAAGCATACTTACAACCAATGTTTATTCTTTTTTATTCTAATAGCTGTTCAAGAAAGCTACTTATAATTTTTTTCACAAGAATAATTTAAAAAAATCTTGAAGACAACTCATAGATTGGAAAAATATTTATTCACTAAAACACTCCGGCAATCCTGGTTTACATTTTGATGTACATTTATAGCTGGAACTTGTTCTTGCTGGATAAGGTAGTCCAACTCTTCTGCATTGATCCCTATTGGTGGTGGTGGGATATCTTCATGCATTGACAAAGCTATATTATGCAATACAGCTGTAGCAACAATGACAATCAAAGAAGTTCCAATTTCACAGCGGAGTCCATAACAGAATGCTGGAAATCTTCTCTTCCATACTCCATTAGTACGCTCAATGCAATTTCGTGTTCGAATGTGTGATTCATTATACAGTTGTTGTGGTCGTGTGAGTGGATTCAGCAAAGGTGTAAGGAAATATGGTTTCAGAGGGTATCCACTATCACCTAAAACAATTGAAATTGTTTCTTAGGACAAATTGAGAATTAGAGTTTCCTGATCAAAAGAAAAGTAGATCAGTTATCATTTTGGCTACACTTACCAAACATTATTGAACTGCCAAACTCACCAGATTCAAACCTTGTTTTTAGACGAGAATTGTTAAAAATTGTGGCATCATGGGCGGATCCAGGCCACCTAGCTACAATATTATTAATTTTCAGCTGACCATCACATACCAACTGCACATTAACAGAAAAATATGACTTTCTGTTTCGATACACTTCTCCATCTTCTACACCTAGAAATTGAAATTTATAATGCTTCACTATAATCATTAATGAAAGCTGAAAAAAAGAATTACCAGGAGAACGAATTTTAACATGTGTCCCATCAATGCATCCGATAATTCTGGGAAAACGTGCGATCCTATAAAAAATGTTTTGACAGGAAAGGATCTCCTCTGCAGTCTCAGGCATTCTGATAAATTGCTTCCGGAGCCCAGCAAGTGCCTGTGAGACCTTTTTTACAATTCGAGATACAGTGCTTTGATGCATGTGCATGAAATCCCCAATGTTGATTTGATGAGAGCTGCTGGCATAGAACAGAAGGGCTGTTAATAGTTGGTTCATTGGTGATACGCTGTTATTTCTGCAAAAAATGCTAATAATTTTTTGGCAATAGAATTAGACAGGTTATTACAAGTCATGGTCAAACTCCAAATCATCCTCGATAAGTTCTAGCACTTCAGATGTTGCCTCTTTAGTTAGACGAAATCTTCTAAAAAAGCTAAGATCATCTAACTCTTCTAAATAATCTGGCCTTTCATTAAAGAGACGAGGGAATCCAAAATCGATTATGTCCAAAATGTCCATATCATCGTCCAGAAAAATTTCTTCTTCAACTTCCATCTCACTTAGCAAACAGAAGAAACCAGGATTTGAAATTAAAAATGGATCCTCTTATATTAATATAAGAGTTGAGTAAAAGCCTCGTAAAATCCAATAAATTGTGGTAGAATAAAACCTTAGAACAGAAACCAAGAGTGAGGTTATATATTCACAAAAACCAAGCTTAACGAATTTAAGCTGCCAATACTGATCGCTTAACATAAACTGAGATTAAAAACGGATTTTGATACGATGCATACAGGGCTTAAGCGAGCTCCTAGGTCAAGCCTGGCTGGAATATAGACGGTGCATATGGCCATGAGTATAGCTTTAATAGTGCGCCAGTGTGAATAAATGAAATTTTAGATAAGAAAAAATTGAAATAACTGTAAATAAGTTGTATATTTTGAATATTTTATCAGTGATGGGTAATGTTAATAACCATCTATGTTATTAACCAGTTTTTAGCGTTAATTAACGCTAAGTTAAAAATTGTTTGAAATTAACCACGGTTAACAATTCAGGCGGCCACTTAAAAAAGAAGAAGAAGAATTTTTATAAAATTATATTTATCATAGAGATTCTATCCCAGAAAATGTAGCTAATAAAACTACAACTAATATATTTTTTGCATCATTACCCTATTTTAAGGAGCTGACACCTAGAATTTCTAAAATTTTAAAAGAAGTGACTGACATCAAATTTGCATATAAAAATGTTCTTTCTCTCAATTGTGTTTATAGTAAGTTGAAAGAAATTGATCCTATTACTGATCTTTCCAATGTAATATACAGATTAACGTGTTCTACATGTAATTCTGTTTATGTAGGTGAAACTTCACAAAAAATAACCAAACGTATAGCCTTACATAAGAGCGATGCAAGGTTGTATCCAGAAAGATCAGCACTAGCTGAACATGTTTTTTCTACAAAACATATAATAAATTATAATTACTTTGAAATTCTATACAAAGAAAATAACTACTCTAGAAGGATTTTCCTGGAAATGGCATTCATTTCAGAGCAAGATAATTGTCTGAATAAAAGAACTGATATTAAGAAATTAAATACAATTTACAGTTATTTATTATCATTCAACAAAAAACTAATAACAGGTCTAAACATTACAGAGAAGAATTCTTTTATTGACTTTTAAACTAATGGTTTATCCCTATGAACATACATTTGCACTAGCTATGAATAGGTTTCTATATGACTAATATAAATTGACAAATTTCACAAAATGTCATTTTAACTTCATATTTTTCCATTTATACATATAACATTTTTTTACGAATGAATATTTTCTCCATTTATACAATTTATAGATATTATTAATCTCAATTCATTGTAAGTATGATTTCCAATTATTTAATAATTTTTCAATTTTACTTGACTTATAATATCTATGAATAATTCTCTTGTAGTTCTTTGAAAATAGTTAGAATAATAAACCGAAAGCTCAGAATTAACCAAAAAGCTCTAGAGTACACTTCATTTACATTGCCGCATTCCCCACAAAATTTGAAATATATATATCTATATATATTGTAATGGTTTTGGTAAGTATAATTTTATATAAATTTAATATGTATAAATTTTGTTTATTATAGTGTTTAATACTTAATACTTACCTTGGGCGCCAATTGTTATGGTTTAAGGTAAGTATGCTTTTTATATAAATTTAATATGTATAAATTTTGTTTATTATAGTGTTTAATACTTACCTTTTTTTTTTTTTTTTTTTTTTTTTATATTTATTATTATTTAAAATTTTATTTATATTTTAGTTGGGCGCCATTAATGATTATCTCGACTATTTTATGAAACAAAACAGCCACCTGTACTATTGGATAAGTGTTTTATCTTTTATTGAACTATTATTATTAGTTTTTTTAGATAATAAAATATTCAAATTATATAATTATACAGTTATTCCAATTCTTATTTATCTAAATTTTCATTCATTCATCCAGGCACACTATTTAACTATACTCACAGAACTAAATTCAGTTACGTGGCTATGTGACCTTAATTATAATAGACTATTTATCTAGTAAAAAAAAGAAGAAATTTATTTACTTTGTTCTTGGAATATGACTGTTATGAAACTTAATGAAAACGTTAATCTAACGGATTGATTTTATCAAATGTTCTGTAAGTATTTTTATCTAATGATATCTAAGCAAACAATTTAATTCTAATAAGCAAACAATTTATACTACATAAAAAAAAACTTAAAATTAATATGAACAGTAGGTAGGTACCTGAATGTTTGTTAGTTTATACTTTTATTCTCTCTTCAAATTCGAAGGTTTCAATGGGTTGGAAAATGTGGGAAAGGCCTGCAGAATATACAGACTGTCAGCTGAGGATCAAATCCGGTATTTTCCTTCTTCAAAAAACGGTGGACTTTACACAGTCTGTTCGTTGTGGAAAATTTCTTGGTTATATCGACAAAACGGCACTTTGTAAGTATTCTTACTTATTTTACTTTTATTAATTATAGGTATCACTGACTCCTTATAATTATGTTTATATAAAGAATAGATTATTAATCTTTTGAATATTTTATATAGTTTTATTAAGATTTCTACTTTTAATTTCAACTCAAATTTTTCTACGTCTTTCTCCTTCGGAGAAATTTTTGCAAGTTGTTGATTTTTTCATTTGTTTTCTAAACAAACTTTCTTTTGTTTTATTTCAAGCAATGAAATTCATTTTAAAAGTTTGTTATTAAATTGATATTTCCAATTTTTAAAATTATTGTAAGTTTATTCAAATGAAATTATGTTTTAGTTACTATATGGTGTTTGTTTCATTTTTATGGTTTTTATGTTATTGTTTTTATCATTGCAGTGGTCAAAAATTTGTATTTATATCTTTTATAACCTTAAAATTTAGGTTGGTATTTTACACGATTTGCTTGAAGTTGGTACTCCTGTTTTTATCTGTCAATTTATAGCTTAAATTCTTCGATTATAAAGGGTTTATTAGAATTGATTAATAATTTAGAATATAGTGCTTGCCAAAACTTATTATAAAGAATGTTATTTATTTTTATTAATATTATCAGTTTTGCATGTTTTAATTTGATTTATTTATTAGTTTATTTCTATTATATTTCTTTTATTGTGATTAATTTATTTAACTAAGTAACCAAATAACAGAGTTGGTCGTATTGCCTTATGATTATTTTTAAATGATTTATTTTGGGTATGTTCATACCATAACAACATTCCCAAAATTTGTTTTCTAGATTTATTTTATTTATAAAAGAAATGAGAAAACCAAATTTTAATTCTTCTTTATAATCTATTCTCTATTATACCTAGCATTTCATTCAAATAAATTTTTTATCAAGTAGTAATGAAATGTTAATAAATTTGTCAGTCATGTCCTTTAGTTTTATGTACAAAATCTATATAATTGATTAATATGGAAGATTCCTCTTATTCTCTAACTAATGGGGTCTTTCAAAATGTAACTGTTGATTCCTTCCTCATTACTAATAACATAAGTGCCTTCAAATGGCAATTGCAGCTTTGCACATTTGTTGTCTCTTCTATTTGGTACCATTAACGCTATTAAAATTACTAGATCTCCTTTCTTAAATGTTACTCTTCTTTTTATTTCTTTTGATTTTCTTTTAACAAATTTTTCTCCAGCTCTTTTTAGTTTCAAATTCACCTTTTCGATTAACTCATCATATTTTTCTATGTTTTCAGGTATCCATGGTCTATTTGGCAAAATCTGTATTCTTTGAGGATCTAATTGTATAACATTTTGGTTTATTTTGTATCCCAAATATATTATCTCATTTTTGTAAAACTCACATTTTCTTTATTCAATTTAAGGCCTGCAGAATCAAGATCTTTCAAAATGGTTTCAAGATCAAAATGATGTTCTTCTATATTTTTGGAAAAGATTAAAATATCATCCACATAATAAAGAACAAATGATTCATGTTTATTTAATATTTTATTTAGTGCCCTTACTAATGAACTACATGCACTTTGTACACCAAATGGCACAACACAAAATCTATAGATTTCTCCGTCTATGGAAAAAGCTGTAAAATCCCGACTATCCTCATGTAAAGGAATTAGCCAAAAACTATGTTTCAAGTCTAGTCTTGAAAATATAGATGTTCTTGTTATACGTCCCAAAATAGATTCAACTGACATAGGTGCTTCATATTGAGGTTTTGAAAATTTATTTATATTTCTTGCATCTAAGCAAAGTCTTAATTCTCCATTATTTTTTACTACCACAACAATAGGACTAATGTATTGTGAGTTGCATCTTTCTATTATTTTATTTTCCAATAGTTCTTTTATGCATTTTCTCACTTGATCTTTATACTTGTATGGAATAGGATAAGTTTTAGCTTTGAAATTATTAATATCTTCATTCACTTCTATTTTATGTACATAATCTTTCGCAATTCTATTTTCCTTTGAAAATAAATTATCATATTTATTCATTAACATTTTTATTACTTCTTTTCTGTCCTCTGGACAATCCATTATAACTCCATCTTCCCCTTCTTCTTCATCATCATAATTTTTATTCATTTCTTCCTTGTACATATTACTAACTACTTTATTTTCCTCTTTCAAAGCTATTATTTCAAAGTTAATCCATGTTCCATCCAATTTTAATTTTCTTTCTTCAATATCTATTATGGCGTTATGTTTTTCTAGCTCATCATATCCTATTATTACTTCAGTTTCAATATTTGGAGCAATTAATACTTGTAAATTAAATTCTTTTCCCTTAATATTTGCGCTTATATTTATTAATCTATTAATTTCACATATTTTCTTTGAGTTAGCACCTATTAAATTTATTTTTGGGATTTTAATAATTTTATTTGTAGGAATATTTAATTTTTCAACAAAATTTTGATTAATTATTGATGCTTCCGATCCAGTATCAATTAGTAATTTAGCTTCTCAGTTGTTAATTAACCCATTTATAATAATTAAACTATTATTCCCATCTGTGTCTATATTTTCATTTATTTTTATAAATTCATTTGGATTTTCATATTTACAGATATATAGATTTTGTTTATTTGATGTGTGCATATTTAAAAATTTTCATTGTCATTTATTTGTTCAGTTGTCTGTCTCGTATTTTCCCTATGTATTTGTGCTGTATGTAATCTTGATCTTGTCTCGTTTAAACTTGTTATATCATCCTCTCTGTTTTCTGATCTGCTTCTTCTGTCTTGATTAATTCTTTGATAATTTACTCTTCTTGTTTCTTGATCTCCATTTCCTCTTTGCATATTTGCTTCAGAATTTCTTCTCTCCGGTCCTTTATATTGTCTATTGTTCCTGTCATTGTAATTATTTTGTCTGTATGAATCATTATTGTTTCTATTATTAGTATTAGTATTGTAGTTTCTGTTATTGTAATTATTGCTATTGTAATTATTGTTATTGTTATTTTGTGCATTATTATTAAATCTATTATTTGTCCAATTGTTATTTTGATTGTTGTTTCTCTGATTATTTTCATTGTTTATATAATTTGTTCGTCTATTTTGTTGTGAATTTTCTTGTCTTATTAAATTTCTTTCTACTCTTTGTAGATACATAGATAATTGATCCAATTTCCTTATATTTTGTATGGCAATGGTTTCAGCCAATTCTGCCTTGAAATGCCTTGCTATGAACATAACGATTTCCTCCTCAGGAATTGGTGGTTCTAAATATTGTGTCATCGCATGTAGTTGAATTGCATAATTGTTTAAACTATGGCTCCTATTTTCATGGAACTTTCCGAAATATAAATTTTCCCTGATGGTTGATTGAGCATTTTCCCCCCAGAAATATTGTAAAAATGCCGTTTCAAAATCTTGAAATTGTGACATATCTTTTTCCCTGGCAGCAAACCATATTAACGCATGATTTTCTAAATGATCTCTTATTATTTCCTTTATGTCTTCAATATTATTTATTCCTCTTACTCGATTTTTCAAAATTCTTATGAATATTTTTGGATGCAGTTTCTTGATATTTCCGTCAAATTTTTGACTAGTTGCTCCATAAATTGTTTTTACTCCTCCAACATATTCCATATTCATTCGTTTTTTCTCGATTTGTTCTACCTTTCCTTGTATGTTCTTTATTTCCATTTTAAATTCCCTTTTTGTTTTATAGTTCTCTTCTTCTGCTATCTTGAAATTCATTTTTATTTCCTTGTTCATCTCTTCCTCCATATCTTGTATGCTTTTATTTGTTTTCATTATTTCTTTATCTAATTTCATTATCTTTTCGGTATTTCTTTCTATTTTCTTACTATTCCCACCTATTTCCATTTTTAATTCATTTTCGTTTTTCTTTATATTTTCCATTTCTCTGGATTGTATTTCTTCCACTTCCATTAATCTTCCTAACATTTTATCTCGAATTTCTTGTTTTGTTTCTTGTATTCTTTCTTCTGTGTAGCTTCTTGATTCTTCTAATTGTTTTCTCATATTTTCTATTTTCTCTTCCATTCTTTGACTATTTGTTTTCATTTCTCGTTTTATTTCTTCTTTATTTTGGTCCAATTTTGTATTCATAGTGTTCATATCTCCCCTAAGTTCTTCTCTTTGCTTATTAAATAATTGTTGCAACATTTCCATCATTCCAGTTTGTTCATTTTGTCTTCTTTCCACTCCTTCTCCTTGGTATTGTCCAGCGATATTTTCTCGACTTCTCCTAGTTTTTTCTAGTTCTTCCATTGGTTCTGCTCTTCCACTTACTTCTCTCTCATCATCATGATCCTCACTATGTCTTCCTTGTTCTAAATATTGTACTTGAAAATCACCCATTCCATGTCTTCCCTCTTCTTGTTCCTCTTCTGATCTTTCCTCTGTTCTTATTTGTTTTCCATCCCTTAGTGTCATTCTTTTATCCATTTTTCTTGTTTTAATTTGTTTTTACTGTCAATTCTTCAATGCCAAATTTTGTTATGTCAAATTTTGTTATGCCCAATTTTGTTTTGTCAAATTTTGTTATGCCCAATTTTGTTATGTCAAATTTTGTTATGCCCAATTTTGTTATGTCAAATTTTGATATGCCCCTCGTTGGGCGCCAATTGTAATGGTTTTGGTAAGTATAATTTTATATAAATTTAATATGTATAAATTTTGTTTATTATAGTGTTTAATACTTAATACTAAACTTGGGCGCCAATTGTTATGGTTTAAGGTAAGTATGCTTTTTATATAAATTCAATATGTATAAATTTTGTTTATTATAGTGTTTAATATTTACCTTTTTTTTTTTATATTTATTATTATTTAAAATTTTATTTATATTTTAGTTGGGCGCCATTAATGATTATCTCGACTATTTTATGAGACTCTTAATTTTTATTTTATTATATTATTATTTGTATATTTTTTTCATACTCTCAGGGAATATTTTATTGTGAGGTCAAATTGAAATTTTTGAAGACCGACTCTGTTCTTTGGCCTTCGTGTTGAAAGTTGGTACTAAAGTATATTACTGCAATTGAATCATAGACATTAAACAAAACAGCCACATGTACTATTGGATAAGTGTTTTATCTTTTATTGAACTATTATTATTGGGTTTTTTATATAATAAAATATTCAAATTATACAATTCTTAGAAATATTGAAAAAAACACCGTATGATGTAGTTCTCTACACAGATGCTTCTAAAACTTCTTTTGGTGTTGGCTGCTCAGTCACAATCAACCACGAACTTATAGGTTCCTATCGGTTGCCCTTAACATGTAGTGTTCACACTGGTGAGCTGTATAGCATTTTCCAAGCCTTTAAACATATCTCACCTCCTTCCAAGCATGTCGCCATTTGTACCGATTCACTTTCTTCAATTAATTCACTTAATACTATCTTTACTGACCATCCAATAGTTCAAAACATCCATGATATTTATCAAATACTCTCAGCTCGTGATGTAAAAGTCTGTCTTATCTGGCTCCCATCTCACATTGGAATTACTGGCAATGAAAATGCTGATTACCATGCCAAAGAAGCCACCTCTACCATCACCACAACATCGATCCAGCTCCCAGAAGACCTCAAACACTTATTCAAAAAGTCCGTCAAAGAATCCTGGCAAAATTTTTGGCACAACAGTAAAACAGCTCTAAACGATATACAGCCTTCCATTGGCTCTCTCCCCCTCGACTTCTTAACCAGGAGAGAAGCTGCTGTTATTAGACGATTGCGGATCAACCATACCAGATATACTCACGGTTACTTGATGTCATCTGAAAACCTTCCTGTCTGCCGTTACTGCAATGTTGATTTAAGCGTTAAGCATGTACTCACGGACTGCCAGATATACAACAATTTGTATCAGCGCCTAGATCTAAAACCGAACCTGAAAGAACTTCTTAACTGCACCGCTGAAATTCCGAAGACATTGAAATTCCTCAAAGCTGCTAACCTCTACCACAAACTATGAAATATCATTGACTGTATTAATATAACTACATATTTTTTGTGTATTCTGATGTAATCTTGTATAGTGCCAATGGCCATAGTTGTCGAGGCACTTAAATTCTAATAAAAAAAAAAAATAAAAAAATATGTTTATAATTATTAGGTTTACGATGTTATCCATATTAGTCTCAGACGCGAGTACTTTTCCAAAATGAATTATTAATATTATCACTTAAATAAAAAAATTTAAGCTGACCTTTGTTTTATACAAATCCCAACACCTGCAAAAATTCTACTTTATGTATTTCGAGATGTATTTTTTTCAAGAAGTTACTGAAGGAATATAAAACATACTGCGTAAACTGCTAAAAATACATGGAAACGCATATTTTTTATGAAAATAGAAAAATAGATTTTTTGAAAGAAAATACTTTCACAATACAGAAAATACCTGGAAAATACTCAAAAAATTCCAGTATTATTAAAAAATACCTGGAAAATACTACTATTATTAGAAAATACTCAAAAAATACTAGTATTATTAGAAATTACTCCTGAAAATACAGAAAATACAAGGAAAATTCAGAAAATACTCAAAAATAAGTGCAATACAGAAAATAGTGTACAGATTTTTCATCAGAGGTTTACCCCTCAATATCACCTAGCTCTGGGTCGTTTGGTGGCAACTTTTCATTTTGTACAAGTGCAATGTTGTGGAGTACTCCACAAGCAACAATAACTGCCAATGAAGCGTTAAGTTGTAACCTTAACCCCAATGACAATATGGGAAATCTTTTTTTCAACACTCCATATGACCTTTCAACAGGATTTCTAGTTCGCCTTACTAAAACAAATATTTGACAATATATTTATTTTTGTTAAATTTTCCATGAATGTAACTTATAATTAATTCCAAAGTCAAAATGATTTAAGTACCTGCTTCATTATAGAGCTGTTGAACCTCATTTCTCGCTACATCAACAAGAGTTACAGCATGTATCTGTATATCCACTGTCTCCAACAAAAATACTGTTCCCAAACTCATTAGCATGGAGCCGTTGGTAAACTGTAGAGTTTTCAAATACATTTTGATCGTGTGTTGACCCTGGCCAACGGGACACTAAATCCAAAATTTCCAAATTTGCTGAAGAAACAGTTTGAATATTTATTGAAAAGTATCATTTTCTGTTTCGGAAAACTTCTGCATTATCTCCACCTACAATGAAATCACAAATACTAAGAAGCCAACAGTATTCGCTTAAAATTCTTAGAGGGAAGACGTATCGGACCGCTCTCTATTAGTTAACGGAATGCTTGAAAATCGATTTAAACTCACTTAGTGAAAAATAAAACAAAAAATAATTAGGTTAAAAGCAACACAACGAAATGCCTTCCGAAAGCAGCGGATCCTCGTTCTCGGAAAAAGAAATGGAAATGGACGACAACGGACAATGGCAAAAAATAAAAAGAAAGAAGAAACGGCGTAAAAAATCTTCAGATCCATCAAACCCAGCAAAAAGATGCACAACGCCCCTAACACAACAAGAAATTCAAAACATAATAATGGGCTCACATTCTTCTGAAAATACAACAAATCACTCTGAACCAAAAAACATCAACAACAAAAACCATCCAAAAAACTCCATCAACAACACATACAACTATTCATTACAAATGAAAATCATCGCGAATCAAAACTATCAACATACCTTTTTCATATCAACGGATCAAGAATTATAAAAAGTACAATTTGCAAATTTTTGGAATACAAGAAATCCAAACAGTCCTGATGTGATATTAAAAACTAAAAGTGGCTTCACTCTAAAAAGTAATCAAGATAAGAATCACATTAAAACGCAGCTGAAATCATTAGTCCAGTCAAAAGTGATAAAAGAATATAATGAAACAAATTCTAACCAAAGACCATCAACAGCACACACATCAAGCAACACAACTTTCGAATGTGTCATATCATCAGTAGAATTGGATATAGAAGGCACACATATAAAAGATCATCATAATTCATCGTTACTGTAAAAGAATCACATCAAGGAAAACCGGAAAACTGACTCAACTCATCAGAATAATTACGGGAGACTACTCATCATTTCTAAAACTATTAAGTGAAGGAGTCTTTTTTAAAAATTACTATTTCCCTGTTTACCCTATTCCATGTTCCAAATGTTTACTATATACCCACACTACAGAATACTGCACCACCATACTAAGCTGCAGGAAATGTCAAGGAAAACATTCAACAAAAACATGCACCTCTCCTCTACCAGAGAGATGCTCTTCATGCAAAGCAGAAGGTCATCAAGCATTGTCACCAAAATGCCCTAATAGACCAATTAAACCTATTGAAGGAATTCCAAATGTGCGCATCAAGTCAATGAACAAAAAATCTTCTGAAATTCCATTAGAAATTACTAGCACAAGTAGAATACACTCATCAATGACATATCATGATCATATTATAGAAACATATACTACAAAATTAAATAACCCTAATAATAATAATAATAATAATAATAATAATAATAATAATAATAATAATAAGTAGATACCGAAATTGTATCTACTTTATTTATCTAAAAGAACAAACAAACTTTTGTCGTACATGCTCGCTAAAACCAGATGTGGTCGTGCACGAGCTTATGACTAAGTATTAATTTTATATCTTTCAACAAATATAATACATATTAAAAGGAAAAATATCAAAAGACAATAGAAACCTCTTAAATATCATATGACATATAACATATTTTTTATAACATATTTTAATAATAGTAAATTTAACCAATAAGACCATTTAATAATAAAAAGAAAATAATGTGAACACATGAAATATCGATCTAATTTAAATAATGGTAGAAATGGTAGATTACGTTTAACTTGAAATTGTTTTATTTTCAATTAGTTCATGTATATCTCTCCTATCACAATTCAATAGATACTTTTTAAGAATATTTTTTATCAGCACAGTTGAATTTATGGTTGTTAAATAAATCTTATACATATTTGGTAAAAAGTTATATATTCTTCCAGACAGATATGTAACATATCTTTGGCCCACAGATTTTTTACTAGTCTCTGTAGTTACATGATTATTTGTTTTATATCGGGTAGAATAGTTGTGTTCAATGCTTTTTAGGATATTGCGGTTTTTGTGGATAAATATTAAGACAGAGTATGTATATGTATAACTGTCTAATATCCATAATTTCACTTTCGTTAAAATGATCGACAAGAACTTATAATAAAACTAAAAAAAAAGATTTGTACATTTATATAATATTGATACCACCCCAGTATTTAGTGGAAATCGACTATTCATTCTTATGTTCGATTTGGAGAAACCAACCAATGACTCACCAACTATGCTACAGGAAGGACTCACAATATTTCAGGATAATCGCTCATAAGGTAAGATTTCTCCACTCCAACATCAACAGTTTTCAGCCAAAAAAGTTCTTAATATACAACTACATACAAAACCAAAATATTGGCAGCTTCATGTGTGTGGAGAGCACAAACGAAAACCTCATTAGTCTATGACTGGTCTATAATTCAACAAAAAGGTAATATATTAAACCAAAATTTTAGGGGAGAAAACAGAAAACATTGAAAACCCCAATAAAATAAACAACCCTCTGAATAACTGCATTCATGTCTCATTCCCTTATAAAGACTCTAAACTACATATTCACCATTTATCATTAATCGAAGAAACTGTTGAAGCTATTCCATTATAGTTACTTTGTTTCATTACTTGATATACACTAAGGTCTACTTAGATAGGTGGATTATATAGTGTTTTTAGTTTTTTGATTGATGTCAGATAAAATTTTTAATTAAAACATTTTTGTAAAAGTGATTACAGTTTTTCCTTAGTAAAGTTAATAAATTTAAAACAGTTGAGCTCACGGACAGTAACTTTTACAGAAACTATATTTACTAAGGCATCTATCTATGACTATTCAATAATCATTGGCGATTTTAACCCTAAGTCAAGCCCTCGTCGTACGAAACAGATTAATGGTTTCCTTCAAAATTCAAATTTCTGTAAAATATCTACACCTCCTACTTATATCATGACAGGCAACAAAAGCACCACACCTGATATAATATTGTGCTCTAAAAATATTAAAAATAATATCAGATGTACTTGTAGCCCCTGATCTGGGAAGCGATCATCTTGCTTTATAGTTTGATTTCAATCTGCAGCTCAATCCTCTCATTAATGATGCTAAATTTCCCAACATATCAAAATGTAATATACACAATGTAAATAAGAAAAAGGAGGAATTGATAAGGACAATTCAAATTATCTGTCCGAATTACATTAAAAAATTCAATGCTCCATTATCAGAATTAACCCGTAGCTACTACTATTTTTCAAATTCGTGTATTTCTTAAACTAGACAACATTGTATATTCTCAGCCTCAGTACTCTTGCGCAATACCGTTGGCCTTGTTCAGCGGGCATAGTTTCTTACTTCAGTATTGTTCTTGTAGGAGAAGTGCGGAGTTTATGATTAATTGTTAATAGTTTCGTACTTCAGTATTGTTCTTGTAGGAGAAGTGCGGAGTTTATGATTTATTGGGTCCTGAGTACCCATCAGTAGTAAATACGCGAAAATTTAATAATTGTTTATTTGTTTCCTAGTAGCTACTTTTTTGTTCTTTTTTGCAAGGTAAGTTTTTATTATTTATCAGTAGGTACTAGTATCTACAAGTTATCAATTAATACATGATAATATGGTTTTTTATGTATTCGCTTTCAGTAAATCGAAAACAATGGCATCTAGTTCCAGAGGTATTTCCGAAAAGGTGAGAATATTTTGGAGTCTGAAGACTTTTGGGAGGATTTGGAAGCCTCAAACGGAAATGAATCCGCGCCGGATAGGTAAGCGGAACTAGAAAGACTAGCTGAAGAGAGTGACGAGGATGAAGAAGATACTGAAATACTGAGTGACCTCAATTCCGAAACAGAACAAGAAAATTCTGAGTCAAAGAAAGAAGAGTTGCCCATTAGGAACAGTTGGTATGGAAAAGATAATTTCAAATGGTCGAAAACAGCAGCAGCAGCCTTGCTGGTCTTGCTCGTAATAATCTCGCATTATCTCGTAAATGCAGAGATTTATGCCGGATCTGAAATAAAAGTTGGTGGTGCCCCTAAACCTATATTATTGAACCCAACAAGACTGGTTCTTAGGCTTGTTGAGTGTGTTGAAGGCACCAACAGAAACATCACAGGGGAGAACTGGTACAGTTCAGTGGAACTCGTTAATGAACTAAAGAAAAACCGATTGACTTATGTGGGGAAAACGAAAGATGTATACCACCTGAATTTTTACCAAACCGGAATCGTGAAATCCATTCATCAGTATTTATATTTACTTCTTCAACAACCATAGTAAGCCATGTGCCAAAAAGAGGTAAAAGCGTTATATTACTTTCTAGCATGCATCATGACAATTCTGTCAACTAAATAACCAAAAAGCCGGAGATAATCCATTTTTATAATGAGACAAAATCCAGAGTTGACGCTTTAGATGCAAAATGTGCGTTATATTCAGTATCAAGAAGAACCAACCGTTGGCCAATGACCATTTTTTTGCAGGTGTAAATGCTCGAGTACTGTACCAATTTGAATCACAAGGTCAACAGGTAAAACGATATTTATTTCTCAAGACTCTTGATAAGCAGTTAATAGATGAACATCTGCGGCTTAGAATGTCCAATAAAAAGGTGCACTTAAAAATACGAATCCTCATTGCTGAACTATTGGGAGTCGCGATTCCTATTTCTGAGCAGCCTCAAGTACCTCCTGAAAAAAGTAGGAGGAAACGCTGTGCCATTTGCCCCACCAACAAGGACAGGAAAACTGCGATCCAGTGTGACACATGTAAATTGCCTATTTGTAATCAATGTTGCAAAAAATTGTGCAATAAGTGTTTTCAAAAATAATTTTTTGTTTTCTTTTATTTATATACCCTAACATACCCAATAATATTAAGTTTTAGAATAAAAGTTTGTTTCAAATGATTTTCCTGTAATTATATTATTATGGGTCCTGAGGACATATGTAACAAAAATGTGTCGGTAGCAGCTACGGGTTAATAATAGAAAACTCACCAAAACAAAGAAAAACACCTTTCAATTACAATCTTCCGCCATTTATATTATCATTAATTAAACTAAAGAGACAGTTACAAAGACAGATTCAAAATAATGATGCAGATGAATTGAAAGCACACTTTAACGAGCTAAACAAAGATATTCACAAACTCATATGACAATATAAACAACATAAATGGATTCTAGCATGTAAAAATATTAACTACATGAAAGGTAAAACATACTGGAATGAAATTAAATAACTATCTCAATATAAATCATTAACACAACAAGTTTCAGAACTTGAATATAATGACCACACATATAATACAGATGAATAGAAATGTAATGCTTTTGCTGAATACTTTGAAGAAACTTACAAATTCAATATAGATAATAATTTTGACACTAACAAATTAGACGAGGTGAATAATAATTGGTTTGTCAATTTTTTTGGGAATAAATTCAACCATGGTCATCTTCAAAGCATCACAGAAGATGAATATAATGATGTTTTATACAAAGGAAAAAATACAGCACCTGGCAGTGACTCTATTAATCGTATAATTCTTAGACGGTTAAACTCCCCTATCCATAATGAAATAAGGAAAATATACAACTACTGTCTGAGTAACCATTATTTCCCTGCTGAATGGAAAGGGGGAATTATAATAATTATTCCCAAACCTAATGCAGACCACAAGCTACCTCAAAACTACCGACCTATCACTCTTCTCCCTGTAATTGGTAAACATTTTGAGAAGATCATCCAAGGAAGATTATACGAAGAACTAAACCATCATATTCCATCGCACCAGTTTGGATTTAAAGAAAAATCGTCAACAACCCACCCTCTCGCCATTTTAACATCCAATGTGCAGGCTGCAAGATTGGGAAGTCTAAAAGCGGCTGGAATCTTCTTCTTGGATATAAAAAAGGCCTTTGACTCTGTTTGGCATAAAGGTTTATTATATAAACTTCATAGGATGAATTGCTCCCCCTCGCTAATTTGGATCATCAAATATTTTCTCTCAAGTAACAGTTGTATAGTAAGAATCAATGAAACATTTTCCAAGTCATTCTCCATGCAACAAGGAGTTCCTCAAGGCTCACCGATATCTCCTTTATTGTACAACCTCTACTGTAATGACATGTCAAAATGAGCTTACTTATAGCAACTTACTTCAATTTGCAGATGACACAACGGTAATATCCTATGGCAAAAATGTAACAAGGGCAGTGGATATATTACGGCGACAAGTTAATGATGTAATATCTTGGGCTAATAGTTGGAGACTAACAATAAATCCTGCTAAAACAAAACTTATAATTTTTAACCACATGATTCAGGATAATTCTCTGACAATAACCATATTGAATAATATGATTAAACCTTCCCAATATGTCAGGTACCTGGGGATGGAAATAGACAACAAACTAAAATTCAACTATCGCACATCATCTATGAAAAGAAAAATGATAACTAGAACACGTCAAAAGCCTAACATATAGGAATGAGGGAATTGAGATTAAAACTGCTGCCAATATTTATGAAATGATTTGTCGACCCTTAATAGAGTATGGTTCTACAATTCTCTATAATTGTAAAAACCCGGCAAAAAACAATATAAGAGTAGGTGAAACAACCCGCATCCGGAAAATAACAAAAATGAGACACCCTGGTAATCCAATGCATAACCCACCAAATAGACTTCTTTACAATAAAACTGGAATAGAACCTAGAAATGAGAGACTTGATGAATTATTTAAATCCTTCTGCCTTGAAGAAAACAACATCCGGCTGATTGAGCCTCACATTATGAAAATTCTCCTACATTTATAGCAAGAATACCGTGACAACCTACGTTTACTGCATTCTGTACAGCTCCCCTTTTATTTTCTCTTCCCACTGCATGATCAGGTTCAGGATCTTCAATTTTCAATATTTCTTTTGTTCGTTCCCGTATTTGTTTTGGTTCTTGGCTCTTAGTTGTAGATGCTCTTCTAGAAGTTGAAATGAGATTTTTTTATAAAAATAATCTTCACCGCTTGTACTGGTCCTCATCACAGTTTCCTTCAAATATTATTTGACTATTAATGCCAGCTACATTCATCATGCTGTAAGAATTGACCATGGGCCACCTTTTGGTATTCCGGGCACAGTTGTAAGATGCACACATCTTATCAACGACATCTACCCCTCCCTTAGTTTCATTATAAAACGTTACAAGTTCAGGTTTCTTTTTTTCCCCTGTTTCCGAATCAATTGTATCATCGTGATGCATACTAGATAGCAAAAGGACTGTTTTGCGTTCTTTTGGAATGTAGGATACTAATGTGGTGTCTTTTGTAAAACCAAACATGGAGCTGTATTTTGGTCTAATTTTACCATCTATACAAAGATTGGTGGAATTCCTATCCTATTTTTTTTTTAGTGTTCCGACTGCAGTAATTTTATGGTTGTGTAACATATCAGAAACAAGCTGCACGCTTGTAAACCAATTATCTATGGTAATGTTTCTTACAGAGCCATGGATAGATATAGAAAGACGTTTTACTATATCACCAGAATAATTAGAAACACGATATGGTCCTTCGGGCTGCTGTCCAACATATACTTCTAATGTTTTCGTATAAAACATTTTGGCGTCAACCAATGCAAATATTTTGATTCCATATTTGTTAGGTTTTGATGGAATATATTGTTTAAAATTGCAGCGACCTCTAAAGGCCTCCAATTTTTCATCAATAGTCATATATGCCAAAGTACAATAGTACCTGATGCAATTGTCGTTGAATATGTCAAATATTTCCCTAATAAGAGCTAATTTATCAATAAGTAGTCTCTCTGTTCTTGTATCTTTGTTATCAAATCTCAGATAATTTAGTAAAAAATGAAAACGGTTTATACCCATCGTAAGTCTGAATATTTCAATGCCAGTACCGTTGCGACTCCATAATTGTCTAGTATTCAATCTGCCACTTTTATTTACTGCTGCGAGGTATAGTAGCCCCATAAGAGCCAATATTTCAGATGTATTGGTCTTTCTTGAATCTCTCTCCCTGGAGTAATTTTCAGACTTTGTTTCGATAATTGTATTAGTATATTCCACAATTTTTTCAATAATGTTATTGCTAAATATACAACTCCAGCAATCCAACGGATTAGTCTTACCCATTGAAACGGCAGTAGTACTAGGTGCATGAAATATAATGTTACATGATCTCGTTCTCACATTTTGATTCGAAGGGTGCTTGAACCATCTTTTAGCATCATTTGGTTTAGTTTTTGAGAGCTTTCCCAGATAATAAGGTTTATTTGAATCTTCTTCAGTCAAATCCTCTCTATCGCTAAGATCTTGCTCGAATTCGGAATCTTCTTTCCTAGTTTCAAAAACATCCAACTCTTCGTTTATAAATTCTTCATCCGTATCATCAAGCCCTTCTTCATCAAATGTTTCGTCCATAAGACGTTCCAGACGAGCCTGTTCTGCTTCATAAGTACCCATTACAAATATAAAGAAAGTGAATTGTGAATCACACAAAATATTTGAAATTATTTAAAAATTAAACTTGCAGACTGTTTACACCTTGCGTCAATCACCACACGCACTGTATCTCTCAGATCACTTTGTCACCTAGCTTTTACCAACAACGAGTTAGAACTAACAAATTCAACATCTAAGCACAACGCATTGTTCACTACAGCTACCGAGAATGAGCGATCGTAACCGAAGTTCAATTCCGAGATATCACGATAAACATGAATGATTGATCTCTCAGATCAGGTGCGTGTTCCGGAATGTTTTTCCAATCTACCTTTCTGAAGAACGATCCGCAACAATTTTTCAAATATACAAGGATGGATTTGAATTTTTTCAACCACCTACTCCAAATAGTAACACCACACATCCAAAGACGACAAATATCTGACATGGTCTCTTCTGAAGAACGTTTAGAGATTACCTTACAGTCGTCGCTTTCCTTTCACGGTCTGGAGTAGCTCCGAGCTGTTCACACTTTTAAATGCAGCGTTACATTTATATACGAGGAAATTTCTCCGGTAGCTGGCGCTGCAGTATCTGTCAAACTTGTCAATGGAATGGGGATAACAATGCCAAGCGAGCAGCGTTGCCACAGGTGGCCCGATATGGCCAGATCTGGCCCCTTTTAAGACGGAGTGGTACTTTGGCACCTCTTTTCGAAATCTGGCCCGTTTTCCTGCCTGTCCACTGTGAACTGTTTCTCCTTCCTGACTGACTGAACTGAACACAGCCAATGACAGCCATGTCTCATGTCTTGCTGCTGTTATTAGTGAATTAAAAAGAAGAAGAAGAAAATTTAGATTCTAAATTTAAAAAAGTTGTTTTTGTTTTGTAGGTAAATTAATTCATTAGTTTGTAGTGTTTTTATGTTCTTAGAGAGTGAGATATATTTATTTTAAATTATTGACATTGGGGTATCCAACTTATATTAGGTACTTTTCATTTTAATCATGGTGTTCTATTGCTGTGTATCTGGTTGTAAAAACACTAACAGTCAAGAACATATGCATCGTTTTCCTATTAAAGATTATTTGGTAAGTAGTAACTCAATTCAATTATCATTTAAATACAAAATTGATGATGAACAGATCCATTATATATTTATATTTCTGTAAAATGCTGATTAATTTCTTTTGTTCAGGTTTTCAGTCACTGGTTAAATTATTGTAAATACAAAATTAATTGGTATGGATAAAGCCCAGTTGTATAAAAGCTATGTAGTTTGAGAGGAGCATTTTCATGAATCATGCATTTTGCCCAACAGCAAGAGACGTTTGAAATTGGTTAGGTTAATCTTCTTTTTTTTTTAATTGCCTGATGTTATTTTAACCTCAAATGTTTGAAATAGACAGAATTTGAAATTTGATGACTTTCATGTTTCTTGTCAATAGACAAAAGGTAGTAATAAATATCACTCAAATTTTTATGATCACTCTTTTTATTGATGATATTTTGCTCTTGAGATATGTGAGTTTTATATCTAAAATACTGACAGAATCAAAATCCATAAAATGGTCTTTATCAATTATATGTTTGGCCAAAGCACAGCTATCGGGATATAATCTGGAATCACTTTTATGAAGAGAAATACGATTTTTTAATTTTTGGCTAGTGTGACCAACATATTTATCCTCGCAATTTCTACAAGGGATACAGTATACTACATTTGAAAGATTAAGAATATCAGTTTTATCTTTAACTCTTGTATAAATTGATTTGATCGTTAAACATGTCTTATTTGCAATTTTTATGTTAGTAAGTGGTTTGAAAGTTCTAATTAGTTTTGGTGTAATTTCTCTAATATATGGCAAAGAAATATAGTAATAGGGAATTTCAGCATGTTCTGAAATAATGTCAAAATTTGGAGAGTTGTTATAAAATATGTTTTTTATCAACTTGTTTGGATATCCATTATCTAAAAATAATTGATGAAGGATTTTTATGTTTTTTTCTTGAAATACAGGATCTGAAATATAAGTTATTCTATTTTTCATTTGCTTGATCAAATTAATTTTCATAGAATATTTATGATAGGACGAAAAGTTCATGAATTTGTTGAAAGATTATCTTCAATTCATCATCTGTTTTAACACAAACTCCGTCACAACCTGTAGTTGAAACAGGTATAACTGATCAGGATGCTCCTCAGGTTTCAGAAAATGTCCTATCACTTCAATTGTCTCTTTACCATATATTAGGGAAGTTACTCCCAGACTTACCAAGATTTTCTCTAAATACTTACTTAATGTTAAATTTGCTAATAAAAGTGCTTTAGTTATCAATTCTATTTATAATTCCCTAAAAGATAAAACTCCCACATTAGACAATAGTAATGTAGTCTATAAACTCTGTTGCAATAGCTGTGATCTTACATATATTGGTCAAACTTCTCAAAAACTTTCAAGTCTTGTATTTCTCCATAAAAGTGATATAAGATTACATCCTGAAAGATGTTCTCTTGCTAATCATGCTTCCTCTTTAGATCGTATAATAGACTTTGAAGGAATTTAAATCCTATCACGAGAAAATAATTATAATAAGAGATTGTTTTTGGAAATGGCTTACATTTTTCAAGAGGATGACTATATAAATAAGAAAACTGACATTCAGAATGTAAGTAATCTTTACTCTCTCCTATTAACTCTGGACAAACATAATTTTCATAAACAAATCATTAACAATTCAAATATTTCTTCATAACATTCATCATATTATTATACCTCCCTCGTACATAAAATTCATATCTCTATTATATTGGTTAATGTCATCAGTAATTCTTCTTTTCTACTCCATAGAACAGAAAAACTTGTCCTTAACCTATTTCCATAAAATTGTTAAACGAGTTTAAATCCACGTGTTTGTGTGATTCTCGCATTTTAACTTTTGTAATATTATGATTAAAACTTAATTATTGAGTTTAAAATCCTGATACAAAACATCAAGTTATCGAATTTTTATAACACTGAAACTAAAGTCTTTAGATCACGTCTTGACTCTTCAACGTCTTGGATTCGAATGCCGAATACCAAATTACAGAATGCCCTCGCTTCTCTCTGAGGACCTACCACCACCACGAGTCCATGTGGTAGTGGGGTCGGGTACGATCGACACCAGTCGATGATGCCGTGGTATGGAAAGACAGGGTCGGCTCGGTTTGCTACAGTCTCCCCCTCTGGCGTCTCGACGAGTCACCAGAAGTTGGAGCAGCTCGAGACGTCTCTGTAGGAGTATAGGTAGCTTGTCCCTGTTTCTTGGGTCGTCCTCGCCTACGTAGTGTCCTTACTGGCTTAGCCGTAGTAGTGTCGCTCTCCTGAAACGGGGTGAGGTCACTAGAGTGATATACACCTAGTGGGGTGCACTGGTCCTTGGGGTCTACAATCGTATAACTTGTAGGCCCATGCTGCTTTAAGATTTCATACGGTCCGTCTCTTCTGGGGGCAAGTTTGGCAGAATACCCTCGCTGCGTATTGCTGAGGAAGTGGCAGCGTAGTAGCACCTTATCACCTTGTTTATACTTCGGATCAGGCCGTCGTTTTGCATTTGCATATGCTTGATTACGATCTTGTCGCTCTTCAGTAATACTCTGTGCAAGCTTAAGTGAGGCTGCTAATTGCTGCAACCTTGGTGTAATCTCTGCAACGAAGTTTTCGTTTTTTACTATAGCACTCAAATCATTAGTTACTTCCTACACAGTTCGGAGCTCGTGTTCGAAAGTTAGATAGGCGGCAGTATAACCTGTGCAGTATGACAGTTTGCCGTATTTAGGGCAAAACGTATGGCGGGTATGTGTTCACACCAAGTCGTGTGTTCTCTTCCAACCAATATTCCAAGTTGTACCTTCAAGTCTCGGTTCTTTCTTTCAACGAGATTAGCTTCGGCGTGATACATGGGAATAAAGGATTGCTTGATTCCTAAACAGAATGTAAGCTGCTGAACTACGGCCGAGACGAACTGTACACCATTGTCGCTTGAAATTCGGCGGGGTAAACCATAACGCAGGAATATATCCTCCAAAAGGACTTGTGCACAAACTTCAGCGGTTGCGTCGGTCAACGAAAATAGTTCCACCCAGCGACTTGTCGTGTCTTCTACAATAAAAATCCATCGTTTGCCGTTTTTGGATATAGGCAGAGGCCCGAATAGGTCGATGGCCAATACTTCAAATCTCTGGTTATTTGTGGATGTTTGCATTAATCCTGGGGGTTTCCTGTTGGCTAATCTATATCTTTGACAGTCTAGGCAGTGGACAACATGTTTGGTAATGAACTGCCTCATTTTCGGCCAGTAGTACCGCCTTGAGATTCTATGGAAGGTTTTCTCAACACCATTCGTCTGCCAACTGCTCCTCGCGGATCTCTTTTTCGCTCTGTACGGGTAAGTCGATCTGCACGCTGCATACGCTACATTTTTCAGTGTGCTGTGAACATGGCGGTCTAGATAGGAAGTCGGCAACAGTATTGGTTCTACCAGGCGAGTACTGAATCTTTAGATTGTAGGATTCTAGCTGCAGGCTCCATCTTGCTGATCGACCGCTGGGAGTCTTTAGAGTCATTAACCACCGAAGCGGCTGGTGACCGGTGATCAGAATGGTTTCTGCGCCTTCTATATATCCTCTAAACCTGGCTACAGCCCACACGATAGCGAGGGCCTCTCGCTCCGTCGGCGAGTAGTTCCTTTCCGCACTGGTAAGTAAACGACTTGCATATTCTATGGGATGTTCTTCCTCCTTCTCCCCCTGGACCAAAACTGCTCCAATTGCGTAGGCACTAGCATCTGTTTTGATTATAAAAGGCATAGTATCGGCTGCTTGTCTCAGAATTGGTGGCGTGGACAGGCACATTTTAAGACTATCGAAGGCTCTTTCTTCCTGCTCACCCCACTTCCAGATGGACTTCTTTTTGGTGATATTGGTTAATGGTCGGGCTATATGAGCGAAGTTCGGTATGAATCTTCTATACCACGAGCATGTTTGTATAAACGAAAGGAGTGGCTTAACGGTTTTTGGTGCTGGTAACGACACGATTGCCTCTGTTTTACTCGGATCCATATTTATTCCATCTCTTGTTATTATATGTCCCAGGTATGGGATAACAGCGCAACTAAAGTTGCATTTCACTCGATTTACTCTTAGTCTATATTGTCTAAGACGTTCAAAGACCAATTCTAGGTCGCAGATATGCTCGAAGCTAACAGATCTTATTATTAGATCGTCTAAATATGTGAGTAGTGACACTGTGTGTAGACTGGCTGTAAAACGGTCCATCAGTCGTTGGAACGTTGAAGGGGCGTTGCAAAGACCAAATGCCATTAGGTTAAAGCGGTAGACTCCGAATGGAGTTATAAATCCAGTTTTGTTTCTATCTTCTCCGTGGATCTCGATCTGCCAATATCCTGACTGAAGGTCAAGGCTTGACATATATTGGCAACCTTTTGCGGCGTGTAATAGATCGTCGACTCTAGGTAACGGGCGTCTGTAGTCTACACACACTCTAAGATCGTTGTTATTTTTGGGAACCAATACCACTGGAGATACCCAAGGGGTGTCACTCTCTTCAATAATGCCTTTTGCTAGCATGTCATCTAATTTGTCGCGAAGGATCGCTTGGCGGGATAAATTCAGCTTGTAAGGGGCACTGGCTATTGGAGCATTATCGGCTGTGTTGATCCGGTGCTAAGCATAACACGTTGGTGGACCTTCTTCAGCGAAAATATCTTGGAACCGTAGCAGCGTGGTATTGAAAATGTCCCTTTGTCCTTCGGTTAGCCCTGAGGCTTCTTTCTGACTCAATGCTACGTCTATGCCAAATATTTCGAACCTTCTTCTTTTTCGAGGATCCCGAGGTGGACTACGATATATGGAAGGTATCGAGTCTTTAAATATTTCATCAATAGCATCTGGCGAATATGATTCATTGTGCTGAAGTACTTATTTCAATGGTCTCCTTGTTGGTACATTTGGTAGTTCTAGCTCGCATAGATTATAACTTTGCTCTTTCGGTAATGGCGATGTAAATATGTCGAGAAACGGTGACCTTACTTGACCAACCCCTGTAGCATATACGGTTTCCTTTGAGGGTGCTTGCCGTCTGTCATTCGGGGTATGCTCCGTTGTTTCCAAAAACTCAAAAAATTGGTGTGGTTCATCAGCAAAAGACCAGCACCTCTGTGGTAAGTGTAGGGTCATGGCCGCCTTCTCGAGAAAATCGATTCCCAAAAGTGTTCGATTATCTGCAGCGTTTGGTAGAACTATAAAGTTTATTTGAAAAGTTCTGGTTTCAATATCTATTTGAACTGTGGTGCTAGGCAGCTCTTGCGTTTGCTTAGAACCATCGGCTAGGGTTACCGTAGCTTCCAGTTTCTTAAAAATAACAGACGGTGTCTTCTTCAAGTACTCGTAGAGAGATCTACCGGTGACGCTGGTCCTGGCTGCAGTGTCTATATGCGCAATGCCTCGAATGCCTTGTATTGTTATTGGTATTGTCGGTACTTGAGTGCTTAAGCTTTGTAGTGTGTTAAAGGAGTAAAAGTTCACAGCTTGGGTGTTTACGTTAGGACGCGTAGCTGATTGCTTCTGTAGTAACCAGCCTTGCCACGTCCATAACATATAATACCATTATTGGTTTGGGACAATTGTTTCATTGAAGTCTGCGTATCAGGTGCTTTGTCGGTACCTGGAGGCTTTTCATTTGATTCAGCCTGCCGCTTTCTGAACACATCAATTGTGTGACCCTTGTAGTGGCAAAACCCACATCGTGCCGGCTTGCGTTTTGTCGAAATGCCTTGTTTTTCGTCTATTCCTTTTTCTGGGATAGCGTCTTTGCGAATCTCCTCACATTGTAGGCCTTTATCTAAAAGCTCACTGAAAGTGGTTATTTTATCTCGGGGCCCTTCTTTACGTATGTGGAGACTCAGCAATCCATATATTAGATACAATTTGGTCTGTTCGTCGTGTCTGTTGAATGGCAGTTGAGCGAGTAACGCCCTCTTCTGCGTAACGAATTCATCAATGGTTTCGTTGTATTGTTGCTTATTGTTAAATATATCAACATACACTCGGTGTGCAGGTTTAGATGGTGAGAATGCTGTTCTAAGTAATTGGGTAGCGTCGTTCCAAGTTTTAGCTTCGTTCTGTACGCCTTGCCACCATACAGCTGCATTTTCAGTGAGTAATAAGGGTAGCCCTTTCAGTGCGTCTGCCTCTGAAATCTTCTCAATTTCTTTATAAATTGACACCGTTGTTATAAATGTTTCAACTGTATTATGACATCGTTTACCGCTAAAACGTGCGGTGCATTTACTAAAACTACTGCTGGAATTGTTGGTGCCTGGACTGGCTGCGACTGTTCTGAGTAATTCATTAAATTGAGCCGTAGACATAGTTATAGTCGCCATAATTTCTGCAAATCTTGGACTTCTTCTAAGTGTCGAGTTTTTATTTGGACTGGCCACGTTTGGTGTAGTCGTCGCTTACGGATTATCACAATTATACAAATCGTCGCAAAGCGAATTCTTGTCGACGCTTGTTTGTGCAGTACAGAACTGACAAAACAATGCAAAGCTAGCAAATGTTTTATTGCACGATCTGCAAGCCAAAGTAAAATGTGAATATACTTATGTGTATTAAGAGCAGTTACTAAACAAAGCCACGAAAGGCGAATGTTTTGTCTGATGTTTTCAACACGTTTAAAATATTTGTTAATATGTACAAATGTTCGTTTTTGTATTGAAAACGCTACTAATTAAAACCACGAGTGCAAATGTTCTGTTGGTCGTCTTCAACACGTTTATTAAAAATATTCCAAAATTTTCGAAAACAGATACTAACAAAGCCACAACAGCGAATGTTTTGTCGGGTGTCTTCAATTGAATTTACATTTTAGTTACAAGTTTAAATATTGTTTGTTACTAGTATTGAAAACAACTACTAAGCAAAGCCGTAGATAGCGAATGTTTTGTCGGATGTCTTCAATAAACTTTCTTTTAAAAATTTTTAATTATTTTCCTATGAAAACAACTACTAAACAAAGCTCCAGAAAGCGAATGTTTTGTCGGGTGTCATCAAATCAAATTGGGTATGTTGTTCACGAAAGGTGTGAGGATTTGTGTCACTCCAATACCTTACATTTTGTGTATTCACATTTCCATTGAGGCAAAAAGTACTTTCGTCACTAAAACAAATTGTTTTTGTGTAATGTGGGTTTTGACTAATTTTATTTGTCATACATTCACAGAATTCGAGTCTTCTGTCGGGGTCGTCATCCGAAAGGTGGTGCACCATTTTTAACTTGTACGGATGAAATTTATTTTTAGCCAACACTCTCTGTACTGTACTTTTACTTACTGCACAGATAGACGCAACTTTAGTTGAAGAGGAAGTAGGGTTTACTACCATTTCAGCAACTATATCAATTTTTTTATCATCACTAAATGTTGGTCGACCAGATCGTTTGGCATCTTGAACACTACCTGTTGCTTCAAACTTGTGAAGAAGCTCCCTCAAATAAGTTCTTGAGATAGGGCGATCTGGGTATCTCTCATTAAATAAACGTTCCGCTTCATGGAGATTCTTTCCAGATTCACCAATTATTAAGATAGCTGCTACTTTGTCGGCTTGAGTACGTACCATTTTGCCTATGTAAACTCTTAAACGTCTCGTTAAACAATAATAAAATTAAATATTTAAGCTATTTAGAAAAACTTTGCAAAGCAACAAATACCATTAAATTAAAAACGTCAATTTTTTTGACAACTAACCAGAGGGGGACTGAAAAATGTTCAATATTTAAATGTGAAATAATAATTTTGGTATTTATTTAATTTATCCGTCAAAATTAGTTTAAACCCAAACAAAATTAATATGGCTATGTAGCCAATGTCAATGCCTTTCAAACGAGATAGCCATAAGGTCCTATTTAAAATTATTGGCCAGAGTGGCACTGTGACGTCATCTATTACTATTACGTCTCTTGTTACCATTCGTAGAGAAGTTTACAACACTTCATTTTCACACTCTAAATTTTATTAATGTAAGTGTAGCCGTTCAAAAGATACGAGGGGGGGAGGGGACTTTTGAATAGGACTGTATAATTTTATTCATAATGCTCACTGCTGCTACTATATGAGTCCCTGCATATGGAAGATAAATATTTGCCGAATATATAGATGTGAATATTCTTATAGCTGTGTACATGTGACTATAATGTCAAAAAAACAGTGTATTCCGTGTAAAATAATTTTAATTAAAATTGCAAAGCTCTTTCGGCTGTTATGCCATCATCAGTGCAATACCTGCAAGTAAGTAATAGTAATTGAAATTTTGAAATTAAGCAAATTAGTAAAGAATTACTTTCTTGTCAAGTATATACAAGAAATCCAATCGATGTTTTATTGGATTTCTTGTATATACTTGTCAAGTAAGTTATTCTTTACTAATTTCCTCAATTTCAATTGCTATTACTTACTTGCAGGTATCGGACTGATGATGGCATAACAGCCGAAAGTGCTTTGCAATTTAAATTAAAATTATTTTACACGGAATACACTGTTTTCTTGAATATATAGATGTATGGCATTATTATAGGTTTTGTATGCAATTTTCACCATTGATTTAAGAGAGTGAACATGAATGTTGAAAAAATTGAAACGTGTCTATCAATCATATCAATAGAAAAATATTGTTACAGATGATTCTGCTTCAGCTGGAATGGCTTCTGCAGAAATAAATAGAAGTATGACTCCAATAGCTAGTTGTATTGAGACAAATGTCTGCACTCCAAGAACGCGAAAAGGTAAGTTATTTATAGTTAAGACATAAAAAAGCTCTTATACACCATCCATATTGACATAAAGTTCTGTTAACAATATACCAGGTTACCCTCAACAATTTTTATATATATTTATTTGTTGCAGCTTTTCGAAAAAGGATCAATTTGTTGAAATTGACAAACTCCACCAGAGCTACTCAACTGTCACCTAAGGCAAATAAACTATATCGTGTTGCCAAAAATCTTCGAAAATTCAGTAATGCCTTAGAACAAGAAAACAGGCTACTGAAAAAGCATTCAGCATCTCAGACTACAACTTTTGTAAAAGAGTATTTACAATCAGTGTTAAATGAAGCTACAGCCAATTTTATAATGAGTCAGATGACACAGCAACAAAAAAAAGTGAAGGGTCGAAGATTTTCATTTGACGATAAATTGTTGGCCCTAACATTATATAAACAAAGTCCAAAAGGATATAGACGACTTAGGAAGATAGTTGCTCTTCCTGCAAAATCAACATTGAATAAAATACTATCAGCAATACATTTTCAATGAGGGGTGAATGAAAATATGCTGAACATTTTCAAAATGAGTATTTCACAAATAAAACAAGCAGATAAAATTGCTGTGCTTATGTTTGATGAAATATCTTTAGAACCTGCCTTAGCTCATAGTAATAGCTTGGACCAAATTGTAGGCTTTGAAGATTTGGGAGATGGAAGATCTCAAAAGATAGCAGACAAAGCACTAGTCTTTATGATTGAAGGTATCTATAAGAACTGGAAACAGCCAATCGCATACTATTTTGTCGATGATAGCTTAAAAGGTGTTGGATTGGCAGTTAAAATAAAAGAGATAATTGGTGCTCTGCATTTTGTGCCAAGTAAAAAATGTAGAAAAAAACGAGATATTTGGGCTGGTTCTACAAACTTCTGCATTAATATCGAAGCCCCATGAAGAGAATTTATGTTTGAATAATCCAATAAACAAGTGAACATGTGTGTGTTCTTGCAAAGCTGGACAATCTGGTTTTTGTAAGCATGTGGTTGCACTACTTATTTATTAACAGGTGATATCAGCTAATGTTCCTAATTTCATCATTATTTATACTAGCTACTACTCGTTTTGTCAGTTTGTGTTATGCTCCCCTTCACAGAAAATTAATATTTTGCTTAACTAATCATATTTTTACGCATGAAGAAATAGAAGAGTTCATCTGTACAGCTTACACCCAAGCGTGGGGTAAAGTAAAACCAGCCATAAAGGAAATATATGAAGCAGAGCCTACAACTAGTTTTCATCATCAATCGAAGCCAAGGATTGAAAAAAATTTCGTATTTTCCTATAAAACAAATCAATATAGATAAGAAAAATTTTGACCGCTTTTTACGTTGTAAGTCTAATGCAATTTCAAACTTTCTTGAATAGTATTCAATGTTATCCATTTTCCAAGAACAAATCATCTGCCCTACACATATTTGTACAAAGAAGCAGGAACAGCAACAATAGTCATGATTATATCATACGGAGGTAATGTAATTGGTTTTAGTCTTGTTATGAAGATACTTTATCTAAATTTTACGTTTCAGAAAGCTAGATATAATTGACAACCGAGCTGTTATACCAAAAATATTAGAACGTGCTTCCCATTCTGTTTTGGAATCTATGGAACTACCAGATTTGCCCCAAAATTATTGTTGTGAAGACATTATTAAGAATTTCAGAAGAGACGATCTCCTGGATGCTGCAGCATTGAATCAAACAACGCCAGAATGGCAGAATCTCAGAAGATTACGAATTACAGGTCAGTTGACAAGTTACTTTAAAAAAAGTGTCAAATATTTGAATTATCTTATTATTTTAGTTTCTAGAATATACTCTATATTTACTTATGCCACAGCGGACTGGTCAAAAAAAACAGAAAAATACTTCTGGCCCAAAAGTTCCAGCAATAAATTTACTGAACATGGGAAAAAATACGAAGGGCGTGCATGCAATGCATATAAAAAACAATACCCAATGTATGGAGTGCATAATGTGGGAATTGCTATCAGCTCAAGATATCCTTGGTTTGGGTATTCTCCAGATGGAGTTATTTTTCAGAATGGAAAGCCGATTAAACTTCTGGAAATAAAATGCCCCTTTTCTGGTTAGTTATATCGATAGTTTTCTCACTGACTGTTTATTTCTTGATATTAATATGACTGAGACTTTTATGATAATCTTATTATTTTAGGTTAGGAGAATTATGCCCAAATAATATTGGAAAAATGTGATTATTTGGAAAGAAAGGATGATAAGTGGCTTTTGAAAAGGAAACATAGTTATTATGGACAGGTGAAATTTGGGATGGCGTTACTGAATTTAAAAAACACAGATTTGATTATTTATTTCTCTGCATCTGATTCCTTCTTCAGTATCAATGTTGAGTTTGATGAAGAATTTGCAAAACATTTAATATTGAGAGTACATGAACTATATTTCGAGTATATGAGTCATATTTATTGTATCAATGAAGACAAATTTGAAAAATGAATAAAGAGTATCATTCTCCAGATTCAATCCAAAATTTTAAAGAGCCCCACATTGGCTTTGGTTGAAGTAGCTACTTTTTTGTTTCAAATGAATTGATTAAAGATGCATATTAGGAAGATGTGTTACACAGAGAAAACAAGTGTCATTAAACATTTATCAATAATTAGGTACATTGGTCTATTTAGCACTAGCATGAAATATATTCAGCATGTGTAGGAACTATTATATTTTAATACCTATTTCAATTTGAGCTAGTGCAAAATACCTTATTTAGGTACTATCAAAGTTTACTGAATAAAAATAACAGCCCCCTCAGCGCTGCGAGTACTGATCGGTTCTGCACTCCGTACACAGAGGCTTGTGGAACAGTTGTCTTAGGTAGATACAGAGTGCGCGCAAAAAATCAAACTAAAATTTATAATTGTTTTATTAATTTAGTTCACCTTTACATTAATCTTTGTAATTATGCCACCCGTTTACTGCTGAGTGGAAAATTGTACAACAAAACGAAATAGTGGTTTATCGTTTTTCCGGTGCCCAAAGGATTTAGATAAGTATGAAAAACTGAGATTCTTTTTATTTATTAATATCATAAATAGGTATATATTTTGAGTAAGAAGTAACAAAAAAATTTTAGTTTATGTTCAAAAATTAAATTAGTTTTCAATAAAAAGAACTCTGTTTTTAGATGCCAAGACTTCAGCACAAGATACCAAAGAAATACAATCGAATCCTTCTTTATTGCAAGAAACAAATACAAACAAAACGTCGTCAACTTTTCTTTCATCAGAAGATGCGGAAGAAAGTCAATCAACAACTGATATGTTTCAATTGAGTGGTGATCCTTTTCTATGGAATATAAATGATGAAACACGAGATTTTATAACTATAAACGGTTTACCACAAAATAATGTAACGGATTTTAAAAATTCACGAAATTTTTATAATGATAAAACGAGGTTTTGTTCTAAAAGCTTATTCCAACGTAATTTAAAGAACGGAGAAATTCAACATCGTGAGTGGTTAATTTATTCAGAAAGTAAAGGATCAGTATTTTGTGTTCAGAGGAATCGGGTGTTACTTGATGTCTAATCGTCAGTGGTTCATCAATAACATTTTCTCTTTCGCCAACCAAAATTTTATTCTTTAATCCTGGAGAAGATGCCTAAAATAAACATTTAGAATTAATAACATTCTATTTAATGTGATGACTTCTTTTAGGGAAACAACTTACTTCAATTCCATATGATGTTGAAGGAATCAACTTGGGATTAACTGGGTTTTTTAAATCTTGCGGTTTTATCTTTCCCCAGTGAACTTTCCTTTTGAGTCCATGGACCTCTTGCTACTGAAATAAGATTTTATACAGTCGACAATTTACAAAACCAAACTTGGTCACTTACTTCACCATCACTGGATCTTTCATAAACAATTTCCAGTTTGCGTTCAGCTGTTGAGATCCCAGTGTTAGTTTCAAAATCGTCGTCAATTTGATTTACAAAACCAAGAACGGTTTTTTCATTAATAATGGACAGGGTAATGTCTACTAAAGGGTCATTATTGGTTACGTGTTGCCCACCACCAGTTTGCATCAAGCGCTTCTTTTCAGCTTCTACCACTTTTCTCGTCTCCTTTTTTTTGTTATCAAATTTTTTTTTGAGATTTAGGTGAGTCCTGAAGTTTGAATGTTGAATTCCTTTTCAATTTTTATCCACGCTACTTCCTTTTCTTTCCACGTTACCGCGTCTGTCCTTTTGCATTCTATAATTCCTTTATACTTTCTAACTAAATTTAGGCAAAGCATTTTCTCTTCTGAAGTGAAATTTGCCGATTGAATTCTTTTTTCACTTTCCATGGCAGAAATTATTTAACAAACTTATGAAAAGATTTAGAAGTTCTCAGATAAAATATTGGTACTGTCAACCGAAATTATGACAATCTACTTAACAAACAAAAATGAACATCCCTATGCCATTCAAGTACAGACATACGATATTGTACGTAAGCGTAGCTTTACTAAGCATAACATGGTGCAATGAAATATTGGAATTATTATTAAGCTGCACTTTGTTAAGCCTTACATTTAAGCTAAACTGGTGCAATCGGGCAATAGAGAAATTTGATAGGTTTAATAAGGAGAACGAATATAGACGGATTAGGTCCCGTCTCTACCACATTAACTTGAGGCTAAGGAGGATTCCTATTCAAGGAGAGGATGAAGAGAGATGGGGCTATCTACTTAATAAGTGTCTGCAGCTCATCGATGCTGTTAGTTCATTGTACGAGAATGCAGATGCTGAAGAACTTGCTAATTACCGAGAGGAAGCTAGCTTATTACTGTGTGCCGACAATGAGATTGAGGGATCCATCCTGGATGATCAAAATCCCTTAATATCAGAAGTTGTTATTGAGTCGCTTCAGGATACGCCGGCCCGTACTCTAGCAGAAGCCAACCGAAACGTAAGGAAAACACTCTCTTCCTTCTCAAACTTCACCCAAGGTGTTACAACGACCACTACACACGAAAATATCGGACTAGCATGTTATCACGACCTATCGCGACTAGCAGCACATACAGACAGAACGAACCGTGACGTGAGTCGATTGTAAGGTTCCAGCAACCGACAGCTAGGAGGCAGATGGACACTGTAGTTCGAGATAGGGCAGCTGAGTCGAGAGATGAACAGTGGCATGGTACCACCAATCTCGGTGGAAGGGTCCCCTCTTCAATCGTAAATTCAACGTTATATCCTTCCAATCTGGAGAATCGCCTACATGACTTGGATTTGTCTACCACTCGGGGTGAGTTTTCACATGGGACTGATGGACGAAGGTGGCGGAATCTAAACCATACTTCCAAGATGTTTCTAGATGGAAAGTACAATTTGACGGAGAGGCGAGTGTTACCACCTTTCTAGAAAGAGTAGAAGAGTTGCGGTTGTCCCGAGGTGTCCCGAAGGAAAGGTTACTTCAGTCAGCTCCAGAACTCTTTACGAAAGATGCGCTGATGTGGTTTAGGACTCAACACTTTGAATCGTGGGATCATTTAGTTAGCCGTTTAAGGGAAGATTTTCTTCCGTACGAGTATGAATTGGATCTCTTAGAAGAAATTAAGAAGCGTACCCAGAAAGAAAGAGAGAAAGTTATCACTTTTGTTTCAAACATGGAAAGCCTTTTCCGCGAATTAGGAGCCAGTATGCCGTCCGATGAAACTAGGGTTAGAACCATCCGACGTAACTTACTACCACACATCCAAGCACAACTATCTCTGCAGTGCATCACGACTATTGCCGATTTAGTGAAGTTAAGCCGAGCTGTCGAAGAAACTGCGTTCCGGACTGAAAGGTTTTGTCCTCCGCCAATGAACCGACGTCAACTGTTGGAACCGGAACTGGCATATCCAAAACCTACAAGTACGCCGTCTTTCAGCCAAAACCGTGTCTCCTCTATTACGCCATCTTTAAGTAATCCTATCACTAGTGATACGAGTCTAGAACTCATAACTTCTAGCTCGGTCCCTTCAGTGTCTCCTATTTGTTTTAATTGCAAGAAGCAGGGACATAGATTTAAAAATTGTGCTGAACCAAAACGCGGCACTTTCTGCTATAAGTGTGGTAGAGATAACGTCTCCTGTCACCAGTGTCCCAACTGTTCGCAAAAAAACGCGAAGAGAAGTCAGCACTAGGCAAGCTCGGACTTCTCCAGTTGAACAAATGGCCATTGACGATCGTACTAAGTTTGTGATCGATTTTGTCCTCTCGCATGCAAAAGATGACACCCGACCATATTTGAAAGTTCAAATTTATGGCAAAACGTTTCATGCTTTGTTAGATTCAGGATGTTCTAAAACTGTTTTAGGTCCTGATCTTTACAGGAAATGCCTGTCTGTCAATGTCTCGTTCTTTGTCATACTTCAGACCTAATTAGCTTAACACTGGAAGCATGTGCTTTGAATAATCTCAAGTTGAGGGTTTGGGCTAATAGGATTGTGAGATCCATAATTTCTATATTAACCAGAAGTTGGTAATTTCTTATAAAAGGATTCAATTGTGGATCTTGACAATAGTGACTACTACGAGGCCGAACCATCATCAACAGGTAGGTGCTCAAATAACATCGAAACCATGTACATACTATTTTATGGTTGTAGACATAGTTCACTACTAGATATTTCTATTTTAGGCCTCTAATCTACCGTACTTTACTGTACTCTACATTCTACTCTTCTCTTTTTGTGTTTCATTGGAAAACTGAGTTGGTGCTTTGAGTTTGCTTGATATCTGCATGCTACTTAGATATTTGGTTGGCGATATTTATGAAGTACCATTTACTTGAATTTGCTGTTTGGACCCATTTACTCGCCTGGAGGGATCTTCGACGACCCTGTATTAAGACACTCCACCTCTGAGCTGTTTTTCACAGTAACCCCATAAACAAGGTAGGATCAACCTTTTTTTTGTTTTATACATATATACCAGGGCTTACCGTTGTGAACAGACTCTCTTGATGACTGGAGTTAACATATCCGAATTGAACCACAGTGTGTTTATACATAGTGTTTGGAACCTTTATTATACAATTGATACCATTTATCTACAATAAATAACTTGTAAACCAAAAGTATATACTCTTGGGTGATAACTTACCGTAATCATAATCATTTTTAATAGGTGTAGGTAATATTAATTTCATTTTATTCATCAGTTTTACTGTATGTTACAGATATATATCCTGTATGTAAAACCAACAGTTGCAACCACTGTATGCGACATGAAGATAGACAATTGACATGACAGTATGGAATAAAGATGGTGTTAATGACCTACGTGTTTTAATAATCCTGGTTCATTGTAATAATTACAAGTCATCCAATAATAGACAGCCTAAGTCTTACGTCACAGAGACGGGCGGAGCTTATACCGACTCCAAACAATTTCGTTGATAACGGTAAATGCCCATAAGCAATTTTTTATTTAGTGTTTTGGTGGTTTATGTGATAAAATAAGACTTTTCAGTTGAATATATTGTTGAAGGAACGTGCTATTTAAGTGGTTTTTATTAGTTTTTCCCCAGGTGAGTTAATCTAACATATTAATTCTGCTTTAAAACTTGTTGAGGTTATGTCTATTTTATTTTTGCAGTGCCTTTTTGTTTGTTTTATTTTCAGATCCTTTTGTTGTTAAGAAAATAATGGCTTTTAAACATGTCCCAAAACTTTCCAGCATCAGTGCTTTTATAGATGACAAAAAAATTATAAAAAGTGGTGAAAACGCCTTAGAATCCAGTCATGTGAAGAAAATGGACTTTGACTCCGAGTTGCAGATAATCAGAGGGGAAGTATTTGCTAGTATAAAAGACAAAAGCTACAAGGTATCTATAGGTAGGTATATTTGCCTTTGTTAATATTATATGGAATTAATTCGGTTATAATTTTATTGTAGTGTTGGAAAAGAATGGCAACATTAAAGAAGACACCTGCACTTGTCCCAGGGGTATCAAATGCCATCACATTGCGGCGTTGGCACTTTTTGGACATTATAATATATTTGTAACAGATAAAGCATGTGCATGGAAGGCACTACCTAAACCAAAGGCTGGGCCAGTGAAATCTGCAGAAGAGCTTTACCCACCAAAGCCCTATACACCTCTTGAAGGTGAGGTACCAGAAGCATCAATCAACAGATTGAAGGAAAGGCTACACAGCTTTGGAAATACTGTTGGTTTTACCTGGCTATTGAATGAGGAGTCCATAAATTTGCTGGAAAATGGATTTCCGGTAATTGAAGAAATAATTTCTTCCAACTACTTTTTGGATGCCACAGATAAACTGACTGTTTTCAAAGAAAAATGTGCTGTTGATGATCAGCTAATAAAAGAAATCTCTGTTGCCACTACTGGCCAGGTGTCAAATGAAAAATGGTACCTTGCAAGAAAATTTAGATTAACTGCTAGCAACTTTGGTGCTATTATTGCAGCATGCAGGAGAAACAGATTCCCAGTGAGTTTGTTCAATGCACTCTTAGGTGAGTGATAAATCATAAATCTATCACATAGTTTTGTCTTAGAGGATTAATTTTTCAAAAAGTAGTCTTTTCAAAAACAGTATTTTATGTAGCATTTCCTTAGTTTAATTTGACATTCATTTTTTATTATAATTAATTCATTATTTTTCCAGGCGAATACAATTTGGATGGTATCAAAGCAATCCAGTGGGGTAGAACTCATGAAAAAGATGCTCTAGATCATTTGAAGTAGCATTATAATTTAAATGTTTGGTCAACTGGAGTATGGCTTACAAATTCAGGACTTCTTGGTGCTAGCCCTGATGGAATAATTGATGAAGAAGACGCCATTGTAGAAGTAAAATGCCCATATTCTTTCAGAAATGATCACTTGTCCGAAAAACTGAAGAATTTTAATAAATATATTGTTTTTTATGACGATGAGGGTAACTTGATATTAAATACAAGTCACAATTATTATCACCAAATTCAAGGAGCTTCACATATTTTAAAAAAGAAAAAATGTTACTTATGTATTTATACCTTGAATGAAACAGTTGTGACAATTGTAGGGTTTGATGATTCTTGGAAAGAAAACATACCACTCTTGGAAAATTTCTATATAGAACAATACTTACCAAAGTTGTTAGACAATTAAATAAAAAATTTTGACATGTTTTTCAATGTGATTTTAGGTTATTCTACAGTGTTAGTAGATAGAGTATACAGTTGGAAAAATCTTTACTATTTATTTCAGTCTGAAAAGCCACTGTATACAAATTTTTGTTTACTGAGGATATCGGGAAATTATGTTTTTAATATAAATGTACACTGCCATTTTGTCAATAAAGATTTTTGAAACAAACTTTAGCTATTTCAAATTGCTGTATTGAATGAACTATAGTTGAGTGATTTTTTTCTGTAGATGTTACAGAAAACTTGTAAAATGAACTAAAACACTGCTTGTGGCTTAATACTTTATTTATTTTGATGATTGTAAAGACTGTAGTCTACTGACAAGAAATTAAATTGTATTTGTTTACTTTATGAAAATTCTGGTTGGATTTACAGGCTTTTATTAAATTAGAAAGACAGTATTATTATTACTTTTAACAAGAATTGTATTAGGTAGATCAAGTCATTTATAAATTAAGTAAAATCTAAATATCCATTTTTTAAATGAAAATTTCTAAACTATTTACAAAAAAAAGTCGAATAAGGAAATATATTCCTACAATAAAAAATATTTAAAACTCAAAATTATAATATGTTGTACTTTGGATCAACTCCATATGGTTGTATTTTTTTTGGGGTAACATTCACTGAGACCTAAAAGATCTATTGTGCCCCCTTACTTCTACTTAGTTCCTGATGAAAGTCTCAGAGACTAGTAGCTCCTTTAGTCCTATTTCTCCGAGGAATTTTAGGATATCTGCAGGCTTCAACTTAGGTAACTGTCCCTCGTCTATCCAGTAGTCTCCCAGGTGCTGTGCCCTAGGATTCAGAATTGCTGTGCAGTTCGCAAGTATGTGGATGGAGGATTCTTCTTCCATTCCACAAAACCTACAATCTTCTTCCTCCACTATTTTGATCTTTTTAAGGTGCCCATTCTGGCGACAATGTTCCGTTAGGATTCCTGTTAAAACTCTTAGTGCAGTTTTGCTTTGGCTTATGCATTCATTTGATCTCAACAGGTTGTAGTCACCCAGAAGAATCTTTGATTGCCTAAGCCCTACTAGATCTTTCCAATTGTCAGATCTTCTCTTTTCTTCGGCTTTACCCATTTCTTCCAATATTCCACCTCCTCCTCCATATGGTTAATCAATTTAAAATGAAGTTCACATTAAACGGCATAACCTACAGTATAGATCCTACTCTAACATATCGTGTTGTAACATGGACGAGAAGGAAACTATTTTTCATATTTTGTGAGTTTCCGATATATACAGTCAGGAAACAAAACATATCCTGTCTGCAAAATTTGGAAACATTAGTAAATGCTCTACAAAATATAAACCTATCTGAGGGAAGAACTATATGCTGCTACCTTTGGAGTATCCTCAAATTGAGGTCATTCATACTAGATGAATAATGTATTTGTTTTTTTTTATTACAAACTGTCTTGTAAACTCAATTTATTTTTTGTGTATTATTACACACTAACCTTGCTGTAAACATTGTTTTCTATAAGCAATAAAGTTATTATTATTAATATGTTATTCGTCCTTCAATAATACTCCTTAACTTCTTTAATTGGGGGATATTGCAAGTTTGTAAGGGCTGCACACAGTTGAAAAATAATTGAAATTTGTGATATATAATATGATGGAACTTGCTGCAAAATATTATAACACTTTATTCTCCTGATGGCCCGTTCTACATGAATTCTAGCCTTTGCAATTTGCTGAGTTTCATATACTTGGGATTCTGTAAACTGTGGTGTTGTTAAAAATGGGGGTATATTTAATGATACTCCTGCAGGGAGAAGGTCCTTAATCAAGAAACCTTTATCTGCTAATATTAAATCTCCAGCCACCATCTGATCTAGAACCTTATTCTCCTCAACAATTGTTTTATCAGATGTAGACCCTGGATAAGCCTTGCTAACAAAGGTGATTACACCATTTGGTGCAACACCGACCAACATTTTCCATGTGTTTCGGTGTTTGTATGAACTGTAGGTCAATCTCTGATTTTCCATGCTTGCTGGAACTGCTGAATAAATTTCGGTGCAATCCAAAATTATCCTACAATTTTTAAAATTAGTAAAAGCAATAGGGAGGCAGGCCTGATTTCGTTGTCTTGATGGTATAGTTTTCATCAAATTCTTGAAAAGGACTTCATGTAGAGCATAAGATCCATGTCATTATAATATTGGTCACTGTAGCTGTACTACAACTAAATCTTATACTCAAATCTTCATGTGGGAGATTAAGCCTTAGCTTCATTAAGGTCATACACAGTTGATCAATTTTAGGAACGATCTGAACATTCCATCCAGCATAATATTTTAATTTAACACTGTCCATTAGTTCAAAAAGAACCATGAACAGCTCATTGGTTGGAATACCAGTGTACATTAGTACATGAGCATCTTTGTTCTTCACAATTTCATAGCTGAACCTTGATGATAACTTTTCCAGCTTCTCGGTTAATTCAACCACCTGCTGCCTCAAAAAGTAATTCTCAGCATCTTGAAATGCAGATGATGGACTCAGGAGTGAAGCGTCAAGTTTAATTTGAGTCACTTCTTGATCTCGTTTTGATCCTGATCCTGGCAGTAATTTGGTTGAAGGTCCTGGTGGTGGCTCAGTTGAAGGTCCCGGTAGTGGCTCAGTTGAAGGTCCTGGTAGTGGCTCAGTTGAAGGTCCTGGTAGTGGCTCACTTGAAGGACCTGGTAGTGGTTCGGTTGAAGGTCCTGGTAGTAGCTCGGTCACAAGGTTTTTTACAGTTCGCTTCCTAAAAAAAGTGGTTGATTAGACTAATGGACTTTCTGCAACAAAATGCATGCCTTTTTTCTGGTGATTTTATATTAAACTTCTTCTGAATATTGAAATCAAATAAAGTTGGCCCATTCTTTTTTTCTTTATTTAAAAAGTGACAATCGCACACTTTTGCAAATTCACTTCACTAATCGTATATCCCCTTTAAGTTATGTTGCGGAGCTAGACCCCACATAGCATTGACAGAAGATTCATATGCCAAGTATATGCCTTCAAAGTCCTGTAAAAGATGTTCGTTTCGGTACATGATTAGCATATGCTGACCACATACTGTTTGAGCACATCCCTGTACATACATCCATAGCAAGTGCTAAGAATTTTAGATTTAAACTTGTTCTTTTCCGTAGATCTTTCGCATATGAGTCGCACATCCATAAAAGGCCACCCAAAGTTTGTTTTTTTAATTATATATTTAGCATATAATATTAACTAAGGTCCTTTTCAGTACATTCAGCGCATATGCTAAGTATATACCTTGAAGAATATCAGAAGTATTTTATTTTACAGATATCCTAAGCATATGATAAGGATTATCAATAAGGTCAGGTAATTTTACATCAGATCTTTAGCACGTTTTACATACATATATGAATAAATATTTACTATTTTTGTTGAATACATTCAAAGCCATCATTGGTGTTGTACCCTTTTATTTTAAATATTCAGCATCTGCCGATATCAGAAATAACTCAAAAGCCCATCCTTAGCATGTGCAAAATATAAAACATGGAATATTATTTGGTACATTTAACGCAAATGCTACGCATATACCATAAAATAAAGTCAAAGGCGAATATATACCTTTAACATGCGAACCAAAATACATACGCTCAATCGTTTGGTGGTCGTTTTGTAGTTACTTAGTTTTGTTTGGTAGTATCTAGTTTGTTTATTAAGAAATAATAAGAGAATTTTGGATTCAAAATTTCAAAGTTAGGGTACCAACTTCAAGCAGGTTCCTTTATATATGAAGAACTACCAATACTACACGATGAGGACGATTCATCTCCGGAAGACGAGGCTTGTCCTTCCCTGCGCCATACTTCGACCGGACTCTTTAATCTGAACGCATCCGAGTTCTGAACACACCCGTCACTTGTCATTGTTAGGGTAGACCCATGGGTAGACCGTATTTCCCGTATTCATTTTTGTTGCTGTGGAATTTTGGGTAGGGTTGCTTGGCCTCTGGAGTTTTTTTACATTTTTTTATTAGTTTTTATGTGTTTTTTGTTGTATAATTATTGAAGATTAACATAGTAGACGTGATAAAAACATTTTTGGTTAAAGCCAAGGAAAGGATAAATTTGGGGGACAGAAAGAAGACTAAAGCTTTAGCCGATGAAATAGAGAAAAGCTAGATCACCCCTACATATTTAGTACCTAAAAATATGAATTATTTCACATCTTTTAATGTAGATACAATCTTTGAAAATATATGATAATAGAGCTATGTTGTAAAGTGGTGTTTACATACCAAATGTCCATAGTTATAGTTTTTTACCTGGACGCCACAAAAAAATTTCCGCACGGCATGCGTAAGTGCGACTTTTCGCACGCTTTCCACATGCCCATGGGAAAGTTATGTTGCAGCTTTATTCATGCAAGGGATGAGAACAAGATATCCTTAACACTTACTACAAGGAAGTCTTTAATAACATGCTATGAAGTTAACTAGGATTTGAAAAGAACCTGCCATAACACTTATTGGCAACACGGTATTCGTGCTGGGTGATAAGGGCGGCACAGTACATATTTTTAGCAGGTGGCGTTGTATCCTTTTAGTGCACATGCTAAGGATGGGAATAGATTGTACCTACCCACTAAACATAGGATATCCTACGGATATCCATATAATATCCACGATATGGACATGGAGACAGATAGGACATCCAATGGATGTCCATTTACCACTAGTACAATGGATATCCGTTTAGGGACATTCACTGGACCTTCAGTTGTCGTTCATCACTGGACGTGAAGATTTATTTGAATGATGGTCGTCCATTGGACATCCATTGTTCATCCTTCGGTCGAATCGAGATATACACTCATTAAAAATGTACTAGGTCCGCTATATTTTATACTTATACCTTCCATCTGCTACCCGAATAATTTTTTACACTCGTAATGGGTACCTATTATATTTTTAGTTTCATGTAATGAAAAAAAAACTAATTGAAGGTAGCAAAAGCTTAGACCAGTGCGGCTAAAGGAAGTGGCATTACATAAAATGTCTATTTGTATCTGATTTGGAAGGAGGAAGAGTGAATAAGGCTGAGCATCTGTGGTTTCATAAAAATAAATGATAATATGATGTTAGACTGTGTAGACAGCTCTTGTACAAAATATATCCAGTTCATGTCCTCAATGTATGCAGCTCATGTCCTAAATGTCTCCAGTTCATGTCCTATAGTATATTATTCACGATTAAATTATAATGATGGCTATTATTCACGATGGTGCGAGTGAATAATAGCCATTATATGCGAGTAGAACACTATATTTTGTCCACGACTGTGAATTACCTGTAAGTATACATTTTTTTGTCAAACTAAAACACTATACTTTATTACCAAAAACTACTAATTACTAATATTTACTTCTTAGGTTATTCAACAGATTATATATTTAATAAGTATTTCATTAATTAAAACGTCTCTTTTACTTTTGACATACATCATACACACTAGATAAAAAACTGCATGTAAAACGATCTACTCGTATATATACAACAGCTTGATAAGCTATCACATGTATCTTCATAGCATGGTGGTTTACGGCTCTGACTCGGTGAAGTGAGGAATTTTAGACATAGGATCGAATCCCCGTCGCGGTGAAAATTTTAAAATAATAAATTGTGGCATTTGTAAAAATATGAAATATCTGCAATACATGGGAAGTGAAGTATCTAGTCCTTGTAAAATATTAGAATTATCAAATAGTCCATATTTTTACAAGGAATATCCATTTTTAGTACGAAACGGATATCCTTCTGGACTCGAACGGATATCCTATGGATATCCCTTATGTCCAATGTGGATATCCATTGGACATCCATTGTATTTTCATATGTTATCTGGGTAATAACATCTTTATCACATGCTTGTTGGCACTTTGAGTTTTTTAGTGCTGGGTACATACATCTTATAAGGACATCTTTGATTAAATTCTAATAACCTGACCAGCATGTGACCAGGGCGCAACACAATCTATTTATAGCACTTGTTTTGGTATCATTTGAGAACACGCTTTGCACATCCATGTTCTTTTGAAAATATTCCACGCATATGCTTAGGATGTCAAATTGCTATGTGGGACTCTGAAAGGTATTATTATTATTTCTGCTATTTTACCAAACATAATTCTATATTGTATTTGACGTTACGTAATTGTTGAAAGAGCGTTAGGTTTAAACGGGATACCACACGTTAACTGAGCCCTTTTGTATCCCATTCGATTTTTTTATGGAAAACTAAATTTCAAAGCCATAAACAAAACTAAATTCTATGAAAAAATAACAAACAAAAGAAATTTTATAACAATGAATAAAACAATTCTTGAAAAATTAATATAATTTCTAGCTCCAATTTGTCACTACTACATAAGTAACATAAAAATATATTAAACTTAATTAACTTGCTTCTTCCAAAAATCCTATTAATCCTACTTCCATACCACCTGCTTCACTATCACTATCGTCTTGTAAATCAATATTAAACTTATTTCCCCCTTTAATATGGACTTGTCCAATGTTCTTTTACTCATCTTCAATTTTGATTACTTTTTAAATCATTTTCTGCCAGTCGGCATACACGATTTTGACCCATCAGTCAATCCTTTCTTAACCGTATCGTGTGTATCATACCAAATTTCATCCAAATATACAATTGGCCGCTTTTATTCTCTATACTTAGTTACTTGTTCCCAGTATGTATACCACATATCCACTATTCTTCTGCTTTCCATGACTGTTTGACGTTTATTAATCGTTTTGAATTTGAATCCCAGTTTTCAATGGGTTTCTGACAGCAATTTACATTACGGCCGGCATTTGTTAATTTATTTCTTATTATTTCAATAGTAGGTAACTCATTTCATCTGTAACAGTCATAAATATTGGTTTTCAATAATTTTACGCATCTAAAGGTTTGACCGATCCCTTATCACATCGCTTTTTGCCTTCATAAGGTCCATTCTTGGCTATTTTACATATAGTTGACAGGGGAACTTGTGTTACATCAGGAAACCAAACTTTTCCCGTAGATTCTTATACACATTGAAACATATTTTCTGTGCTTCCAAATTTAAATGTCGTCGAATCCTGTTTTCATTACTTTCACTATTACTAAAATCATCACTCTCATCACCATTATTTAAATTTTCGTCGTTGTTACACACAATATTTTGAACCTAACTCGATATTTCCCACATGGTGAATATATAATGTTTAACTAAAAATATAACTTCTAATAAATATGAATATTTACCTACAATTTCCACACTACACTTTGTTGATGTCAGACCACCGACTATAAAGGGAACACCTGCGTGCTCTCTCAAAATAAATAAACCCTCTCTCAAAAATAGTTATAGTTCAGTCAAAGATGTAAGAAATTATGAATTTTTTGAAATCACTTGTTCTTAATAAAACGAGATATAAGGTAGTGTTAATTGTCTGGTATTGTGTTTAAGATGTTTTTGAATATAAATAGGTTAAAATTATTTAGTTTAAAGCAAAGTTTGATGGGTATTCGGATTATAAATAGCAGAGGAAAGAACAAATAGATATTAGATTGAAAGAAACCGTGAATACATAAAAAGAAAGCTCGAGTCGTCAATTAGGTAAAGATTCAAAAAAATATGTGTTTTGTTCTATATATTAACGCTAAGGCCACTTTAAGATAGGTTTGATGATTTGTACTGTCGATAGGTCGTGATTCATTGTTTTACATTGCTTTATATGTGACCGAAGATACGCGGACATGTGAATGATAAATATAAAACAATGGATCAGACACTACTGATCATCAGTCCTTTCTGAAAGTGGCCTTCGTATCTTAAAAAGTAGGATGGCGCTCCATAATTGCGGGTTAAAAATAATCGTTAGACAGTCGATACATTTATTTAACAAATAAAAATTGTTAAACGCACTTTTTCCGTTTATTAATATCGATATTAATGAATTATTTTAATTAAAAAAGGTTGCGTTAATGGACGTCATTAACGCACTTTGTGATTTTGACGTTTTGATGACATTTTGATATAGACAATATACCAAAGTTTGCACTCGCCAACACTGCAGCAGGTAATTGCGCAGTGTTTTCTAACTCCATAACTGCACAATTACAAATTTACAATAACTTTTTCACAATGACAACTTTTTTAACAATTCGCATTTTATTTTTCAATGATAACGGAGATTTTTAGCAAACGTCATTTTTACGTGAAATTGAAAAAGTATGTCAATGACATTCTAAGTCATTGGTATGGAGTTGACATTATTGTCTCCTAATAGTCTTTGTGGAAAAGTGATTTTTGTCACAAAAAAAGAGTTTACGGTCAACGAAAAAATATTGTAATCAGCTCATTAATTGTTAATGAGCGATTAATAAACTCAACTATCGCTCGTTCGTGCTTTAACCAGTTTCGTTTATCAATCGCCTTCCTTGACAAACTAGTTCATTAAATAACTATTAACGATTATTAGTTGAAATTATAACAGTAAATGAATGTATCGTTAACTAAGTAAGCATTTTAAATAATTATAATATTGACTGGGCTATGACGGTATACTCTTAGTCTTAGGATCAAACAAAAAGCCGGCAACTTTAAGAAGGCACTATACAGTTTACGTCGACTATACTTATAGTCGAAAACTCATATGACTATTAGTAGATGACAGAAATTAACAAAAATAAAATAGACATAACCTCAATAAGTTTTAAAGCAGAATTAATATGTTAAATTAACTCACCTGGGGAATAATTAATAAAAACCTCTTAAATAGTACGTTCCTTCAACAATATATTCAACTGAAAAGTCTTATTTTATCACATAAACCACGAAAACAATAAATAAAAAATTGCTTATGGGGATTTACCGTTATCAACGAAATTGTTTGGAGTCGGTATAAGCTCCACCCGTTTCTGTGACGTCAAGAATTAGGCTGTCTATTGCAACCTACGTAAATAAATGCAACACATAAATAAGACATGGCGCAATCACTAGTTCAGTAGTTATATCGCATCCAAGTGATATTTAAAATTTAAATAACATACAAAAATTTACAAGGATGGCTGATAATCGAGGAGTCTCACCACTCTCACTAACTGGCAATGTGGCCGAAAATTGGAGAATATGGAAAGCTAGATTCCAGAACTATCTAATAGCCTCAGACGTAGTCAAGAAGGAAGAAAAAATTCAGTGTGCACAATTGCTACACTATATAGGTGAAGAATGTTTCAAGATATACTCAACTTTTACATTTTTAGACGAAGAAAAAGACAAACTATCACCACTGTTGGCAAAGTTTCAAGTATATTTTCAAGGTAAAGAAAACATAAATTATGAAAGGTACAAATTTTTTAGTTCGAAGCAAGAAAGTCAAACAACTGAGCAGTTTATAACAGAATTGAGAAACAATGCAGCTAAATGCAAACTAGATGCACTACAGGACAGCCTGGTAGTTACGATGATCACCATTGGAATCAAAAACAACTCGGTAAGAGAACAACTTCTACAAGAGGACAATTTAATTTTGAACAAAGCCGTAGAATTATGCCAAGTGATTGAATCTTCAAAAGTCAGAAGTGAAGTGATGTCAGGAAGTATATCTAGTCACGCAACTCAAGAAGTGTATCATATAAAATCTAAGGTAGGCCAAAATGTAAAAACTATTAAGAATTGTATAATGTGCAACAAATCTCACCTGATGAATAAATGCCCTGCATTTGGCAAAGTATGCCACTATTGTAAAAATAAAAATCATTTTGAATCAGCATGTATTAAAAAGAAAAAACAGAATGTAAATGAAGTAGCTCAAAATACTTCAGTGAATGAAATACATGTTGATCCAAATTAGAGTAGCTATTTATAGATAGGCTCAATTGAGCAAGTAAATACGTTAGGGATGACCAATCAGTGGGAGACAAACTTGAAAATTCACAACAGAAATGTAACATTTAAAATAGATACGGGGGCTATGGTTTATGTTCTACCTTTAAAAACTTTCGAAACATTAGGGATTCCTAAAACTTCAATTACAAATACACAAATTAAGTTACAATCATATACAGGGGGTACTTTAAAGGTAATTGGGAAATCCATCATATCTTGTACTAAAAATTCCAAAATACACAAGCTAGAGTTCTACATTGTAAATTCAAATACACAAGCTATACTAGGTCTAAATTCTAGCATTTTATTAAATCTAATCAATAAATACTGAAAATCATAACTATACAAGTCTAACTAATGAATACAAAGATGTATTCACAGGAATAGGGTGTATAAAAAATACTTATTATAGACAAAAATGCAAAACCTGTTATCCACCCTACACGTAGAGTAGCTCTTCCTATTATGAACGATCTAAAAGAGTCTCTAGAGGGTTTGAAGAAGCAAAAAATAATTGAGAAAGTAAACGGCAGTTCAAAATGGGTTAACCCGTTAGTAATTGTTCGGAAACCAAATGGCAAATTGAGAATTTGTCTGGATCCCCAAGATCTGAACAAAGCAATAAACAGGGAGTATTGTGTTATACCTACCCTGGAGCAGATCACACACAAACTAAAAAATGCAAAAGTGTTCAGTACATTGGATGCCACATAGGGATTCTACCAAATCCCTTTGGACAAGGAAAGTACTGATCTATGCACTTTTGGAACACCTTTTGGGCGCTACAAATTCGTAAGAATTCCATACGGGCTCAGCTCAGCCCCAGAAGTGTTCCAAACCAAGTTCAAGGATATCATCATAGTCTGGGGTAAGGATAAATCCGAACATGATCAAAGATTAAAACAAATTCTAGAAATTGCTAGGCGAAATAACGTTAAGTTCAATTTAAACAAATGTAAGCTGGGGCAAACACAAATTTCTTATTTAGGTCATATAATTTCAGGGGACGGTCTGGAACCCCAAAAAGAGAAAATTTCTGCAATAGAAAATATGCCGAGACCTGAAGGTAAACAGGACGTGCAGCGATTGTTGGGCATGCTAACTTATGTCAATAAATTCATTCAAAATTTCTCGGTGGCTACAGAACCACTCAGAGTGCTTTTAAAAAAAGATGTTAACTTCAGCTGGGAGGCAGAACAGGAACAAGCTTTTAATAATCTGAAAAAAGCATTAACAAGCAAACCTGTTTTACAATTTTATAACGTACAAGCTAAGACAGTTGTTTCAGTAGACAGTTCACAAGCTGGAGTGGAAGCATGTATACTACAAAATAATTTGCCATGCGCTTATGCCTCACGTGCTCTTACGGATACGCAAACCCGTTGGGCACAAATCGAGAAGGAACTTTTTGCAATAACCTTTGGTTTAACTAAATTCCATGATTACGTCTATGGGAAACGGGTGATTGTTGAAATCGATCATTTACCCTTAATTTCGATCTTTAAAAAACCGTTAGATAAAAGCCCAGCTCGTTTACAGAGAATGTTACTACAATTACAAAAATACGATTTTGAAGTTAGGTATAAACCAGGTAAATAGTTAATAATTGCGGACACATTACCTAGGGCTTATGTGGGTAATGAGACTGATAGTAGTCTAGACAGTGACATTTAGGCACATGTTTGTTTAATAATGTCAGAAATAAATGTAACCGAGGGTAAACTAAACGAACTTAAACAGAAAACCTCGGAAGATAGTACATTACAGCTATTGAAAAAGGTAATTTCTGAGGGCTGGCCTAAATGTATGAACAAGTTAGATGATAAACTCAAAATATATTGGAAATACAAGAGTCAACTTACAGTTATGAATGATATTATTTTTAAAGGAAATAGTATAGTTGTGCCCAAAACTTTACGCAGTGAAATGCTAAACCGCATATACTACAGCCACTCAGGGATAACTAAAAGCCTTAAACTAGCACGTGATTCACTGTTTTGACCTACCATGAACAATGACGTTAAACAAAACTACCATGGAACAAAATAGGTTGTGATTTGTTTGAACTCAAAAATGAATAATACTGGTAATAGATTACTATTCAAAATCCATTGAAATAGAAAGGCTTCATCAAAACACCACTAGTCATTAATTGAAATCTTAAAATCGTTGTTTGCCAGACATGGCATCCCTTTAATACTAGTTTCTGATGGGGGACCTCAATTTAAGTCTGATGAGTTTAAGAAATTTACAGATGACTGGGAGTTTAATCACATTATGTCGTCACCAACATACGCACAGTCAAATGGAATGGCTGAGCGGGGTATTCAAACTGCCAAAAACATTTTTAAAAAAGTGTTGGAAGATAAAAAAGACATATACCTAGCCTTACTCATGTATAGAAATATGGAAGTTGACAATGTCAACTCTCCTGCGGAAATCCTAATGTCTCGAAAGTTAAGAACAACAATGCCAAGCAAAACTAGTGAGTTAAAACCAAAGGTCATAAATATAAGTTCATATAACAGATTCTTGGAAAATAGAAGAGAAAAAACGACACAACAATATAATAATAAAGGGGTAAAGTCTTTACGTCAATTACAAAACAATTCTAAAATATTTGTACAGACAAAACCAGGTTCTGATAAGAAAAAGAACATACCGGGTCAGGTTAGATAATGGCTCTACCCTTATTAGAAATAGAAGGTTCATTAAATTGATTGGGTCCAAGTACACTGCAAGCCATTCTCAAACCGTACCTAGTTATAGTCCTAGCATTGAAAAAAGGGGGGAAGAGAAGCAGGAAATTAAGATTTATTTAGATTTAGAAAGTGAGACCGAAGTAGAGCAAATAGCACAGGACATTGTAGGTATAGAAAGTGTTAACAATGATGCAAAAGAAGAAATTGACATAGTAGACAGTGACATTACAAGGGTCTTACAGGGGGGTACAAATCAGGTAGAAATAATATGTGATTTGAGTGATAGTGAAGAAAATAGTGAAACACAATGCACCACCTCACAATATGATTCAGACCACAAGTTAAATTTTTTAAAGAAACATAAGGTCTCTAAAAGTGGTAGAAAGATTGTTAAAACTCATAGGCTTAGCTTATAACCTCAATCTTAGGAAATTTGTTAAAACTCGTAGTCTTAGTGAATAACCTTAATCTCTAGAAAGTTGTTATAACTTGTAGTCTTAGTGTATAACCTTGATCTTTAGAAATCTGTTAAAACTCGTAGGTTTAGTTTATAACTATAATCTGTGAAAAGGGAGATGTTACAGATATATATCCTGTATGTAAAACCAACAGTTGTAACCACTGTATGCGACATGAAGATAGACAATTGACATGACAGTATGGAATAAAGATGGTGTTAAGAGGAGCCTCACAATTTAGACAGCTCAAAACAGTTGGCACCCCTGACTTGCAGAAACATTTAGGTCATTTTGTATGCAACAAATCTAAAGAATGCAGTAAAATTAAGAGTTGAAATTCAAACATAATATAACTTGGACCTTTGTCTTGGGGATGAGGTATTTTGGTCAAGTTTAGGATTGTTATAAAAAAGATATAAGCTATTAAGTGATTGTGTGATTTTGACAATTTGTGGTCACCAATTTGAACGCCAAGATCTTGTTCCCAAAAGAAAGCCTAGATAATTCGATTCTGGAAATATGAAATCTCAATTCATTGTATTTTTTGAGATTTGTTGCACGGAAGATTCTGCAAACGAACGCTTCTGTACATTAGTTCAGCTGCAGTGCTATTCTTGAGCACTCGCAAATGCCAAGGTCACTCGCGATTTCCAATAGTTCGAACGATTCTTACATTTTCGTATTCTTGGCCACTCGCAGAGAACAACGAGTGGAACAAATAGCAAACATTTAAAACTTAGAAAATGCTGAAGTACCACCTCAGCCACGAAATAGGATTAATAATATTGATCCATTTCATCTTTTAAGTGAACATCCATGGTGAACATCATCAATTTACACAAATGTTCAGATTATCCAAAGACTTGGTAAGATATCTCATAGAACTGTTAACACCTCACATGAGACCTCAAAACAGAATTACAGATTTGTCTATCACAACGAGAGTAAGTTTAAATAATTATTGTGCATTATATGGTGATAGCAATATACATTTCAGATTTTAGTCGCGTTAAGATTTTTTGCTTCTGGAGGATACCAAATGGACATTGCCAGAAATTTATTTGTGTCAGTTTCGCAACCATCTGCATCTAGATGAATAGAGGAGGTATCCTTCGCATTAAATGAAGATGTCATTTTTAGCCAGTGGGTCAGATTTCCGAGAGATTTTGAAGAACTCAACGCGGTTGGGCAAAAGTGAGAATATACTTTAATGTTTCATAACTAAAATACTAGTATTTTGAAAATATCTATTGTCTTCAGGTTTTATGAAGATCATGATTTCCCAGGTGTGGTAGGTTGCATTGACTGCACTCATGTTGCGATACATACCTCCAAAGTAAATGATGAAGAACATCCCGAACATATTTATGTGAATCGTAAAGGATATCATTCCATAAATGCTCAGTTGGTAGGAGGTTTATACCATTTTATTAATTTGCAACTTATGTCAAAAGTTTAACTGAATATATTAAATTTGCTCCATTCTTCTATTGCAGAGATTTAATTTTGTAGAATTAAAAAATCAATTCAGTTATTCCTTAAATTTTATATTCAACCCGTTTTTATCTCACATTTGTATTATTGTAAATTATATTTTGGGAAACCATTTATACTGAATTACTTTCCTATTCTTCAGATTTGTGATAGCAAGCTAAAAATTACAAATGTGCTTGCACGTTATCCGGGAAGTACGCATGATGCATACATTTGGAGAAATTCCAATGTCCTGCAAATGATGAGGAATTTGCATTGTGATGCCTTTTGGCCTAAATATTAAGTTATTAATTATTTAAAGTATTATCAAATAAATTTCCTTCAGCTAATTCCAATAAACCACGAATTGTTTTATAAATAATAAATATAAAGGTTGCACGTACGAGTCAATGTCAAAGCAAATAAATATTAACTAGTATCATGTATATTTACTTACGATGAACTTGACTCTTGATATATAAATATGTAACGATAGTATTTTAGGAGGTCATTACAATTCAGTTCATATCATGCGATTCATTCTAAGTAGTAATCTAAGAGTATTCATTTAGTGTTAGTAGTTAATGTATATTAAGTAATAAATAGAACATGTCCCAGTGATACAGGTAGTTGTTTTATTCCTGTGAGATGACCCACCGAGTGACCAGCAGCACCACCTATTCAGAGGCCCTTCTACAATCCTAATACACCCAGTATCCACATTAGGATACACACATTACATGGCGATCCTGCAAACAAAAGGAATTCTGTAACAATGGGTGCTAAATCAACGAAACAAGCGGTCCAAGAAAATGGTGTGGTTAACAGTAATTTTATAGTACAAGAAGAGGAATTCAAAGCAGATCTGGAGGTGAAGACTCTCATCTACATTATTGTGGTTGTTTTGGTACTACAATTTGGATGGTCTATATATAAGAATTATAGAAGACAAATGAAGAGGGAGATAAGAAGAAATCTACAGCAAAGCACGCTGAACCTTTAGGATGGTGAGAATATTTTTTTGTAAACTTTAAGGGTATATTCTGTTTTGTGGTTAAAATTTTTTTTTTTTTTTTTTTTGATAATTGATATTTCATATTTTTATTTTTATTGACAATGAATTTTAAATGTCCTCGAGTGATGGAAATTAGTCGTCTGAAATTGTTTTTGGGTTTTTCAATTGGTCTATGTAAGTACTTATAAGTCTACAGGCTGTTCCAATGGACTGTATACAAATTATAATATGTAGAATGTGATTCATATTAACATTGGTAAATATTTCAATTTTATAGATAGCATCGTTGGATATCAAGGGAATTATCTGCACCTGGAACATCATCATTAGGGGAGATACTGGAAATAGATATTGAAAAAGCAAATGCAACAGCTTCCATTCCTCAGTTTTCTCCGATGTCAACACAAACATCACCATGCTTGACATGTGACAGCCCTAGGAGGAGAAAGTTAAAAGTAAAAGTGAGGAAGTTAAAAAGGAAATACTCCAAATTGACACAAAAGAAGCCAAATAAATATACTCCTGGCAATTTTATGGAGATGTGTGATCAATTTCTGTATAAATATTTGGCTCAAATTGTAAAAGAGCAAGTATTGCTTAAAAATAAAACATGTTTTGGCAGACGATATTCCAGTGAATATAAAAAGTATGTAACGACACTAAATTTTTTGGGGCCCAGGGCTTACAATTTTTTGATAAAAATTCTTTATTTGCCATCTAAAAGAACTTTGCAAATTAACTAGAAGCCTTATACCAAAACCTGGCCTTCAAAATAATGAAGTGTTTTAGGCATTGAAAATTAAAGTCAAAGCAATGACAAGACAGGACAAACATTGTGCAGTTTGTTTAGATAAAATGTCCTAAAATCTCATTTATACTTTGATATAGGTAAGAATGAAGTTAGTTGTTGGGTTTTGTGATGCGGGTGTTGATTAATTTAATTTGTTTTTACAATTATGCTAATGGTTTGTCTAATTAGCTGGTGTATTATTTACTTTTATTTTTGTGGCTTGGGTTATTGTGTGTAATTAATTGGTATATTTAATAAAACATTCAAAAATTAATAGTTGTCTTCTTTTAATCCCTATTAATACAAATGATAATAAAAAGCACTGTTCAATTCTATTCTAAACACTTTCTCACTCAAAATGAGTTTATATTTGAGAAAAAAAGCCTTTTTAAAAACAATTGCTAAATTTCAGTTAAATTAGGCATGTGCAGCTGGTTTAAGATTCAGTTGCAAGATTCGCCACATAGATACATACATACAAGTCAAGTTTTTATTGAAAAATGAGACGACACTTTCAAATTAGATTAGAATTAGGATTGCCACCTCTCCCGAGTTAAGAGGGAGACTCAAATTTTCAATAAAACTCCCACTTGTCAACAAACATATTTCAACTTCCTATAGTGACAACTTTCGCATCACGTCCTGTGTAGAATTTGCAAAATATATGCAGAAAGAAGATATTGCCTAAATTTCTTATATTCTATTTATTATTAAGTTAAAATCTTTGGTTTTCATCATATTAGCTTTCTCTTTGCTTATGAGAATTGTATTTCGTTTATTTTTTACAATTAAATATCTAGATACCTACGTAAATGTGTTTTATTATGAACTATTTTTGGCAGAATTCACGTCAACGTTATCAACGAAGCGTGCAGAAATAGTTACCAAAAGAAAAAATATTTACAAATACATTTCATAAAATACGACTTCATACTAACACACTTTTTCTCAGTGTGAATCAAGTGTAATTATGTTTCTCAGTGCATGAATAAGGTAGTTGACGCTTGTTCAAGGTTATATATTTTTGGACCTCGAACATCAAAGGATTTTCGCCGGCCTTCACTTCTTGTTGTTTGGTGTATTCTGTGATTCAGTAGTTTGCTTCATGGAATCACATTCGTTATTTTCTAAACCGCGTGATTCGGCTAATTTACAAAAATTTTCCAATACATTTCTGTAATATAAAATCGCTTTGTATTCGCTGTGATAATTAATTAAGTCTAAATAAACAACTAACTTCCATTTATCGGTGTAGAGATTCAAGTTACCAATATTTTCGTAGTACAGTCCTAGACTTGAATTTATTAGGGTATTATTATAATAAACACTTGAAAACACCATCAGTGGCAGGGTGGACAAAAGAACTGAAGGCAAATTCATGGCCTAAAAGTAATAAAAAAAAAATTATATAGCATAACTTAAACAAGTTCCTTAAGTACTAAGTTAATGATTTTATCTAAAACTATACTAAAACACAATTAAAATGCAAATGTGTAATACTTTTGATTCCAAAAACTTACAGAGTGGAAAAAATTATTTATTTATTTTTTATTCAGAAAAAAGTTTTAATCTGTTCATGTGAACTTTAACTAGTTTTTTCTTGATTTTTATTGTACAATTTACATCCGAATCGATGGATATGACCTCGTAAGGTCCTTTAAATAACGGCTGCAGCTTTTTGGTTTTTCCTACTATGATAGATTCATTTTTAAGGAGAACTTTATCGCCTACATTTATATTGAGAGGATTAATATTTTTATCATAGTATTTCTTTGACATTTCTTTACTTTTTGTTAATTTTTCGCGAGCTATTTCATGAGAGTGTTGCATTCTTGATTTTAGTTCATTGTAGTAGTCATCATAACTATAAAGGACTTCGGGAGATTTAATTAACGTTGTAGGCAATTCTGCTTTGTGGCCAAAAAGGAGTTCGAAAGGAGTAAAAGAGGTGAATATATGAGGAGTATTATTATAAGTGAATGTAGCAAAAGGCATAAACTCATCCCAATTATTCATATCTTTGTTTATAAAACTTCTTAAATATTCTACAAAGGTTCTGTGAGATCTTTCCAAGCTGCCGTTACTTTGAGGATGGAAACTCGTAGTTTGAATTTTAGAAACTTTTAATAATTGACACGTCTTTTTAAATAAATCACTGAGGAAATTTGAACCCTGATCCGTCAATACATATTTGGGAATTCCATACTGACAGATAATTTTTGTTGTAAATTGATAGGCTAGCGTCTCAGCCGTTTGGTCTGGAATCGGTATAGCTAAAGAAAATTTAGTTAGATCATCCATGAATATTAGTAAATATTTATTGCCTTGATCAGTTACATTTAGTGGCCCTACGATATCTAAAAATACCTTTTCAAATGGCTTAGATGAGGTGGTAGTAATTACCATCGGTAGTTTTGTTTTCTTACCAGTTTTATTTTTTTGGCAAATTTGACAAGAACGAATAAATTTCTTTATATGTTTAAACATGTTTTTCCAGCGATATTTTTCCTTTATTCGGTTAAAAGTTCTATTAACTCCTTGATGTCCACCTAGTGGACAATTATGATACTCCTTTAATATGGTTTCTATTTCTTTTTGACTAAGGTCTTGATATACGTTGTTATGACAAATTGTGATTACTGTATTTGCTTCTCTGAAAATGTAGCGAAACATTATCCTAATAACGTCTAGTTTTAATCGCTCGGTTTTACATTCATCAGCTGAGAAGGCAAGGTCACTAATACCGTGTTGTGTTACAAAAGACTTCAAGTTCATTAGTGAATAAAAAATATCATCGTATTTTGCTTTTTGGAAATCTGACTCTTTTGTAATTAAATAAATAAAAAATCGATCATTATGCTTTAAATATGCAATGTCGTGTAGCTCTCTATTTTGCGCTTTTAATTCGTTGTGATTATTGTCGTATTTTTTATGGTCATCAACTTCTTCACTCGCAAAGAAAATTATACTGGGTTTGTCTACATTATAAATCGATCATTATGCTTTAAATATGCAATGTCGTGTAGCTCTCTATTTTGGGCTTTTAATTCGTTGTGATTATTGTCGTATTTTTGATGGTCATCAAATTCTTTACTCGCAAAGAAAATTATACTGGGTTTGTCTACATTATTTACAACGTCGGTAATATTTTCAGAAACATCTATGATATTTTCATTCATGATAATTTTTTTTTTGATCTCTTTTAGATATTGATTATAAGAGTTATTAGCAGATGCAGATCTAGTGTTCATTTTATAAATCCTAGAAAGACTATCAGCATTGGAAATAAGTTTACCGGGTCGGTAAATAATCTTGTAATTGAATTCTTCGAGTTTAAGTCTGAAACAGGTTAGTCTTGAGGAGGGATTTGAATGTGAAAAAAGATAAGATAGCGGTTTGTGATCACTGACGATTAGGAAAGGTCTATCACCCCAGAGATAGGGTCGAAAATGCTGAGTGGACCAAACTATACTTAAAATCTCACGTTCAATTGTCGAATAATTTTGTTCAGCCTTATTCAAAACTCGACTAGCGTAAGCAATAGGTCTATCTTCACCTAATTTTCCTTGTGATAATACTGATCCTATCGCGTATTTACTCGCATCTGTTGTTAAAATAAATTCCTTTTCAAAATCCGGATATTGCAATACGGGAGGGCTAATAAGTTTTTCTTTTAAGATAGAAAATGCTTCATCACAAACAGCGGACCATTCAAGAGGCACGTTCTTTCTTAGCAAATTATTTAAGGGATAAGCGATTTTTGCGAAGTTTGGAATAAAACGTCGATAATAGGATGCTAATGCTACGAATGATTTTACTTGCTTTTCGTTTTTGGGAGTTGGATAATTTTGAACGCATGAGGCTTTAGAAGGATCTGGTTTTACACCGTTCTCAGAAATGATATGTCCGAGGTAATTAATTTCTTTCCTCAAAAAATTGCATTTTGCGGGCTGTAACTTAAGATTATGCTTCCTGAGAGCATTAAAAACATCAATGAGTTTTTTATTATGATCTAAAAGAGAATTTCCAAAAACAACTATATCGTCTAGATAAACAAAACATTTGATTCCTTGTAACCCTAATAAAACACTATTCATCAGACGTTGAAAACATGCCGGTGCACCTTTAAGGCCCATTGGTAACCTTTTAAACTGGTAGTGACCCTTAAAAGAGAATGCTGTACACGGTTTGCTTTCCTCGCTAAGAGGAATTTGGTGGAATCCATTAGCTAGATCTATAACTGAAAAATATTTTGATTGTCCCAAATGATCCAAAATGTCAATTATATTTGGCAAAGGATAAGCGTCCGATTCTGTAGATTCATTAAGTTTTCTGAAATCTACAACTAACCTAAATCGTTTTTGGTTATTTCCTAGTGATTTTCTGGGAACGATAAGAATGGGAGAGTTAAATGGCGAATGGCTAGGCTCTATTATGTCATCGTCAAACATTTGCTGAATTTGCTTATTTATTTCGTCTTTCTGTTGTTCAGGAAGTCTATAGGGTTTTACAAAGATGGGTTTATTAGACTTAAGGGGAATATAATGTTTGATGGCATCGGTACAAGTTAGTTTGTCACCGTCGAGATGAAATATGTCATTAAATGTTTTACAAATTTCTAGAGTCGATTCTTTTTCCTCGCTATTCATATGCGAAGTATCGATTAGTGACTCGATCCTTGCGATTCTTTCTCCGTTGTTAGTACTTGTAATGTGAACAACATGATAGTCTTCTAGCTTATCGAAATCAAGATTTAAATAATTAATTTGAACCTTTGACTCTGAGAAATTTATTATGCTAATAGTGCACATTCCGTCCTTAGGTTGGACAATACAATTGCCTATGTACACATCAGGTATTATTTCTTTATTTAAACACACTTTTGGTTCTTGAAAATTTACATAAATTCTTGCAAATAATTCAGATCTAGGAGGAATGGTTATATTGTATGGGCTCTTAAATCAAAACCGAATTTACCTTTACCTACAGGAATGAATAATTTCGATAACTGATAATCGATGGACACTCTCAACTTTGTTAAGAATTCTTTTCTCAATATACCATCTGTTAAAACTGAAAAATTGTTAGGAACTACGTGAAATTCCTGTTCAATAATAATTTCATTTAATTGTATTTTCGCATAGCTGATGCCTAATGAAGTGATGCATTCATTTGTTATACCTTTAATTTTTATAGTTTTGTCAGTGTATACAATCGCATCGTCGTCGAGACGGCCAATTTTTATTACACTGATATCCGCTCCAGTATCTACTAGTAAAGTAGCAGATCTGGTAGTGGTCAAAGAGCAAGGAATTTTTACATAGGACGAATTTGAAACGTCAGACATTTTAAAGATTTCTTTTGATGTCTCTTTATTTTCTGTCCTTATTATGGAATTATTATTTGTAAAACATTTCTGACCTTGAATGCTTGATTCATAATTTGATTTATTTATATCGTTTGTAAATTGTGAGCGAAAATTATTGCTAGGACTTGGGTATGTTGGCACATCATAAAAATTTGAGTTAGATGTTGAATTTAAGCTTGAACTTGTATTATTAGAGCCTGAGTTTGAAAAAGTTGAGCTTGATGTTGAATTAGTGCTTGAATTTGTGTGGAAAATGGGGCTTGATCTTGAATTAGAGCCGTCACACTGATTTTTATATGAATTTGAGTTTGAACTTAATGAATCAGAAATTGAACTTTGGCTAGACTGATTTACGGTTGTTTCTCTTAGGCCGTTTTTAAATTCTGGGCGCAAGAACCGTGACCTCTGGATGTACTCGCGCCTTGTTCGTTTCCCTTTTTCTGAAATGATGTAGACTCCGATTGATAATTTCGATTTCGATTTACGTTACCGTAGCTGGTACGTGCATTACTACTATAATTGTTATTAGAATTATTATACAAACGTTTTCGACATTCTTCGAGAGAATGTCCAAACTTCTTACAATATCGACACTGAGTTTGTCCTAAATTAATATTTCTCTCTACTTTTATCTGCTGATTCTGAGTTGGTGTAATATGCTTGGGATAAGAAGGAAAAGAATGAGTTCGGTTTAGAAAACACTGATCTACATTATGATTAGATTTACCACATTTACTACAATTTCTTTTATTGAAAAAATTATTATTATTTGAGCGATTTTTGATTTTGACGATTTTATATTACGTTCCTCCTCACAAGCGGCTTCCACAGCTTCTGTGAAACATTGGAACCGACTGACTTTTATTATTAATTGAACAGGTGGACGCAAACCGTCCACAAATGCCTTAAGGGCTGATTTTTTATTTAAATTTTCTATGGTCGCTTTAGCAGCTATACCTTCGCTCGCTATACAAGCGTCGTTCAAATCTAGAGTTAAACGTTCAATTCTGTTTGCAAAATTTCTTATGGTTTCGTTAACAAATTGTCTAGAATTAAGGAGTTCTACTTGAATTTGAGCTATCGTCCTTCGCTCCAAGTACACTTCTTGTAGTATAAGTTTCAACTGGGGCCAATCATCATAAACTTTATGTTTCAATAAATTGTAGGCTTGACCTTTAAGTTTAGCTTTCAATATATTTAAAAACATTTGTTGATTAGCCCGTGTTGTCGTAGTTTCCCAAACAACATCGCAACATGATAATTTATGTAAGTTAGATCTATTCCCATCAAATTCTGGGATCATTTTAAATGTAAAGTCTACAGAGAAAGCCATTGTTGCGTTGTCGTTTTCTTCCTCAGTATCTAAAAATTCGTCATTTACTAATTCTTCATCTGACATCAGATAATAATTTTCATAAATTTGACAACATTAAAAATTTTTTAGCGTGGATAAACGATAGGAAAAATGTTGCAGAATAAAATATATTGATAAAAAAAATATCCTAGTTACGCAATGTCAAAATTAAATTTCTTTACCTTGTGTTTTTACGGGTCACTCTCGCACAATTCACCTGTCGGCACTACGCACAGATCACTCACAGATCGTCCAGTAACTCCAATGGAAAAGGGATGAAGGATGAATCAGGATTATCAGGAACTTGAAGCAGTCGTACAGCAGCGACCTGTCACAGTACTAGTGGAATCTCTGGATGCGGCTTTAAGATGCGTAGTTTGAAAATAACTACTACTGGGCAACTTACTTCCAAGTTTGCAGAAACACAATACAATTTCTAACAGATTTCAAGATTTTCTTAATTCACTTCTGGCACTAAACTCATTAAATACGACGATAATACAGAGGTACTTTTACAATGTCCCAAAACTCGAACTTCCAAGTTGAACAAGAACTTTTCTGAAGATATTCCGGCTTGGTTTAGACACAAAGTAACCCCACACCTGACACCATTTATGTTGTATCCTCGTGAGTTAGGCAAGTGAAACAGGTTTTTCAAAAGATAACTATTTATTCGTTTAAAATGTATAGTGTAAACCCGACAAAGAATGTGCGAACAATGACCAATAGTCCTGCCAAGCTTTCTGTTTTATAGAACATGTAAATCATGTGATCGAAGCTTCTAGAACTTTAAGTTAAACCAACGAAATTATGACAACCTTTCTAATACTGACCAATGAGACAATAACGCAAATGTTAGTATTTCTATGAATTAGTTATGAAAACAGAAAACTCAGCTAATTACGAAATAAAACCTTTTATGAAATATATTATGTAGAAATATGAAGACTGATATGAAGAATGCGATTAATATGCATTTTATTAATAAAATAACAGAAATAAAATAAGAGCAATACCTCGAAGAGGGTGTAAAGTAAGGGCTTTACAACATAGAGTCTGCTTCTAATAGATCTACTTCGTCGACGAGTGGTTCGTATTTAGATGACCTCACTTGACGACGCAAATTTCAGCAGCAGCACGCATGGTCAAAAGCAAAATAACAGTGTTATTTTATTGAATTGAAGAAAAATTAAAATATCAATTTTTCAAGAAATATATATTAATATAATAAGCCTTAATATATTAATACCTTGAAGCCCTACAATGAATGGGCAAGAAGTTATTAAGTGGTTGTTATGTTTATAACTCCCTTTTTACCCCACTTGAAACAGGTAAGGGTTGGAGTTATCTTTTCAGTGATATTAACTTTTATATCAAATGCTGGCTAGCTATTTACTTTAATGCCATTCGGAGAGTGGTGTGGGTTTATCAAAAATCTTTTGTTCAATGTATGTATTTAATCAGAGTGTCCATTCATATTCTATCATTGTATATATACAGTTGAAGAAATAAAGTGATGAATATAGATTTGAACAAAATAGTGCTGAACCATACAAGATAATTCCCAAGTAGTACTATTTGGTTTACAGTTTTTAAATTATGAATACTGAAAAATATGGTTGAAATTTATGAAACTAGTACTTCTACTATATAAGTTAAAACATATTAAGATAAAACCAACTAAACCGCAGCGATACGTCTTTATATTTGGATACATGAATTAAAAGAGGGTTACACAATCCCATATAAAGTAGCTTGAGCTAGAGTTAAGACACCAAAGGGCACAGTCTAGGAAGCACACCAAATCAGGCAGGGCTATTGACGATTACAGAAAGTAAAGATTAGATCTTACTTGTTTTAAGGAATACAGCTTCACGGTATCTAGGTGTTCTTCTTATCCACAATAATAATTATGTACGAGCAAAAGCCTCTCGAAGTTTATGCCAAAGTACCTATGTACTGATATCTTATATGCCTCGAGCACCTTTAGGAGGTCATGCACCAGTTCCGTCCCTAGGAGGTTGTAGGATGTGTGATCCAGAAAGTTTGCTGGGTAGCAGTGAGGGAGAATAAAAGAAGGCCTGAAAACCGATGGTTGGTTATAACGATATAAAAGGGAAAATCATAGTTGATGATGATGACTTACCGTAGTTGAAATTTGGCCTTTCAGGTAGGTAAGTAGTAAAGTATATAAATCCACTAACGTGGGAATCAGCCTATGATATTTTACAAAATACTTTGTCTACTTTTCCAGTTTTGGCTTTAAAAATCCGATTTCAATCGAAATTCACTGAGACCACATGGCCCAAAGAAAACCAGCCTTTTTACGACCAAATCAAAAAAAACCCAAGCAACAGCAAACGGAAAGTGTCAGTTCCTTTACTAGGGAATTAGTGGTGATCAAATAATCAACTAAACCATAACCAAGGTAGGCACAATTATGCTAATTTGAAGATTGTGGAAGAGAAGAAGATCCTTTCTCAAGGTCAACCTCTATTGTAAATGACAATATAAACATTGTGAAAGGTTAATAAATAATTGAAAATAGTTTTCGTGACTTGATTGATAGCAGTGGTAAGTGTTTACCCTCTTAATTTAATCTAAAATAATGAAAAATAGTTTATGGAATTTTATGAGTTTCTTCAAACCGTAACATGGTATATAAGATTATTATCTTATTACATGGTCATCGTGGTGACCACCAGCACCCCTATATTGTATGTTGAGCATGGAGAACTCAACATAGCCAATGCGAATGAGTGTGCACTGACCATCAATAAAGACTCCACAAACATCATCACGATTAAGAATTTGACAAACATCCATTATGTTTATGAAAAGTATGTGTTTGGCCTGATTGATAACAACAGCGACGGGTATGTAGGAACATTGTTGTCTACATATGACTGTAAAGACTGTGGAGTATTCTGTTCATACAATCAGATGTTTGAGAAATGCCAATCACGACTATTACCTATAGCTATTGCAATCATTATAACATCATTAGTTATGCTTATTGTTTCACTATTGATGAGGCATAAGTACAAACGTATAGGACGTTGCATTGTTGACAGATGCATATTGATACACAACAAAAGAATAATTAAAAAGAGATACAGGGCAATCAAACCAGTTAGTAGACTTGGTTTATTAAATCCACCTACTGTCCACTTTGAAAAAATCTTAGCTGGCGATGAAGTGAATGACAAGATAAGGCTCAAGGTCCTTAAGCTAAATGACAAATTAATGGAAAAACATAGTGAAGCACCAAGAGGTTTGCCTTGCCATCTGGGGATAGTTGAAGAAAGAGTTTCACCACCTGACCATGGATATATCAATCTTGATTGTGAAAACAAACAGAGTGCTCAAGCTTCAAGGAAGTATAATGCAGTTTACCCAGACTTAGAGAGGGACATTGACACAGCTAGCACTAACAATGAGAATATAAGAAGTGGAAGCATTAGAGGTGGAGGTATTAAAAGTTCAGTTGGCGCTATGAGTTTGGGTGCTTTAATTATGTCTACTAGAATGGACACATATATGGCATGCGACAACAACCTTTTCATAAACTCTGTCGGACAAGTCTGTGACAACAATGACTGTTACGATATAAACACTTACACCTTCCCAATACAGTCTGGTCAGAGTATATGTTTCAAAGATGCTGACAATTCAGACATGACTATAAAGCTTATGGACACTTATAAGTTAGTAAGATACATTAAAGTTCACAATACATATGACTGGGAAATAAAAACTGATTCATATTACTTTTGCAAAGGTACCAGTGACTGTTGGTCTGGTAGCTGTAATTACTTAACACAAGGTAGTAGGTTCACATCAACATCAAGGGCATTAGAACAATATGGTTGTTTAGTGTCAACTCTTGGATGCGATACTTGGTGCTGGCATAAGTCATCTTGCACTTTCTTTAAATGGGCAGTTGAGAAAATTGGGGCACCAATACCTGTCTATAAAATTGAGAATGAGATGTGGGAGGTTAAAATACGTCTCACTCACAAAGAACTATCAAGGAATGTTATTCTAAACGTTAATAACCCAAGTATGGATATCAATGGTGTCGATGATATTTCTAAATTGAAAATGCCTATGTATATAACTAATTTTATGTCTGAGAACATACACCCAGCTAAAAACTTAGTAAGGTATAATGGTAATGTAGTGCAAATAGATGCATCTGATTTAAATATGCCTGAAAGTGACAAGGTAGGTGATTACCAAGAGTCATTACAAGGGAACACATCGACATTCAACATGAGCTCTGTCACCTGTAGGGTCGAATCATGCAATGTACAATGCACCCATCCGATGCCAAAAGTTAAAAAGCTACCCAAAGTTATGGAAAACTTCAAGGATAATAGTATTCAGTATATGACAGACCAACAAAATGATATACTTATTGCAAGAAAAAGTTTGCTTTCTACTGTTAACTTCATGCTTGGGAATATAAATCTTAAGAATTTGCAGGTGAGGCCTGCACATTGCACTTTTAATGTTGACTATGTTTATGGCTGCAAAGGTTGCAATAAGATGCCATTTATAGTTTTTCGTTCTGTAGATATCAAGAGTCAAGGAACATTGATGTTTGAAAGTAATTGTACCTTTAATAAGAACTTTTTATCTTGTAGTACAGAGTTATTCAGAGACTGTATTATATCATTCCTAGTAGATTCTGGGTAATTGATGCCACCTTGTGTTTGAGAATTTGCTTCAGTTTGATCGTTATTCGTAGCTGTTGGTACTTCTTTTCCTTCACCACATGGAGCTAAGTGTTTCAGGGATACTGTCAGTTCTCGGCCATTCTGAAGACGGACAAGAGCATGATTTGAGTCTGCTTCTAATAGATCTACTTCGTCGACGAGTGGTTCGTATTTAGATGACCTCACTTGACGACGCATAAATACTTTTCCGGGAGTCAACAACCACGATGGGATCGACTCGCCATTCGGTGACCTCCGTGGATGTTGAAACATGCGTTCATGTGGAGTTTCATTAGTGGCAGTACAAAGAAGTGACCGGACACAATGAAGGGAATCTTGAAGAACAATTTCCCATTGAGAGGTCGTTAGCATACGGGACTTGAGTGCCAAGATAATAGTCTTCCAGGTTGTACCATTATATCTTTCCACTTGGCCATTTCCTTGAGGGTTATAAGGTGCAGTGCGACTGGTCGCCACGTTAAACTTATTTAAGTATATTTTAACTTCAACAGATATGAAAGAGGAACCTCTATCAGAATGGATGTAGGACGGTATACCGAATACAGTGAAAAGATTATGTAAATTCTGTATTACCGTCGCTGCTGACACATCAGAACAAGGGAAGGCGAAAGGAAATCGTGAATATTCGTCAATGATCACTAGTAAATATCGATTCTGTGATGTGGAAGGTAGAGGTCCCTTGAAATCGATATTAAGCCTCTCAAACGGTGCTGTCGCTTTTATCAATTTTCCTGATAACTTGACGAATCATGGTTTCAATTCGCAGCATATCGGACACATATTTGTTATTCTTCTTATTTCATCTATTGAGAATGCCAAATTTTTACTTCTAACATAATGATATAAACGAGTAACTCCAGGATGACAGAGAGTAGTGTGTAATTGTTCCAATGTTTGTCCGCTAGTTGCTAGATTACAGTGAATTCTAGTAAATGCGTCTGCCACAGAATTGAATTGGCCAGGTCTATATATCATGTCATACTTATATTCGGATAATTCTAATCTCCATCGCAGAATTTTCTCGTTTTTGATTTTGCTACTTTGTTTAGAATTGAACATAAACGAAACTGATTGTTGATCAGTAATTAACTTAAATTGTCTATTCAGTAAGAAATGCCGCCATTTCCTTGGTGATTCGATTATTGCGTAAGCCTCCTTCTCGATGGCAGAGTGATTTCTTTCCGACGGGGATAAAGTTCGGGAGAAAAATGCCACTGGGCGTCCTTGTTGCGAAAGAGTCACAGCTATTGCGTTTTCGGATGCATCAGTTTCTACTACAAATTCCAATGATTCGTCGATGCATTTGACAGCTGAATCTGCAATCGATATTTTAAGATCTTCAAATGCCTCTTTAGCTTTGTCGTTTAATGGAAATGTCATGCAGTGAGCCAACGGTGCAATCCGTTCAGAAAATCGAGGCACCCATTTCGAATAATGTGCAAACATACCAAGTACTCGTTTCATAGCATTAAGATTAGTAGGGAGAGGATAATACAGAAGAGCTTCTAGTCGAGACGGATCAGGTCGAATAGTGTTGTTTTCAATAACATATCCCAGTAGTTTAATATGCGTTATTGAGAACTTGCTTTTTTCAGTATTTAATGTTAGTTTATATTGCTTTGCGACCTGAAGAAAATGTTCTAAATTTCGATCGTGATCAGCTTGATTGATTCCACAAATGGTTACGTCATCAAGATAAGAATAAGTGCCTTGTAACTTTTCAATTTCGATTATCCGGTCGATAGCTCTTTGAAATTCAGAAACGCCATTCGTAACACCAAATGGGATCCGCCGGAATTGATAGAGTTTGCCATTCGCTTCAAACGCAGTATACATTTTGTCACTGTTCTGTATCGGAATTTGGTGGTAGGCTGATTGTAAGTCGATAGTACTAAACACCGTATATTGAGCTACTTTATTCACTAAATCCTCGATCCTTGGCTGAGGATATGCATCTAATAAAGTGAATTTATTTATTGTTTGCGAATAGTCAATGCACATCCTCTTCTTTCTATTTTCTCCGGATACGACAACCACTTGCGCCCGCCAAGGTGAGTTGCTCCGCTCTATAATACCTTCATGTATCATTCGTTGAATTTCATTTTCGATAAAGTCACGTTCTTGATTTGAAAATCTACGGGATTTTATCGCTATAGGTTTCGTATTAGGCGATAAGTGCCTAATCAGTGATGAAACGGGTACTTTAGCAGCCGATAGGTTACAATGTAGAGCTTCATGTTGCTTCAAAATATCATATCCAATGATGACATCGGCACAGGCTTTTGGTAATATTGACATTTTAATATTACTGTAGATATTCCCAAACATCTGTAGGTCAACTTTACAGCTATTGTTTATTGGGCATGTCAAAGAGCTAGATGCCATCAAAATGTTTCCATATTCAGGGATTAAATCTATTTTTAAATCTTTGGCAAACAATTCATTTAAAAAACTAAGAGAAGAGCCACTGTCGACCAAGGCCGTTGCAGGTTGAGAATTGATAGTTACATCAATTAAAGTCTTAGTTAAGCAAGTAGATCCTGTAGCGGCTAAGAAATAATTTTTCCAAGTATTTGTCAATGTCTCTTCTTCAACGGGTAAACTGCTAGCAGTTATTCTTTTTTTAGACGAGCGACAGACATTAAAGAAGTGCCGCTTTTTGTTACAATTTCTGCAAAGTGCTTCACGTGCAGGACAAACATTACGAGGATGTTGGGACCTTCCGCAAAAATAACACTTACTAGTTGAAGCCACCGAATTTACTTGAGGTTCGATGGCGTTTTCAGGAAGACTGTTTTCGGATATCACATTCAAGTTTATAGGTGACGTGCCAGAAGTAAACGAAGTCGACTGAAGAACTGCCATCTCTAACGCTCTTGCCTGAGAATAAGCTTGATCAAGAGTAAGAGTTGTATTCTCTAAAAGCCTTTGTCGAATTTCCGGGTCGCTTAGCCCTCTTATAAAAGAATCTCTATTCTCGGATGCCGTTACATGTTTAAAGTCGCATTCTTTTGCCAATGAGTTTAATGCACACAGATATTGATCAACTGATTCATTTGGTATTTGAGAACGCGATGCAAGTTTGTGCCTGGAATAAATTTCACTCACCTTCTTGACAAATATAGCTTTAAGGGTACTGATTGCTGTGTCATAATCCGTGGATTCGCTTATGTAAGAGTATACTGACGATGAAACATGGTTAACAAGTAAATCCAATTTTATCTCTGGAGTGATCTCATTTACCGTTCCAACAAAGTTTTCAAACGTTCTCAGCCAATAAATCCTTTCCTGGCAGCAGTTGGAGATGAAGGATCCACTTCTAATTTCTCCGGTCGGAGAAACCGATCCATAGTTGAAAAATATGTCGAATAAACTGTTCTGAACAGAAATAACTAAACTTTCAATACATGAACTTTATTCGACATAATTCAAGATAATTAATGACAATGTAGAAAATTATTATGTCAAGTAAAAACATTAGCGACAAATATTAAAACTAAGTATGTGTTCACAAGAACTCTAAAAACGCTAAATAACCAGCTTATCAGATATACTACACACTTCTATATGAAAATTATTTGGATCTGTGTGGGTAGTTACATCAGACTTCATTTTAGTTACATATTCAGAACTGTAAATGGAATAAAATAATTAGATGTTTCTTCTAAATAGGTGTTGTCATCTTTCTACTTACTGAATAGTTTTAGAGAACACTTCTATATCAAAATTATTTGGATCTGTGTGGGCAGTTACATCAAACTTCATTTTAGTTTTGTAATTAGACCTGTAAATGGAATAAAATAATTAGATGTTTCTTTTAAATAGGTGTTAGATAATGAAAAAAATTTATTTTACCTATTCTCTGGTTATACCTAAACAGCACCTGAAACCCAAGAAATCAAAATTTTGTTATGTGTTGTGATTTAGACAGCTCTAAACAGTTGGCACCCCTGACTTGCTGCAAAATTTGGGTCATTTTGTATGCAACAAATCTAAAGAATGCAGTAAAATTAAGAGTTGAAATTCAAACATAATAATACTTGGATCTTTGACTTGGGGATGAGGTATTTTGGTCAAGTTTTAGATTGTTATAATGTGTTGTGATTTAGACAGCTGAAAACTGTTGGCACCCCTGACTTGCAGAAAAATTTAGGTCATTTTGTATGCAACATATCTAAATAATGCAGTAAAATTAAGAGTTGAAATTCAAACATAATATAACTTGGACCTTTGTCTTGGGGATGAGGTATTTTGGTCAAGTTTTAGATTGTTATAAAAAAGATATAAGCCATCAAGTGATGGTGTGATTTTGACAGTTTTGACAATTTGTGGTCACTAATTTGAACGCCAAGACTTTATCCCGAAAAGATTGCCTAGAGAATTCGATTCTGAAAATGCACGGAAGATTCTGCAAGTACATTAGTATTAGCTCAGCTGTTCCACCGTCTTGATGGATAGGGATGGAACTTCAATGACAGATGACGACGGTCAAATGTCGTTGTCTTGTCATGTGTTTTGTGTAAATAAAAATACTTCAAATTATTTATTTATTGTTTATAGCTTGTTAGTATTTTTAGGCGGTTATAATGAAATATGTAATGGAAGTTCAGGATATCGATAATAATTAAGTAACTAGTATAAAAGTAAAACTCAAGAGACCGATTTCCTTACATGTTTATTTCCAATCGAAGTAAAATATAATGAATGCAATTAACATAATAATAATGTCGTCAAAGCAATTCATATATTCTAATAGACAAAACAATAAGTATAATCTGTAAGCTAGTTAGAATCAGCGATTTCTATGTAATTTGAAATTACTAATACATTTGGTTCAACTGTTGCGTAGAAACTATTATTGAACTCTAATGTAAACAAAAGACGTTACAAATAATTTTCATGCTGGAAAATTAAATTTGTGCCCCGTAAATGCTGTTTATTTTCATTTCGCATGTGCTTCACCACAAGTGCCTATGGTGTTTAGTGCAGGGGACTAGGTGTGAAATAAACCACAAATATTTTTAGTTATTGCTAGTGATTCCACGATGTGCCTGATATTGATTGATCCTCATATCGGGGTCTTTTGGTTCCTCCGGGATCCTGTACCTAGCCGTAGATTGCATCAGCATGAACGTAGTTATATACATCAGCCTCCTGAGTTATTGAGGGAAACTACATTGATAATAGTAATAAAAATAATTGCATTCTACTAATTATTGACCAAAATATTTATTTCGTATTCTATTAAATTCTATTGTAATCTATTATTTTCGAAAGACAGGAATAAAAATGTTATATTATGTTTGATCTTCAATTTTTCCAGGTTATGTATTCAAATGTTATTATAAAATACTTTTTGCAGTTTTCCTCCAGTTTGTTATGAACGGACATGCCTATTTTTCCATTGACTCTTCTTAATTATTCAAGTAAATTATACGCATTATACGAAATTATAGCAAAAATGTTTCATTTTATTGAATACGAAGACGTCATTAGGTATGACGGGCAATCTGCTTGTATAACAAATTTGAAGTACAAAATAAGTAGGTACTAATTAGGTAAACTATAAAAATGTTTATTATAGCAATAAACAGACATGTCTGCTTTTTCATTGACCCTTATTGATTATTAAAAAAAACCCACAGCAAAAATAAGTTCATGCTTTTATTGAAAAGAAACAAATAAAAAATATTCTATAAAAATATAAACCAAATTATTATTACAAATTTAATGTATTTGTCTTCATATTTATTAAAATACATGGCCAGTGAAGTTCATCTTCTATTTTCCTTTTCCATTTCTCAGAACAAAAAGAAAATAAAAAGTTAACAAAAATATCGATTTTTTACAATTCTATACTCACAAAGGGGTGGTGACCTCCATTGACATATTGAAGTCTTGATCCATGTAGTTATAAAGACTAAAAAAATATTATTCAAATACTCTCCATGAATAAATAATATTTTTACTTACAAATTATTTTTCTAACCCAATTCAGAGAAAATATATGAATAATCCATTTTATCTTGGAAGCCATATTACAAATTTGATAATACACAAGTACTGAATAAATTGTCTTTGTTTTTATTTATACATAGCAACTGAACTGCATCTTCCATTTTCTTAATCCTCAGACAAACAAAAATTATAAACCATCCGTTTTTTAATATTGTATACTCACAAAGGGAGCTGACACCCACCAACATTGAAATCTTGATCCATATAGTTGTAATACTGAACAAAAAAACATTTCTTATTTCAAATACAGTTACATCAGGTTTCGTCTTAGTTACATAATCAGAAATGTAAGTGGAATAAAAAAATTAGATGTTTCTGGTAAATAGGTTTTTTTACTTACTGAATAGTTATAGCAAACACTTCTTTACGAAAATTATTTGGATCTGAGTGGGCTGGGCAGTTACATCAGACTTCTATTCAGTTACATAATCAGAACTGTATATAATATAAATACTAGCACTACAGACCTTGTAGGTCTATGGCAGATGTTTTAGCGGTAGGCTCTTGGAGTTCCGTACGAAACTCTTCTGTAACAATCTACTACGATCAACTATCACTTTGCATAGACTATCCAAGTGCCCACCACTTCAACCTCCTTTTTCCATCTTGTCATTAGATTTTTGTAGAGTGTTACTTATGGAATAGTTACAGTGAACACTTCTGTATGAAAATTATTTGGATTTGTGTGGGCTGGGCAGTTACATCAGGCTTCTATTTAGTTAGATGGAAAGTCCTTTTCTCGATTGTCCTCTTCTACAGCATCCTCTTCTGTGGCATCCTGTAGTCCAATGTCCTCTTCTTGAAATTCCTCTACTTCCGTCTCCTGTTGTAGAAATTCTTCATCTAGTGGTTTTGTCTTTTCTCTTTGCCCAAATAATGAAAACCATTTATTTCATTCTCTCATTATAAACAGCTTGCCTGAGACCCCCAATTGCACCCCAAGACATCAAAATTTTGTATCATAAAAGAGACTCCTAGGTACATATCTCTTTTACTAATTGCTGCTTCAACTAGATGATAGACTCCGAGCTAATGAACCCTCCATGTCATACATATTTAAAAATATTTACCCCCACCCTAAGGGCACTTCTCTCATGGAAATTTATAGCTTTTTTGCAGGCCGGGTGTCAAAAAATTTAGTTTGTACGATTATTTTATTATTAGCAAAATTTTCTTTAGAATATTGCATCAGCTTTTTGTTGAAAATGCAATCAATTTATATTTCACATTACCTATGGCATTCTACTGAATTTGTGATAACGACAACTATATAAAAAGCCAAATGTGTTCACAAATAATTTTATCGTTATCTGAAGGACCTGTAAAGCAAAAGATTTTTCACTTACTTCTTTGCTTTTGCCTTCTTATTTCGTTTATGGTTCCTATACTTTTCTCGCGCCATAATATAAGTATAATACAAAAAAAACTAAAAAAGGTGTCTCTTTCACCAAATAATCGTCAAACAAACTGAAAAAAGTGCCTCGTTCACTAAGGGAGTGTGTAAAAAAATTAAAGAAAGTATCTCTTTCACTAAGGTAGGGTGTCCTTATCACCAATAAAGATAACACAATAAAATAAAAGTATATATAAATAGACAATAGAAAACTAGATAAAGCGAAAAAAGCTTGAAACAATAGCAATCGCAAATGTAAAATGAACAAGTCCGCCCCCCAATGTTCTTATCTAGTACCCCTACCCTAGTTTTTCGCGCAAAAAACGAGAATGTTAAGAATTTACATAGTTGCCATAACTAGAAAAATAATGTTTAATTTACTTACCTAGTTATTGTAGATAACAAGAAAATAATATAATGAAAAACCTACAATCAGCTGCAATGATACAATAATAAAATATAAGCACATATTATACATACCTGATATATTTCTATTTTATAAACACAAAAATTAATTATGAAATAAAACAATAAAAATTTTTTTGTTTAAACCTTCATTACAATTGAACTATGTTCAAATACAACTTGTGACGCGTTTCGCTACACAGTAGCTTTCTCAAACGAATGGAGGTATCATGAAAAGTTTTTAATTTATATACAGTGTATTGATAAGGAATTTTACGGATAAAAGTTGTAACGCGTTTCCCTCGTACACGTGGTTGCTACCACCCGAACACGTCACTATGGACACCCTTGTTGCTAATTTACGGTTTAAAGCTCGGGCGCCAAATTTTTATCGTGGTTTGCTCCACGGCCCCTTGACACTTAGCGTCAAGAGTTCCAGATAGCCTCAGATGGAGGTTACGGCGAATTCCAGGGGTCTTGTTGAATTCTACTTTAACGGATTGTATACAATTCGGACAAGCCAAATATCGGTTCTCAAGTACTTAAGTTACGGTAGCCAACGAATAAAACAGCACTTCAAACCTTTTGTTTATTAATACTCTGTGGTGGATTTAATTCAAAAATATACAGGGACACGCAAAATAACGGAGGAAAGAAAATAAGGTATTTATTACTTATACCGGGGATTTAACGGACGTAACAATCAGGGCGGGTCAGAATCGTCAAATATAGCTTAAATCTGCCAGGTAACTGAACGAGTTGTGGCTAAGCCTCTTCCAAGTTCAAGAAACCCTTCGGATCCAAATGAGACACGGGAATTTCCTATTTAGACAGTGAGATAGGGTATGGATTCGTGAGACGGTGAAAGAAGTTTATAAATCTGCCGGGTACTCGAACAAGTTGTGGCTAAGCCTCTTCCAAGTTCAAGGAACCCTTAGGATTCAAAGGAAATACAGAAAACCAGTGTACAGTCAATATCTATTGCACACGAGACGGCGAAAACAATTAAATCGGCCAGGCAATCGAACAAGTTATGGCTAAGCCTCTTCCAAGTTCGAGAGACCCTTCGGATTCACAAGAAATACAAATAATAATATTTAGACACGGAAAAAAAAATTGACTTAGTCCACTGGACGATATAAGAAAGATTTAAATCTGCCGGTTAATCGAACGAGTTGTGGCTAAGCCTCTTTCAAGTCCGAGAAACGCTTTAGATTCAAAAGAAATAATAAAAAAAATTATTCAGAAACAGAAAGAAATAAACTGGTACACGGTACGATGTAAGAACGACTTAAATCTGCCGGTTAATCGAACAAGTTGTGGCTAAGCCTCTTCCAAGTTCGAAAAAACCTTTGGATTTAAAAGAAATACGAAAGAAAAAAAAGTATTATAAACTATTATTCCTGGAATAAATTTCACGAGGTTAAACGCTGTAATACAAAAAAATTAAAGCCAACTATACTTCAACTACAAATCTTTATTTGAAATAAAAGAAAGAAACAATAAAAAAACTTGTCACTCAACATACCTCGGTATGGGAACTAGTAGTTAAAATTTTCAAAGAAAATATCTACAAAACTTAATATTAAATCGGCGTTACGGAAAGTTTGCGAATATACTCGTATCGGAAACTGTATATTTATTTCAACTAACAATCTTAATTTTGTAACCAGAAATAATCACAAAATAATTTTATCTCTATGCATAAAAAAAAACCCTGGTCATAAAGAAAAATCAAAACAATAAAATATTTACGGAATATCAATAGGCGGTACGGAAAGTCTTCGTATAGTATTATTATCAAAACTATATTACCTTCAAAACTATTTTTTGGAGTCCGGAGTCGCACAAACGGTAAACTGCTTACGGGCACTTGACGACTTAACTTTAATTTCTCTGTTTTAAGAAGCACAGAATAGAGAGACTTCTATCGATTGTTTTCAAATTTATATCCTCATTCCTACTCCCATTTCGGCACTATCGGTTGTTAAATTTTATTTTTCAGAAAAAAGTTTCATATATACTAATTGTCTTTCTGAATTAATTAAAGTTCATATATACCGAGTGTCCCTACGGTTTAAAAAATTTGAAGGCGAGGTCCTTTTCCCCGGGTTGACTGCCGACGATATGACCTGGCGTGGCGTTTGGATACTTCCGAGGTGGTTGGCGCTCGTTCGGAACCAATGCTGCACTGTATGCCCGAGTCCTGCAGGCGTCGGGACGGATTGTTATAGGCGGCTATGTGTGCTTGTACTGCCACCGATCGGGTACGGGGGCCGAGTCGGTCACACGTGCAGTCACGTGACATCTAACCAACTCTGCCACAGCGGGAGCAGAATAGGATCGCTGGCCTACTGCACCTTCCTCGGCGGTGACCGGGGGTTCCGCACCTCCGTGAGATCTATTATATCTTCGCCATCGGGTTTCAGCGGAATCAACGGCGGCGGTAATTCACGGTCGTCCATTCTACGGACCAGAAAACAAAAAAAATTACTCATTAGCGGGTTTCAAATCTTTTATATGTATACGATTATACCGCTTTCCTTTACCGTCGCGTAAGTCATACACAACAGGAGAAATAACACGTACGACTTCGTACGGCCCGGAATATTTCGGAGCGAGTTTCGCGGCGACATGATCCACGGCGGAGGATAGTGTATGATCCTTCTTCAAAACTTTGTCTCCGATAGTGCACTTCCGTGCTCAAAAAAAAATAACTCGTTCCAAAGTATTATAATCTATTTACTTGGAAATAAAAAGCAAAAAATATGGGATTAACTAAAGTATTAAACAGGTTTACATGGAAATTCATTCACAACAATCGTACAGGAAGTTTCTAAGTAAAAAGGTTTAATAAGGGAGAATTGTTGATATCTATTTGGTCGTTAAGAAGGTTATCTGAATATTTGTTTTTATTTATCTCAAGAGCTTCTAAAAGATTTAATTTCAAGGATTTAGGTTCTACATGCAAAATTTCAAAATTTGAGTCGAAAGTGTGTTGGTTTGCGATGGTTTGAGATAAATAAAAACAAATATTCAGATAACCTTCTTAACGACCAAATAGATATCAACAATTCTCCCTTATTAAACCTTTTTACTTAGAAACTTCCTGTACGATTGTTGTGAATGAATTTCCAGGTAAACTTGTTTAATACTTTAGTTAATCCCATATTTTTTGCTTTTTATTTCCAAGTAAATAGATTGTAATTGTAATGAAGGTTTAAACAAAAAATTTTATTGTTTTATTTCATAGTTAAGTATGAATCTTCATCAAGTAAAAGCCTCATCTATTCAACAAAAATTAATCACAATTTGCCGTATGGCTAATACACAAATACACCATACCTACGTAGTGGAATATCGAATTTTGAAAACATAAAATACCTAACATACAGGTAAAATGGTCACTAGGTATAAAGATATTGCAAGTACCTAAATAAACCTAATAATCTATGACGTGCATAGTTTTTCAGTTTTCCTGTTAAAAAATTTTTTGTTTGTTTTTTCCCCGTGCTGTTTGAGGATTTTCGTATAACATGGCAACATTGGTTGTAAATGCAGTAATGTGTTTTTCACTAGATTTCATTCAATTCTAATGTCAAGTGTCAAATGTAAAAATTGTCCCTAGAAATCCTTACAATTTATTTAATAATATATATAATCCTCTGATTATGACGATAAAAAGAGATGAGGATGGTTATCTAGTTTTTAGTTTGCCATAGGTTATAATAATTGTATTGTTGAATAAAATTTATATTTTGAAAATTTTGGATGCACAAATGTCTTGTAACTTTGTCTTTACAATATATAATCGAAATTACCTAGGTACCTGGCGAAATAATTGATTATATAAGCATTTAAAACAATCAAATAAAATAAGAACCGAAATAATTATTAAAGGATGACTTAGTAATAGTGTTTAACTCCGCCAAAGCCGGTCCCAAGCCCGGTTGAAAAAGGAGGAGGGAACCCAATCCAAGGTGGAACAGCATATGCCGAGGGATGAATGGCTGATGGGTTAAATCAGTCGCTAATATGCGAACTCTGGATACCAGGTGACCTCCAGTAGTATATAACCTTATCCAGCAAGAGGCTCTGTTGGATGGACTGAATAATTCCTCTATTACTCGTGGGAACAAAATGGACCCTAAAAAAACAAAAAAAATCCGGAGGACGACAAATCCTCAAAACCTAAACCTGTGGCAGTGGAGGTAGGCGAAAGCAGTACCTCAAGGCCAGAAGGTGAGATGGAGAAACTGGTCGAGGAGACCGACCGCCTTAGGGTGGGAAAAAACAAAGTTAGGCTGTGTGGAGCAGCCTACAAAAGGTTTAAGTTCCTTCTAAAAGAAGGATACTCAAAAACAGAGGCTAGGAGATTAGCCCTCCTAAAGAAGGAAGAATTTAAAGTTCCTAGAAAGGGGGGTGAAACTCGAGCAACCAAAGATACGGGAAAAAAAAGGCCAAGATCCCAGGATGAAAGTCCGAGGGATGAAAAAAGGCTTAAACAAAAAGTAAGCACTCCTGAGGAGCGTCCTAAAAAATCGGAGGCTAGGAGACAGAAAGGTGTCTCTTACAAAAGTGCCTTAGAAGGAGTCAAAATGGCGGTGATGTCTAGGAGATACCCATCCGAACTCTTAGACACAGCGCAGATGGACACAATTTGCTCGTCACTTATGGACATAGTGGAGGAAAGGTTTAATGAAACCATTAAACCTAAGTTCCTCAACTCGGTCTATAAGGCGGGCTACTTGATGTTACTGTGCAAGGACGACGCTACAGTAGAATGGCTCAAGGAGGTGGTAGTTGATCTCCACCCTTGGGAAGGTTCAGAACTGTGGGCTACTAAGGAGGTAGACATACCTCAAGGGAGTACCCTGTTGGGGTACTTCCCAAACTCGGCGGAGATGCCTACTGAGAGGATTCTACATCGAATCCAGGGGCAAAACCATGGTGTCAACACCTCTTCATGGAGGGTGGTGAAGAGAGAGGCGAGGGGCACATCGGCACTCCTAATCCTCTCAATTGACCAAAATTCAGGGTCTGCAGTGGAATCCCTGGTCAAGAAATTGTCATATGGGTTCAAGGAGGTGACTGTTAAAATCAGAAAACCTCATGAACCACTACTGGAGGAGGAGAAGTCTGATCCCCAGGAGACAACCATAATGGAGGTGGCGGAGGAAGGAGGAACTGATCCTCAATCCTCGAAAACAGCATAAATGGAGTTTGTGCAGGTAAACCTCCACCATGCGAAGGCTGCGTCAGCCACCTTATGCAAAAGATTTGCCCAAGGCACTAAAATGGTGGGACTAGTCCAGGAACCCTGGATCCATGGGGGAAAAATCTGTGGACTTAGTACCAAAAACTGTAAGTTAATCTATGATAGATCTGCCCTAGTACCGAGGGCGGCGATTCTGATTAACAAAACCATTAATACAATGATTCTTTCAGAATTCACAGATGCGGATACAGCTACAATCATAGCAGAGCTGAGTGTTCCTGGAGGAAAGAAGGAGGTAGTACTTACCTCAGCATACTTTCCTGGGGAGGATAAGGAGGCGCCACCAGAAACGGTGAAACGACTCATCAGCTACTGCGAGGCCAACAGGAAGCAGCTAATCCTGGGCATCGACGCCAATGCCCACAACATCGTATGGGGAAGCACCGATACGAACAAAAGAGGGGAGTCTTTATATGAGTATTTACTTACTACTAACCTGGTGGTGGCTAACAAAGGTAATCGCCCAACATTTATAAACTCTATAAGGCAGGAGGTACTCGATCTAACCTTAGTGTCTAGAGGTACAATTAAACTAATAAGTGATTGGAAAGTGTCGGAGGAGGTGTCATTCTCTGATCACTGTCTGATCATGTTTAAAGTGGGGGCTTGCGGCATGATCAACCAAACTTATAGGGTTCCTAGCAAAACTGACTGGGGGGGATATAAAAGTATCCTACAAGACAGCTTGAAGGAAATACCAAACAAAATAAGATCTATAAATGAACTGGAGAGAACAGCTAACCTTACAACGAAGGCTATAATGAGGGCCTTTGAGGAAAACTGTCCTCTCAAAACCAAGAAAACTTTTAATAAAGTGCCCTGGTGGAACAACGAGCTAAGCAGTCTGCGAAGCAAGGCCAGAAGGGAATTTAATAAAGCAAAGAGAATGAACAAATGGGAAGAGTACCGTAAGGCTCTTACTGAGTTCAATGTTAAACTTCGGAAATCGAAGCGCAGCTCATGGAGGACCTTTTGTGAGAACCTTAATGAAACACCTGAAATTAGCAGAGTGCAGAAGGCTCTATCAAAAGGCCCTCAAGAAAACATAGGGGCGCTTAAACGTGAAGATGGTACCATCACAATAACCTTCCAGGAAACTGTGGAAGCTTTATTAATAAAACATTTTCCAGGGTGCACAGCATCTGGAGAAACAAGAGAGGACAATGGGTCCGTAAGGAGCAGAGCAGAACTCAAGATGGACTGTCCCCTTGTTAATAAAATTGCATCACCTGAAAGGATTAAGTGGGCCTTAGGGTCCTTTAAGCCATTCAAGGCTCCAGGCCCTGATGGAGTGTTTCCGGCACTCATTCAGAGAGGGCAGGACATCTTAATTACAACGCTGATCAAGATGTTTCGATCCAGCCTATTATATGGCCATGTTCCTCATGCATGGAGGAAAGTAAAAGTCATATTTATACATAAGGGGGGTGCAAAACCCCTTGACGACTCCAAGTCGTATCGTCCAATAAGTCTATCGTCGTTTATGCTCAAAACGATGGAGAAACTAGTGGATCAATACATCAGAATGGAGGTGTTATCAGCTAAACCTCTTCACAAGTACCAGTTTGCCTATCAAAAAGGCAAATCAACGCTATCAGCCTTACATCAAATTGTCAAAATCATAGAGGGAGCTCATGATTCAAAGGAGATTGCCCTAGCAGTCTTTATGGACATAGAGGGAGCCTTTGACAATGCTGCCTATGATTCAATGACGCAGTCTCTCAGGAAAAGAGGGATTCATAACTTCATCATTAAATGGATAAATAATATGCTGAGGGGAAGACAAGTATCCACAAGCATTGGCAGTGCCACACATGAAGTAAGTACCAAAAGAGGCTGCCCACAGGGGGGAGTCATATCTCCGCTGCTGTGGTCGCTGGTGGTAGATGAACTACTAAACGACCTGAGCAACGCGGGGTTTGACGTTCTGGGGTATGCCGATGACATAACTATAACAGTGAAGGGCAAGCATGACTCCATCATAGGGGAGAGAATGCAGGAAGCCATTGACCTAACCAAAAATTGGTGCCGTAAGGAGGGTATAAATATAAACCCTCAGAAGACCACAATAGTTCCATTTACCAAACGAAGGAAAATAAAGTTACCTAGTTTTCAAATAAATGGAACTATCATACCTCTTTCCAAGGAAGTCAAGTACCTAGGGGTGACACTGGACCAAAAACTAACGTGGGAGAGTTGTAACGAAGTTACTTTTTGGGTCTAATAATAATTTGGATTGTAGTATTTTCTTTTCCGGTATTAATTGTAGTTTATTTAGTTTTCAAGATATAAAGTATGTAACGTGTTATTTCCTCCTTACTCAGTTTCTTTAATTTTAAATGTTGTAAGGTAGTAAATATAAATTTTACCTGGTAAAACAATTTAATCACAAGTCTATTAATTTATCATATTTGGGCCGTACGGTATATATACCTCTTAATTTTATATTCAGGCCGTTCGGTATATCCGTATGAATTTTGGTATAAAGTAATTAAATCTAGTTTGAGTTTTTTGGGAAAAAAATTATTTAGAAGCAGATTTTTCGTGCTGGGACTAAGAATCCAGTTTTTTGTAAGCATCGGGTTTTTTTTCCCACCGGTCTTTTACTTTACATTGAGTTGTTGTACTTAAGCTTTGTTAGGATTTCACTTGCTGGCTTTAAGAAATAATATTTGATTGCTGGACGTCTCGCAAGTCTCATTCAGGGATTGAATTTATTTTTTAACAGGAATCTCAGCAAATCGCCGACGGTCTCGGGTCTTGTTGAGATTTCACTCCCTTTCCGTTGATTTAGTTTGTTAATAGTTTTGGTTCAAGAAATAATATTTGATTACTGGGCGATCCGAAAGTTTCGTTCAGAAATTAAATTTATTTCTTCACAGGAATTTCAGCTTTTCGCCGACTGTCTCGGGTCTTGTTGAAATTTCTTTCTCTTTCCGTTTAGTTAGTTTATTAGTAGTAACAGTTCTGGTTTTAAGAAATAATATTTGATTGCTGGACGTCTCGCAAGTCTCGTTCAGGGATTAAATTTATTTTTTTTAACAGGAATCTCAGCAAATCGCCGACTGTCTCGGGTCTTGTTGAGATTTCACTCCCTTTCCGTTGATTTAGTTTGTTAATAGTTTTGGTTCAAGAAATAATATTTGATTACTGGGCGATCCGAAAGTTTCGTTCAGAAATTAAATTTATTTCTTCACAGGAATTTCAGCTTTTCGCCGACTGTCTCGGGTCTTGTTGAAATTTCTTTCTCTTTTCGTTTATTTAGTTTACCAGTAGTAGTAGTTCTGGTTTTAAGAAATAATATTTGATTGCTGGACGTCTCGCAAGTCTCGTTCAGGAATTAAATTTATTTTTTTTAACAGGAATCTCAGCAAATCGCCGACTGTCTCGGGTCTTGTTGAGATTTCATTCTCTTTCCGTTGATTTAGCTTATTATTAGTTTTGGTTCAAGAAATAATATTTGATTACTGGGCGATCCGAAAGTTTCGTTCAGAAATTAAATTTATTTCTTCAGAGGAATTTCAGCGAATCGCCGACTGTCTCGGGTCTTGTTGAAATTTCTTTCTCTTTCCGTTTATTCAGATTGTTAGTAGGACTTTGTTGGTTGTCAAGAATAATATTTGATTACTGGGCGATCCGGAAGTTTCGTTCGGGAATTAAAATTATTTTGTTCAGGAATCTCAGTGAATCGCCGACTGTCTCGGGTCTTGTTGAGATTTCTATTTTCTTCCGTTGTTAAATATAGTGTCTACCGGTTGTCAGGAATAATATTTGATTACTGGGCGACTCGAAAGTCTCGTTCGGGAATTAAATTTATTCTGTCAGGAATTTCAGCTTTTCGCCGACTGTCTCGGGTCTTGTTGAAATTTCTTCCTCTTTCGTGCATATAGGTTGTTATTGAGGTTTTGTTTTTGGTTTTTCCGAAATATTATTTGATTGTTGGACGTCTCGAAAGTTTCGTTCAGGAATTAAAATTATTTTGGCCGGAATCTCAGCGAATCGCCGACTGTCTCGGGTCTCGTTGATATTCTCAAATTTATAATTTTCTTGTAGAAATTAATTTTCAAATTCTGTTACACCGCTGCTCAGTACCGTGAAATATTTTGGTAATATTGAATACGATAGCCACGTTTATCAAACCACTGAGTCTGTATAACTCATATGTTTCTTTGATTTGTCCTGTACACGAACCGTTTTATATTTTGCCTAGTGTATATATTTTTTTTTGAATAGCCGCCTGCCTGCAAATTTGTTTTAGTAGGTTTAATAACATTTTTATTTGTTCCTATGTTAGGGAATAAACTCCTTTATTTAGTGATTATGGTTTTATTCATTACTTACTAGCCGTTCGTTATTACCGTTAGTTTCAATTTGTTTTAAGGCAATTCTGTGCTGACAATCGAGCAATAAAGCTCGACTGAAAAATAAGTATACCGCTACTTAGTCTCTACAGGTAGTTACAGTCCGACCCCTGGCATTTTCCGTACCTCCATCTGTTGTTATCCGGAACTCTCGAAATTTTGGAGTCGAGGGGCCGTGGAGTTAACCACGATAAAAATCTGGCGCCCGAGATAAAACTTGAATCCGTAGTTTTGGGGTGTCAATTGTGACGTGTCCAGTTACTTAGTCTCGATATAAGTAAAGGAGGAGGAAAACACGTCACAAATTTGGCGCCCGAGCAGGGACCGTTATTCCGCTGTTGATTTTTTATTAAATAGGGACTGTTTTATTCCGTTATACATATTTTTGGATTGTTACTTCGTTGATTAAGAGGGACCGTTTTCTATTTTGATTCTGTTTTCACTAATTGTCGATTTGAGCAGGGACCTTGATTGTTTGTAGAGCAGGGACTTGATTGTTAATAAGTAGGAACCGCTTTATTCCGTTTTATTATTTAGTATTAGAGCAGGGACCTTGATTGTTTGTAAGTACAGGGACCTGATTGTTTGCAGACACCGTTTTATTCCGTTCACATTTTTACCTTATTGTTATAAAGAGTAGGTTTGTTGTTGATTACACAGAGGGACCGTTTGATTTTTTTAGTTTATTCATAGTATTGATTAAACAGGGACTATTATTCCGTTTTCGTTTTTTCTGTATTATTACGGAGAGCTGATTTTGATTTATACAGGAGCCGTTTTTGATTTTTTTTTTCTTTTCTCAGTATATTTGTTTGGAGAAGGGAACGTAATTACGTTTTTATTTTTTTCCAGTATTGTTGATTAGAACAGGAACCGTTTAATTCCGTTTTAGATTTTTAGCTTATTGTTTTATGGAGCAGGAACCTGATTGGTGATTTTTGTATGTTGTTTTGGATTTTTTTTTTGTATTGTTGATTAGCGTAGGGACTGTTTTATTCCGTGTTCAATTTTTTTTTATGGTTGATGAAAACAGAGACTGCTGTATTCCGTCCTCGTTTTACCGTATTGTTGCAGAGAGCTGATTGTTTTTCAGAGTGGGTACTGTTTGATACCGTTTTTTTTCGATTTTATGTAACGCATTGCTGCTGGGTCCATTTTATTTCATTTTTGGCTGTGTTTTTTTTGTATTGTCGATTTGGGCAGAGTACCATTTCATACCGTATTCGACTATTCCTTTCACCGTTTAAAAGAAGAGATAAAAAGTAGATGTCTTTAGAAAACTCTGAGGAAATCGACGTTACTTCCCTATTTGAAAGTGAAGCTGCTGAAGAAACACTACCCGTTCCTTCAGTATCGACCCAATTACCGACCGTAAGTTCCGTGGAAGAAGCCATAGACCATCGAGTAAGTTGGGTATATTTACTGAGAAACGAGGGTCTTAATACCGAGCTAGGAAGGAGGAATTTATCAGTTGCCGGAACCGTTCCGGAGAAACGAAGGAGACTTGTTAACTTTTTAAGACGAAAGAATACTTGTCCACAACCCGCTGCTAACGAGACCGAATTTGAAGATTATCCGTCCGCTATGGCAACCCCGCCAATAAATGTACACGATTGGAAGGTATCTTTTGGGAATCGGGGAGATCCGGCATCGTTTATAGAAAGAATCGAAGAAATATGTACGGCAAAGAATGTCCAGAAGGACAATTTGCTTCCCGTGTTACCGGAGTTATTAACAGGTGAACCAGCATCCTGGTATCGAAATAACCGGAGTAGGTATACAACCTGGGATGATTTCGAAGCTGATTTCAGAATTTTCTTTTATCCAGTCAACTATGAAGTCGACTTGGAAGCCGAAATAGGAAGACGTCTCCAAAGGCGAAATGAACCCGCTGCCACATACATGACCGAGCTACAGACTCTCATGAGAAGGCATGGGAAGCTAACTCCAGAACAACAATTAGCATGGTTGTACCGTAACCTCTTACCCGAATACCGGCTGCAGATCCGAAAAGGAGACTTCAAGGATTTTCCCACGTTTTGTCAAGTGATAAGGGAGTATGAGCTTCTTAGGAAAGAACTCCAAAATGCACCCAACACTAGTGGACCGAACCGTGGACCAGCCCGTCCGCAGCAAATAAGTACACCAAGGTATGGACCGTCCAACAACTCGACACCTGGTCCATCCAGAGAGCCCATCGCCGATCCCAGCCATCCGTCCCCGACCGATACTCCTCGCCGTCTGCCGTCAGATACTACCCAGCAACCGTCTGGGCAATCGTCCCGTCAAATCACATGTTTCCGTTGTGGTGAGTCTGGACATTTCCGAAACCAGTGTCCAAACCCTCAGAAGATATTCTGTTCTCGTTGCCGTAAGGAAGGGGTGTTTTCTAGAGACTGTTCCTGCAGGAGGCAGGAAAACTAATCCGAAGCTGTCCCGAGGAGAGGCCGACACAGCTTCCGGAAATCTTCGCCTCTCATACTGAACTGCAAGAAGAAATGAACGACCCCCGACCGCACATAGACGTACAAATAGGAAATCACATGTTTAGAGCATTGTTAGATACCGGAGCAGCGAAGTCGTATATTGGTGATCAAGTAGCTAAGGCATTTTCCCAAAGAAAGCAAACTACAGCCCGTCAAACTACGAAGGCACGTTTAGCTAATGGAAATTTAGTCTCCATCACCGACATATATGAGCTTAAATGGAAGATCAATGACGTCACTATGAAGGGTTCGTTAGAGCATTTCCCTGGTCTGATAACGGATATTGTGTTAGGACACGATATCCTCCGAAAGTATAATTTCCGTCTAGAGCTAGGAACTAGGAAAATATACGTGAAAGACGAACTGGTGAGGCATTCACAATTAACCAGTCCTGTTGGAGTATTGGAGGCAGTGAACCCTCCTAAGAAAGAAGTCGCTGCGGCTGTCCCGATAATATGTAGGGAAGAAACCAACCACCGTTTTGCTAAAGACCGCTATTCTGAAACTAAATCTGTCTGTGAAGTCTCTGCGTCCTCCCTCGAGTTAGGGGTCGACAAGGAGCAATCCGTTTCTGAAGTTCATGAGTTTTCCCCAGTGTTGTTAGGGGTTACCATGGAACAATCTGTTTTTGAAGTCTCTGAGTCTTCCCTGGAGTTAGGGGTTGACAAGGAGCAATCCGTTTCTGAAGTTCATGAGTTTTCCCCAGTGTTGTTAGGGGTTACCATGGAACAATCTGTTTTTGAAGTCTCTGAGTCTTCCCTGGAGTTAGGGGTTGACAAGGAGCAATCCGTTTCTGAAGTTCATGAGTTTTCCCCAGTGTTGTTAGGGGCTACCATGGAACAATCTGTTTTTGAAGTCTCTGCGTCTTCCCTGGTGTTAGGGGTTGACAAGGAGCAATCCGTTGCTGAAGTCTCTGGTCTTCCCTGGGAAATTTAGGGGTTGACAAGGAGGTCTTTCCGTCGTCTCTCGTAGAGTGGAGGGATAGGAAAGAGGATAATAAATTTGTAAAAACCGCGCTATCTCTGGAAGAGTTAGGAGATAACAACCATTATGGTAATATAGGATGTCCATTAGAGATAATCAACCCGGATGAAAAAATAAATTTGACTGAAGATCAGCAGAAGAGGCTGAGTATTTTCTTGAACCACGAACTTCCGATGTTTGAGAATATTCAAGGTCCAACTACGCTGGTTGAGCACGAAATCCGTCTGCTTCAACCCCGTCCGATCAAACAGAGATACCGACCCCAAAATCCAAGAATGCAAGAGGTGTGCAATACCGAAATAGACGCGATGTTGAAAGAAGGAGTAATAGAACCCTCTACAAGTCCGTGGAGCTCTCCGATTGTGATTGTTAAGAAGAAAGATGGAAAGAACCGTTTTTGTATCGATTTCCGTAAAGTTAATGAGGTTACAATGAAGGATGCCTACCCTGTTCCGTTTATAAATGCAATACTGGATAAACTGCGAAAGGCCAAGTACATTTCCAGTTTAGATTTGAAAAGTGGGTACTGGCAAGTTCCGTTAACACCAGAAAGCAAACCCATTACCGCCTTTACCGCACCAGAACGTGGATTGTTCCAATTCACAGTCCTTCCATTTGGGTTACATTCCGCACCTGCCACGTTCCAGAGATTGGTTGACCAACTAATAGGTCCAGAATTAGATCCGTATGCATTTGCTTATCTGGATGACATCATAGTTTTGGGTGAAACGTTTGAACAGCATTTGGAAAATCTAGCTGAGGTGTTCCGCCGATTACGAGGAGCACGACTGAAACTAAATCCAGAGAAATGTCACTTCTGTTTACCGTCTATGAAATATTTGGGTCATGTAGTCACAGGAGATGGAATCCGTACCGATCCAGAAAAGGTGGAGAGTATCATTAAATTTGCAGCCCCGAGAAATATCCGAGAACTAAGAAGATTCTTGGGAGTTGCATCCTGGTATAGGAGGTTTGTACCATCATTTTCGCATAGGGTGGCCCCGTTAACGAAATTGCTCCGCAAATCTCAGCGATGGAAGTGGACTGAAGAACAAGAAACCGCTTTCGCTGAAATTAAAACCTGCCTGTCAGAAGCACCCGTTTTAAGCTGCCCAGATTTTTCCGTACCGTTCACACTACAGACCGACGCCTCCGAATATGGTTTGGGAATAGCCCTTACCCAACAGAAGGATGGCTATGAGCATGTGGTAGCATATGCAAGTCGCACGCTGAGTCCAGCCGAAAAAAACTATTCCGTCACTGAAAAAGAATGTCTTGCCATTGTATGGGGAATTGAAAAGATGCGTCCTTATCTAGAGGGCTACCATTTCACGGTTGTTACCGATCATCAATCCCTTCGATGGTTGCATTCCATAGCTAGTCCGTCCGGACGTTTAGCTCGATGGAGTATCTTTCTGCAGCAGTATGATTTCGAGATACAATACCGCAAAGGTGCTCTAAATCGTGTGGCCGACGCCTTGTCCAGAAATCCGCTACCAATGACCGAGACCGAACCACCATCTATACTCTGTTTGACCGAGGTAACCGCCGAATGCTCGTGGTACCGGAACAAGAAGGAAGAAATCTTGAAGGATCCAGAGAAGTTTCCGGATTACTGCGTTCGAGAAGACCGATTGTACCGTCATTTTTGGGATATAAACGACTTCAGAGAGCCAGAGTTGTCTGATCCCTGGAAGCTGTGTGTAGCAAAACCACAGAGAAGCCGTATTCTGGAAGAAAACCATGATGCTGCGAATGCCGGACATTTGGGAATCGCCAAAACTATCACCCGTATTGCCAGGTCGTACTATTGGCCTGGTATGTTCCGAGACATCACCAAATACGTGAGAAAATGTTTAAAATGTCAAAAATATAAACCGTCACAACAAAAGCCGCCAGGAAAAATGCGACCGACTTCAAATCGACGACCATGGGAGACCGTTAGCTCCGATATTATTGGACCGTTACCACGAAGTAAAAAGGGAAACAGTTATATTGTAATGTTTCAAGACAGATTTACCAAGTGGGTTCAATGCAAACCGTTAAGAAATGCTACAGCCAGTAGCATCAGTACCGCCTTTCACGATGAAGTTTTAACAATATTTGGATGTCCCCGGACCGTACTGACTGATAATGGCACACAGTACGATAGCAAACTGTTTAAAGAGTTGTTGAAGGAATTAGGAATCCGACACCGTTTTACGCCGCCGTATACCCCACAAGCCAATCCAGTGGAACGAGCCAATCGAACGTTGAAGACAATGATTGCACAATACTGTGAGAAGGATCACCGAGATTGGGACCTTCGGTTGGCAGATCTCAAATTTGCGATAAATAACGCAAAACATGATTCTACGGGATTCTCTCCTGCCTTTTTGAACTTTGGAAGAGATCCCGAAATACCGAAATCCTTCCGGAAAGAAGCTGAAGATGCTCCCGAAGAGTATCTGAAGGAGCATACTCGATCAGAAGATCCCGCCGAAGAGGATTCAAAACCGCATCTCCTGCGAATGGAGAAGTTGCAGGAATGTTTTGATTTAGTCCGTTTAAACCTGTCTAGAGCGTTTACTAATCAAAGCCGTTATTATAATTTACGTCGCCGAGACTGGAAATGCACCGTCGGGGATGAAGTAATGAAGAAGGAGCATACATTATCCTCCGCTGTGGATCATGTGGCCGCAAAGCTAGCTCCAAAGTATTCCGGTCCGTATAAAGTTGTAAAAGTTGTGTCTCCGGTAGTTTATGATCTGCAGGACGAAAAAGGCAAACGATATAAACACGTACATATAAAGGATTTAAAACCAGTTGTTACATAATTATTTTTAGTTACAGTATGAATAACGACCCGAACTCCGACTCCTGGATGGAAACAATGAGCCTGTATACAGACAGCGACCTGTCCGAAGATCTCGATGACCGACGAGTCAGCCCCGTTCTCCTCAACCCCTTCGCCAGCATCCCCGCGATGATCAGAGACGCAGCCGCCGTCAACGATCGCCTACAAAGAGAGGACCGTTACAATGCCTCTACTTCCCGGATCCGTTTTGTACCGATCACAAACAATTTGTGCTGGAGGTGTGGAACCTCAGGACACCGCCGCGAGGGCTGCAACAGACCCTCTATTTTGTTTGGCTCACGTTGTGGACAAATTGGACGAATGTCCCGAGACTGTCCATGTCCGAGAGAAGTTATGGAAAAAGTTTCTACCACCCCGACCCGAGAACTCACTAGATCCGTGGCAGTGCAGGTACATATTGTTCCCCGACCGCAACTCCGAGAAACCCGAGAAGTAAGCATCCAGTGCAACCTACTTGCAGAGACCGAGAGAATTTCTGACCCTACCGGAGCCGTACGTGAGCGACACTCAAGAAGACATCGCTGCCCACTGGTACGAGGATTTGGACCCAGGAGGAACTGTTCCGCTCCAGGGATCTGTAGAAGAGGAATCAGCCGCGTTTAGATTGCTGAATTCGCAGCGAAATGTGGATTCCAATATGTAAACTGTAAATATATATTTAATTTATCCGATATGGGCATAGACCCTTAAATATTATGAAAAAAAATAAAATGAACAAAAGCTACGCTTTCGTTCATTTATTTTTTTTACCGAAGTAAGGAGGGTGTGTAACGAAGTTACTTTTTGGGTCTAATAATAATTTGGATTGTAGTATTTTCTTTTCCGGTATTAATTGTAGTTTATTTAGTTTTCAAGATATAAAGTATGTAACGTGTTATTTCCTCCTTACTCAGTTTCTTTAATTTTAAATGTTGTAAGGTAGTAAATATAAATTTTACCTGGTAAAACAATTTAATCACAAGTCTATTAATTTATCATATTTGGGCCGTACGGTATATATACCTCTTAATTTTATATTCAGGCCGTTCGGTATATCCGTATGAATTTTGGTATAAAGTAATTAAATCTAGTTTGAGTTTTTTGGGAAAAAAATTATTTAGAAGCAATTAGTGGGAAAGAAGGCATAAATAGCAAAACAAGAGTTAAAAAGGAGCTTCTTCTCTCCGTACTGAAACCAACCTACAGTGTCCGTCGGAAGTGACCGAGTTTTCGAAAAAGTGTTTGAAAGGTAAAATTTTATTTTTGCTCCGCATATTTCCGTATTGAATTTTATTTTGTCCCGAAATTGTTTGATTATTGAATTTAATGTATTCTACCAATGAATAAATTTGTTAGATTTACATTCCGTTGTTATATATGGTACTCAGTGGTATTCTTACTTTTCATTTTTTTTAAATTTTCTTACGTTTTCCGATAAATAAATTTGTAAGCTATCCGACATATTTTTTTTTACGTTTATTTTAAATAGTTCATAAATAATTTGGTCCGTAGATTTTTCGTGCTGGGACTAAGAATCCAGTTTTTTGTAAGCATCGGGTTTTTTTTCCCACCGGTCTTTTACTTTACATTGGGTTGTTGTACTTAAGCTTTGTTAGGATTTCACTTGCTGGCTTTAAGAAATAATATTTGATTGCTGGACGTCTCGCAAGTCTCATTCAGGGATTGAATTTATTTTTTAACAGGAATCTCAGCAAATCGCCGACGGTCTCGGGTCTTGTTGAGATTTCACTCCCTTTCCGTTGATTTAGTTTGTTAATAGTTTTGGTTCAAGAAATAATATTTGATTACTGGGCGATCCGAAAGTTTCGTTCAGAAATTAAATTTATTTCTTCACAGGAATTTCAGCTTTTCGCCGACTGTCTCGGGTCTTGTTGAAATTTCTTTCTCTTTCCGTTTAGTTAGTTTATTAGTAGTAACAGTTCTGGTTTTAAGAAATAATATTTGATTGCTGGACGTCTCGCAAGTCTCGTTCAGGGATTAAATTTATTTTTTTTAACAGGAATCTCAGCAAATCGCCGACTGTCTCGGGTCTTGTTGAGATTTCACTCCCTTTCCGTTGATTTAGTTTGTTAATAGTTTTGGTTCAAGAAATAATATTTGATTACTGGGCGATCCGAAAGTTTCGTTCAGAAATTAAATTTATTTCTTCACAGGAATTTCAGCTTTTCGCCGACTGTCTCGGGTCTTGTTGAAATTTCTTTCTCTTTTCGTTTATTTAGTTTACCAGTAGTAGTAGTTCTGGTTTTAAGAAATAATATTTGATTGCTGGACGTCTCGCAAGTCTCGTTCAGGAATTAAATTTATTTTTTTTAACAGGAATCTCAGCAAATCGCCGACTGTCTCGGGTCTTGTTGAGATTTCATTCTCTTTCCGTTGATTTAGCTTATTATTAGTTTTGGTTCAAGAAATAATATTTGATTACTGGGCGATCCGAAAGTTTCGTTCAGAAATTAAATTTATTTCTTCAGAGGAATTTCAGCGAATCGCCGACTGTCTCGGGTCTTGTTGAAATTTCTTTCTCTTTCCGTTTATTCAGATTGTTAGTAGGACTTTGTTGGTTGTCAAGAATAATATTTGATTACTGGGCGATCCGAAAGTTTCGTTCGGGAATTAAAATTATTTTGTTCAGGAATCTCAGTGAATCGCCGACTGTCTCGGGTCTTGTTGAGATTTCTATTTTCTTCCGTTGTTAAATATAGTGTCTACCGGTTGTCAGGAATAATATTTGATTACTGGGCGACTCGAAAGTCTCGTTCGGGAATTAAATTTATTCTGTCAGGAATTTCAGCTTTTCGCCGACTGTCTCGGGTCTTGTTGAAATTTCTTCCTCTTTCGTGCATATAGGTTGTTATTGAGGTTTTGTTTTTGGTTTTTCCGAAATATTATTTGATTGTTGGACGTCTCGAAAGTTTCGTTCAGGAATTAAAATTATTTTGGCCGGAATCTCAGCGAATCGCCGACTGTCTCGGGTCTCGTTGATATTCTCAAATTTATAATTTTCTTGTGGGCGTCGGCCCAGCACTGTAGTGGAAAGCATCTGATGCGATAATTACAGTGAAGCAGTGTCGAGCGCGGTTAGTACTTGGATGGGTGACCGGCCCACTGGGGAAGACCGTCGTGTAAGTAGCCCGTACAGCCTGCAGCGGAGTAGCATGTCACAGCTCGCAGGCATTATACCAATGAGCACGAGGTATAATGTAGGTATGCCGTCTTTCGGAGGAGACGTAAAACCGAGGTCCCGAGTCCATGGATGTTGGGCTCGATAAAGAACCCTACCACTGGTTGGAACACCAGTGGGTTCGGCAAAATTTCCGGTTAGGGGTAGAGTGCTCCCGGCGTCGGTGATTAGCCTCAGTCGCAGAAATAGACCGACGTTAAATAACCAAATAAAAAAAAAAAAAAAAAATAATTTTCTTGTAGAAATTAATTTTCAAATTCTGTTACACCGCTGCTCAGTACCGTGAAATATTTTGGTAATATTGAATACGATAGCCACGTTTATCAAACCACTGAGTCTGTATAACTCATATGTTTCTTTGATTTGTCCTGTACACGAACCGTTTTATATTTTGCCTAGTGTATATATTTTTTTTTGAATAGCCGCCTGCCTGCAAATTTGTTTTAGTAGGTTTAATAACATTTTTATTTGTTCCTATGTTAGGGAATAAACTCCTTTATTTAGTGATTATGGTTTTATTCATTACTTACTAGCCGTTCGTTATTACCGTTAGTTTCAATTTGTTTTAAGGCAATTCTGTGCTGACAATCGAGCAATAAAGCTCGACTGAAAAATAAGTATACCGCTACTTAGTCTCTACAGGTAGTTACAGTCCGACCCCTGGCATTTTCCGTACCTCCATCTGTTGTTATCCGGAACTCTCGAAATTTTGGAGTCGAGGGGCCGTGGAGTTAACCACGATAAAAATCTGGCGCCCGAGATAAAACTTGAATCCGTAGTTTTGGGGTGTCAATTGTGACGTGTCCAGTTACTTAGTCTCGATATAAGTAAAGGAGGAGGAAAACACGTCACAGAGTCACCTGACTAGAACAACCAACAAGGCCATCAAAACACTGTGGTCGTGCCGCCAAATGGTAGGCAAAACGTGGGGATTGAACCCCAGAGCTATGAACTGGATCTACAGGCAGATCGTTAGACCTGCCATCCTCTATGCGTCAGCAGTTTGGTGGAAGAAGGTAGACCAAAGAACAGCCCAAATAAAGCTGGCCAAAGTACAAAGACTAGCGTGTCTGAGTACTATAGGAGCCATGAAAACTACACCTACTGCCGCGATGGAGATCCTGCTTGATCTGGATCCCCTACCGGTAGTGATTAAGGAGGAAGCTATGAAGCAAATCCTCAAATTACATGAGGAGCACCATTTTAAAGAAGGTAACCTCAAGGGGCATCTGGAAATCCTCAAGGTCACTCCCTTGATGGACATGGCTTCAGTGAGTGACCCGATGCAACTAAAAATGATATTTGATCATAAATACAAGGTTCGGATCCCCAAAAGGGAAGACTGGACGGGAGACACAGTATGCATACTGGAGCACTCCCAAAAGTGGTACACAGATGCATCAAAAATGGAAAATGGAGTGGGGGCAGGAGTGGTGGGACCAAGGTTCAACAGACATGTGTCCCTCAGTGCTGACACCACCATTTTTCAAGCAGAGGTCTATGCCATCCTCATGGTGGCTGAACACCTGATCAACAAAGACCGATGCAAACAACACATAAGTATCATGTCGGACAGCCAAGCGGCATTAAAAGCACTCCAAAGTAACAGCTTGAGATCAAAAATGCTTCATGAGTGCCATCTGGCTCTAAACCAGCTGGCGGACAAGAATAAAGTTGAACTTGTCTGGGTGCCAGGGCATGTGGGTATAGCAGGCAACGAGGAGGCAGATCAGTAAGCGGAACAGGGTGCACAAAAGTCCTTTATAGGACCAGCTCCCATGTTTGCTTTTGGACAAAGAGACTACCAGAAAGTCATTACCAACTGGATCAATAAAGAAATCAACCTGGAATGCTATTACAGGTCTCAAACATTCAAAGAAATTCCTCAACCCTAACAAAAAGAGGGGAAGGGAAGTGTTAAAACTAAGCAGAAGGGAGCTAAGACTACTTTGCGGCATACTAACAGGACATATCCACTGCAGGCATCACCTGAGAAAGATGGGACTGGTGGATGATGACACTTGTAGGTACTGTGGTGAAGAGGTGGAAACTATGGAACACATTATCACGAGCTGCCCGGCGTTATGCCGCAAAAGACAGAAATTCTTAGAATTTATTTTCATCCTGGAAGAAGAATTACTAAACCTACCGATCAGGGGCTTGATCGACTTTGTCAATGACATAGATCTCTCCTGAATCCAACAAGAGGGGGGCACAAAAGATCTTACTTGGTCGCAGTGCAGGAGGTTGCGAAAACACTCACCCTGTTCTCAATAATAATAATAATAGTGTTATTGGTTGTTGATATTTAAAAATTGTAAACCAAAGGACGACTAAAGAATTAATTTCGTCTACCTGCTCTAGAAATGGCAATAGCGCTTCTCAATAAAATCGCTTTGGTAGAGTTGCAGGGGCTCCGAAACTTTTTAAAACCGGGTGTTGAGTTGTTATAGCCAAACCCCCCCCCCCCCCCCCCCCAACCATTGCTGTCTTATCGAATCTTAATCTTATTTCGAAGATCGAAATGTATTAAAAATTGCAATGTTTTTGACAAATATAAAGGGTACATAGAGAAAAAAAATTTCGGTTGCATTTGTAACAAATAGACGTTTTTTATTGCAGTGAAGTCCTCAAATTACATCTTTTGATAGAGCAAACAGATTAGTGCGTTGTGTATTTCTTACAATGAATTCATCCATGAGTTTGTCCATATAAATTTTATCTGCAGATTCATGATAAATGTTCAAAATTGCTACATGATTCAGTCGTTTCTGACCCATAGTAGAGCGCAAATAAGATTTCAGCCTTTTTAAAGTCGAAAAACTCCTCTCATTCGTACAAGAAGATGCTGGTATCGTCATTAATAATTTTACGAATCGAACGAATTCTGGGACAAGACTTTTGCACCATGAATTTTGTCGCAAAAATGCAACAATGTCTCCCAGACTCTTTAATTGAACTGCTTTTCTGCGAGCCAAATCTAAGAAAGTATTTCGATCGCCAACTAGAGGATCTTTTTTGAAATAGAATTCGACTATTTCATCTATACGAGAATCCTCGCCCAACACAAAAGCTTCAAGAGAACGAAAAAACTTGGCAGAATCTGTTCCGAATCTGATTTTGAGAGATGAAAGAACTTGATCGTACACTTCGTAATACATTTTGTTGTACATATCTTTTGGAGAGATGGGAATCCATTAGAAGAACCGGTGACTCCAGTGTCTGACCTACGACCCAAATTTAAGAAAAACCTACTCAATAAATGGCAGCAACAATATTTTAACTGTGTAAAAGGCGTCCAATTCCACGATATCCACCCGAACATTTTGAACAAACCTTGGTTTTCTGGTATATCAAATCGTCATCTCATTAAAACAATGAATAGATTAAGAAGCAAAAATGGGTGATACCCAGAATATAAGTTTAAAATTGGTTTGGAAGATTCCCCAAATTTCCCTTGCGGCGAGATGGGAACTTTGCAGCACATAATTTTTCACTGTAAAACATACAAGCAAGAAAATGCAGAATTCTACAGAAATCTTCACATGGCGGGGGCAGGGGTGAGTTCGAAAAGTACGCTCCGAGAGATCATTCTCATTCCATGGTGTGACATTTGCGCGATTTGGTTGTCTGATTCGTTTGACTCCTTTTCGAGTTGTTAATGTGGCAGTTAAACAACCTAACCTAAAAGACGAAACTATGGTAAACAAAACTCAATCTGAATCGGAAACGTAAGGTGGTTGCGGCTTTGGCAAATTTGCAATCGGCCCAGTTAAATGGACTCTTTAACATTGGAAGTGAATCAGAGAGTAGTGATGATGACGAATTTATTTTAATTATGAAACAAATTTAAAAAGGCAGGGAAAAGCCAGTGAGAATAAGGGGATATTTTGACAACGTGATTCCTCATTTTACTCACAAACAGTTTCAGATGCACTTCCGATTATCCAGTGATACATTTGAACAACTGCTTCCTTTGTTATTGCCATATTTTAATGCAAAACAAACAGGACGTCCTTTAGGAAACTTCAGGAAAAAATTGCTTGCCATTTTATGGCTTTAAGCAACTCCTGATTCCTTTAGGTAGGTTGTTTTATTCTTTTTTTAATTAAAAATGTTAAGTAAAATTTAAGGTCTGTGGCGACAAATTTGATATGAGTAAGGGCAATATTTTTGACGATATTTTAAGAGTCATAACTGCTCTTAATAAAATAGCTCCCGCGATCATAAAGTGGCCCAACAACGAAGAAAAGAAATCCATTAAAATATCCTTTCAAAGGTTTGGTGGTTTGAGAAATGCAATTGGAGCAGTTGATGGAATATATGTACCAATTCGTGCTCCATCACAAGATCCGGAGGTGTATATTACACGAAAATGTAACCATGCCATAACATTGCAAGCAATTGCTGTACCGTCACTTAAATTCACAGATACGTTTATTGGATATCCTGGATCTGTTTCTGACACAAGGATTTTTCTAAACTCTTATATATATATATATATATATATATATATATATATATGAAAATTTCTCGGAATATAAACAGTTATTGTGAAGATAATTACCTACTAGCAGATAAAGCTTATCCATTACACTGCTGGATAATTCCCCCATACATTGAGAGAAGACTACTTACTTCTATACAAAAAAATTTTAATATACCATTCTTACTGCATTGTGGAATGCTTAAAGCGATAAATGTAGGTGCAATATTCGGTTTTTTGCCAAATATATCATCCATTTCTTCATAATATTCGAATTTTAGAGGATTTTCACCTGACCCTCGGTCTCCCATATTATCTTTCTTTTTAATGTACCTGGATTTTAAGTACTTAAACTTATTCTCACATTGTGTGGCTGTATATGTATAAATGTCCATTTTATTTCATTGAAGCTGTTATAATATTCCACACTTTTTGGTTTTTTAGAGATGCGCTTTTAAATAATTTTGTATGTATTGTACTGATCGCTGTTGTAGTGGCCAATGAGGGATCAAGGCTTGTCTAAATATCTAATGATGATTGGCCATAGGTCATTGCGAAAGTAGTAACCAAATATGTCACATTATTGTGAAAAGATGTAAGGTTATAATAAGTAAAATGTTTTGAAAATTTGAGGATTAATGAGAATACAGAAATGCAATTGTATGATTAAATTTTTTTTTAACATTTGATGCCTTGGTGTAGCAAACTAAAAGTGAACAGAAGTTTTGTTATCGAAAAATTCCATAATATAGTATAGTAAATATAATACTTTGTTTAAAATAAACAATAAACAACAAACGTGGTGGTAATGATTGAACTAATGACTATTTTTATATAAATAAACACAAAACTGACAAATGTCAGTCTTAGTGGTATCAAAAGAGCTGTGTGAAACTGGTGGCAATCTGACCAATCACTAGGCAGCAGAAATGCCAACTTAAATTCAAATAGCTCCTCTTAGTTTGAAAACAAGGTATAGAAACTTGTTGACGGTGCATACGGGCAATAGATGATGATGAACATTTCAGAATGCACATTGTTGATGACGACAGGATTTAGAAATATTTGGACTATGATTTTTATATGCTGTTCCGAATGAAAAAAAGTACATTCTGCAGTTCAATTGAATTAATTAGCAGACATTATAAAGCACCAAAATATTCTGGAGGTAGAAGCAAAACCTCTAACCATAGAAAACATATTGATGATATTTTTGTGGTATGTTAGCAAAGGTTCTGGTATGAACACTATTGCTGATAGATTTAATGTATCTCTAAAGTCTGTACATACATCAATCACAAAAGTATTGGGTGTATTCTAGATTGAAGTATGAGTTGATCAAGTGGCCCACAGAAGAGGAATGCATCAAAATTGAAACTGAATTCAAAAAGAAAAGTAAATTCCCAGGTTTGTTGAGTTGTTTTTATATTAGTGTGTAATGAGGATCACTCAGAGGATAATAGGTCCCCCCAGTGTGGAAATGAAAACAGAGGTGTTAGACTCAGAATTATCATTGCGTGAACCTGAAGGATTGACGAAAGGCAGAGCTATTGTAACGGAACAATACATCAGAAAATGGTTTTCTGATTTGAAATAATATCTTGAAGAAACCAATAACTCAGATATTATGTCTGATCCAGAAAGAATATTAAATGGGGATGACAGTGGATTCAATTTATGTCCAAAAAGCGGGAAAGTTTTAGGTCCAAAAGGAGCCAGGAATATTTTAGAGATAAAAAAGGGAAATGACAAAGAAAATATCACCACACTTCTTGTCTTCACAGCAAGTGGCAAAACAGCTACTCCATGTGTAGTTTTTAAGTATGTTCGCATACCTAAGGTGTTGAGATTTCATAGTAATAAAATCATCGACTGGGTACTAATGTTTATGTGCTCTGTGCTAATACTAATAAATGAGTGGTTTGTCGTATCATGAATAATATTTAAAGCTTATAGACTTATTATATAAATCACATGCGTTGACTCCAGTTAGCAACGCCATATACAGGGTGGCGCACCGAAAACGAAACAGATGCATTTACTGGCAGATGATTCCTTTTTAAAAAAATCCCTCGGACCCGTCGATTTTGTTTTCGAGGGGGACACAAAATTGGCATAAAATCACAGTAACATTTGCAGCCCCCTAAGCGGGGGTGGCACCATCCCTAAAATCTTAAATGGAAAGGGGGGTCGAATGATCCATCATTTAAAAGGTCTTTCAACTCCCTTTATAATGATGTAAAATTCATGTACTTCAATTCAGTAGTTTTGGAGATTTATTGATTTAAAGTTTAAATACATCATCGTAAGAGGAGATCAATACATAGCAGCAAAGTTGTTAAAAAATAAAGAATGAACTGACCTGTCAGCCGAGTAAATGTTGAAAATGACCATGCAATAATAAAGATTTTGCTGAAAACGTTGCCGGACATTTTGCAATATTTGAGGAGTAATTTGAGATGGCACTCATTCACAATTCTTTGTCGCAAATCTTCTAAGGATGTTGGCTGAGTAGCATAGATTTTGCTTTTTAAGTAACCCCACAAAAAGAAATCCAAAGGTGATAAATCTGGCGATCTTGGGGGCCATTCAACGGCACCTCTTCTACCAATCCATTGACCTGGAAAGGTCTGATCTAAATAATGCCGAACTCTTAATGCGTAATGTGGTGGGGCACCATCCTGTTGGAACATCAACATATTCTCAACGTATCGACCATCATTCTGATTTTCAATTATATCTGTTAGCGCAGGATCTATGGCATTTTGCAGTAATTCCAAATACATTTCACCAGTCAAATTTCCAGGTAAGAAAAAAGGACCAACCAAATGATCGCCAAAAATGCCAGCCCAAACATTTAATTTTTGTGGCTGCTGTGTGTGTACCTCATGGTAAATTCTGGGATTAGAGTCCGACCAATATCGACAATTATGACGATTTACTTCGCCATTTAAAAAAAAGGAACATTCGTCGGAAAAGCAAATGTTAAATAAACATTGTTCATCGTTTGTAATTCGTTCACTCATAACTTCACAAAATTGTAATCGCTTATCAAAATCGTCTTCATTAAGTTCTTGTACAAGGTGAATTTTATACGGATGAAAATTATGTGCCTTTAGAATCCGTTGGATAGTACGTCGACTAACACCACACGAAGTTTGCAATTTGCGAGTACTTAATGTAGGATCTACAATAACTTGCCCTAAAACCCCCACTTCTGTTGCTTCGTTCCTTATAGGATTTTCAATATTACGTTTTTTATTGGCGACTGATCCAGTTTCCCGAAATTTAGCTACAAGTTCTATAACGTATTTTCGGTGCACATTATTGTTCTCATGTCGCTCATTAAAAATTTGTGCTGTTCTATTAGCGCACTGATTATTTCCGAAAAATATTTCAATAATTTCAACCCTTTCTGCCGTGGAATATACCATGGTTAATTTATGTAAAAGCAATAAATGATATTTTAACAACAAAGATTGGTCAAATCAATCGCAAACTAATGTACTATTTCCTATTTAAAATAAGTACGTGGCATTCTCTACTTATCTTTCTTCAAGAAACAACTTTTTTTGTCACAAAGGACACTTCAATTGCTATTTTTATTATTAATAAACCATGGGCGTAGTAAATAAAAGCATTTACTTATCAAGAAAATGCTTTTACTCAAATTTCTTCTGAAAGAAGTACAAACTAATTTGATGTACCTATTAAAGTCTACTTTAAACTTTAAATCAATAAAACTCCAAAACTACTGAATTGAAGTACATGAATTTTACATCATTATAAAGGGAGTTGAAAGACCTTTTAAATGATGGATCATTCGACCCCCCTTTCCATTTAAGATTTTAGGGATGGTGCCACCCCCGCTTAGGGGGCTGCAAATGTTACTGTGATTTTATGCCAATTTTGTGTCCCCCTCGAAAACAAAATCGACGGGTCCGAGGGATTTTTTTAAAAAGGAATCATCTGCCAGTAAATGCATCTGTTTCGTTTTCGGTGCGCCACCCTGTATATTATGTACATAGTTTAGTTGTTGAATGTCAGAATAACTTTTCATGTAAGAGAATAAATATTACGTTGGTTTTGAGTTATCATTTTTATATTTATGTACCTACAATAGTATTCCTAGACGTTGAATCACATACTAATGAAAGAAGAGTATCTTCTAGGGTGTTTCAGTGGACATTTCAGTTTTCAAATAAAAAATACCCGCCACTGGAAGATGCTACAAAATATGTATTACAGAAAAAATAATGGATATACATGCGGATTTCATTGTTTAAAGATTATATCGTCCAAATGCTGTCCGTCGCGTTGATAGCACTCCTCCAATCTACGTCGTAAGTTTGCATATACTCGTTGGCACATTGCGACGGGAATGCTGTTGATTTTTGCTTCAATCCTGTGCTTCTTCTTGTGTGGTTGCGGGAGGAGGGACACTTTTCAAGTAGTCCCACAAGAAAAAGTCCAGTGGAGAAAGCTCCGGCGATCGTGGAGGGTACAGAATATCACCACGTAAGGAAATAAGGGTCCCGGGAAACAATTGTCTAAGTGCTGCCAGGTACAATGCTGCGGTGTGTGCCGTAGCACCGTCTTGTTGAAACCAAATGTCATTGTTACCAGGCAAACGCTGCAGGGCAGGGCGTAGAAAATTATTAATCATTGCGCGATACCGCTGCCCATTTACAGTAAGAGGGCGGCCGCGGGCATCTTCAAAAAAATACGGTCCGATAATGCCTGACGCGGACATGGCACACCACACAATCATCTTTTTGGAGTGAAGTTGTTTACTGTGTTTTTGTCGCGGATTGTCTGCCGCCCAATAGCGAGCATTATGTTTGTTCACGTACCCGTCCAAGTGAAAATGGGCCTCATCACTAAAGAGCACCTCCTCGAGACCGCCTGCATTCCAAAAATAATTAATCATTGTTTCCGCAAAAGTTTTTCGTTTAGCGTAATCTGTTTCCTTTACGTATTGTGTCAGCTGAATTTTGTAAGGATGAAACTTCATGTCTTCTGTTAATATTCGGTACACACTGCTAGTCGAAAGATTTAACACCTGCGCATGTTTGCGTACTGATCGCCTCGGATTTCGAGTCACAGCCCGCCGCACCCTTGCCACATTGTCCGGTGTTCGTACAGTTCTCTCTTTACCTGGACGTTTTTTATTGATGGCACTGGACGTCTCTCGGAATCGTTTTACCCATGATTTCACCAAATTAGCCGATGGGGCATCTGCTATTCGTCGAATGTCGAAACGGTTACAAAAACGACGTCTTGCCAGGGTGTAAGAATCGTTGGCCTTAAAATATGCTTCGATCATGAACGCGCGATGTTGACCGGTCCACTCTGCCATGATAACTAAAATCCGCATACGTTCACTACCTGATCGCATCCCTGCGCCCTTCCCCTCTTGTACAGGGCCGGCGTAAGGCTCATCTGGAAACTGAAATGTCCACTGAAACACCCGTATAAGTTCCTTGTGGCATTACTTATTCTTTTTTCTTATTTTTTTGGGAATCAAACCACAATAATGTTTTTTTATTTTTTATTTCGACGTTTCGGTCATGGCCACCTACAACACTACAACACTAGGCCGGAATACTGAAATTTGGCAACAGTGAACAGTGGGCCGATCAAGTCAGATTTTTATCATGGCGAGACCGTGAAATCAGTGGATATAATATGTATTTTCGTTTATATAGCGCCCATATTTATAATTCGTGATATGTAATAGGTGATCTGAAGTATGTAATAGTGTGTACAATCTTTTTAAATTAAGTTTATGAACTTGGTGCTCGTTATTTCGCAGTTAACAGACTGACAACTTCAACATAAGACTTCTGTTTGTGTTAAATTTTAGAGGTAAGATATTTAATATTATATATAAATAAAAAGATTTTTGATCAGTATAATTTGTAAACATACTCTTTGGTCTGTGGACTCATATAAAATATAAGGCATAACATGGTAATTGTATCAAATAAAGTATGGTTAAAAAATTTCTAAAACTCATTGAAAATGTTTAAGGGTGACTTGAACCAAGATTAATTTTTATATTATTATCCAATTTGTGATTCTAGTTAAGCCATTCCACATTGGACATAAATCAAGTATATAAATTAAGCCAATAAGGTTAATTACTTATGTACTTATAGGGTAGCACTTCTATTAAATATTTTAATTTGTTGTAGATGCCTGCGAAATGTTTGGTACCAAGTTGTACTAGTAATTATGCTTCCAACAGTGAAGGATATATTACAGTATTTAAGTTTCCACAAAGTGATGAGCTGAAGAACAAATGGTTGAGAAGTATCCCACGTGTAAACTGGGAACCAAGTCAAATTTCAGTTGTGTGTATTAAACATTTCATGCCAAACATTAAATTTCATTCACTGATGTGTACAAGGATAAGGATGGTGATCTGAATACCTTTACAAGGAAAAGACCTGGAGAAGAATCCAGCTGCAAGAAGTAATCCTGGATTATGAAGAAAAAGGATGCTAGATAGACAACAGAAACAACAAGAAGATTGGTTAAGCAGTGATGTGATAGTGAATTCTTCAAATTTTTGTGGACAGTTTAAATCTAAATTGAGTGTTCATTTAGAGAAGTGGCAGTGTCATCAACAAACAAACTGTATATATTTATACAAATCTGATGGGATTTGACAATGATTAACCAGATGTCAGGTGTAATTAGTATAAAAATATTTGAATCAATGGAAATCGAGGTAGGAATTTATTACATAAAAATGATTTAAACTGGATATTACCACCGTGTCTAAAGGTGTCCCTTTGGTCATAGATTCAAAATATTTGTAAAGCTCAAAAATTCATTTCACTTACGTTAGTAAAGGAGTATGTTAACAAAAATAAAGATAAATTTCACTTTCGGGATTTCTGTTCATGCAATCAACCTCAAATTAGTTTTGTTTTAGAAATGATGTTACCTATTTTAGCAAATATTTTTATAAATAACTATTCAAAAACAATTCAAGATAAATTACAAGCTAGCAAGAAACATATAAATAATAATCATGAAAAAAAATGTCAAAAAAAAGAAAAATTCTTAAATTACAATAGTTCTATCCAGTTTAATGGTATTAAATACCTACTTTTTATATTACTTCTTAAGAATTCTGTTGTAGCCATATTATTGTATGTAGTTCAGTTTGTATTAATAAAGGTTTAAGAAATATAGAAGGTGAAGAAATAATTATTTTAAGGTGGTGTCTGGTCAGCTGTAAGGGAATGTGGAGGCTGATTTTCTTCATATTTTATATTCTTATCAATAAATTACCTTTTGCAGTTTTATTTTATTTAGGGCCAACTGCACCGTTTCTTCTTCTAAGTAATACTTTCGTAAGTGAAACTTTATTCCTTAAGTAATACTCAGTGTAATTCAACTGCACCGCGTCTTATTTAGCTAAGTCGACTAAACACAGGATGTGGACAGGCGGACAGGGATTTTGGTTCTGGTAAAAATTGGAATGTGACAGATATGACACTAATTAATCATGAAAATGACAATACAAAATATAATCAATATTGAAGTGTGTATAATATATAATCTTTGGTTTGCGACACCCAGTGATTAAAATGGATAAAACTACAAAGGCAGTGCGTGCCCGCCGCGGCCCTAATTTCAATAACGACGAAAGTTTATATTTGATGCATTGTGTAGCAAAATATAAAAAAATCGTCGAGTGTAAGAAAACAGATGGGATAACGTCGGCAGAAAAAGATGCTGCGTGGGATAAAATAACAACTAACCTCTTTACTCTATATTTTGACAGTTTGGTCTGCCGAGACATAACCTCACTTTCACATAAGTGGGACTTAAGTAGAACCTAGACTTCGACTTACGTTAAGAACGACTTACGACGCGGTGCAGTCACACATATTTCCTAAGTGTTACTTAAATCCTTAAGTAGAACCGGTGCAGTTGGCCCTTAGTCTACCTATAAATATTTCGATTTTTATTAATTGAAAATGTTTTATAGCTTGATTTATTTCATATTTCTCACTATTGTAGTAGGCCTACAAGTCGTTCTCATCGGCCCATTATTTGACAGGTGCGCCACGTTGCCACATCTAGGATTCCGGCCTTGTGTTAGAGGTGGCCATGTTTCGGTAGCGTTCCAGCTATAATAATTTTTTGGTCCCTATCTGACACAACGAAAAAATATTTAATAATATTTTAAAGTTTAAGACTACAAAACTTTGTTGTCAAATTTTATTAAGGTCCATCCATAGTAGATCACACCTCTGGTAAAATGTGAAATAAAATATTTTATTTTATGACATTCTAACGATATGTAGTCCACTAGAAATGGAATCCAGTGAAGTGCACAAATTCTATTTAGGTGAAGCATCTAGACCATTGAAAGTCCGAATAAATGAACATAAAAAGTATATCAAAGATAGGGAGTCAGGTATTTGCAAACATGCTTGGGGAGAAGGGCATAAAATTCAATCGGATTCGACAAAAATAATATTGAAAGAGCCCAATAATAAAAGACGAAAAATCAAAGAAAGTGCTTTGATACAACTAAATGTAGCTAGTTTTTCAGCCGAATGTAGTCAAATTTGGTTACCAATGTTAGAAAGTGAAATTTCCATTAATCATGTGATGTGTTTTTCACCTCCTTTTGGTTCCTACCAACTGGGCACGTCACTTTGGACACCCTCGATGCAAAATCTTTAAAATAATTGCTCGGGCGCCAGATTTTGTGACGTGGTTTACTCCACGGCCCCTTGACCCTAAGCGTCAAGAGTTCCAGATAGCCTCGGATGGAGGTTACGGAAAATTCCAGGGGTCTCGTTGAACTAAACACTCCTATAAAACTATAAACCCACAGACGGCTCTACTACGGGTTATTAAGAAAACACTAATTATGTCAGGTTGTATATTACCAGAGAAAAACAAATATTCAAAATTAGCAATTCCTAATAATACTCAAAATTTCTATTTCGGCAATACCATGCAAAATTAATATATACAGGGCAAAATAATATATACAAAATTTGCCGGTAGTACGTGTATAAAAATTGGTACGGTAAAACAAAATATACAAAAATTAGAAGATACAAAAATTAAAGAAGAATATGGAAAGCGCATAGAAAAATTACTGGATGATAAAGGAAAAGAAATACAAATCGATGAAGTTCAAGGTAAATGGAGAAAAATTGAAGAATTTATTAATACAGCGTCAAAAGAAAAAATAGGCATTAAAAAGAACAGTCCAAAAAAAGGATGGTATAATGAGGAGTGCAGAAAAATAGTGGAAACAAAAAGGGATGCTTGGAGCCAATGGCTTAAAACGAATAAAGACGAAGAAAAGAACGAATATAACAAGATAAGAAAACAAGCAAAAAATGCAGTAAGGAAAATTAAAAGAAAATGGGTAGATAGCATACTAGAAAAAATAGAGGCCGAAAATAATAATAAGAACTCAAAATTATTCTACCAAAAAATTAAAGAGCAAAATAGAGTATTCAAGCCCAAACAAATTGGAATAAAAGACAAAAATGGTAAAGTGGTAGAAGACGAAATAGAATATAAAACAACATAGTTGGAACATTTTAAAAACGTCTTAACAGAGACGGAAATACTGGAAGAATTTTCGGAAGACGAAGAATTAGAAGTAGAGCAAATACCAGAACCAACGCTAGACGAAATAAAAGAAATCATTAGTAAAAGCAAAAACGGGAAAGCACCAGGAAGTGACGGAATAAATATTGAATTGATTAAATATGGAGGAGAAAAACTGACAGAACAGATATACGAATTAGTAAGGTGTATATGGACGGATGAAAAGATGCTGGAAGAGTGGAGATCAGGTCAAATAGTAACAATACATAAAAAAGGGGATCAACGAAAGTGCACAAATTATAGAGGAATTACGCTACTTAACACGACCTATAAAATACTGTCTACACTCATCCAAAAGAGACTGGTAAGCAGTATAAGCACAATATTAGGACAATATCAATACGGATTTAATAAAGACAAATCAACCATAGACACAGTTCATATCCTGAAGCAAATATTGGAAAAAACTCACGAACATCAAATCGGAACAGAGATGCTATTTATTGATTTCGAACAAGCCTTTGATTCAATTAATAGACAACAACTAATGAGAGCACTTCAAATTATGAAGATAAACAAAAAACTGAGAAAATTAATCTGGATTACTATGAAACAATCAACAGCTACGGTAAAAACACAAAAAGGTGAGACGGACATATTCGAGATTAACAAAGGAGTCAGACAAGGAGATTCTCTGTCGACAACTCTATTTAATCTGGCGCTGGAATATGTAGTCAGAAACGTAGACAAAGGAAACATAAGGATAAGGGGCGGACAATTGATAGCTTATGCGGACGATTTAGTCTTGGTAGCAAAAAACAGAGAAATTATGAAAAAAATGTTTCAAGAAATTGTGGAAGAAGGTAAAAAAATGGGTCTTAAAATAAATGAAACAAAAACAAAAATAATGACTGTGAACAAACACCCAATGAACAATAATAATAGCATCGGTGACTTCAAATTTGAAGAAGTTGATGAAATAAAATATTTAGGAGTTACAATAACCAACAATAGGGATGGGGAAATGGAAATAAAGGAGAAAATAATGGCAGCAAACAGAGTCTTCCAGGCAAATAAAAATCTATTAAGAAGTAAATTTCTAGGAAAAAACACCAAAATGAAAATTTATAAAACAATAATTAGACCAACAATAACGTATGGAGCTGAAGTTATGATAATGACCAAGAAACAACAAGAAGACCTAAAAATTTTTGAACGAAAAATACTAAGAGTTATATTAGGACCCTAGAAAATAACAAATGAAGAACTGAAAAAAGACATCCAGAGGGACATCATAAGTGTAATAAAAGAGCAAAGGTTAAAATGGTTGGGACATGTGTGGAGAGCAGGCCCAAACAGCACAATTTTTGCGATGACTGAGTGGAAGCCAAGTGGCAAAAGAAAAAGAGGGAGGCCAAAATCAACGTGGCTACAGGAGGTTATAGATGATATAAACTGTCTAGGTATCCGAAACTGGAAGGCGAAAACAACCTACAGGAAACAGTGGAGGAACATAATTAAATTGATTTAAAAACTAGGAAATGGGGCCCGATCCCCCCAAAAAATCTGGATCTAAACCCCTCTTGGGGTAGATAGTCACTATATATATATATAGATGACATTGTCAAGGCACAGAAAAAGTTGAAAAAATGTGAGGTATCTTCTGATATCCAGTCATCTGATGTAGAGAATGTTAAAAATAGCGATTTAGCACAAAAAGATGGTCATCTTCCTCCTCGGGTGATGAATTACAATTTAACGAAAAAACAAAAATCAGACTTCCAAGACCATCATTAGGTTTACCTGAAATAAAAACTGTACCAACGGCTTCATCTGGAAACTCATCAGCTTTTCTTGGTAACAATATAATATTATTACAATAACTTATGAGCTGAGAACTGAAGTTCTATGAAGCTCATATAAACAATATTGCTATAGGTAGCACATTCTATAAATTTCTAAAATGCAAAAAATTAACAATTAAGAAAAGTTAATAAATTTATTATATTTTAGCCACAGCACAGTTTGGACCAGCTAAAATTGCAGAACCTCAATCTACAAATTTCCATGTTCTCATCTACAAATTCCCATGTTCAATCCACAAATTCCCATGTAAATATTGGTAAGTTTATAGGATGAAATTGGGATAATCAACTATTTTATATATTTTTCTCATAGTCCCAAATTTTAAAGAGTCCTATTATAGATATATTCTCTCATATAATTATCATTTAGATGTCAATGTAAATATATTATGCTGCTACACTGTGTACATTTCCATGATAGAACATCTGCTGTTTACTCATTTTAATTCCATTTGCATATTTTTAGGTTTAAAGATATTTTTAGGGAAGTCAGGAAATTGAGGGAGGAGGTAAAAGAAATTAGAGTTATTCTAAAAACTTCAAGAAATTTAGTCGCTTCTTCTTTGCCAAATGACCTCCCTGTGGTTTTGCCATTGAAAGATATTGAGAGCTTTCAAGTTCTAGAGCAATATTTAAGTAATCAAGAAAAACTAAATGATTTGGTGAAAGTTGTAACTCATGAAATTTGTAATTTATTTATCAAAATATATTATAGGCTTCCTATTTGGCTAGTTTGGGTGGAACTGGCATAACAGGATTAGTAAATCGAATTCTACGGACACTCTTGACTAATAAATTGGCCACAGGATTCAACTTTTCTGGACAAAGAAGCGAAAGATCCAATAAAAAGGCTCTTAGTGGCACCAATCTGAACTTGATCACAATTCGTAAGTACAATATAAGATGTAAAATAATTTGATGCTCAGTTTAGTTCAGAATAATTTCTATTTGTTTGAGCAATTATACTACTTTTCCATTTATTTCTCATCAATATTTTATTAAAGTAATTGCTAACTTTTGTTATAGGTGCTGTGCAAGTTAAGTTACCAGCTGCTACTCAAAGTGACGTTGAAAATATAATAAAAATTTTGTTAAAGCATGCAAAGCAGCGAGTGCAGAAAATGCCTGTGCAGCCTCATAATTAGTTGTGAAATGAATTTATTTTAGTTTTATTTTTTCAAATATCTAAACGTCAGCTAAAAGAAATTGTGGGCTTGAGACAAAAGTACAGAAGGGTATCTGAAGCTACAAAACAATTTGTCAGAAATCGTTCAGAAGTTTTAAGCAAAAAGTGTACTGTTTCCATTGTCAGTGAAGATGATAACCTACTTGGTAATTTTCCCTATGTCAATTCAAAGGTTTCAGATTCATCCTCTAGTGATACTGATGATGAAAACATTATTGGTCTACCAACTGCAGAAATGGTAGTGGACATTAGTGAGAAACAAAATACGTTTAAAAAAGATCTCAATGGTATCTCAATGGGCTTTAACTCATAAAATATTGCAAACGGCTTTAACAGATCTTCTTCATCTGCTTTCTCCACTTCATCCTGAGCTTCCTTTGGATAGCAGAACTTTACTTTCTTCCCCTTCTTGTACCATTATTTCTAATTTTGAGACTGGTCAGTTTATTTACTTTGGTATTAAAAATGGGTTGCTCAAACTTCCTAATTCAGATCTAAATGTTGATAAGGATTAGATAAGGATCATCACATATCTCACACTCCTTTAATTAATCTACCCATTGATTTAGTCAAAATTTTTCCAATAGACTATATGCACAATATTTGTTTGGGAATTATGAGAAACCTTCTGCATACTTGGATTGGAGGTCAGCTAAGAACTAGATTACCACATCAACAAGCAACACTTCTTTCTGAGCGTTTACTGGCCTCTAAAAATTCAATACCCATTGAGTTTAACAGAAAACCCCGGGCAATAGACGAATTGCAATATTGGAAATCCACAGAATTCAGGACTTTTTTAGTTTATCTGGGTCCTTGTGTTTTAAAAGATGTTGTAGATATTGCTGTTTATGAGAACTTTATTTTATTTCATTTTTCTGTGTCCAAATTATTGTCTTCAAAACATTTAAAAAAATTTGGTACACCCTTTGTTAAAAATGTCTTAAATGTTTTTATAAATCATTCAAAAGAACTTTACGGCTTAGGGTTTATGGTGTATAATGTTCATTTATTATCGCATATTTGCGATGATGTTGAACTCTTTGGCAGTCTTGATAATTTCTCAGCTTTTCAATTTGAAAATTATTTGGGACAATTGAAATCATTAATCAGTGAACGACCAAGTAACCCTCTACAGCAGATTCATCGCCGATTGTTGAAAATGGTTTGTTACTGTCAAAGACAAATTGACATGATTTGAGAGTAGTGGAAGTTGATAATACACATATGAAAGGTCCTCTAGTTGATTGTGAAAACATTGAATGGCATAAACAATACTTGAGAAACTCAATAATGTTAGTGGATATAGTTTATCAGTTCTGGGTCACTCTAAAGCCAATTGTTATTCCTTAGCAATTAAGGGGGATAAAGCCATTGAAATACACAATATCGTAACATCCACTGACAATGGAATATATATTATTGGTAAAGAATTTGTTACTCAAATTTATATTCTTCTCCATACTCTTCAAGTGAATTAAATATTTTCGTTGTTAAAAATTTATCAGAACTTAAAATTTGGTCTATTAATGACATATATGGTAAATGTATTGCTTCAACTTACAAAGACAGTTTTGTAGCAATTCCTATTCTGCATATAGTAATTTGAATTTATACTAAATTTTCTAGTTTTGTCTAAGTCTAAAAAGCTTTATATATACAGTTGTATTAAAAAAGGTACACCTATTAGAAAGAGATGTTATAATGTCATTCTATTTGCGTAAAAACGGCTGTAGTTTGAGGTAATCAAATGTCATATGTTGACAAAATAGAACCTACGTCTTTGAGTTGCATTTTTGACAAGCCATGACATTTGATAAACTCAAACTACAGCCAGTTTTACGCAAATATAGGATGACATCAACATTTGCTCTTTCTAATAGGTGTAAGTACCCTTTTTATAATTGTACCTATATTTGTTAATTGCATGTTTCGACTTATACATATGATTTTGTAGCGATTCCTGTTCTGCAAACAATAATTTGAATTCAGATTTAATTTTTTAGTTATGTATAGTCGCAGTTTATAAATAACTACCTGTTTATAGTTACAATAATTATTGTAAGCTTCAACTTATACAGAAAGTAGCAGAGTATTATTGTAGAAATGATAAAATTCTTTACTGATATCAAAAAGTGATTTGGTTCGCCTAGAAATCTAAGCCAGCTGTTTTAGTTGATGATTATTTTTAAGTAGTGAAGTCGGGTTTTGGTGTAGACAAGATTTTATTCTTCTATTGGAAGCTAAATTACTAATTTAGAATATATATTTTTTAGATGCTAGTAAGTTGTTTGCTATCGTGGCAATATTCATTAGTTTTATAGACAAGCTTAATTTCTGTCTTGGTAAAATCCTTATTAAACGCAGGAACATTATATTCCCAAATCATTCAACTTATTTCCCCCCGCATTTGATAATATTTATGATGCTTTTTTTTACTGGAGATTTTGCCGTATAATACTGGATATAACATTAATGAGTGGTTATTTGATAGTCCACAATATGCCAGACCAGAACTGCAAATACACCATACAGTGCTATTCAAAAGTCCCCTCCCCCCTCGTATCTTTTGAACGGCTACACTTACATTAATAAAATTTGGAGAGTGAAAATAAAGTGTTGTAAACTTCTCTACGAATGGTAAAAGGTGACGTAATAGTAATAGATTACGTCACAGTGCCACTCTGGCCAATAATTTTAAATAGGACCTTATGGCAAGTAATTCACCAATGCCTCACTTGTCATCGCTTCCGAGCTTCAACTATTCAGCCAATCATGGCCGAGTTACCCCCTTGTCGAGTTCAGCCAGGTAGACCCTTCCTTAACACTGGTGTTGATTATGCCGGACCATTTCAAGTTCGTGCCTCCGTAAAGCCACCGTTACCAAAGGCTACCTATGCGTTTTTGTTTGTACCGCGACTAAGGCTGTACATTTGGAGTTTGCTTCCGAACTTTCTACTGACGTCTTCTTAGCAGCGCTCGATAGGTTCATCGCTCGTAGAGGTCTTCCTCATTCATTTTTATCCGATCAAGGTCGGAACTTTATTGGTGCCAACAGGCACATCCAGGAAGTTTATCATTTTCTTCGCACTCAGCATGACGAGATCTTGAGTAATTTGTCGCAGCGCGAAATTAAGTAGATTTTTAATCCTCCATCTGCCCCTAACTTTGGCGGGCTGTGGGAAGCAGCCGTCAAATCTGTCAAGAATTTGTTATATCGCTTGTGTGCGGAAATTATCTTTACTGGCGGAGGAGTATGCCGCTATTTTTGCACGAATCGAAGCGATTCTCAATAGTCGACCTCTATGCTCATTGTCCTCAGACCCCAATGAAGCATCCATGTATCTCAGTCCAGGTCATTTTCTTGTTGGTATCCCTCTCTTATCAAGAACTGAAATTCCCCTCTCGGAGGATATTTCTTCAACCTCCCGTTGGAAGATTATCTCACAAATTTCGCAATAATTTTGGCGTCGTTGGTCTCGTGAATACTTGAATACCTTGACGCAACGTACTAAGTGGACTTCATCGGCTCATCCGCTCAAAACGGGCGACATTGTAATATTGAAGGGAACGAACACTTCTCCATTATCTTGGCCCTTGGCTCGCATTGTTGAATTGAAGTACGGCCAAGACGGTATTTCACGCGTTGTAGTCCTTCAAACTCTCACTGGCGTTCTTATACGTCCCGTTAACAAGCTCATTCCCCTTCCGAAATGATTTTCTCTTTATTTCATTATTTTGTTTGTTTTATTTTTTGTATCTTGTTCGTTACCAAGGGTAACTTTCATTATTAATTCCTTCGTTTTATAAAGTTTCGCTTATCTCCCTAGTGCTAAAATTGGACAACCATTCCAATTTTGGTGGGCAGTATGTTCGCGCCACCCTCTTAGTTTTAATAAAACTCTACGCGCCGCTCATGGATTATTTTCATTGAATTTAAAAACTGAGTTCTTATACATTTTTGAAAAAGGACTAGTTTTAATTCTGACATTATCGTTACCGCTCTCGCTAAGAACAGTTTGTTGATATAGTTATCTCTTTAACCTCTCTTTAAAAACCGCAAATCTGTCAAAACCGCGACGAGTGTCATATTTCAAACATTTTTCTGTTAATATTATTCGCAAATACAGACATTGGAATAAACTTTAATTATTGTCACAAAGACCAGGACTTTCACTATAATCCACGATCGATCGCAAAACCTCATAGTGTGTATTCTTTGGTGAGTACAATCTAAATTGGAGTTTATTGTATATGTTGTCGATTCGCTAATTGCACAATGGAATAATCTACAGTCCATTATTCTTTGATCTAACACCCTAAAATTAATAGTTTTGCCAATTTACGACTCTTTCATTTCATTAAAATGTTTATATTTATTATCTTTCAAGGTTTCATCCAAATCCAACACGAGATAACAACATCCGTCGCTTGCAACACCGTCGTCGTCGTCGTCATTTTTTATCACTTTTTCATTTTTTTGTTTTTTGATTTTTACCGTATTATCGTTATCAACATTATCATAAACATTCTCCTCATCAGACTTGATTCGATTAAGCCGTATGTGTGACATCTTTTGCTCTCTCTTTTCTTGTGTTTTTTTTTTAAACTCCATCAGCTTAAAAAGGCAAAATATTTTTTAATACCATTCATGGAGACTATATAAGGAGAACTAACTCATACGGAGAAATTGACAAAACCTGACCTCAAAATCGACTATCTAAGCAGTTTGTTTTTTCACCGCTACGCTGCGCATTGCAACATGTGCACCATCCAAATAAGTAGCCTTAGTTTTTATAAATGACAGTAATCAAATTGTAAACATTACTTATGACAATAATAAAAACTTAAAGTAGGAGCTAGAAAGATTAAAATTATTGTTAAAAATTAAAAAAAGACAGGGTGTGTGCGTTGTTAAAAATTATTGCAATAGTGTTTGATATATAGTGCATCTGATTTAAAACGATAAGACGTGAATTGAATTTTAGAAAGCCAGAGAGTTTTCAGTTACCCAAGGTGATTGAAAATATTCAATGATAAATAAAGTTGAAAGAATATTTATTATGTTAGGATTCAAATATACATTACTCGTGACAAGTCTAGAAAAAGCACAATGACACACAAAATACTTTACTTTTGCTGATGGTACCATTCTGGTATATACAAGTAAAATTCAAGAAAACTGGAAGAAAAAAGGTGAACAATGATATGATAGTTGATATAAGGAATAAGCTGTGAAAGTAATTTGAAAAAACTATTAATAGATATACTCTGTATACAGAAAAATATAAATTAAATTCAGTGGGTATTTAGATAGAAATAGGGGTTACTAAAACCATTCGACATTGAAAGTGATTTTTAACACTTCTTTCTTATCAATCTTCAGCTAAGTACCTAATTTCAGTCTGTGGCACTTGTGGGATAACATCTACAGATAAAACGCAGAGAATTTAAAATAGTGTAGTAGTGAAGGTTATAGAATGTCAACAGATGTAATTTTCAAAGAAACAACAAATTATCGGAAATTGTAGTTTAAGTATATCCTTGAGTAGGTGTATCTGAATAGTGAGTGGTCCAAAGAACCAATTAAAGTGGCCAATACCTCCCCAGGAGAATTTTTGTACAAAGTGATTAAATAATAACTTGAAATCTGGCAATAACGGATGGTGAATAATGTACATTCTCATACCAGAAGACAAAACACTTCATATACATGTAGCTCTGAACAGCCCAGTGAACATAATATGTATAAAGTCATTAAACAGTCTGCCACGGTACTAACAATCTGTTGCAAATATAAAAATAAAATTGTATGTTGAAATTGGTCAGAGTGTAACATTTTTGTGAAAATTATGATTTGGTTTTGGGTAGCAACTAAAAGTAATTACATAAGTGCGAACGGCAGCAGTTCATCGGTGAGCATAGGTCGTAGGAACTGTTGCTTATTGGTAGATTGTATTGAATGAAAAGTAGTCTTCCGTGAGCGCCACTTTATTTTAGACGGTAGTTATTAACTTCATAAAAAAATAAAGAAAAAATGAAGTAGGTAATGTCACTAATGAAATTTATCTGTAAAAATTAAGAATGTTAAAAGTGTAGACCAAAAGGAAATAACACAATTTAGTTGCAATGTTTTTTATTTAAAAAAACTGTGATGGTTGAATACTCGTTCAACATAATATGTACAGATTTATCAATTTAACAAAAATAGGATACTTATCCAAAAACATTCTGACGTCCTCAAACTCTTGGAGTCGTATATAAATTATTAAGACCATATAAAAATTGATTTCCCACCAAAACATGATGTACAAGTAAATACAGATTATAGCTATAATATGTTTACACTTTTTAAGTACGATTAAACCTTAATTATAAAACAAATTAGGTTTGATTTAAAGATATGTAAAGAAAAATGAAATTTATACATGTAGAACCAGGTTACCAAAAGTAAAGCTTGAATTGTATTACAAAAAAATCGCATACCTAACTTAAACCAAAAATGCAGATATGCCGGTAATGACAAATTTTCAACACCACTAAGAATAATAAAAAAAAAATTTTTGAATTATAGAAAAAACGAAACCTGAATCCCAATATTGCAGAGGTTGGAATTTCTTAATCATCCCACTCTCGTTTCGACTAATAGCTGTAGCGGCCACATGGTCCTCATGCGGGAAGAGGAGTCTGCCACTTCGAAAAACGGCTCCTGGATAGGATGAGTATCTAGCTTGGAATACCCGTCAAGTTGAATCCCGCCTGTCTCACTCCTAGGGCCTGCATCAGGACCCACAACGGAAAATGTGTTGAAAATCAACAGTGCCGAAGCAGCAATGGCGACCAGCCAAAATGGTCGCTCCAAACCGAAAGTACGCCACGTGGGTAGCTTAATACTTGCTATGACGGTGATCCCTATTAAAAATAGCTTTAGTAACTAAAATCTTTTCATCCCTAAACAAAACTTACCCTCTCGACAGCAAGGGGACACCAAAAACTGATTGGCAACTAAGCCCAACAACAGAACTCTCATCCTCCTGGTTTCTACCTCATCTTTTATAAAAATGATTTGTCTCACAAACAAAAACTTTACCCACTGGGTGTCTATTGATCACTGCTGCCAACTCAAGAGAATCGACAATGATTTCTACCAACTTCCAGGATTTGGCCTGTGAATGCTTCACATTTCAGCTACTGCATCATAGAACTACCTCACTACAGGACAGAACTCCACTCAACTACTAAACAAACGAGACATTCTTACTAACCTACAATTATGCTATGTGCATGTCTATCACTGACATTTGCCATAATAATAACAACTATTAGTTATTTTCATTTATATTATCTTATATTTATATTACTATATACAGAAGAAAATCAAAGAAAAGGAGGTAAGCATACATTTCATTTATTTTGTCGATGATTTATACTCGTTTATTTATTTTAGGTTCTTCAAATTAAAACAACTCATGGAAAAGTTCCAGCAAGTTAAAATCTTTTTTTGGAAGTGCTTGAAAGTATATATTTATATATATAAGTTTTCGATTCTATTACCAATTGTATGTTGTTGTAAATACATCACAATAGACTAAATAAAGAATGGAAATGAATCCTTTTTTGAATTGTTATTTAGTTTAAATGACAACAATAAGTAAGTGAATTTTTAAATGCTACAAGAGTATGAATATATCTATATTCTGTGTACTTTGCACTGTGTTTGTGTTATTAGGAAACTGTGAATTGTAATTTTTGTACGTTTTTGTATTAGAATAAAGTAATAATTTTCTTGTATGATATGTACTATTTACATATATGTACTTTACCTATATGGAAAACCTTTGCATGAACTAATATCATTAGTAAGTTGTGTCTGTTGATAGTGATGATTAGACATAATATATTATACCTATTTTTATTGTAATTAAACAGATTGAAGATTGTGCATAGATAAATTTGAAGCGTTGGGATTCATCCTACACCTTTAAAACCATTTCACTATTTTGTTGTAAGTTATTGTAGCTCATTCACTGTTATTTTGAGATTATTATGACTGATCACATACATCCACATACTGCAATATGTATATTTGGAAATTTGTATGTGTTCGAGTGAAATCAAATCTGGAGGACTTCATGTTGAGGTATACATTTTTGGAGAAAAAATGTAATTCACTTTTACTTGCAGTGTGTGTGGGGAGGGGGGTGGAGGTATTACAAAGATGGATGATAGCTCAGCACCACATCAATTTGAGATTTAATTTTCATCAGAGGAGACGTCAGAATCCACGCGACAAATATTAATTGCTTTGGTAGAATTACTAGATTAATCGACTTACCTGTAAGGAGGATTAATCTTGATTTTCCGAGCTTGTCCGAAGATATAATTATACTTGTAGTTTCCGTTAAACCTACCGATCAGCACGAATGTTCAAATATCAGAGAAATAAGGAATATACAACTCGCCACCTCTCGGTACTAATCATTCCGTTTGAGTGTTTTCCTTTTAAAAATCGTATATTCTGTGGGAGCTTAGGGTGGGTTGGGTAATTATATCTTCGGACAAGCTCGGAAAATCAAGATTAATCCTCCTTACAGGTAAGTCGATTAATCTAGTAATTTTCCTTCGCTTGTCCTCCGATATAATTATACTTGTAGATGTTCAGAGTAAAGGACGATTTTTAAATAGCAAATATATTGTTTATTTTATATAACAGTTGAAAACTAATAAAGATATTATACCTAATACTAGAAATTATTGGAAAGGAGTAACATATTGCAAGGAATGATTATGCAGTTACAGTTAATTTTAACATGAAATATATGAAATACTTTAATACATACATAACGACAATATTTTAATAAAATAACGTATTACAAGGATACTTTTTTATTCTGTTTTGATTATAGTTTTAGCAAAAACATCTGTTTGAACCCTTACTGGTTTGTTATAAACCTTAAAAAATGCGTTGGATGAAGGTGTCCATCCAGCTGTATTTTTTATTTGTTCAACACTAATACCCGCTCTTAATGCTGCAGAAGTGCTTGCATGTCGAACACTATGGGCTGAAAAAATTGAGGTATCTACGCCACCTAAGTGTAATGTATTTTTAATCCATCGACTGATTGTTTGGGAAGAAGCGGCGTGATGAGGTTTTTCATGAGTTAATATAAGACTTTGTTCCTCATTGCGAATACTCGCTGATTTCTCAATATAAAAATCAACAGTATGCGCCACACATAACTCTGGCTTACTTCTAAAATATGGGAATACTAACAGGTGTTGAAAATTACCAATTCTAGATGTCTTAATTTTATCAGGAATTTTTATTTCGAGTTTTTCTGTAGAATGGAAAATATTTTCGATTTTAATTAATGACAGTGTCTGGACTCTGCTAGCAGTTGTGAGTGCCATCAGAGTAACCATCTTGTATGTTAGCTGCTCCAAAGTTAGTTCTTCCAAAGGGTAACGTTCTGCTAAATATTTCAAGGTTGAATCTGGATTCCAAATGTAGTTATATTTAGGACGTGGTGGACGAATATTTGAAACACCTTTCAGAAACCTATTTATTATTTTTTCGTCGTTAATATTTGCAGGAGTAAATATTAAGTTTAATGCAGATCTGTATGAATTTAAAACCGAATATGAAGACCATGTGCTAATTGTTGTTGTAGAGCTGTCAGAAAAAAATCATTTTCGTTGACAAACTTTGGTAAACAGGGTTTGATCTCCTCATTTACCTGGGGGGGAACCAAGGATTTACAATTAGCTGGCAATTTATATTGTTTGATGATTTCGGCACGTTGTTCTTTTGTTATGCCTTTCCGCAAATAGGAGTTCCAACGTACTGCAATCTCTTCATGATATGCATCACCCTCTTTATCCTCGACCTCTGGTCTAGAACCTAGAGCACTGAAATCCTGTTCTGTGTTATTTACTTCTGTCCTTTCCAAAAGGCATACTTCTGGTTCCAAAGGGTCCTGTAATTGTTGTATTAGCGGTTCCTGGTCTCTAATTTCTTCAACGATTTCATTATCAGATGAACCTGAAATTAACGTATTACCTTAGGACAGGTTAACTTATGTAATTTTTTCTTTTTATGTTAATAAATCACCCGATTGTATTAACATCTAAAAAGGTTATTAATTAAAATCACTCGATTTTAAGTTTGTATTCCTTCAATTTTGATTTGTAATGAAATCACCCGATTTCATATCTAACCTTTAGTAGTTGAATCACTCGATTCTGTTAAAAAATCACCCGATTTTGTATCACTCAGTATAAATGGATCACCCGATTCCATTTTTATTATAGTATTTAGTTAATTAATTGCAATGGCTTTTTTAGAAATCATATTGATTCCGTACACTGGATTAAGAAATCACCCGATTTCCTATAACTCAGTATTTATGAATCACCCGATTCAATTTTTATTTTTATGATTGTATGTAGTTAAATAATTGAAATGAATTATTAAGAAATCATATTTATTGTATACTGGATTAGGAACTATTAAAAGGCAATTAGTCACGTAGTCCAGGAGGAATCGGCGCATGAGTACCGAAAACTATTTGACCTCAATTTTTTTATGCGATCCTCTTCAAATTGCCCTCCTAATGATATAAATGCATGTTGCCATGGCGCAACCCGGTGCCATATTGTTTAAACCGAAATTGTTTAAACAATTGCAAGGAATTGTTATTTTTCAACCGGACAATTTTTTTTTATATTCTTTATTGAAATACCAATAAAAAAGGTCCTATGACTTTTAACGATAAAGTTAATATTTTTAAAGATATGAATTTTTAAAGGTTCGAAAAATCTCAAATTTAGGTACTTTCGACCCATGAAAAATATATTAAAAAAAAACATAATGTCTAAGTAATATTTTTTTTTAAATTCTCTATACAATTGTTAATAATATTGTTAAAAGAGATTTAAAAAAATTTCATTGTTTATATCTTTTTTTTAAATGTTAATTCCGCGCGCTCACAAGTATGCGTCGCTTACCTTTAAGTATCGCTGTCTCTCTCTGACTCATGCGTTGCATCGGCCTCTCTGTGTCTTGAATCATTATTTATCATTTATCTTGAAAACTATCAACTTTATCAAGATTGTTAAAGAGAGCAATGTTATTAATAATTAAATTGTCTACAATTTGTTTTTAATACATTTTTTTCTGAAATCAATTTTTCAAAAGTTATTTAAGCATAAATCGAAACATGTAATTAAAATTACTTTTTTATCAGTTTATATTACTTTTTTGTTATTATTATTATTGTTGATATAAAGGCAAAAATTACTATATATACTAATAATACTAATGATAATATACTATACTATATATATACTAAAGATAAATGATAAATGATGATTCTAGACAGAGAGGCCGATGCAACGCATGAGTCAGAGAGAGACAGCGATACTTAAAGGTAAGCGACGCATACTTGTGAGCGCGCGGAATTAACAATTAAAAAAAAGATATAAACAATGAAATTTTTTTAAATCTCTTTTAACAATATTATTAACAATTGTATAGAGAATTTAAAAAAAAATATTACTTAGACATTATGTTTTTTTGTAATATATTTTTCATGGGTCGAAAGTACCTAAATTTGAGATTTTTCGAACCTTTAAAAATTCATATCTTTAAAAATATTAACTTTATCGTTAAAAGTCATAGGACCTTTTTTATTGGTATTTCAATAAAGAATATAAAAAAAAATTGTCCGGTTGGAAAATAACAATTCCTTGCAATTGTTTAAACAATTTCGGTTTAAACAATATGGCACCGGGTTGCGCCATGGCAACATGCATTTATATCATAAGGAGGGCAATTTTAAGAGGATCGCATGAAAAAATTGAGGTCAAATAGTTTTCGGTACTCATGCGCCGATTCCTCCTAGACTAACGTACTAAAAATTCACATTATTGTGACTAAAAAAACAACTCGCCTGCATTTTCTACACAAATTAAATCAATTTTTACTTTTACATACCTTCTGGTTCATCCCCATCACTTCCTGAAGAATCACTTGATTGAATTTCACACAATCTGTTTTGCATGTCGCGTAATTGTTTACGAAGTTTTTTAATTTCATCGTACTTTTTATCACTACTTGAATTCTTTCTTTTTTGCATTTTGACCTTGTGCTTAATTAATATATTTGCGTACCTGATCGAGCACGAAAACGGAATGATTAGTACCGAGAGGTGGCGAGTTGTATATTCCTTATTTCTCTGATATTTGAACATTCGTGCTGATCGGTAGGTTTAACGGAAACTACAAGTATAATTATATCGGAGGACAAGCGAAGGAAAATTAACATTTTTTTGTAAAATATTGCGCTTGTTATTCCAAGCTTGTATTTGTTTAAGTAACAAAAGATGTAATTTTTTATAATCGACATCATAGGAATTTGTAGAATTGCTGATGTAAAATTTTGTAACATCAATGGAAATATCATAATTGCTATTTTCTAAATAAAACCTATTGTCATCAACGAGTATCGAAGGGCATTGAGACGTGTCTAAATTTAATGCCAATTTTAAGATATTAAAGTCTTTAATACCATTTTTAGTTTTTGTAAAAACAAAATCAAATAGATTATGTTTTAATTCTTTTAAAAAACTATTTGCGTGTTGTTCGTTTTCAACAGTCCATAAAATTAATAGTTTTGCCAATTTACGACTCTTGGCGAGAAACTCTTTCATTTCATTAAAATGTTTATATTTATTATCTATCAAGGTTTCATCCAAATCCGTCGTCGTCGTCATTTTTTTATCACTTTTTTATTTTTTTGTTTTTTGATTCGACGATAAATTGGACCAAATATTACAACTAATAATTTTTCGACAAACGCAATTTGCACAAACAAGAACCCTATTTCATAATATTGAAATTGATGTTAAAAAATATTTGAAACATGCAGATACGAGCCTAAAATCTTCTATATATAAGTTGAGTTTATTGGCCGACTTAAATTACAATAATTTTTCATTTTTAAAACATTTGGTGGAATTTTATAATACTGAGCAGCAGCCTAGTAGTAGTAGTAGTACTAGTAAAACGACAATAAGAAGCAACCATTTACACGTGACAGATAATTTGGAGGTTATTTTTTACATGTTAAATATTATCGTGGATAAGTATAAATTGTTTGAATTTAATAATACAAATAACGCTATAGCTGGTTTGGTTGCATTGTTGGAAATTGCAAATGGCAAATATACAAATGTCGAAAATGATTTTGTTTTGTTGATTAATGGTATTAAAAAATATTTTGCCTTTTTAAGCTGATGGAACACAAAAAAAGAGAGAGAAAAAGATGTCACACATACGGCTTAATCGAATCGAGTCTGATGTATCATCGGATGATGAGGAGAATGTTTATGATAATGTTGATAACGATGATACAGTAAAAATTTATCGTCGAATCAAAAAACAAAAAAATAAAAAAGTGATAAAAAATGACGACGACGACGGTGCTGCAAGCGACGGATGTTGTTATCTCGTGTTGGATTTGGATGAAACCTTGATAGATAATAAATATAATCATTTTAATAAAATGAAAGAGTTTCTCGCCAAGAGTCGTAAATTGGCAAAACTATTAATTTTATGGACTGCTGGAAACGAACAATACGCAAATAGTTTTTTAAAAGAATTAAAACACAATCTATTTGATTTTGTTTTTACAAAAATTAAAAATGGTATTAACGACTTTAATATCTTGAAATTGGCATTAAATTTAGACAGGTCTCAATGCCCTTCGATACTCGTTGATGACAATAGGTTTTATTTAGATAATAGCAATTATGATATTTCCATTGATGTTACAAAATTTTATATCAACAATTCTACAAATTCCTATGATGTCGATTATAAAAAATTACATCTTCTGTTACTTAAAAAAATACAAGCTTGGAATAACAAGCGCAATCTTTTACAAAAAAATGTAAAAAATGTTAATTCTACCAAAGCAATTAATATTTGTCGCGTGGATTCTGACGTCTCCTCTGATGAAAATTAAATCTCAAATTGATGTGGTGCTGAGCTATCATCCATCTTTTGTATTACCTCCACCCCCCCTCCACACACACGCGCATTGATTTAAAAAGTTACTATCCTTCTGTCGATATGCCATAAAATGGTAATGTAGATTGTACTGTCCTTTTTTTTGTTGATATGTCGTAGATGGTAATGCAGGCATTTATGATCCATCTATTTTTTAATCCCCACCCCCTTCGGCAATTTGTTGTATATTGTAATGTAGGTATTTATCATACCTACATAATATATTATTGTTGTGGATACAGGATTTAATCAATAAAAAATACAAACAAAATATACAATTAAAATAATTTTTTATTTATTTTTTATATGGCACATAGGATAAATATTATATTAATATAATAATTGCTTAGCATATAGGTATACAATATATATATATATATATATTGTTATGGTTTGTTTGTATTTGTTATTATTTTATTTAAATTTTATATTAATTTTTATAGTGCTTATACTTGCCCTTTCTTCCAGCTAGCTCATATTAAATTCGGGAACAAGAAAAACTCCTACTCTCTTTGGGTTCTGGCGCTATTAAATTATTTATTGAACTTTTTCACAGATATATGTTATTTGTATCAATCCCTATTTTCAAAATTTATTAAAATTATTTTTCAATATATTATTTAAATAAATATGTATTAATAAAATTTTGTGACGCCTATGGACAAACCTTTCTTATTACTTTAAAAGGTAGATGTCTCTGTCGATGAGTATGTGAAGTCACAGAGTATGGAGAGTTGCAAACAATTCAGTTCAAAGCGAATGAATGTCTATGGTGTGGTATTATGAAAATTTTTGTTTGTACCTATAATAATAAAATGGAACTCAACTCAACAAAACAGTTTAATTATAATAGTGATTGCTTTTGTATGATATTTACATGAATATCAGCTCAAATTTATCTAATATTACAAAAAGAAAGAAACAATTATACAAATACAGTTACCTAACTTACAATTCAAGGAAATAAATTTTAAATCTAAGGTGAGCTCTTATCTAATTTTGATTGAAGTGAATTATTATTGAATTTTGAAATTTATTTTAGAAGTACTTCTGATATGCATATGCTTTTGATTAAATTTTATTGGTACCAATTATTGACTAACCTTTTTAATATTGAATTTTTAACTGGTTGGATGAGGATTCATAAATTTGATGAGGTAGACGGGATTACAGGATTTCACAGGAAGATTGAGGATTCTGATTCTCCTCTGGGATGCTGGAACAACTTCTGGATGGTATTTCAGGTATATTTTAACTTTTCTTCTATTTCTCAATATTTTACTGAACCTTTCTTGGTATTTTTAAACTTTTTATCTAATTTCTTTAGTTTAATTATCAATTTATACTCTTTTTTTCAAATCAAAAACTTTTTTTTTAAAACCTTTTCCTTTTTTTTTCCTCCCCTCTCTTGTCTTCCTAATCAACAACCCCCCGTTGCTATGACCTATTTCCATAGCACTTGATTTTTTCTTCATAATTGCAAAATTTCATAATTTCTTGTTTATTGTCTATTATTGTCTATAATATTTATTCTTGCACTATTGTAATTTTTTCTACCTTTTATATCACTAAGAACTTCACTAAATTTACCCTTTAAATTGTCCTTATTTATAAAAAAACCTTAAAATTATGTGTACCTCTTAAATATCGAATATACAATATTCTACCATCAATAATTTTATTTTAATTCATGTAAACTCATAACCAATATCCAATAAATCTTTCCAATTACATATTTTATATAAACTAATTGTAAATTTATTTTAATAAACGTTTTAAATGTTGATTTTATTGCACCAATCACAATGCAGTACATATTCTTTTCTTAACAACCATCTCTGAAAATATTATTCTATGATTCTGTCTGACTGTTCTGTCTTCGCAAAACATACTTCATCTTGACAGTGACATTCAATTATAATTTAGGTTAGAATTCTGCCCAAAATATAATTTATATTGTTTATTAAATATTGTATACTAATAATTTCAATTTCAGGTGTAACAAATACATATTGATTATAAAAAACAAACAAGCAAACTAATTTTAAATGAAGAAATCTAAATTTACTTTAATTATTACTGGATATGATAAAAAAAAATATATGATACTTTATTAATTCAAGGTACGTCTTTCTATTTTTATTTCAAAATTTGTATTCAAATTAATTTATTATACATATTTATTTCTTGCATTTCTATTTTTCTGAAATCCTTTTATGAATAGAATTGATTCAAGTAATTTAATTATCTGATACCATTACAATATATATTAAATTTTTAAATAATGGATTGGTTTATATATATTTTTAACATAATTGCCAAATATTGTATGAAATCCATTTTTTTTCGGCGCTACTCTGACAATATTTTAATATTTTATTGTGTTTATAACATTTTTTTTTTTTTAAGTAAAAAGTATAAATATTAAAAAATAGGAATCAAAATACATCATATTATGAAAATTGTTGACGCATGGCATGTTTAAAGTACAATAATTATGTATACAATCGCAAACGAAATTATACAAGTCTAATTTAGTAACCAGTTCAATATTATAATTTTGCACAATTTTACTGTAGAGTAAACTATTTGTTTGCACCGATTCGACGTCTAGCATCTTTAAAGAATTAATTTCTATGCATTCATTAATACATTTGCAATTTGGACTAGTTACTAATATTTTTAACACGTCTCCACGAATATACAAAATCTGATTTGGTTTACTAATAATACCATCAATTATGGTACCATCATAAAGGGTAAAGGTTAAATTTAATTGACAACTTTTTGATGAAATAAAACTGACTGTTGACCTCTTATAAAAATTGTGAGAATTATTAATTATATATGTTTTTGTAAAGGAATGTTTGTTTAAAGACTGTTGATGAAAATAATTATTACAATTTAACAAAAATAAATCCGTTATATCAAGGTTATTATCATCGTCGTTGTTATTACAATTATTAATTAAAAACAATTCAAAGTTATCCGTGTCAAAATTAAATAACATATCTAATCTATGAGTATACAAATATTTTGAATAATCGCACCTCTTTACCAAGTTATTTTGCACCATATTAAAAGATAAAAACGAATATAATTCCTCAGCATTACACGAACTAGAATTATTTATATCTTTTACAAAAGTATCACAATTAGTAAAAAAGGTACGTTTAATATCTTTGTGTTTTTGAAAAAAGAAATAACTTGGTATTATGTTAAAATAACACTTTGATCTAGACACCTTATTGTAATTTTTTATTTTTGAATAAAATTTTTGACGATTTTTGATCATATTACTATTAATAGTATCGATAGAAGGCAAAGGTTTTTTATTATTATTATTGGTAAAATTGATATTAATGTTTTGTTGAAAATTATTAGTACCAATAATAGAATTAGTAGAATCAATTTTATTTTTTTCATTTGTATCAATAGTTTGAATCATAAAATCAGTAGAATCAATATTATTATTTTCATGTTGAAAATGATTAGCATTTATAGTCTGATTAATAGAATCGGTAAAATCAATATTATTATTTTCGTGTTGAGTATTTATAGGTATTATACGAATTGTTTCGATGGTAGGACTTTGTTGTTGAAAAATTAACAAATCATTAATATCATAGTCATTAGTTTCTATATTGCGTGGTTTGACTATTACATCGGCAACTTCTAATAAAAAATTAATATTTGATTGACGATTGTCAACATAATCAAAATTATTTGCAAGAGTAGTAACAATTTCCTCCTCACAAGGCTCATATAATATTGTTTTTTTATTTTCATTATTTATAAATACGGCATTGGAATTTTGCAATTTAGATTTATTTGTTGAATCGCCCAAGATCAAATTATCATTATTAATATCATTTACCTCGATTATATTGTAAATATTAGATGCTGTAGTTATTTCATTTGATTGGCTATTTAAACAAACGTCAGTTACCATCGGTTCGTTATTTTCTTTATTACTATTTGCCGCTAATGTTGTTTCTTCGTTCTTCTTTACCTCTGCTGGATCATGCGATTGCTCATTTTTGGTCGTCGCAAATGAATTGGCGGCAAAATTTGAATTGCTCTTTTGTGCGTTGTCGTCCTCCAATTCATTTGTTGTTGTTTCAATCAAATTGAAAAACATTGAATAGATATTGTTGTTGCCACTTTTGTTTTTTATGGGATTTAAAACATCACTATCACTGGACTGATTATTACCAAATATTATTTCTAATATATCGTTATATTGAAAATTATGATTATCAGTCTCTATGGCGTTTGCAATTGTGTCGTTGTCGTCGTTCATGTTTATATTTATGTGTGCAAAAAATCAAACTTTACTACCCTACACGCATTATAATGTAACGCTTCCTTTAAATGAACGCAAGTAACTAAAACGTTTTCCAAAAAGCAGGACGTTTTATCACAAGGGGTTCACAATCTGCAACATGCATATGATATATAAATATATATATACTCATGTTGGACAAACCACGATAAAAAAGAAATATGGAGGAAGTGGTGGTAAAAACCACGAATCGACAGTAGGCGGAAAAACGGATACAAAAGGCAGCCACAAAAATATATTTTTTTCGGCGGAAAGCGATAAAAATGGTATGGCCAAGCGCCACTAAAAAAAATATCTATGAGAGATAAGTAGGTAGGTATGCGATAAAATATTTCTATAACTTTTTCAACGAGACAGCCGAAACGGATACAAAACCGCTTATTTAGTATCTACTAAAAAAGGGGTTTTGTGTTTTTTGCGCGATAAAAAATGTTTGTGGGATTGATAGATGGTTTTTATAACTTTTTTAATGAGGCTGTATTTGAAAATGATCAAATCAAATTAAACGGTGTGATAATTTTAAATGATGTGTTACGAAATAGATTACAAAAGTCGTTTTCATTTTTACCATTTTACACGCAAGGTATACTCTATGAAAATATTGATGTAACAGAAAAAGATCTTGGTGGCTTTAATAATTTATTTGTTATAACGAACGACGAATCAAAATTACGAATTGAAAAAAATGCTATAAAAGGAAAAAAACAAAAGAGAATTCAAAAATGAATGCGAAAATGAAACATTCGTAAAAAGAATCCCTACAATACTTAAATAAAAAAAGATACTTACACGTTGAGATTGTGTTAACCAGCTTCTCACTCTATTAATAATTCTGTAAGAAACAAATACCAAAATTATTATTCTAAACAGGTGGCTGCGATGTTCTTAGAACTTACCCATAGTTTCAAAAAAATAAAAAGCTACTGGTTTGTGTCCTTTGCTGCTACACCGTTATGTATTCCGTTCGCTATCAATCAATGGTGATGGTTTACCTTGTTATTGAAAATATCAACCGCAGTAACTTATTTGTATTAAAAATAGTTATTATGTACAAATAATTTTGTAGTAAATGATAGAAAACATATCAAAATGGTTTTTGAACTATAGCAGAATTTTATTAAATATTTCACTTTCTTTGAAAAGACTTGTAAAAACTTATGGGGCCTGCCTACAACGGCTCGATATTGTTTTTAACCTCACTGAACTTGCTCCACGTTTCGAGCTCCATTAAGGTATTTCACACACCAAGTGAGTGTGAGAGTGTCAAAAGTTTCCTGTGTCACGTGTCACCTTTCAAATGTCACGTGTCACCTATCAAACGTCACGTGCCACCTGTCAAATGTCACCTGTCATATGTCAAATGTCACCTATCATATGTCAAATGTCACCTGTCAAATGTCACATGTCACATGTCATATGTCAAATGTCACCTGTAAAACTGGAGGGGGGGTGGACCAATCAGGTGACAGGGGGCAGGGCTAAAATGGAAAGTGGAGGGGGTAGGCTCAAGTGACCCGTTTCCTACTTACAATATATACTTTTTTTTGAATGAATATTCTATAATAATTTTTGGAAAATATATCACAAAGTGATATTACAGAAAAATAAATGCATTAGGATGTTGTCTGTAACGACCTTTGTTAATGTCACAGTCTTTAAGATTGGGATAAATCCAAACTTGTCCTGCCAGCAAATAGAATATATATCTTTTAATTGATCAAACGTCATATCGGTACCGACGTGATCATTATAAATATTTTTTCAAGTGTAGTATATTTATTGAAAATATTCTACAAAATATAAAACCCCTACACCCCAAAGTAACTACTTTTCAACATCAGGCTTACTCTCATAGCATTTGAGGTCCATAGACGGCGTCGATGATATCTTATAATGTTTCGCTTGAGATTCAGTGCAAAAGCAAAATATTTTTTTACAACACCAGCGAGATCCTTCAATAGGAATCATTTCAATTCTTTTGTGTGTCTTGATATTGTATTCTTTGCGTATTCTGACTTTATCCTCCAATTTTGCTCGTTTTTTTGCGGTGACTTCATGTTCCAACTTTTGCTCTGTTGACTGTAAAGAAAATTAATATTTAAAAACATAAAAAAAAACCGAACCAACCACTTCTATACTCACATAGGATTTTACAGCTATTACATGTCTAGGTATAGTGAATGCTTACATCAAAAAGAAACTGAATTACAATGGTTTTCAAAACCCTATGGTAGCGTGTCTGTGCTCACATAATTAACGATTCTCTTATCATCATAAGGGCTCAAAGCAAGTTTAAGTTGTGATTCGGTGTAGACAACATGTTTTTTGATACAATAGAATTTCGCTGAACCTCTACTTGTCTGTTGTGAAATTAACATTTATAATAATCTTCATATGTGATTTCCTTTAAAGCTGATTTTTAACACCTTTTGCTTTATGAATTAAGGTTGACATTTTTAAATATTGAAAAATTATTATTAACGTAAATTGTCGAAAATCAAGCAAGTAAATTATAAAACAAGCAAGTATTACGTTGAATTGATATTTCAGTTACGACTTCATGAGTGCCAAAAACGTTCAAAAATGATTGTCAAAATGAAACAGGTCCTGCGTAAAGATCCCTAAAATACTTAAATAAAAATAAACTTACACGTTGAGATGGCGTAAGCCAGCTTCTCACCCTTGCAGAATAGCGTTATCGTCTTTGTTGAAGTGAATGTCTACCATTACCTGCCCACTTGAAGTCATGGCCATTAGTATCCTTCTGAAATCTTCTCGATTCTTCGACGTACTTGGACTCGCAACTACCTCAGTTGAAGGATCCGCCCTATTTACATTCGTTTGCATTGTTTGCAATAACTGCGAAATATCTAATCGACTCATACAACAGTCTGGGACTACGAACCCCGCCGCGTATCCGACCGACAATTCGTTGAAATTAGGTATCTCTGCTGTATAACTTGGTAGTAATGACGGCTTCGCATGGTTGGACAATGAATTTAATCTTAACGTATTTAAGGATATTGATAATAAATCACAAATGAGTCTTGATACATAAATTGTTGTAAATAATATATTTAAAAGAGAATTTACATCATTGCATTACAAAACACATTGGAAACTACCATTGATACCTTAAAGTCTAATAACTTGGAAACAAACATATCACAATTTAAAGATGTATTGACAAAAGTACAACTAGTAGACGTTTAATTTTATGGAAAAAAAACTTGGATAAAAATTATGAAAAACATTAATTTGTTGTGGCTGTTGTATCATTTGAACATTTTTTTTAATGACATTTCAACACGTAATTACGAACAAACTTTTTTTTACATTTTTCACATTCAAAATTTTTGCCACATGTTTTTCGATGCTCTATAATATAATTAGCAGAAAATAAAATTTTACATATTAAACACATAATTAAACTACAAAAAGTAGCCGGTTGTTTTTTTATTTTTCTGTCCAATATTTTTTTCTTCTCTTCTTCTTCTTCTTCTTCTTCTTCCTCCTCCTCCTGTTCTTTTTCCGTCGTATCGAGTCGCTTTCTTTTTTTGTTTTCATCATCTTTTTCTATATTATCGTCGTTGCCGCCGCTGCTACGTCCAGCATCAATACTCCCCCCATCATTCTCCATTGTTAAAAGTTTATTTGTACTTTGCTCACCAACAACACCTTCTTTGTCATGATTTTGCTTCGTCGTTTTTTCAAGAAAGTACTTTTCTTTTGTATCTTAAATAAAAAAAATGAATGAATAATAGAAACGTGAAATATAATAATGGGTATATTCTTAACATGACGTTTTGACTTTACGTGCGTATACATATTTTTCACGGTTGTCTCGCATGCTGCACAATAATACCCTCTTGTAGGGTCTCTTTTTAAATTGGTTACAATACTTTGTCCAGACGACTGTTGTTCCTTTTGTTTGGCCGTTCGAAAATCGGCCCATACGTGTTGTGGCGGTGGCGGTGCAAATTTAACCATTTCAATTGAATATACCATTTTTGGATAGGCTTCATACAAATCATTAAAAATTTGTATATTCGGAGTAATTTTTTTTATTGCCACATTTGTTGTTGCTGCAGCTGCTACTACTGTTGTCTCCTCTTCTTTGTAAAAATGTTTTTTTTGTAGTGAGTTAGTGTGTCGTCACCTTCTTCACCGCCGATACAATGAATACATTTATACATATCAAATTTTTTTAATTTAATAGCAAATGCTTTATTTTTTGTTGAAGTGGCAATATCAACAATGTGATTATCATCGCAAGCACAAATGTAAAAAATAAATTATAAATTTGATGATAAACACCTGGCTGAATATAAATTAAATCCCCGGGATATTGTAACGTATAGATGTGTTCGATATTATGAAATTTTAAAAATTGTGATGTTAAATACAATTTTTTTTTAAACAGATGAAACGGGCACTGACCGGTATTATGCATTAAAGATTCTAATACTCGCGTTAAATGTTCAAAATTGGGTACAAGTAACCATAGTTTTGCTGGCAATTTTTGAGCCAATTCTTCATCTAGTACAAATTTATCGTCGTCGGTATCACTCTTTTTTTTCCAACAACATTAAAGTATATCAAGTTTAAGGAGCCCAACGCACCATCCTCTATATGCATTTTACTGTATGAATGTTGCGAGGCCAAATAAAAAAATGAACTATTTATTCCTGCCATTTTATGGTTTAATTGAATCTCGTCAATTTGATTTAACTGTTTGGCTTCCTTGGTGGCCATTTCCAGTCGAGCAATTATATTTTTTAGTTGTAAATTTAATGCATAATTTACACTAATGTCTTGTGTTGTTTTTGACACCGGTACTGTTTCAAAATACATTGCGCTTTTTTTCTTCTTTTTTTGCATGCGTTGACACAGCACTTGGTTATCCTGTAGATTCATCATATAGTCATTGGGTACATACTTGTTATCCAATTTTGTATAATTATCACCCACGACATTGGTAAATTGTTTACTATCCGTAAAAAATGCTATTCAACATTATGTTATCATAACATTTTCTGCTCTCATCGTTGTTGTTAATAGCAATATCTTGCCGATCAATTAAACCCAACATATTTAATTGTTTATTAAATTGCGTATCGTTTGAAGCTCAATTATTATAACATTTTATGTGATTTCATTCCTTTATAGATGGACCTCACTAAACTAAATGCTGTATCTCTTATAGAAAAAAAGGCAGTTGTGAAACTGACCAATCTGCCTAAAGATACACCATTCAAAATAAAAGCGGGTCAAATTGTCAAGACAAAATTTGGGGAAGCAGTACTGCTGGAACTAGAAGATAAGGCTGTATTCCTTCCTCAGAGGGTGACAGAAGCATACCGACCGCACGTGACAGCTTTCAGCTGCTTGAAGTATAATATCACGTACAGAGGGCAAATAGACGTTGGGAAGCCTAATCCCTTAACATCATTTGAAATCCAAGATAATTAAATATTTACTTCTTATTTTGTGTATTTACTTATAAGTTTTATGCCGCCTTTAAAATTGTGGCTGTGAATGTATTTATTTTTTAAATAAAAAATATTATTTTCAGCCTGTGTTTTTTTTTAATTGCGTTAAGGCCCTTTTGCCTTCATCATGATTGGTCTACTTTTAGCACGAGGGGTGTTCTCCCCATAGGAGATGGGACCACATATGGAAAACATACGGAGAAAACCAACAGAAAATGACGAAGAGATGGTGGTAGAGGACTGTCCTGACAAAACCTCAACCAAATCATCCTCGGAGCCATTACAAACCTGGAGGAAGCAGGGGAATCATCAACTGGGAGAAGTATAACCCAGCATGAAATACCCGTGAGAAACCTTGGGTCTTACCTTAACAGGCTACACGAGAGCGATAGAACGGGCCAAGGCCAAAGGGGAACCTATTATACCTCGTAAACAACGAGCAAATAGGAAACCCCGGACGACCAAAAGTCCTGAACCAAGCACGTCTGGAGTAGGCAAAGCTGATGCAATAACCTCTACAGACCTGCAGCACAAGGGGACGAAAAGAATGAGTTCGACGGGATCAGCACCGTCACCATCCCAGAACCCCCAAAAAATTGTCAAATGCGATTCTGCTACAGCAAAACCCAGAAAAACAACTGGGGCTAGCTACAGCAGGGTTGCAGCAGCAATCAAGATGTCCATCTTAGCAGGGCCTCAACCCGACACTAAGATGACACCAGAACAATGTTCCCAAGTACAGGAAGCCATCATCCAGGAAATCTGGAAATGCCAACCTGGAAAAGGACCAACGTTCAATCACAGCCACGCAGAACATGGCATGGTCCACTTCCACTGTGCTGACAACGAGGCAGTGGAATGGTTGAAGGAGGTAACTCCACGGCTGAACCCCTGGGAGGGAGCGAATCTGAGGGCACTACTGTCCAAAGACGTTGCTCCTAGAGTCAGGGTAACAGGATACCCAAAGAACATCTTGATGTTGAAGACCCGACAAGAACCCTTCGGCGTCTGAAGACCCAAAATGAGGGAATAGACGCTGATGATTGGAAGGTCTTCAACATCAAAAATGATCCAAAGGGCGCCATTCTAATCGTGGGAATGGACGAGAACTCCCTGAAGGAACTGGCCAAAAGAGAGCAGAAACTCTACCTTGGCCTCACCACAGTAACCTTCAGGGTCCTCGAACCAAAACCCAAAAATGCTGCGGGTACTTCAAATAAACCTGCAGCATAAGAAGGCTGCAACTGCTGCCCTCTGCAAAACCATCGAAGCAGAGAGAATTGACGTGGCACTGATCCAAGAACCCTGGATATCAGGGAATAGGGTCATGGGATTAGGTCATATCAGAGGTAAGTTAATATATAACTCAAACTCAGATAATGTAAGGAGTTGCATTATTGTCAGGGACTGCATCAACGCAATAAAACTGACAAATCTATGTTTCAGGGACCTAACAGCAGTAAATCTTGAATACCAAAGGAGCTCATTCTAACTTCTGTATACCTGCCCTATGATTCTCCTAACCCACCTCCGTCTGAAGAACTAGAGAGGCTAGTGATTTACTGTGGGAAGAATAACCTACAGACCATCATTGGAGCGGATGGCAATGCCCATCACACCGCTTGGAATAGTAGCAACATTAACCAACGCGGTGAGTATCTACTTGATTATATTATTTCTGATAACCTAGAGATTCTAAATCGGGGAACTGAGCCTACTTTTCTAACAAAAAATAGGCAAGAACGCATTGATATAACTTTGGCGTCACTCGAAATAAGCTCCCAAGTACGTAATTGGAGGGTTTCCGATGAGCCGAGTCTCTCGGATCATAGATATATTCAAATGGAAGTCAAACACATTGACAAATCAGAGCGAATATATCGTAACCCTCGGAATACTAACTGGGAGAAATATCGAGAAGACCTTCAACTTAACCTAAGAAATATCAAAACTGTAATTAGAACAAAAGCTGATACAGAGGAAGTATCTCTGCAACTGCAGGAAGCCATACAAAACTCTTATCATCAAAACTATGCAGAATCGAGGCAAACCACCAACAAACAAAAGTGGTGGAATACAAACCTCGAAACGCTCAGAAAAGCGAAGAAAACCGGGAACTGGGCAGCAAACCTTGACCGAATACAATAAAGAAATCCGGAAAGCAAAACTAGAATCATGGAGGAAGTTCTGCAGCGAAGTTGAAAACACTTCCGAGAGAGCTCGAATCCATAAAATACTAGCCAAAAGCCCGGTTCAACCAACGGGGACCATTGAAAGACCCGATGGGAAATTCACTGGAAATGGGGAGGAAACTCTAAGTTTGCTTCTTCAAACCCATTTTCCAGAGTCCACCATAGCTACCTCTGAAAGCATTAACCCACCAAACCCTAACATGTTCCGCAACGGAGCAAACAAGGTGGACTGGGAATTGGCTAAGAAAGTGGTAACTTATGGTGGCATAAAATGGGCCATTGACTCATTTGACAGCTTCAAATCTCCAGTATAATACCAGCTCTATTACAGGAGGGTAAGGAGCATATAGCTCCGCCCCTTTGTAATCTATGCAGGGCCAGCCTAGCAATAGGCTATATCCCGAGAGCCTGGAGAGAAGTAAAAGCGGTCTTTATTCCCAAACCAGGCAGAGATCTATCTCAGGCCAGGTCATATAGATCGATCAGTCTATCATCCTTTATGATAAAGGTGACAGAAAAACTGGTAGAAAAACATATAAGGGAAACCTCTCTTAAGCAGAGGCCACTTCACCAAAACCAACACGCTTTTCAACCAGGCAAATCCTGTGAATCGGCTCTACACCAACGTGTCTCAAGAGTTAAAAATTCACTAGACAACAAGAAAATCGCAATGGTGGCCTTCCTTGACATAGAAGGAGCATTTGACCACACCTCCTTCAACTCCATTGTTAGAGCGGCCAGGCAGCATGCGATTGATGACACCCTCTGCAGATGGATCAAGTCCATGCTAAACCTCAGGAATATAAACTCAACCATGGCAGAAACCACCTTAAAAGTAACAGCGGCAAAAGGGTGCCCACAGGGAGGCGTCCTTTCACCACTCCTGTGGAACCTAGTCGTAGACTCGCTTTTAGGGAAACTCAACGAACTGGGATACTTTACCCAGGGTTACGCTGATGATATAGTCATTGTAATTAGGGGGCGAGTACCCCAGAACGGTATCAAACCTCATGCAAGACGATCTGAGGAACATTGAGGAGTGGTGCAAGGAGGAGCAACTTCGTGTAAACCCCTCCAAAACAACCCTAATCCCCTTTACAAGATAAAGAAAATTGGAGGATCTAACACCCCCCAGACTTTTTCAACAAACTTTATGTTTTAGCAAGGAAGCTAAATAACTAGGAATCATCCTGGATACGAAGCTAACCTGGAACAAACACATAAAGAAGATAACTACCAAAAGCAAGATGACACTGATGTCACTAAAAAGAGCAATTGGAAGCACATGGGAACTGAAACCGGCAGTGGTACACTGGCTGTACACAACGGTTGTAAGACCCATGATAACATACGGCGCACTCGTCTGGTGGCCTAAGGTTAACCAGAAACAGGCAATCCTAGAGCTAACCAAAATCCAAAGACTGGCGTGTCAGTGCATCAATGAAGCACAAAGAAGTACTCCGACAGCAACCATGGAAACAATTCTAAACCTCCCACCAATTGACCTAATCGTCAAAGCAGAGGCTAGAATTGGGGCATATCGTCTCCAGTTAAACTGGAACCCTCACCCTAATGGGCAGCTCATTTCTTATTTCGTTCAATCCTACTGCTAAATCCTTTACATTATGATCATGTTCCAGCAATACCACACCATGTGCTTGAATTAATGGTGAGTTGATAGTACGCAACTCATTCAATTGTACATCGACATATTTTTTGGTTTCAGCATCACTATTTGTCGACGGTTCCCCATCATTACAAATTTTCACATTTTCAATATCAATATTACCTTCGGGCGTATGAGGCAACGTGATTTTCGTCGGTAAACGCGCATAGGATGTTTTTTATCTATGTCCGAATTTATCGACGGTCATAATTGAATAAATGAAGATTCAACATGTTATTCAATTATATCAGCTTCTTTGAGCTCATTGATAATTGCTACTATTTCGTTGTTGTGTGACGTATTACCTGCCTCTTGTGAAGCAATCAACAACTTGAGACGTTCAACCAACTCGTTGGGATCGTCCCAATAGATATATTCCATGGGATTTTCGTTGTATGTCAAACGAGAATCGAGAACTTTTCCTCCTCCACTTTTTGGAGATGGAATTTTTGATAGACGATCCATTAGGTGCCGATGTGTTCGAGAAGAGGGGTGATGTAGCGATCTACTTATATATCGTCGGCTTAATCAGAAAAACCCGTAAGTCACTAAAATGAAATTTTACAGGGCGGGCTAAAAACTTTCCAAAAATTATTGCAGCAAGTATTTATGCAAACTAAGATATAGAAAATGTTTAAAAAAAATGTGTATACTGTATGTTCACCTTATTTACTAATTATTTTTATAAATACTAATTTGAAGGGACTAATGGGTTTTTCCGACTTAATTTGAACAGAAATAGGAGTTGCGGGTATTACAGGTTGTGTTAAATGAATTAGAACCACATTATTTTGTCATGATAGTTTTTATTCAAAATTTCACAAAAATATAAAGGAAACTACAATATTTATTTATTTGTATGGCAAATGGTCATAGAAGCTATGGTAATCACTGTTGAGACTTTTTTTTAAAAATTGCAAGTCGAGATATTTCGATTTTTTTATTGGTGTGGGTACTTCATACAGAGCTGGTAGATTATTCAGTGGGCATGCGAGTTCAGTTAGTTTCTTTTTAGACAAACGGCTGTATTTCATCTCAACAAACTCTTCTGGATGTCTCAGTTTATAAAATAAGGAACTGTCTGGGGTGTATTTTAGTGCACGTATATCCGTTACCACAGGATCGCCCACTGTTTTTCCAGGTCGCAAAGAACTCAAAAATTTTTGTTTTCTAAAATCCTTGAAGAAACCATAACCTATAGGGCCGTGGATTTTTCCGTGCCTTCATAATTAATTCGACATAGTCGGCAGGTACATTTATGTTGGTATGACGTAACTGCCTCTCTATGGTAGAATGAATGGAGTCGGCCCCCATTTGTGTATGGCCCTTTTCAAGGTATTTTTGCTCAATGGTAATGTTTAAAGTAATTGACATATTAATTAGAGCATTGGTTAATGTAGCATTTCTATTTTGCGATGTGCATCCATCGCTATACAAGATAAGGGTTTGTCCAGGTTGTACAGTACCGTGGTCCTTTATGAATTGACAAATAATGGAAGAGTAGTCCTGCGCCGATACACCACCAGATGATGATTCGTGCCAGATATAGCAATATCCATCCTTTGTGTTTACATCGAAAAATGACAAATTGTGCACTTTAAGTTTAGTCTTAAAATAGAGAGAGGAAACATTCGATTTGGGTGATAATAAAACTGATTGTACGTCCATACAAAAAAACTTATTCCCTGATTCCTTGTCTTTGGCTTTCTCAGTTCTTGCCTCTTTCTTTTTATCTTCATGCAGGGCAAACTCATCAGCGGATAAATTACCAGTTTTATGTGCAACGCACTTATCGCATTCGTCCTTTTTAGGTCGGAAAAGTGAAAGATTCATTTGATCAAACACGTGGGAAAACGAGGCAATTGATAAAAAGGGTTCCTTTTTCTCTTTGCACCAATTTTTGTAAAAAATATAAAGAGAGGATTTTGATGCCCAGTTTGGTTCTAAGTACTGTTTTGTCGAAGAAGCCCGACAATAGTGGGATTCCATCTTAGGAAGTTCGGTAAGAAAACTTGTTAATTTGTCTTTCATATCTTTATAACGACCCAGTTTAACATGTTCATGATTTTTTGTTTTCTCTTTAGTATTATCATCTATGGTATTTCGCTGTTTTATCCAATCCAAAATCATATTTTCTTTGACACAATGAGTATTTAGAAACATTTGTTTGCAGACCCTTATCCGTTCTTCATTATGTTTCAGATAATATACTAGCGACTCACTTCTTCTAGAAACACCTTCAGCAACTCTATTTCTGCTCCTTTTAGTAGGTTGAGAATCAACTAAACATGAGACATACACTTTTCTTTCCTTCCATCCCATCTTTGTCCAAAATTGAGTAAATATAACGTTTCTTTCTTCTTCCGAGAACATTCTACATTTTAATAATTTACCTTTTATTGAAGGTTTGCAATTACACGGTTCTTTTAATTTCCTTGCATCTTTCTTAATGTCGTATTTCCACTTTCCGTCAACCTTTTTTCTACCGTAATATTCTTGTCCGCTTTCTCGTTTAATTTTTTTTCTATTTACATTCCAGTCTTCGGTACATACAAATTGTCTTTTTTTTCTTTTCTTTGTCACAATAGTTTCATTTCCTGAATCATTATTCAATTCAAAATCAGGTTCGAAATCGGGATCGTTTACATTTGCTACAACTTCCTCATTTTCTTCTATTGCTGGACTATGTTCATCTTTTTCAATGGAAGAGTCTAAGCTGGCCTCTTTTTCATGAGTTGTTATGTGATCTGGACTTTCTTCTGTATAACTTTTTACTTCAAAATCAGTATCTTCTGCACCTGTTCTGTCCACATTATTTTTTTCTGTCACTTTACTACATCTATCTTCTACAAAAATGTTCATTTCCATTTCGTGGTCTGCTGTAACTGGAAACTCTCCAACTTCTTTTTCATACTCTGCCAACTGAATACTATTATCGATAATTTCACTATCTATGCAAGGAACAGCAACCAAATTGGTCATAGTATGGAAGTTCTCACTGCTACTGAGGAGTTCGACACTTGAAATCTGGGCAATACAATTATCTGTATCAGGATTAAAGTAATCTTGAATTTCAAATTCTGTAGTGGAAAGTCCAGTTGTAACTTCTGGAATGTCCAATATCAATAACTCCTTATTTCCTACTGATTTGTGAAAATCATCATTAAACATGCTATTATCATTGGGTGGAGTGTTTTCCTTATTAATAGCAAATCTGTTTATATCACTACATTCATCAGAATTCTTGAATTTTTTATTAAAAATTGACATAATTCTTTGCGTCCTGTTGGATACGCAAGCCATCTTTTCTCGGTTTTCTGTAACAAATAAATATTTATTACTAATAATTGCCTTATAACGGTGGTTTTCTTCTTTGCAACCAAGACTTCATGTTATTAACTTTTTGCCACCTGGCAATACAATTTAAAAAAAAATTAACATGAGATAGATAGATTAGATTTTTATGAGGTGGCTTTCGGCCTAATCCACTGCGACCTTTTCAGATCTATTGTGGTCCTCTCAAACTCTAGATTACATTCTCCAGCCTGACTCTTTTTAAAAAGTCTATTAGCGTGGAGACTGAACCTTCCATATAGCTCTCTGCCACTGGCTTTTCTTCGCCTAATGCAAAAAACCGCACATTTGCCAGGCTATCGCACTGACATAGAATGTGTTCCGCCGTTTCTTCTTCTAGGTGACAAAACCTGCACGTATCTTCGTTTGTCAATCCCAACAGCTTTAAATGCCTATTGAACTTACAGTGCCCCGTTAACAGACCCACTACAGCTTTAACAGTTTTCCTGTCTTTGGCCATCAGATCTGCTGTAAATTTTGGCGAGTGTTCTAATATGAACTGTTTCGCTTGCCTCTGTCCTGGTGAGTTCCTCCACCATTTCAGAGATTTGTGGGAGACCCACTTCTTTGTTTGTATCCTTGTTATGGTTTTTGCAACGCCGCAGAAGGGTTCCGGCCCAACGAACGGCATTGATGAGCCTTGCTTGGCCATTTCATCTGCTTTTTCGTTGCCTTATGCCCCTCGTGCCCCGGTACCCAGGCTACCGTAACATTGCTACGCTCACCCAGTGTGTTTAGGGCCCGCACACAATCCCATACTAGCTTAGAATTGACCTCTACGGAGTTGAGTGCCTTTAGCGCTGCTTGGCTGTCTGTGAAGATGGCAATTGAACGATATGTTCTCTTCTGCCTTTTAATTTCTTCCACACAGTGGTGAATCGCCGTAATTTCCGCCTGGAAAATTGTGACGTTCCTTGATAGGCTTACTGGGAAGGCTATCCCTTGCTTTAGCCCTACTATACCGGCTCCTACGCTGTCTAACGTCTTTGACCCGTCTGTATACCAAAAAACATCTGCATGTATGGGTACACCTTTTTTCCAGTCTTCCCTGTTTGGTATAGTTACTTTGAACTTATTTTCGAAGCTATATCTCGTAGCTATTGCATCGATGGGCTGTCCCATAACGCAGTCCGCCTTTAGCTCCTCGATTAGCTTCCAGTTGTCAGCACTATGCGTTTGGCTTATATGTTGCTGGCTATGTATTAATCTGTGCATTACAGATCTCGTTTCACCTTGTATGAATATGTGTAGAGGTGGCAGATTCATCAAGACTTCCATTGCAGCTGTAGGAGTAGTTTTTATGGCCCCTGTAACACACAGGCAGGCCAGCCTTTGTGTGTTATTCAACAGCCTTATTGCTCCTACTTGCTGCGTCTTTGTCCACCACCCCACGGACCCATAAGTTATCATTGGTCGGACAACCTTTGTGTATAACGACAGGGTCATTTTTGGGTTGAGTCCCCAGTTCTTACCGCACAGTCTTCTACATCTGCCTAAAGACATGATAGCTTTCTGTGTGGTTTTCACTATGTGAGTATTCCAAGTGAGCCTATGATCAAAAAATATCCCTAGATATTTTGTTTCTTTGGAAATGGAATCTCTGTTTCTCCTAGCACTGGTGGTTTTAGGCCTTGCAGTGCTGTTCTTTTTGTAAAGTTGACAATTTGTGTTTTCTGAGCGTTGACCGTCAGTCTCTCTTGTTTACACCAGTTGTCTACCATATCTGCATTCTTTCAAATATTACTCCAGCAAACTTACCTTTTACCACAATTACTATGTCATCGGCGTATCCTAGGCAATAAAAATCTTCCTTGGACAAATCATTGAGGAGATCGTCTACTAAGGTTGCCCAAAGTAGTGGTGAGAGAACTCCTCCCTGTGGGCATCCTCCACCTGCTCTTGCTTTGATGGTAGCTTGACCCAGAGTGGATATTACTATCCTGTTCTCCAGGGCGGCCTTTATCCATCTCATATCACCGCAGGTGTGCCTCGTCTACTCATTGCGTTTATCAGTGAGTTGGTAGTAACATTATTGAATGCTCCCTCGATGTCTAGAAACGCGGCCATTGCTATTTCTTTGTCTTCCATTGACTTTGAAATAAGCCTATTCAGATCATCCAACGCTGAGTCCGTAGATTTTCCAGGTTGGTATGCGTATTGACGATTACTTAGAGGGTTATCTTTTAGCACTTCGTCTCTTATGTACCTGTCCAAAAGCCTTTCTAGCGTTTTCAGTAGAAAGGAGGACAAGCTTATTCGTCTATAAGACTTTGGTGTTAGGTCTGATATTTTACCTACTTTAGGTAGATATATGACTTTAACTTTTTGCCATATTTCCGGTATTACCCCCTATGCCAGGCTGGCTTTGAGGATCTTACTTAAATGCGGTATCAGTATTTCCATACCCATCTGCAAGAGTATGGGATATATAACATCGGTCCCTGGGGACTTATATGGCAGGAATTTATTTATTGCCCATCTAATTCTGTTCGGTCTTGTGACTTCTGTGGCTATTTCCCAATCTATTGGCCGTGGCCTACTTGGCCTATGGTCTTGATTGATTTGCCTAACAGAGTCGTTCAGAATAGTTGAGGCCGGAAAGTGGACGTTTATTAGTTCCTCAAGACTCTCCTCTTTGGTTTCTGTGTAAGTGCCATTAGCTTTCTTAATGAAACCTACTTCTTTTATGGTTGATCAATCCTTTGCCAGGACTTTATGGATTCGAGAGCACGCCGGGACATTTCTAATTTCCTCGCAAAACTTTTTCCATGAATTCCTTTTGGCTTTTCGTATTTCTTTATTGTATAGCGTGAGCTTATACCTGTAGGTATCCCAGTCTTGGGTACTTTTGGCTTTGTTAAATAGGCTTCGAACTTCCGATCTCAGCTTCTTCAATCCATTGTTCCACCAGACTGTACTGTTACCCGTACTCTTCCTTGTTTTTTCCGGACAGTTTTCTTGGTAGGCCGCCATTATGGCTTCGCTTACCTTTTCCGCTGCCGAGTTTATGGCCTTTACGCCCTTAACCAGTTCTATACCTCCTTCTAAATTCCTACCGAGGGACTCTCTGTATCCTACCCAGTTGGTATCTCTGGGGTTTCGGTATTTGAGTTCTGAAGGAAATACATTAAGATCAAATCGTATATGTCTGTGATCCGAGCAAGACGGTTCATCAGACACATGCCAATTTGTTATGCTTTCACTTATTTTGCCTGTGCAGAGTGTTGAATCTAAAACTTCTCTACGCGCTTTAGTGACAAACGTAGGTTTATTTCCTATATTAGATAATATTAAACCCTCAGATAAGATGAAATTTAAAATAGACTCACCTCTTATGTTGATGTTACTGCTACCCCATATGGTATGGTGTCCGTTAGCATCGCATCCAATTATTAGCTGTAATCCTTTTCCAACGCAATATGCAACTACGTCGCTTATAATGCTTGGTGGACTTTGAGCTTCATCACCCGGGAAGTAGGCTGAGCATACCACTAGCCTTTTCTCTCCCTCTTCCGTGGCAATTGTTAGAATACCTGTAACAACATCATTGGTGCAGAGCACCGGTATCAGTGTACAATCTACTCTATTACTGTGAATTATGCACGCTCTTGGCCTTATAGCGTTAGGAGTGCATAAAACTTTACCTTGTTTGGTTGATAAGCCAGCAATCTTCTCGCCTATCCTCCAGGGTTCCTGCAGGAGGGCCATGTCAATGCCTTCTTGTTCCATTCTTCTACACAGCGTTGCCGAGGCAGCTTTTGCGTGTTGTAGATTGGCCTGCAGAATCCTTATTTCTCTCTTCATTGTGAAGAGATGGCCGGATCCGTGGACTTCCCTTCCTCAGTGGGTACCGTACGCTCTGGGACAGGTGTCCTTGTGAGCGGATTGGTTCCACTTGTGGAAGGTTGTTCCTCTTCCTGAACCTCCATCTCTGAAGAAGGTTCCTCTACATTGGAGCTAGTTGCTTCCGGCTTTTTCTCCAATACCTTTGCTTTCCCTTCCTTGAGTCGGAATGTTAACTTTCCTATCCCAAAGAAGGGTGTCATTTGAAGCCTTTGGAGCTCTTCTCTGGATTTATGATCCATTGAGAAGGTCCATAAGACCCCCTTGTCTGTTGGTTTGCTTCCCCAGACAGTCCATAGTTGCGTCTTGAGCCCATGGTTACCTATCCTCAGTCTACTAAGGATCCTTTTGGACTCAAGTCGTTCCCCGTCCTCGTCTGGTACGAAGACGATACATGCGCAGGGCTTGGGTATTTCCTCCCCCTCCATCTCAATGAGAGATGTACCCTCCCAAGGCTTTAGAGTTGGAATAATCTCCTTTGCCCACCTCGCACTTGTGTCATCCGCACAGATTAGTTCCAGGAAGCCCGGTCTATGCGTGCTCTTCAGGAAGCGAACCTGGGGTCCTCCTTCCGGAATTGCATCATAGGCGGCCAGGATGGTTTTTTAGACTGCCTTAAGCTTGTCCGGATCCATCCTAACCTGCGGGAATCCTGTAGGTACTGCCGCAACTTTTACTGCAGCGGCAGCTTCACTGAAAGACACACCATCGGTTTTTGGACTTTTCCCTTTGCGTTGGCTTTCGGGAGGCGTGCTCGCATCTGACCTTGGTCTTTTTGACTTATTGGTCGTGGTTGGCTTTGTTGTTACCATTGCCTTTTTCGGCTTTGACGGTACGTCCTCTGCCTTTTCAGCGGCTCTTGTAAAGTTGGCCTTGATTACGGCCCTTTTGGCCTTGATGTAATCTTGGCCTTGTTTCACCAGCCTGCTGACTTTGGCTTTGGATATACCAGATAGCTTTGCAGCCTGTATTTCTTCATCTGTCATAGGTTCCACATCTTCCAACATTGTGACCCTGACAGATTTAGAGGTTCCTTGCCTTTCAGCTTGGGAAGTTTCTTTTGAGTTTCCTTGCCTTTCAGCTTGAGGATTATCTCCAGAAGTTCCCTGCCCTACAGCTTTAGGAACCTTTTCTTTGCTAGCATCCGAGGTCCCTGGCCTATCAGCCTTGGGTTCTCTTTGGCCTTGGTCTTTGACTTTATGTACATTTTTGTTTTTTACCATAATAGTCCCACGAGTCCCATTCATTTTACTCTACCTCCTAGACCAACTTGTGGAATAGGCGAAGACAATGATTGGAATTCTGTTCAAATTTTGCTTTGGAAAGTCGGAGACCAGTCCTTCCATCCCTTTAAAATATCCTGCAAAGCAAAATCAGTCAAAACTGGATGCTATAAATATTTTGGAGGATCCAACGAAGAGTGGATCGAAGGTCGACTCAAGAGGGAGTGGGACTCGATGGATGATGAGAAGATTAAGACATATATTTCTCAAACCATGGAGGAACTCGCAGCACAACTCACATCTGCAAGATGGGAGATGAATCACGACTACTTGTATGACTGCTACTGGTTGCAGACAAATGTCAGGATTGTCAAAACAACTACCGCTTCTTCGGCGGATCTGCAGAGACAGATTCTTCTTTACTCTACTTACCTACACCTAATCCCATTCATTTTACTCTACCTCCTAGACCAACTTGTGGAATAGGCGAAGACAATGATTGGAATTCTGTTCAAATTTAGCTTTGGAAAGTCGAAGACCAGTCCTTCCATCCCTTTAGAATATCCTGCAAAGCAGAATCAGTCAGAACTGGATGCTATAAGTATTTTGGAGGATCCAACGAAGAGTGGATCGAGGTCGACCCAAGAGGGAGTGGGACTCGATGGATGATGAGAAGATTAAGACATATATTTCGCAAACCATGGAGGAACTCGCAGCACAACTCACATCTGCAAGATGGGAGATGGATCACGACTATTTGTATGACTGCTACTGGTGGCAGACAATTGTCAGGATTGTCAAAACAACTACCGCTTCTTCGGCGGATCTGCAGAGACAGATTATCCTTCACTCTACTCACTTACATCCAATACCATTCATTTTACTCTACCTCCTAGACCAACTTGTGAACTAGGCGGAGACAATGATTGGAATCCTGTTTAAATTTGATTTGGAAAGTCGGAGACCAGTCCTTCCATCCCTTTAGAATATCCTGCAAAGCAGAATCAGTCAAAACTGGATGCTATAAGTATTTTGGAGGATCTAACGAAGAGTGGATCGAGGGTCGACTCAAGAGGGAGTGGGACTCGATGGATGATGAGAAGATGAAGACATATGTTTCTCAAACCATGGAGGAACTCGCAGCACAACTCACATCTGCAAGATAGGAGATGAATCACGACTATTTGTATGACTGCTACTGGTTGCAGACAAATGTCAGGATTGTCAAAACAACTACCGCTTCTTCGGGGGATCTGCAGAGACAGATTATACTTTACTCTACTTACTTACATCCAATCCCATTCATTCATTTTACTCTATCTCCTAGACCAACTTGTGAACTAGGCGAAGACAATAATTGGAATCCTGTTCAAATTTTGCTTTGGAAAGTCGGAGACCAGTCTTTCCATCCCTTTAGAATATCTTGCAAATCAGAATCACTCAAAACTGGATGCTATAAATATTTTGGAGGATCCAACGGAGAGTGGATCGAGGGTCGACTCAAGAGGGAGTGGGACTCGATGGATGATGAGAAGATGAAGACATATATTTCTCAAACTATGGAGGAACTCGCAGCACAACTCACATCTGCAAGATGGGAGAAGAATCACGACTATTCGTATGACTGCTACTGGTTGCAGACAATTGTCAGGATTGTCAAAACAACTACCGCTTCTTCGGGGGATCTGCAGAGACAGATTATACTTTACTCTACTTACTTACATCCAATCCCATTCATTCATTTTACTCTATCTCCTAGACCAACTTGTGAACTAGGCGAAGACAATAATTGGAATCCTGTTCAAATTTTGCTTTGGAAAGTCGGAGACCAGTCTTTCCATCCCTTTAGAATATCCTGCAAAGCAGAATCAGTCAAAACTGGATGCTATAAGTATTTTGGAGGATCCAACGAAGAGTGGATCAAGGGACGACTCAAGAAGGAGTGGGTCTCGATGGATGATGAGAAGATAAAGACATATGTTTCTCAAACCATGGAGGAACTCGCAGCACAACTCACATCTGCAAGATGGGAGATGGATCACGACTATTTGTATGACTGCTACTGGTGGCAGACAATTGTCAGGATTGTCAAAACAACTACCGCTTCTTCGGCGGATCTGCAGAGACAGATTATCCTTCACTCTACTTACTTACATCCAATACCATTCATTTTACTCTACCTCCTAGACCAAGTTGTGAACTGGGCGAGGACAAAGATTGGAATCCTGTTTAAATTTTGCTCTGGAATGTCGGAGACCAGTCTTTCCATCCCTTTAGAATACCCTGCAAAGCAGAATCTGTCAAAACTGGATGCTATAAGTATTTTGGAGGATCCAACAAAGAGTGGATCAAGGGACGACTCAAGAAGGAGTGGGTCTCGATGGATGATGAGAAGATAAAGACATATGTTTCTCAAACCATGGAGGAACTCACAGCACAACTCAGATCTGCAAGATGGGAGATGAATCACGACTGTTTGTATGACTGCTACTGGTTGCAGACAATTGTCAGGATTGTCAAAACAACTACCGCTTCTTCGGGGGATCTGCAGAGACAGATTATACTTTACTCTACTTACTTACATCCAATCCCATTCATTTTACTCTACCTCCTAGACCAACTTGTGAACTAGGCGAGGACAAAGATTGGAATCCTGTTCAAATTTTGCTCTGGAATGTCGAAGACCAGTCTTTCCATCCCTTTAGAATATCCTGCAAAGCAGAATCAGTCAAAACTGGATGCTATAAATATTTTGGAGGATACAACGAAGAGTGGATCGAGGGTCGACTCAAGAGGGAGTGGGACTCGATGGATGATGAGAAGATGAAAACATATATTTCTCAAACCATGGAGGAACTCGCGGCACAACTCACATCTGCAAGATGGGAGATGAATCACGACTATTTGTATGACTACTACTGGTTGCAGACAAATGTCAGGATTGTCAAAACAACTACCGCTCCTTCGGCGGATCTGCAGAGACAGATTATCCTTCACTCTACTTACCTACATCTAATTCCATTCATTCTACTCTACCTCCTAGACCAACTTGTGAACTAGGCGAAGACAATGATTGGAATCCTGTTCAAATTTTGCTCTGGAATGTCGGAGACCAGTCTTTCCATCCCTTTAGAATACCCTGCAAAGCAGAATCTGTCAAAACTGGATGCTATAAGTATTTTGGAGGATCCAACGAAGAGTGGATCAAGGGACGACTCAAGGAGTGGGTCTCGATGGATGATGAGAAGATAAAGACATATGTTTCTCAAACCATGGAGGAACTCACAGCACAACTCAGATCTGCAAGATGGGAGATGAATCACGACTATTTGTATGACTACTACTGGTTGCAGACAAATGTCAGGATTGTCAAAACAACTACCGCTCCTTCGGCGGATCTGCAGAGACAGATTATCCTTCACTCTACTTACCTACATCTAATTCCATTCATTCTACTCTACCTCCTAGACCAACTTGTGAACTAGGCGAAGACAATGATTGGAATCCTGTTCAAATTTTGCTCTGGAATGTCGGAGACCAGTGTTTCCATCCCTTTAGAATACCCTGCAAAGCAGAATCTGTCAAAACTGGATGCTATAAGTATTTTGGAGGATCCAACGAAGAGTGGATCGAGATTCGACTCAAGAGGGAGTGGGACTCGATGGATGATGAGAAGATGAAAACATATATTTCTCAAACCATGGAGGAACTCGCAGCACAACTCACATCTGCAAGATGGGAGATGAATCACGACTATTTGTATGACTGCTACTGGTTGCAGACAAATGTCAGGATTGTCAAAACAACTACCGCTCCTTCGGCGGATCTGCAGAGACAGATTATCCTTCACTCTACTTACCTACATCTAATTCCATTCATTTTACTCTACCTCCTAGACCAAGTTGTGAACTAGGCGAGGACGAAGATTGGAATCCTGTTCAAATTTTGCTCTGGAATGTCGTAGACCAGTCTTTCCATCCCTTTAGAATACCCTGCAAAGCAGAATCTGTCAAAACTGGATGCTATAAGTATTTTGGAGGATCCAACGAAGAGTGGATCGAGGGTCGACTCAAGAGGGAGTGGGACTCGATGGATGATGAGAAGATGAAAACATATATTTCTCAAACCATGGAAGAACTCGCAGCACAACTCACATCTGCAAGATGGGAGATGAATCACGACTATTTGTATGACTACTACTGGTTGCAGACAAATGTCAGGATTGTCAAAACAACTACCGCTCCTTCGGCGGATCTGCAGAGACAGATTATCCTTCACTCTACTTACCTACATCTAATTCCATTCATTCTACTCTACCTCCTAGACCAACTTGTGAACTAGGCGAAGACAATGATTGGAATCCTGTTCAAATTTTGCTCTGGAATGTCGGAGACCAGTCTTTCCATCCCTTTAGAATACCCTGCAAAGCAGAATCTGTCAAAACTGGATGCTATAAGTATTTTGGAGGATCCAACGAAGAGTGGATCAAGGGACGACTCAAGAAGGAGTGGGTCTCGATGGATGATGAGAAGATAAAGACATATGTTTCTCAAACCATGGAGGAACTCACAGCACAACTCAGATCTGCAAGATGGGAGATGAATCACGACTATTTGTATGACTACTACTGGTTGCAGACAAATGTCAGGATTGTCAAAACAACTACCGCTCCTTCGGCGGATCTGCAGAGACAGATTATCCTTCACTCTACTTACCTACATCTAATTCCATTCATTCTACTCTACCTCCTAGACCAACTTGTGAACTAGGCGAAGACAATGATTGGAATCCTGTTCAAATTTTGCTCTGGAATGTCGGAGACCAGTGTTTCCATCCCTTTAGAATACCCTGCAAAGCAGAATCTGTCAAAACTGGATGCTATAAGTATTTTGGAGGATCCAACGAAGAGTGGATCGAGGGTCGACTCAAGAGGGAGTGGGACTCGATGGATGATGAGAAGATGAAAACATATATTTCTCAAACCATGGAGGAACTCGCAGCACAACTCACATCTGCAAGATGGGAGATGAATCACGACTATTTGTATGACTGCTACTGGTTGCAGACAAATGTCAGGATTGTCAAAACAACTACCGCTCCTTCGGCGGATCTGCAGAGACAGATTATCCTTCACTCTACTTACCTACATCTAATTCCATTCATTTTACTCTACCTCCTAGACCAAGTTGTGAACTAGGCGAGGACGAAGATTGGAATCCTGTTCAAATTTTGCTCTGGAATGTCGTAGACCAGTCTTTCCATCCCTTTAGAATACCCTGCAAAGCAGAATCTGTCAAAACTGGATGCTATAAGTATTTTGGAGGATCCAACGAAGAGTGGATCGAGGGTCGACTCAAGAGGGAGTGGGACTCGATGGATGATGAGAAGATGAAAACATATATTTCTCAAACCATGGAAGAACTCGCAGCACAACTCACATCTGCAAGATGGGAGATGAATCACGACTATTTGTATGACTACTACTGGTTGCAGACAAATGTCAGGATTGTCAAAACAACTACCGCTCCTTCGGCGGATCTGCAGAGACAGATTATCCTTCACTCTACTTACCTACATCTAATTCCATTCATTTTACTCTACTTCCTAGACCAACTTGTGAACTAGGCGAAGACAATGATTGGAATCCTGTTCAAATTTTGCTTTGTAATGTCGGAGACCAGTCCTTCCATCCCTTTAGAATATCCTGCAAAGCAGAATCAGTCAAAACTGGATGCTATGAGTATTTTGGAGGATCTAATGAAAAGTGGATCGAGGGTCGACTCAAGAGGGAGTGGGACTCGATGGATGATAAGAAGATTAAGACATATATTTCTGAAACCATGGAGGAACTCGCAGCACATCTCACATCTGCAAGATGGGAGATGAATCACGACTATTTGTATGACTGCTACTGGTTGCAGACAAATGTCAGGATTGTCAAAACAACTACCGCTTCTTTGGCGGATCTGCAGAGACAGATTATCCTTTACTCTACTTATCTACATCTAGTCCCATCCATTTTACTCTATCTCCTAGACCAACTTGTGAACTAGGCGAAGACAATGATTGGAATCCTGTTCAAATTTTGCTTTGGAAAGTCGGGGACCAGTCCTTCCACCCCTTTAGAATATCCTGCAAAGCAGAATCAGTCAAAACTGGATGCTATGAGTATTTTGGAGGATCTAACGAAGAGAAGATCGAGGGTCGACTCAAGAGGGAGTGGGACTCGATGGATGATGAGAAGATGGAGACATATGTTCCTCAAACCATGGAGGAACTCGCAGCACAACTCACATGTGCAAGATGGGAGATGAATCACGACTATTTGTATGACTGCTACTGGTTGCAGACAAATGTCAGGATTGTCAAAACAACTACCGCTTCTTCGACGGATCTGCAGAGACAGATTATCCTTTACTCTACTCACCTACATCTAATCCCATCCATTTTACTCCACCTCCTATACCAACTTGTGAACTAGGCGAAGACAATGATTGGAATCCTGTTCAAATTTTGCTTTGGAAAGTCGGAGACCAGTCCTTCCATCCCTTTAGAATATCCTGCAAAGCAAAATCAGTCAAAACTGGATGTTATAAGTATTTTGGAGGATCCAACGAAGAGTGGATCGAGGGTCGACTCAAGAGGGAGTGGGACTCGATGGATGATGAGAAGATGAAAACATATATTTCTCAAACCATGGAAGAACTCGCAGCACAACTCACATCTGCAAGATGGGAGATGAATCACGACTATTTGTATGACTACTACTGGTTGCAGACAAATGTCAGGATTGTCAAAACAACTACCGCTCCTTCGGCGGATCTGCAGAGACAGATTATCCTTCACTCTACTTACCTACATCTAATTCCATTCATTTTACTCTACTTCCTAGACCAACTTGTGAACTAGGCGAAGACAATGATTGGAATCCTGTTCAAATTTTGCTTTGTAATGTCGGAGACCAGTCCTTCCATCCCTTTAGAATATCCTGCAAAGCAGAATCAGTCAAAACTGGATGCTATGAGTATTTTGGAGGATCTAATGAAAAGTGGATCGAGGGTCGACTCAAGAGGGAGTGGGACTCGATGGATGATAAGAAGATTAAGACATATATTTCTGAAACCATGGAGGAACTCGCAGCACATCTCACATCTGCAAGATGGGAGATGAATCACGACTATTTGTATGACTGCTACTGGTTGCAGACAAATGTCAGGATTGTCAAAACAACTACCGCTTCTTTGGCGGATCTGCAGAGACAGATTATCCTTTACTCTACTTACCTACATCTAGTCCCATCCATTTTACTCTATCTCCTAGACCAACTTGTGAACTAGGCGAAGACAATGATTGGAATCCTGTTCAAATTTTGCTTTGGAAAGTCGGGGACCAGTCCTTCCACCCCTTTAGAATCAGTCAAAACTGGATGCTATGAGTATTTTGGAGGATCTAACGAAGAGAAGATCGAGGGTCGACTCAAGAGGGAGTGGGACTCGATGGATGATGAGAAGATGGAGACATATGTTTCTCAAACCATGGAGGAACTCGCAGCACAACTCACATGTGCAAGATGGGAGATGAATCACGACTATTTGTATGACTGCTACTGGTTGCAGACAAATGTCAGGATTGTCAAAACAACTACCGCTTCTTCGACGGATCTGCAGAGACAGATTATCCTTTACTCTACTCACCTACATCTAATCCCATCCATTTTACTCCACCTCCTATACCAACTTGTGAACTAGGCGAAGACAATGATTGGAATCCTGTTCAAATTTTGCTTTGGAAAGTCGGAGACCAGTCCTTCCATCCCTTTAGAATATCCTGCAAAGCAAAATCAGTCAAAACTGGATGTTATAAGTATTTTGGAGGATCCAACGAAGAGTGGATCGAGGGTCGACTCAAGAGGGAGTGGGACTCGATGGATGATGAGAAGATTAAGACATATATTTCTCAAACCATGGAGGAACTCGCAGCACAACTCACATCTGCAAGTTGGGAGATGAATCACGACTATTTGTATGACTACTACTGGTTGCAGACAAATGTCAGGATTGTCAAAACAACTACCGCTCCTTCGGCGGATCTGCAGAGACAGATTATCCTTCACTCTACTTACCTACATCTAATTCCATTCATTTTACTCTACTTCCTAGACCAACTTGTGAACTAGGCGAAGACAATGATTGGAATCCTGTTCAAATTTTGCTTTGTAATGTCGGAGACCAGTCCTTCCATCCCTTTAGAATATCCTGCAAAGCAGAATCAGTCAAAACTGGATGCTATGAGTATTTTGGAGGATCTAATGAAAAGTGGATCGAGGGTCGACTCAAGAGGGAGTGGGACTCGATGGATGATAAGAAGATTAAGACATATATTTCTGAAACCATGGAGGAACTCGCAGCACATCTCACATCTGCAAGATGGGAGATGAATCACGACTATTTGTATGACTGCTACTGGTTGCAGACAAATGTCAGGATTGTCAAAACAACTACCGCTTCTTTGGCGGATCTGCAGAGACAGATTATCCTTTACTCTACTTACCTACATCTAGTCCCATCCATTTTACTCTATCTCCTAGACCAACTTGTGAACTAGGCGAAGACAATGATTGGAATCCTGTTCAAATTTTGCTTTGGAAAGTCGGGGACCAGTCCTTCCACCCCTTTAAAATATCCTGCAAAGCAGAATCAGTCAAAACTGGATGCTATGAGTATTTTGGAGGATCTAACGAAGAGAAGATCGAGGGTCGACTCAAGAGGGAGTGGGACTCGATGGATGATGAGAAGATGAAGACATATGTTTCTCAAATCATGGAGGAACTCACAGCACAACTCAGATCTGCAAGATGGGAGATGAATCACGACTGTTTGTATGACTGCTACTGGTTGCAGACAATTGTCAGGATTGTCAAAACAACTACCGCTTCTTCGGGGGATCTGCAGAGACAGATTATACTTTACTCTACTTACTTACATCCAATCCCATTCATTTTACTCTACCTCCTAGACCAACTTGTGAACTAGGCGAGGACAAAGATTGGAATCCTGTTCAAATTTTGCTCTGGAATGTCGAAGACCAGTCTTTCCATCCCTTTAGAATATCCTGCAAAGCAGAATCAGTCAAAACTGGATGCTATAAATATGTTGGAGGATACAACGAAGAGTGGATCGAGGGTCGACTCAAGAGGGAGTGGGACTCGATGGATGATGAGAAGATGAAAACATATATTTCTCAAACCATGGAGGAACTCGCGGCACAACTCACATCTGCAAGATGGGAGATGAATCACTACTATTTGTATGACTACTACTGGTTGCAGACAAATGTCAGGATTGTCAAAACAACTACCGCTCCTTCGGCGGATCTGCAGAGACAGATTATCCTTCACTCTACTTACCTACATCTAATTCCATTCATTCTACTCTACCTCCTAGACCAACTTGTGAACTAGGCGAAGACAATGATTGGAATCCTGTTCAAATTTTGCTCTGGAATGTCGGAGACCAGTCTTTCCATCCCTTTAGAATACCCTGCAAAGCAGAATCTGTCAAAACTGGATGCTATAAGTATTTTGGAGGATCCAACGAAGAGTGGATCAAGGGACGACTCAAGAAGGAGTGGGTCTCGATGGATGATGAGAAGATAAAGACATATGTTTCTCAAACCATGGAGGAACTCACAGCACAACTCAGATCTGCAAGATGGGAGATGAATCACGACTATTTGTATGACTACTACTGGTTGCAGACAAATGTCAGGATTGTCAAAACAACTACCGCTCCTTCGGCGGATCTGCAGAGACAGATTATCCTTCACTCTACTTACCTACATCTAATTCCATTCATTCTACTCTACCTCCTAGACCAACTTGTGAACTAGGCGAAGACAATGATTGGAATCCTGTTCAAATTTTGCTCTGGAATGTCGGAGACCAGTCTTTCCATCCCTTTAGAATACCCTGCAAAGCAGAATCTGTCAAAACTGGATGCTATAAGTATTTTGGAGGATCCAACGAAGAGTGGATCGAGGGTCGACTCAAGAGGGAGTGGGACTCGATGGATGATGAGAAGATGAAAACATATATTTCTCAAACCATGGAGGAACTCGCAGCACAACTCACATCTGCAAGATGGGAGATGAATCACGACTATTTGTATGACTGCTACTGGTTGCAGACAAATGTCAGGATTGTCAAAACAACTACCGCTCCTTCGGCGGATCTGCAGAGACAGATTATCCTTCACTCTACTTACCTACATCTAATTCCATTCATTTTACTCTACTTCCTAGACCAACTTGTGAACTAGGCGAAGACAATGATTGGAATCCTGTTCAAATTTTGCTTTGTAATGTCGGAGACCAGTCCTTCCATCCCTTTAGAATATCCTGCAAAGCAGAATCAGTCAAAACTGGATGCTATGATCATTTTGGAGGATCTAATGAAAAGTGGATCGAGGGTCGACTCAAGAGGGAGTGGGACTCGATGGATGATAAGAAGATTAAGACATATATTTCTGAAACCATGGAGGAACTCGCAGCACATCTCACATCTGCAAGATGGGAGATGAATCACGACTATTTGTATGACTGCTACTGGTTGCAGACAAATGTCAGGATTGTCAAAATCCCTACCGCTTCTTTGGCGGATCTGCAGAGACAGATTATCCTTTACTCTACTTATCTACATCTAGTCCCATCCATTTTACTCTATCTCCTAGACCAACTTGTGAACTAGGCGAAGACAATGATTGGAATCCTGTTCAAATTTTGCTTTGGAAAGTCGGGGACCAGTCCTTCCACCCCTTTAGAATATCCTGCAAAGCAGAATCAGTCAAAACTGGATGCTATGAGTATTTTGGAGGATCTAACGAAGAGAAGATCGAGGGTCGACTCAAGAGGGAGTGGGACTCGATGGATGATGAGAAGATGGAGACATATGTTTCTCAAACCATGGAGGAACTCGCAGCACAACTCACATGTGCAAGATGGGAGATGAATCACGACTATTTGTATGACTGCTACTGGTTGCAGACAAATGTCAGGATTGTCAAAACAACTACCGCTTCTTCGACGGATCTGCAGAGACAGATTATCCTTTACTCTACTCACCTACATCTAATCCCATCCATTTTACTCCACCTCCTATACCAACTTGTGAACTAGGCGAAGACAATGATTGGAATCCTGTTCAAATTTTGCTTTGGAAAGTCGGAGACCAGTCCTTCCATCCCTTTAGAATATCCTGCAAAGCAAAATCAGTCAAAACTGGATGTTATAAGTATTTTGGAGGATCCAACGAAGAGTGGATCGAGGGTCGACTCAAGGGGGAGTGGGACTCGATGGATGATGAGAAGATTAAGACATATATTTCTCAAACCATGGAGGAACTCGCAGCACAACTCACATCTGCAAGTTGGGAGATGAATCACGACTACTTGTATGACTACTACTGGTTGCAGACAAATGTCAGGATTGTCAAAACAACTACCGCTCCTTCGGCGGATCTGCAGAGACAGATTATCCTTCACTCTACTTACCTACATCTAATTCCATTCATTTTACTCTACTTCCTAGACCAACTTGTGAACTAGGCGAAGACAATGATTGGAATCCTGTTCAAATTTTGCTTTGTAATGTCGGAGACCAGTCCTTCCATCCCTTTAGAATATCCTGCAAAGCAGAATCAGTCAAAACTGGATGCTATGAGTATTTAAGAGGATCTAATGAAAAGTGGATCGAGGGTCGACTCAAGAGGGAGTGGGACTCGATGGATGATAAGAAGATTAAGACATATATTTCTGAAACCATGGAGGAACTCGCAGCACATCTCACATCTGCAAGATGGGAGATGAATCACGACTATTTGTATGACTGCTACTGGTTGCAGACAAATGTCAGGATTGTCAAAACAACTACCGCTTCTTTGGCGGATCTGCAGAGACAGATTATCCTTTACTCTACTTACCTACATCTAGTCCCATCCATTTTACTCTATCTCCTAGACCAACTTGTGAACTAGGCGAAGACAATGATTGGAATCCTGTTCAAATTTTGCTTTGGAAAGTCGGGGACCAGTCCTTCCACCCCTTTAGAATATCCTGCAAAGCAGAATCAGTCAAAACTGGATGCTATGAGTATTTTGGAGGATCTACCGAAGAGAAGATCGAGGGTCGACTCAAGAGGGAGTGGGACTCGATGGATTCCATTCATTTTACTCTACCTCCTAGACCAACTTGTGAACTAGGCGAAGACAATGATTGGAATCCTTTTCAAATTTTGCATTGTAATGTCGCAGACCAGTTTTTCCCTCCCTTTAGAATATCTTGCAAATCAGAATCACTCAAAACTGGATGCTATAAATATTTTGGAGGATCCAACGAAGAGTGGATCGAGGGTCGACTCAAGAGGGAGTGGGACTCGATGGATGATGAGAAGATGAAGACATATATTTCTCAAACTATGGAGGAACTCGCAGCACAACTCACATCTGCAAGATGGGAGAAGAATCACGACTATTCGTATGACTGCAACTGGTTGCAGACAAATGTCAGGATTGTCAAAACAACTACCGCTTTCTCGGCGGATCTGCAGAGACAGATTATCCTTTACTCTACTTACCTACATCTAATCCCATCCATTTTACTCTACTTCCTAGACCAACTTGTGAACTAGGCAAAGACAATGATTGGAATCCTGTGCAAATTTTGCTTTGGAATGTCGGAGACCAGTCTTTCCATCCCTTTAGAATATCTTGCAAAGCAGAATCATTCAAAACTGGATGCCATAAATATTTTGGAGGATCCAACGAAGAGTGGATCGAGGGTCGACTCAAGAGGGAGTGACACTCGATGGATGATGAGAAGATTAAGACATATATTTCTCAAACCATGGAGGAACCCGCAGCACAACTCACATCTGCAAGATGGGAGATGAATCACGACTATTTGTATGACTGCTACTAGTTGCAGACAAATGTCCGGATTGTCAAAACAACTACTGCTTCTTCGGAGGATCTGGAGAGACAGATTATCCTTCACTCTACTCACCTACACCTAATCCCATTCATTTTACTCTACCTCCTAGACCAACTTGTGAACTAGGCGGAGACAATGATTGAAATCCTGTTTAAATTTTGCCTAGGAAAGTCGGAGACCAGTCCTTCCATCCCTTTAGAATACCCTGCAAAGCAGAATCAGTCAAAACTGGATGCTATGAGTATTTTGGAGGATCCAACAAAGAGTGGATCGAGGGACGACTCAAGAAGGAGTGGGTCTCGATGGATGATGAGAAGATGAAGACATATATTTCTCAAACCATGGAGGAACTCGCAGCACAACTCACATCTGCAAGATGGGAGATGAATCACGACTATTTCTGTGACTGCTACTGGTTGCAGACAATTGTCAGGATTGTCAAAACAACTACCGCTTCTTCGGCGGATCTGCAGAGACATATTATACTTTACTCTACTTACTTACATCCAATACCATTCATTTTACTCTACCTCCTAGACCAACTTGTGAACTAGGCGGAGACAATGATTGGAATCCTGTTTAAATTTTGATTTGGAAAGTCGGAGACCAGTCCTTCCATCCCTTCAGAATATCCTGCAAAGCAGAATCAGTCAAAACTGGATGCTATAAGTATTTTGGAGGATCTAACGAAGAGTGGATCGAGGGTCGACTCAAGAGGGAGTGGGACTCGATGGATGATGAGAAGATGAAGACATATGTTTCTCAAACCATGGAGGAACTCGCAGCACAACTCACATCTGCAAGATAGGAGATGAATCACGACTATTTGTATGACTGCTACTGGTTGCAGACAAATGTCAGGATTGTCAAAACAACTACCGCTTCTTCGGCGGATCCGCAGAGACAGATTATCCTTTACTCTACTTACCTACGTCTAATTCCATTCATTTTACTCTACCTCCTAGACCAACTTGTGAACTAGGCGAAGACAATGATTGGAATCCTTTTCAAATTTTGCATTGTAATGTCGGAGACCAGTTTTTCCCTCCCTTTAGAATATCTTGCAAATCAGAATCACTCAAAACTGGATGCTATAAATATTTTGGAGGATCCAACGAAGAGTGGATCGAGGGTCGACTCAAGAGGGAGTGGGACTCGATGGATGATGAGAAGATGAAGACATATATTTCTCAAACTATGGAGGAACTCGCAGCACAACTCACATCTGCAAGATGGGAGAAGAATCACGACTATTCGTATGACTGCAACTGGTTGCAGACAAATGTCAGGATTGTCAAAACAACTACCGCTTTCTCGGCGGATCCGCAGAGACAGATTATCCTTTACTCTACTTACCTACATCTAATTCCATTCATTTTACTCTACCTCCTAGACCAACTTGTGAACTAGGCGAAGACAATGATTGGAATTCTTTCCAAATTTTGCATTGTAATGTCGGAGACCAGTTTTTCCCTCCCTTTAGAATATCTTGCAAATCAGAATCACTCAAAACTGGATGCTATAAATATTTTGGAGGATCCAACGAAGAGTGGATCGAGGGTCGACTCAAGAGGGAGTGGGACTCGATGGATGATGAGAAGATGAAGACATATATTTCTCAAACTATGGAGGAACTCGCAGCACAACTCACATGTGCAAGATGGGAGAAGAATCACGACTATTCGTATGACTGCAACTGGTTGCAGACAAATGTCAGGATTGTCAAAACAACTACCGCTTTCTCGGCGGATCTGCAGAGACAGATTATCCTTTACTCTACTTACCTACATCTAATCCCATCCATTTTACTCTACTTCCTAGACCAACTAGTGAACTAGGCAAAGACAATGATTGGAATCCTGTGCAAAGTTTGCTTTGGAATGTCGGAGACCAGTCTTTCCATCCCTTTAGAATATCTTGCAAAGCAGAATCAGTCAAAACTGGATGCCATAAATATTTTGGAGGATCCAACGAAGAGTGGATCGAGGGTCGACTCAAGAGGGAGTGGGACTCGATGGATGATGAGAAGATTAAGACATATATTTCTCAAACCATGGAGGAACCCGCAGCACAACTCACATCTGCAAGATGGGAGATGAATCACGACTATTTGTATGACTGCTACTAGTTGCAGACAAATGTCAGGATTGTCAAAACAACTACCGCTTCTTCGGAGGATCTGGAGAGACAGATTATCCTTCACTCTACTCACATACACCTAATCCCATTCATTTTACTCTACCTCCTAGACCAACTTGTGAACTAGGCGGAGACAATGATTGAAATCCTGTTTAAATTTTGCCTAGGAAAGTCGGAGACCAGTCCTTCCATCCCTTTAGAATACCCTGCAAAGCAGAATCAGTCAAAACTGGATGCTATGAGTATTTTGGAGGATCCAACGAAGAGTGGATCGAGGGACGACTCAAGAAGGAGTGGGTCTCGATGGATGATGAGAAGATGAAGACATATATTTCTCAAACCATGGAGGAACTCGCAGCACAACTGACATCTGCAAGATGGGAGATGAATCACGACTATTTTTATGACTGCTACTGGTTGCAGACAATTGTCAGGATTGTCAAAACAACTACTGCTTCTTCGGCGGATCTGTAGAGACAGATTATCCTTTACTCTACTTACCTACTCTTAATCCCATTCATTTTCCTCTACCTCCTAGACCAACTTGTGAAATAGGCGAAGACAATGATTGGAATCCTGTTCAAATTTTGCTTTGGAAAGTCGGAGACCAGTCCTTCCATCCCTTTAGAATATCCTGCAAAGCAGAATCAGTCAAAACTGGATGTTATAAGTATTTTGGAGGATCCAGCGAAGAGTGCATTGAGGGTCGACTCAAGAGGGAGTGGGACTCGATGGATGATGAGAAGATTAAGACATTCATTTCTCAAACCATGGAGGAACTCGCAGCACAACTCACATCTGCAAGATGGGAGATGAATCACGACTATTTCTGTGACTGCTACTGGTTGCAGACAATTGTCAGGATTGTCAAAACAACTACCGCTTCTTCGGCGGATCTGCAGAGACATATTATACTTTACTCTACTTACTTACATCCAATACCATTCATTTTACTCTACCTCCTAGACCAACTTGTGAACTAGGCGGAGACAATGATTGGAATCCTGTTTAAATTTTGATTTGGAAAGTCGGAGACCAGTCCTTCCATCCCTTTAGAATATCCTGCAAAGCAGAATCAGTCAAAACTGGATGCTATAAGTATTTTGGAGGATCTAACGAAGAGTGGATCGAGGGTCGACTCAAGAGGGAGTGGGACTCGATGGATGATGAGAAGATGAAGACATATGTTTCTCAAACCATGGAGGAACTCGCAGCACAACTCACATCTGCAAGATAGGAGATGAATCACGACTATTTGTATGACTGCTACTGGTTGCAGACAAATGTCAGGATTGTCAAAACAACTACCGCTTCTTTGGCGGATCCGCAGAGACAGATTATCCTTCACTCTACTTACCTACATCTAATTCCATTCATTTTACTCTACCTCCTAGACCAACTTGTGAACTAGGCGAAGACAATGATTGGAATCCTTTTCAAATTTTGCATTGTAATGTCGGAGACCAGTTTTTCCCTCCCTTTAGAATATCTTGCAAATCAGAATCACTCAAAACTGGATGCTATAAATATTATGGAGGATCCAACGAAGAGTGGATCGAGGGTCGACTCAAGAGGGAGTGGGACTCGATGGATGATGAGAAGATGAAGACATATATTTCTCAAACTATGGAGGAACTCGCAGCACAACTCACATCTGCAAGATGGGAGAAGAATCACGACTATTCGTATGACTGCAACTGGTTGCAGACAAATGTCAGGATTGTCAAAACAACTACCGCTTTCTCGGCGGATTTGCAGAAACAGATTATCCTTTACTCTACTCACCTACATCTAATCCCATCCATTTTACTCTACTTCCTAGACCAACTTGTGAACTAGGCGAAGACAATGATTGGAATCCTGTGCAAATTTTGCTTTGGAATGTCGGAGACCAGTCTTTCCATCCCTTTAGAATATCTTGCAAAGCAGAATCAGTCAAAACTGGATGCCATATATATTTTGGAGTATCCAACGAAGAGTGGATCGAGGGTCGACTCAAGAGGGAGTGGGACTCGATGGATGATAAGAAGATTAAGACATATATTTCTCAAACCATGGAGGAACCCGCAGCATAACTCACATCTACAAGATGGGAGATGAATCACGACTATTTGTATGACTGCTACTGGTTGCAGACAAATGTCAGGATTGTCAAAACAACTACCGCTTCTTCGGCGGATCTGCAGAGACAGATTATCCTTTACTCTACTAACCTACATCTAATACCATTCATTTTACTCTACCTCCTAGACCAACTTGTGAACTAGGCGGAGACAATGATTGGAATCCTGTTTAAATTTTGATTTGGAAAGTCGAAGACCAGTCCTTCCATCCCTTTAGAATATCCTGCAAAGCAAAATCAGTCAAAACTGGATGCTATAAGTATTTTGGAGGATCTAACGAAGAGTGGATCGAGGGTCGACTCAAGAGGGAGTGGGACTCGATGGATGATGAGAAGATGAAGACATATGTTTCTCAAACCATGGAGGAACTCGCAGCACAACTCACATCTGCAAGATAGGAGATGAATCACGACTATTTGTATGACTGCTACTGGTTGCAGACAAATTGTGATGCCTTCTTGCCTAAATATTAAGTTATTAATTATTCAAATTATTATTTAATAAATTCCCTTCAGCTAATTCCAATAAACCACGAATTGTTTTATAAATGATAAATATAAAGGTTGCTCGTACGAGTCAATGTCAAAGCGTGAATAAATATAAGCAGTATTATTTATATTCACTAAATGGTGAACTTGACTCGTCGTATAAATATGTAACGATAGTATTTTAAGGGGTCATTACCATTCAATTCAATTCATTCGATTCATTCTACAGTATTCTAATTCATTCTAATTAGTATTCTAGTATTATTCATATTAGTGTTAGTAGTTAATGTATATTAGTAAAGTTTAAGTAATAAATAGAACATGTCCCAGTGATACAGGTAGTTGTTTTATTCCTGCAAGATGACCCACCGAGTGACCAGCAGCACCACCTATTCAGAGGCCCTCCTACAATTCTAATGCACGCAGTATCCATACTAGGATACACACATTACATGGCGATCCTGCAAACAATTGGAATTCTGTGAAACATGGGTGGTAAATCATCGAAGCAAGAGGCCCAGGAAAATGGTGTGGTCAACAGCAATTTCATAGTCCAGGAAGAGAAAATGGAAGCAGACTTGGAGGTGAAAACTCTCATTTACATCATTGTGGTTGTTTTGGTGCTACATTTCATATGGTCCGTATACAAAACATACAGAAGACAAATGAAAAGGGAGATAAGAAGAAATCTACAGCAAAGCACGCTGAATCTTTAGGATGGTGAGAATCTTTTTTTTGTAAACTTTAAGGGTATATTCTGTTTTGTTGTTGTCGGGTTAATATTTGATATTTTATTTAAATTGCCTCTCATTGATAATGAATCAATTAATTTTAAATGTCCTCCAGTGATGGAAATACAGTAACGTGGGATGAATTTGAAATTAGATTGAATTTAATTCTAGAAGATATACGTAAAAATAGTAAGCGAGTTTTAAAAAAGGAGGTTCCTAAAAGTTTAGAAAGTCATATAGATATAATAAATAAGTTGTGTGATTCATTTAATAATTTCTCTAGGTTAATGAATAAGAATTGGTATAAGTTAGATGAGAATCAGCAGAATACATGCATTTTATATTTTGACAAAATCAGGGATAAGGTAGAGAAAGCATTTCAAGTGTTAGATTGTCAGAATGAAGTTCCGTCTCAATTAATTACGCGTGATAATTTAATTATTAAAGAAGTATTAAAGACAACAAGCAAAGATAAAGAGGATAAAATGGCATTAAGTATGAGTGATTTTTTCAATTTAGCTGGTAAGAAAGGACTCAGAGGAGACAGCACTAGTTTGATAAGTGCTAAACTAAGTAAACTAAGGCAAAATAATAAAGATCTCGTCGGATATGCTTCCGAAATGGAGAAACTGACCGAAAGTTTACAAGCCGCGTATTTGGCAGAAGGAATGCCAGTACACTTAGCAACGAAGTATACTACAGAAGCAGCAGTGAAATCATTGCTAGACAACGCAGCTTCAGAACGGGTAAAAACCGTTATAGCAGCTAGAAATTTTACGACACCACAAGAGGTGATGACTAAACTGGTTTCCATCAATGTGGGAAACAATCAGGCAACAGAGACTGTTCTGCATTATAAGGCAGATAGGAATAAGTTTGTGTCGGGAAATAGGTATTTTCCTCAACGAAGACACTCTTATGCTAGCCGTAATGGAGGGAATAACTTTCATAGAAAAGGTAACTACGACAATAATAGGAGATTCCAGGAGAATCAAGGAGAAAGGAGATTCAATGGATATAGAGGTAGTTCAAATTAGTATAGGGAAAGACCTAATGATAGGTTCAACAATAATTATAGGAATGTAAGAATGTGTGAAAGTGAAGAAAGGAGAGAGGAAGATGAACAAAAAGAATAGACAGCCTAAGTCTAACGTCACAACTGTGGGCGGAGCCTATTACGGTTCCAAACAAACTCTCTTTCTATGTAAAAGTTCCATAAGAAATTTTTTATTTAGTGTTTTTAACGTTATAAAAGCAAAATAAGACATTTAGTTTCCATATTGTGTTAGAGAAACGTGCCGTTTAAGTGATTTTGTATAGGTTTTTGTCAAGGTGAGTTAATTTAATTACTCAATTAAGTTGAAAACTTTTTGAGGTTATGTTGGTTATGTTTTGATGATAGGTTTTTGGATAATTTCTACTATGTATATTATTATTTGGTTTGTGACTTTAACTGAATATATTTTTAGGGCTTTTAAGACACTATGGTTATGTGCTTTGTGCCAGGTTGCAAGCATTACAGTGCAAAGCAATCCTGCAAATTTTTTCGGTTTCCAACAAACCAGGCTGAGAGAAACAAATGGATTTCTCTTATAAGGTAAAGAAAGAGTAATTTATATCATTTTCAAAGAATGTTTTATTGAAATATTTTATTTACTCACAGGCGAAAAGATAAACAACCCACTCAGTTTGCAAGAGTTTGTGATTGCCATTTTGTGGACAAAGAGCGGAAAAACAGGCCAACATTGTTCGAGTTTAATATTGAGAAGAAATTTAGAATAAAATCTCCAGAAAAAAGGTATGTTATTTGCTGTGAAAAGCTTGTTAATTCCATAAGGATAAATTATTCATTAAGGTGGGCACAGACATACAGATGCATACATGTATGACGAACAAATGTGTATGCACTTGTTCGACACACATGAATGCAGGTCTGTGCCCATCTTCAGATAATTTTCATATAGTTGGACCACCTGCTCATCATTATCCATTTTTTCAGAACAAGAACTGTACAAGACAACAAATCAATACTAGGACCTTCAAAGCAGGTATATCGTAATGAAGAAGAAACCGAGCCACTACCAGGACCTTCTACACAGTCTTGTAGTGAAGATCAAGAGGTGACTCAATCTCAAATAAAACTTGAAGATGCGCTCCTAAGTCCTTCTTCTGCTTCCCTAAAGGCTGAAAACTATTTCCTAAAGCAGGAAGTTGCTGAATTGACTGAAAAGCTGAACAAGTTAACTACAAGGTTTAGTTTTGAAGCAATCAAAACAAAAGATTCACAGATACTAATGTATACTGGCATAGCAAGTCATGAATTATTCATGGTTCTTTTTCGAATCATGGATGATGTCAAATTAAGGTATTATGCTGGCTGGAATGTTCAACTTATTCCCAAAGTTGATCAACTTTTGATTACATTGATGAAATTGAGATTAAATCTGCCACATGAAGATCTAAGTGTCAGGTTTAATTGCAGTACAGCGACAGTAACCAATATCATTATGACTTGGATACATGCCATGCATGAGGTATTATTCCAAAACTTGATGAAGATAATACCATCCAGGCAAAGCAATCAGGCCTGCCTACCTGCCGCATTTACTAATTTTAAAAATTGCAGAATAATTTTAGACTGCACTGAAATTTACTCTGTTGTTCCAACAAGTATGGAAAAGCAGAGGCTAACTTATAGTTCATATAAGCACAGAAACACCTGGAAGGTATTAGTTGGTATCGCACCAAATGGTGTCATTACATTTGTCAGTAAAGCATATCCAGGATCAACATCTGACACGAGGGTTGTTGAACACTGCAAAATTTTGGAGCAAATGGTTCCAGGAGACCTTATCTTAGCTGATAAAGGTTTTTTAATTAGAGACCTTCTTCCTGCGGGGGTATCATTAAATATTCCACCATTTTTAACTACACCCCAATTCACAGCATCCCAAGTGTATGAAACACAACAAATTGCGAAAGCAAGAATTCATGTCGAGCGAGCCATTAGGAGAATAAAATGTTTTAATATTCTTCAACAGGTTCCTGCACATTATATTTCAGAAATTTCAGTGATTTTCCAATTATGTGCAGCTCTGACAAACTTTCAATATCCATTGATCAAAGAAGTTGAAGAGTATTATTAATTATTCTATTTTCTCTTATTTTTTGGTAATCAAACCACAATAAATCAGCTATTTGCAAACATGCTTGGGAAAAGGGTAATCGAATTCAATGGGATTCAACAAAAATAATATTGAAAGAACCCAATAATAAAAGACGAAATATCAAAGAAAGTGCTTTAATACAACTAAATGCAGATAAATGTGTAGCTACAATTTCAGCCAAATGTAGTCAAATTTGGTTAGGTACCAATGTTAGAAAGAGAAATTTATGTTATTTATTTTATTTTATTTCTGTTTTTTTTTAATATTAGATTATCCATTCAAAAAAATAGCATGCTGTAATCGTAGGAAAATGCTAGTTCACAATCGAGGAAAAATTGTAATTTATATTCTTCAAAAATATGTTTATACAAATAAAAATGCATTACATTGTACCTAATAGTAGCTAAACAATGATATAGTCAAAAGCGCTCTTATCGTGCAGGTTCAAAGGTCACTAACTGTATGTATCAAATCAGAAAACACAGAGGTTACCAAAATGTGAGATTACACTGATTGACGAATTTCCATTTTTTCTTTCATCAGTTTAAGTAGATGAATAGTACCATTGTTCTACTAAGATGTAACTCGCATGATAAAACTGCATTTGACTATACGAGATATGAATCTACCATTTACTAAACATAATAAAACTTATTTATTCAAGCAAAATTGTATTTATCATTTTTCCAACAATTTTGGCAAGTATTGCTGCAAGTAAAAATCCTCTAGGAGTAAAAGATTTGCTTTCCATGCATCGTCATACTCTATAACTGTGACAACCACTTCTTTCAATGTCCATATGCATAAGTAACATTTTTTCCTTTTTGCAATACCTATGTAAGATACCTTGGATCTGATGATAATAATTATGAGTCATATTTATCATCAGACTCCCATCATCCTTATAGAAAATAATATACTTATCATTATTTTTTAACTTTTCGGATAAATGATCATTTCTGAATGTATATGGACATTTCACTTCAACAATTGCTTCCTCTTCATCAATCAATCCATCAGGACTAGCACCAAGGAAACCAGAGGTTATAAGCCATACTCCGGTAGGTTGAACATTTAAATTGTAGTATTGCTTTAAATGTTCTAGTGCATCTTTTTCATGTGTTCTACCCCACTGGATTGCTTTAATGCCCTCCAGATTATATTGACCTGAAAAGAATAAAACATTATTTATTATCAGGTGATTAAAATGAAATTAATCTTATATAGAAATTTGCTAAATGATAACGCTAAGAAATAAGTTAGGTGCTCTATTCTTAACTGGCACTGTTTGTAATTGAAGGTTCAAATAAGCTTAAAACATTGTATGTATAAGAAACACTCATATGAATTCAACTTGAATAGAAGCAACAGATTTTTCACTCACCTAAAAGTGTCTTAAACAAACTGTCTGGGAACCTGTTTCTCTTACAAGCTGAAATGATGAGTCCAAAGTTGCTAGCAGTTAATCGAAACTTCCTTGCAAGATACCACTTCTCATTTGAAACCTGACCGGTGGTGGCAGCAGCAATGTCTTGTATTAATTGGTCATCAATATTACATTTTTCTTTAAAGACTACTACTTTATCCTCAGCATCCAAAAATTCTTGGGAAGAAATTATTTCTTCAATTACTGGGAAATTGCAATCTGTAGTAGAAGATTCTTCACTCAATTCTTGATTATTTAGTAACCAAGTCAAACCCACAGTATTTCCAAATGTGGATAACTCCTGCTTGAGTCTACGGATAGATTCTTCTGGTACTCCACCTTCAATTGCTGTATATGGCCTTGGCGGAAAAAGCTCTTCAGCAGTCTTCACAGGCTCCAATTTAGGGTTAGAAGCAGAGGGTACATTCCATGAACATATTTTATCTGTTACGGAGATGTTATAATGCCCAAAAAGTGCCAAAGTGGCAATATGATGGCATTGTATACCTCGTGGGCAAGTGCATGTTGCTGACTTTATTTCGCCACTTGTTTCTAAATCTAACAAAATCACATTAGTTCTATGTATAATATTGAAAAAGGAAATGTCATACCTATAACGACATCGTACGATTTATTTTTCATGCTAGCTAGCACTTCTCCTCTTATGATCATCAAATCAGAATCAAATTCCATTTTCTTTATGTGATTGGATTCAAGAGCATTTTCACCCTTCTTTAAAATCTTGTTATCGCCTAAGAAATCATTGATGCTTGAAAGCTTTAAGACATGTTTTGAAGCCATCTGAAAATAATAGAATATAGAAATTAAGAATACAGAATACTGTTAGGATGGTTTCAAATAAAATAAAATAACCAACATAACCTCAAAAAGTTTTTAACTTAATTGAGTAATTAAATTAACTCACCTTGACAAAAACCTATACAAAATCACTTAAACGGCACGTTTCTCTAACACAATATGGAAACTAAATGTCTTATTTTGCTTTTATAACGTTAAAAACACTAAATGAAAAATTCCTTATAGGACTTTTACATTGAAAGAGAGTTTGTTTGGAACCAGTCCAAGCTCCGCCCACCGTTGTGACGTAAGCACTTAGGCTGTCTATTGGGGTTTTGAAAAAGAAAGGTGAAAAATCCAAAATTTTAAATAATCGTTATATTTATAACTTTGATTTAACTCTTTCAATCTTTGTGCAAACTAAAACTGCCATATCGGATAATATAGATACTTTTATATTAGATACAGGTGCAGATATATCGTTATTAAAAATTTCAGATAATTTTCCACGTCACTTAATAAAAACAACACAAATCTTAAATATTAAAGGAATAACTCAGGGAGAAATTAAAACTTTGGGTACAATAGAAACTTTTCTTTTTATTAAGGGTGTAGCATTTAAACATTGTTTTCATGTAGTAGAGGAGGAATTTCCTATACATACGAATGGAATTCTAGGTAGGGATTTCATAAGAACCTATAATTGTATTTTAGATTATTCGGAATTAAAATTATACATAGATTATAAATCTAGGAATACAGTAACATTAGAAATTTTTGATAATCCTGAATATGATACTGTGGCAATACCGCCTAGATGTGAAGTCTATCGGTTGGTAGAAAGTTTCAGAAACTTAAGACAGGATAAAGTTGTCGAGCAACAAGAACTATTACCAGGAATATTTATAGCAAGATCTATTATATCAAAAACTAATCCTTATGTCAGAATTTTAAACACAAATTATGAAAGCAAGTCGATAAATACAAACAATATTAAAATATTGGATTTAAATTTATTTCATGTATATGCTGTGAAGAATGAAAGTAAGAATAGGATGAAAGAATTAAGAAAAACATTAAATTTAGAGGTACAAGAATACGTGAGGGATAAGATAATAAATCTTTGTGAGAATTTTTCAGATATTTTTGCTTTAAAGAACGACATTTTAACGCATAATAATTTTTATGAGCAAAAGCTATTGGTAAAAGATGATACTCCAGTATATATTAAAAATTATCGCACGCCACACTCTCAATCTTCAGAACTTAATAATCAGGTCCAAAAGTTATTAGAACAAGGTATAATTGAATCTTCAATCTCAGATTATAACAGTCCAGTTTTACTTGTTCCCAAAAAGGCAATCAATGGAGAGAAGTCTTGGAGACTTTGTATAGATTTCAGGCAATTGAACAAGAAAATAGTCACAGATAAATTTCCATTACCCAGAATAGATTCGATCTTAGATCAGTTAGGGAGGTCGAAATGGTTTTCAGTCATAGATCTTATGTCAGGTTTTCATCAAATTCCCTTAGAACAGTCTTCAAGGAAATATACATCTTTTAGCACAGAAAAAGGTTCTTTTCAGTATACAAGATTACCATTTGGTTTAAATATAAGTCCAAATAGTTTTTCAAGAATGATGTCCATAGCATTTTCAGGATTAACTCCAGAAAAAGCATTTCTTTATATGGATGATATAGTCGTAATAGGAATGTCAGAAAATCATCATTTAAGTAATCTCGAAAGGGTGTTTAACACATGTCGGAAATTCAACCTTAAATTAAATCCACAAAAATGTCAATTCTTCAGGCGAGAAGTAACGTATTTAGGACACAATTTGTCCAGTGAAGGGGTTCTACCCGATAAGGCAAAATATTCAGTCATTGAGAAGTATCCAGTGCCCAAAAATGCAGAAGAATCTAAAAGGTTCGTAGCATTCTGTAACTATTACAGACGTTTCATTCCAAATTTCGCTGAAATATGCATACCTCTCAATAAATTATCTAGGAAAAATGTAAAATTCGAGTGGTCAGAAGACTGCGAAAAATCATTCCAAATACTAAAATCGGCATTAATTCAGCCGCCTATTCTGAAATATCCAGATTTCAATAAAAAATTTATATTGACAACAGATGCTTCAAATATTGCGTGTTCTGCAATACTTAGCCAGGAATACGAAGGTATAGATCTACCTATAGCTTATGCTTCGCGAGGTTTTAAGAAAAGTGAATTAAATAAACCTATAATCATGAAAGAACTGTTAGCTATCCATTGGGGAATTAATCATTTTAAGTGTTATTTATATGGCTCTCCACATTTTATTGTGAAAACGGATCACAAGCCGCTAACACATCTTTTTTCGATGACAGAACCAACTTCGAAACTTACAAGAATTAGACTAGACCTAGAAGAATACAACTTCGAAATACAATATTTGAAAGGAAATTCAAATTATGCGGACAGCATTTCAAGGATATCCATAAATGAATTAAAAGACTTGTACATTGACAATGCTCACGTTTTAGCAATAACGAGGTCAAAAACTCGTCAGAATAAAGCTCAGCCTATAGGAGAAGATAAAATAGTTTCCACAGAAATAAAGGAAGATATTCGCAAGCCAGCAGTATATAAAGTACTGAATAATTTAGAGGCGCATAAATTACCAATTCTGCAATTTGAAAATAACCGTGTTTCGTTAAGGATGAACATACGGATCAAAAACAGGATGAGATTTAGCCAAGCCTTATTAAATACCGATATAGTTAACTTTGATTTAGGTCAAACGTTAGTTCAGCTTAATAAGCTAGCGGTAAATAATGGAATAAAAGGGATGAAAATTTATATGAATGATATTATTTTCACACAGTGCACTATAAAAGAGTTTATGGAAAAAGGAAACAATACGTTAAAAAACGTACAAATATGTATTTGCGATATACCTAAGATGGTGGAAGAAGAAAAAGAAAAGCAACAGATTTTAGAAACTTATCATAATGATCCTTTATTTGGAGGTCATGTAGGAAATAACAGACTATTGAAAAAATTAAGAGCGAATTTTAGATGGAAAAACATGGAAAAAGATGTAAGAAAATATATTAAGCAATGTCACAAGTGTCAAGTCAATAAAGCAAAGAATAATCACAAAGAAGAATTTGTATTAACGGATACAGCAGAAAAACCATGGGATATAACATATATAGTGAAATAAAATTACCAAAATGAATAGAAATTCATTTGAAGATTCAAGGAGAGAATTCAGAAGAGGAATTGAAGAAGATGATCTCGATGCACTTCGACGATCAGTTTCCAGAGCAGCCCCGAGAGGCCGTGTTGTTAGAGGACGCGGAACAGCGAGTAGACAGAATTATCAAAAGTCAAGGGTTCAAAATTTTAGGAATGAAAGATCAGCTATTACACAACAAGATTTATCGGAGAGTTTAAGAAAGCGAACATTCCCAGGCATCAAGGACGTTAATGATGCAATAAACAAATTGGAAGCAATTAACACATTTAAAGCTATATCATTATGTATTACGACACGATCTATTGGTTTTGGAACAACACACGTCTTTATGGCGTTAAGACAATTCTCAAATGTTCCGATTAATGGAACAATTTATGAAATGTACAGAGTAGGACTTGCTCTGTTTGAAGCAAAGATGATTATCACCCAAAGAGGTGTGCATGCTGTGCAGTTGCACGCAGATTATTACTACTCGTTTGAATGTGACGAATCATTAATCAGTACCACTAAATCTATTACTATGGTACCTGATCAGATAAGTAGCGTAATAAACACAATCGGCCAAGTTAGAGTAGGTGATTTTCTTTATGTGCCCCGTTTAGGAAAAAGTAATTATGTAAGAAATCAGCAACGATTCATACCCCAAGCTGAACAAATCACGTTATCGAATTTACGAGACGTAGTTGAAGCACTGGCAGATGAGCAAACCCCGGTTGAGTACCGCAGGCGATTCTACAGAAACAATCCCATACCAGGGACAAAATGGCGAGGCTTGCCAAACGCTCCCGTGCTTTTAAATCCGGATGAGATTATGCCCGCAGTGTATAGTTCAGCAGAATTACGCGATGACATAGATTCATTAGCGGATAAATTGAGCTTTTTGAGTCGTAATGGACCAAAATATTTTGCAAAATGTATAGCATTACAATAGATACGGTCGGTCCTTTTCCACAAAGTGAAAATGGTAACCGTTATTGCATCACAATGTTATGTGAATTAACGAAATATGCAGTAATAATTCCAGTTAAAAACAAAGAAGCGAACACGATAGCTCGTAGAATTTTTGAAAATTTCATACCAAATTACGGTTTGATGAAACAAATTAGGACAGATTTAGGCACAGAATATAAAAATGAAATATTCAAAGCTTTAACTAAAATGTTAAATAATATTAGTCATAATTATTCAACAGCATATCATCATCAATCTATAGGAGGTTGTGAGAAATTACATAGAACGCTTAATGAGTATGTGAGACACTTTATAAATGAAAGTAAGGATGATTGGGATAAATGGTGTAAACTATTTGCTTATTGCTACAATACAACTCCAAGCTCTTACTTACCCGAGAATCTAACAAACGACATTGAGCCATGCTATAATATTGATGAATATCAGAATGAGTTAAAATATAAACTGCAGGTAGCTCATCAGAGAGCAGAGAAATATTTAACCAAATATAAACTGAGTAGACAAAGTCAAAATAGTAAGGTAGCTAATCCAGTTGACTTTAAAATTCAGTTTTAGTAAAGAGGGAAAATAGAACCAAATTCGAATCTCAATATATAGGTCCATTTACAGTCACAGAGGTGAGTGATGTTAACTGTAAAATCAAATTAGAACCAGGTGTGATAAAAGAAATACACAAAAACAGAATCCATCCTTATTGTAAAATGAATTGAAAATTGTAAATCGAAAGTGCGAGTGAGTTTATAAACATTTACGAATAGTAAACAAAGTGTTATAACAAACATTATAAACAAGGAGTGATAGTAAATAAATTCGGATAACAAAAATAATAAAAACATTGAAGTGAAAATAAATGAACATGACAAACAACTAAGTTATCGTAAACAATTTTAAAGACAATGGACATACATTAGTTTATAAATATAGGTGACCATAGGTTAATGACATTATGTAATAATCAGTTATCATCTATTCGTAGGATATTTGTAATTCATTTCATTAGGGGGAAAGGAAGCTCAACGGAATTTATTCTTTTTGTAAAAGGGGGAGGTTTGATGCCTTTTGGCCTAAATATTAAGTTATTAATTATTTAAATTATTATTTGATAAATTCCCTTCAGCTAATTCCAATAAACCACGAATTGTTTTATAAATGATAAATATAAAGGTTGCACGTACGAGTCAATGTCAAAGCGTGAATAAATATAAACAGTATTATTTACATTTACTAAATGGTGAACTTGACTCGTCGTATAAATATGTAACGATAGTATTTTAAGAGGTCATTACAATTCAATTCAATTCATTCGATTCAGTCTACAGTATTCTAATTCATTCTAATTAGTATTCTAGTATTATTCATATTAGTGTTAGTAGTTAATGTATATTAGTAAAGTTTAAGTAATAAATAGAACATGTCCCAGTGATACAGGTAGTTGTTTTATTTCTGTAAGATGACCCACCGAGTGACCAGCAGCACCACCTATTCAGAGGCCCTTCTACAATTCTAATGTACGCAGTATCCATACTAGGATACACACATTACAAATTTTCAGGTACATTCAAAATGGAACAAAACGAAATTAACGTGGTATTTTCCTCAAGCCAGCAAGGATCACATAAGAATAGCTCGGCGGGCTTTCGAGATGTGGGAAGAAATATCTATTTTAAAATTTGAAAATGTTCGAATACCTAAGCCAATACCTGACATTACTTTAACTGTTGTTGGTACTGAACACTATTACCGAACAGATTGTCAAGGTGGTGGTAGATGTCTTAGTAATTTTGATGGTCCTGGAAATGTATTGGCACACGCAGATTACCCTAATAATGATGTAACGTTAATTTTGTTCACTCTCCTCTTATTTAATTTATTAAACTATCGTATGGGTGGCGAGTAGCCAGTCCTTTCTCATGCCCAGCGCTGAGAAATGTATCGAGGTTGAATTTATCTATAGTCGATGAAAGACAAAATTTTAGTTTATTTGCGGATCAAATCGATACCGTCTGTAGGAAAATAGTCACTTCGGTTTACTATTAATTATTCTGATTTCAACTTTAACAAAAATGAATAAAGAATCCACTTACGGAATTTAAATTTTTTTCCTAGTCCAAGCAAATGAGCTTGATAGAGATATGCGACGTATGTGCATTATCATTCACATGATTTCATGTTTAATATTTAAACAGAAGCAAGCAGAAATTTGGTCTCTTTTCTGTGACAAAAATGTTTAATGAATAGTAATTAACTCCAAATTTTATTTGGTGAGGTTTCTCCCAAAATTTTATCTAAGTGCATTCATGTGAATGCACTTTCTTCCTGCTTGATTTATATATATTGTTATGTGTTGGTGGTGTTAATTATTATATTGATGATTTAAGAAGTGTTAATTAATTTGACTTTAACTGTTTATGTTATTGGTGCGCCTAAAGTGTATTTACAAATTTTTATAATAGCATAAGACTCTTGATTCTTTATATCTCAAGCGGTCGTCCGTAAATTTGAAGATCCACCATTAATTTATCACCTACCATAACAATCCCAAAATGTTCCGCAGGCAACTGCTCCCATCTATTATTTTTTTGTAGTAGCTAAAGAAAAGTTCTCACCAAATAGAAATGACACAAATAGATTTATGAATCATATACAATACTAAACTATATTACCTTTCAAATGAGAATGTAACATCAAATTATAACAAAGGAAAAAAGAAAATGTATACGTAGATAAATTAATAAACTATCGTTAAATATTTTGGCCTTTTTAATTTATTATTTTTGTGACAGATGATACTATCCGAGATCTATGTATGTATGAACTATGAAGGATGAATAGTTTTATGGTTTCATAATGTTAGGTTATGTTATTTGGTTTGGTCTTTGAATATAAAACAGAATATGGGTTTGGAAAAATTCACTTCGGATAATATCTCTTCTTTGAAACGTTTCAAGGTAATTATTCTTATTTTTAATTATTATTAAATTAGCTAGTTTTAAATATTTGAGTTAAGTTTAAATCGTTAATTTCATTACAGATATGTTATCAAAAAAGTTTATGGCTCTTGCAAGAAAAGTTAAACAGGTTTGTAAATGTACATAAAAGTTATTTTTGGCTCATCCTGAGAATAGTGGTAGTCAATTACAAGTATCGAGTACTCACAGAACTTCCTGGAATCCAACTACGAGTTATATGTAAACCCGCAGAATTAGGTTATCTCGTTCACACTTCCAGAAAATCAACAAAAGGCGTCGTCAATTGTTTTCCTCAACTCAGGAACACGTCTGGTCGCTTTAGAGGTTTAATATCGACTAAATGAAAGTTCCCAATGGTTTCATATAGGAAAAACTTTCATAGGTAACTTTATAATGATGATTTATTAAAATTTTTGACGTTTCTCGATATTATAAAAATCATTGTCAATTATATATTCTTAAAATCTTGAGATGCATTCTCTCTGTGTATATTAAATTAAAAACCATAATTAAATTTAATTTTTGACCAAATTTGGGTTCTTCAAGTTCCATATTACTGATGCTATAAGCATTTAAAAATCCACTACCTGTCACTTTTTCCATTCACAATTTCTTAATAATTTCTTAATAATTAAACATTTTTCACTCAATATAGAATCTAAATTACCTTATACTACCACTTTTACATTAATTTTACATAGTATGACAACTATTATGCCTTTCTATTTGGTTCGTAACATATTCTCTGTTCGTATAGAAGATGTACTGATTCTTCAGCATGATTTCATTTTTATTCCATATTACTTGTTTCTAAATCCTTGTTTAAGATAGATATGGATGTAATTCTTATGTTCAAATACCCTTTTATAACTTTCCCTTAATGTTTTTAAAGCTTATGTTGAATGTTCATACTTAATCTTCTAAATTTACTTTCTGAATTGTCAAATTAATTAAAATTTTAAAATTGACCTAAATTGTTGTAAGGTTCAACTTGTAAGATGTTAATTTTGATTCATATAATTATGTATAGTTATGTAGGTTAATTGATATTGATTTGAATGTTGTTAATTGATATTTATTTATAATTGAATACTTTTAAGATATCGGTCCAATCCTTCTGTTCGTCACAATATTCCCTGAATAATTTTATAATTTATATGTTGTGTAATCATGCAGATAAATTTAAAATTGTTCACCTAACATTATCGTTTCATTGTCTAAATTCTGCCAATGTTTTTATTAATTATACTAATTCACTAAACTTACTGCATTAACTAACTTACAATCTAATTATACTAATTTTTGTTTTCGGTCTACTCGTTATATTTGTACATCTGGCTTATATGAAATATTCCTCGAATTATTTCAGTATTAGGATATTTTAATTTGTAGCTGTTCACTCCATTTTCTGTTTCGACTTCATATGGGCCTTCGTAAAGTAGTTGTAGCTTTAAGCATTTATTTTCTTTCTTATTAGGAACTCTTAGAGCTTTTATGATCACCATGTCACCTTTCTTAAATGATGTCTTTTTCTTTTTATTTTTACTTCTTGATACATATTTTTCTGCATTCTTTCTTATTCTTTCCTGTGTTTCTTTAATAATGATTTCATATTCTTCCTTTAGTTCTGTGACCCATGGTCTATTTGGTGGTATATTTTTCATAATTGTAATTGGTGCTCTTCCTGTTATATCATTAGGTATATTATTCATATAGTTTACAATTCCCTTCAATTCCTGGTCCCATCTGTTATGTTCTGAATGTACCAATATTCTTAGGTATTTGATTATTTCCTTTATCGCTCGCTCACATGGATTTGAACATGGATGTCTGATTGAGGTGTAAATGGGCTGAACATCTGATTTTTTTAACCATGTTTGTAAATTTGCATTGTTAAAATAACTTGCATTGTCCATAATGATTTTGTTAGCAAAACCGTGTTCTAAGAAATACTTAGTTAAGCATTTCTTTACTGTATTTTTGTTCGTTCTGGTACATGAATATGCTTCTATAAATTTGGAAAAATGGTCCGTCACTACGAATATGTGCCTATTACCGTCTCTTGTAGGTGTTAAGTTTGATATGAAATCAATCGCTATCAACTCTAGTGGTTGTTTGCTTAATATAGATTTTGCTATATTTACATTAAGTCTATTTCTTTCCTTTGCAAATTGACACACACCGCATTTGTTTATTAGTTCTTTACATATCCTTAAGTCTTTCCTACTCATGAAGTTTTCCCTGAAAATTTTGAATGTTTTCCTAATTCCTATATGGTTAAATTTTATGTGTAAATCCCTTAGCACTTCCAATGCCATCTCTTCTGTAATTACATATACTTCTTGTCCATTTACTACCTTGTAAAATATTGTATTCTCATTTAACATGCTCTTTCTTCTTTCAGACTCAGTTAGATTTCCTTGGTCTGTTCTGATCCTATCTAGGGAATACATTCCTTCTTCCTCCTTTAAAACATTTATACCTATCTGGTATTCTTTATTATTTTTAATCTGTTCCCCGTCCATTCTTGTGATTCCGTCAGCTACAACATTCTTTGATCCTTGTATGTAATTAATGCTGAATGAATATTCTTGTAAGGCTAAGGCCCATCTATGTATTCTATTATTACCATATTTATTGTTTAAAATTGTTGTTAATGCCTGATTATCCGTTTCTATTATAAATTTGTTTCCTATTAGGTAAAATCTTAACTTGTTCACACAGAAAATTATGCTGGCTAACTCTAATTCACTAACGCTATAATTTCTTTCTGCTTTCTTCGTTATCCTAGATACGAATGATATTGGTACTTCTTTATCATCTATTATTTGAGTTAAAACTCCTGCAAATCTGTAAATTGATGAATCGGTTCTTAGCGTGAATGGTTTGTTGTAATTAGGATGATATATTTTAATGTTCTCTGTGAATTCTTCTTTAATTGATTGAAACGCTCTCTCCTTTTTATCATCCCATTTCCATCTAACGTTCTTTCTTAAAAGTTCCAACAACGGTAGTTCCTTTTCGGTTAAATTTGGTATCAATCGCTTGAAATAATGTAGTATTCCCAAAAATCCTCTTAGCGTTTTTAAATTTGTTGGTCGATGATATTCCTTTATTATTTTGAGTCTGTCTTCGCTACACATTTTTCATAATTTAAGGAAAATCCACAACTCGATAATGCTTTTAGTACTTCTTCTAAATTCTGCAGCCCTTCTTCAATTGTCTTAGATGGTACAAGTACATCGTCTAGATAAACAAAAGCTTTGCTGCCCTTTAAATCACCTAAAGCTTCATCAATTGCTCGTTGATATATTGCAGGAAAATTAATATAGCCAAATGGCATTCGATTGAATTCATAATGCCCATCTGGAGTGATAAAAGCTGTTATATGCTTGGAACTTTCACTAATTTCCATCTGGTAAAATCCTGATTTCATGTCCAGAAATGTGAAAAATTTAGCATGGCACAAGGCATTGATTTGGTCTTGGATGAGAGGCAGAGGATATCTCTCCTTGAACACTTTTTTATTAATGTCGCGATAATCCACGCACATCCTTAACTCGTCATTTTTTTTCTTTACTAGCACAACTGGACTGGCGAATTCGGAACGACTTTTACGAATGATTCCGGTGCTTAACAGTTCCTCTATTATTTTCTTCAGTTGCACTCTTTTCTGATAAGATAATCGTCGAGGACGGTACGCTACTGGGGTAGTATCTTTCAACCTGATTTTCATTTTTCCAGTGGTAATATGATCGACTGTTTTATTTTTGTATTCCAGCAATAAGTTCTCCACTTGTAATTTTAAATTACTGTCTATTCCAGTTTGATTTATTTTGACATCAGTCGCATTTTTAATAGTCATCACTTTTGTCAAGTTGGTCTGGTCATAATGAAGTTCAAGTCCGCTTGAATTTTTTTCGACATGTAAGCAACGTTGGTTTATGACATCCCAACCGATAATAATGTCAATATTACTGGGAATATCATTGTCAGGAACTACTATAAAGTTTATTTCTAATGTGAGGGTAGGCAAAATAACTATTAAATCACTACAGCCTAAAGTATAAACAACTCGCGTTCCAAGACCCGAAAAAGCACGTACGTTGTCATCAGTTTCAATGACGGCACCTAATGTTTTTACAATGGAGTGCTTGATGATTGATACATCAGCACCGCTATCAATGAGATACGTGAATGTTTTAGATTTATTGCGGCACAATAATGTTGCTATTGGAGTTGTACTAAGATGGCGTCATTTTTTTAATACAAATGCTTTTTTGGGCTTTCCGTGTTTGTACCAGCCATTTTCTACCGTATGTCTCATTTTTTGCAGTGTATACAGGAAGGCACAGTTGTAGATTCAGACTTTTCATGGGTTTCTTTCGCGGATTCTTGATTTCGTACAATACGACATGAATCTTGTTGGTGACCTTGACGTCCGCATTTAAAACATGCTCCTCTAAATATCTTGTTTGGTCTTACATTTCCTTTGTCCGTGTGTTCCCTTAGCCGCCGTTCATGTTTTCTAAACATCACTGTGGATTCAGAGTATCTAGACATTCGTGATGACTCGGCGCGACGTGCGTCAAACTCACTTAACAATTTTAATAACTCGCGATCGGAATTTGGTTTCTGAATTATCAAAGCAGAACGTGCTTCTGCATGGTCTATAGTTCGGGTACATATACTAAGTTTTTTGTGGCGCCTCCACCATTTTTTCTGGCGCCTCCACCATTTTTGGCACATCCACCAAAAATTGTTTTTTGGCCATAACGACGGAAATTAAGGCCCTAGAGGCCTGAAACCTTTACCGATGGATAACACGCTTAAAGACTCATTCCAGCCCAGACTGTCTATTGTAAGATCACCGCCTAGGGACCGATCTCTTAGCTTTGGAGAAATGAAGTCTCAAAGGATTGACAAATAAAATGACAACAAACGACAGAGGGAGGACGATGAAGACACTGCTGACCAAACGGACGATTCTATGTACGTACAAACCAAAAAACACAAGAAAAGTATGAAACACAACATACTTGAGAACAATATTAAAATGAGAGAACTGAAACAGCTCATCATACAGTCTGTTACAAGAACGACTCCGGAGGCGAAAGGCAAAATCTCTTTCACACTTAGAGACAAAGCCACTGTAATAGAATCAACTGACCAAATAATAAATATGTACCAGGACCTTCTTACATATTTATTTGTGCAGGAAACTAAAATCAATGACCTGCAAGCTGACATCATAGAAATGAATAAGCGAAAAATGGAAAACCAAAACCTCACACCCCAGGACCTACTAGAGCTAAAACAAACGATAACACAAACCATAGAGAGCAAATCACAGCCAGACATGAGACAACAAACGCTGCAAGCTAATACACAAGAAATACAACCAAGAATAACTAACACAGAATACCCAAGTTTGCCAGTCAAAACCTACGCTCAAACGGTGAATACAATAATAGAACCAACGACTCCCCCCACTTGGAGTTCACCACAAAAAATGGAAAAAGTCTACGACACAATGGTTAAACTGAAAGAAGGTGAAGCTGGAAGAACCATGGATGCTTTAAAAACTATAATAAAGCCAAAGGACCTACAGCAAATAAACATAAGAAGGACGAGGGACCCCAACACGGTAATAATTACAACTAAAGATAAGAATACGCATGAACAAGTGCTACAAAAAACTGCTACTTGTGAAAAACTAAATGCAAAAGATGCTACCAAATCAAGGGACCCAGTCATCATATTAACCGGGTTACCCAAGGGGCAAACCGAAACAGACATACAAGAGGAACTCAAAATGCAGAACGAAGAACTGGCAACAGCATACGGGCAAGAATTCGAGAAACTAAAAGTATTAACGAAAAGACCATGCAGGAACCCATGGAAAGAAAACGTACTACTGGAAGGCCCAATTGATTTAATTAAAGCGATTTTGAAAGAAAGACACGTGTATTACGACCTTACAAAGATATATGTCGAAGAATATTTAAGGGTCACAATGTGCTTCAGATGTTGCCGGTATGGACACGTTGCAAAGTACTGCACAGAGAAAGATCCAAGATGTCTGAAATGCGGGAAAAAACATGAGAACTCAGAATGCACAACAGAATACTACAACTGCATTAACTGCGAGACAATGAGACTGTCGCCACGTGGACATCAAGCAAGAGACCAAAATTGCCCTATTTACCAGAAGAAGCTACAAGAAACAAGAAGACAAACACAATACCAATAAACAAACAGTAAAACACTACAACACAAACAACACTACACCTAACTACAACACAAACACAAAACAACAGAGTCGCGCCACACCTACACCTACATGAACATTAAATTTATTCAATTCAATGCTGGGAGAGGTACACACGCTATAGAACAACTACTACACATCATGAACACAGACAATATCGACATCGCACTGATTCAGGAGCCAGGACGCAACGTGTGGAATAGCAGTGACTACAAGACGGTTGGCGTGAACCGGGCCTCCAAGGCAGTAACACTAATACACAAAAGACTGACACAATACACTACAACACTTACAGACAGAACAGACGAAAACGTAACAACAATACACCTACAAACACCTAACAAAATCTTCACTATTATGAACATTTATGACGAGCCGGGTGGCTCAACGAACACTAGACTAGACAAACACAAAAAAACACATTGAAAACGACACAAATCACATGATAATCGCAGGTGACTTTAATGCCAAACACACTTCATGGGGGGGAACAATTACAGACGACAGGGGACAAGACATACTGAATTGGACGACACAACACAACATATACATAAACAACAAACACGACAGTACACCAACATTTCAAAACACCAGGGGGAAAAGTTGGGTCGACTTAACACTATCAAAAGACATACATTTACAAAATTGGACAGTATCTGACCAAGACACACTCAGCGACCACCACTACATTCGATACGACATAAGTACACAACGAACACAACAACAAGCAGTTAACAAGATACACTTTGACAAAATTGACAAGACCAAACTGGCAAGACTCATACAAGAAACACAGTGGGATACAAACGGTGACTTTCAAGACAAAATCGAACAAACACAAAATACAATATTACACTTAATACACAAATCAGCAACAAAACACAAAAAACAACACAAGAAATCACAAATCTGGTGGACAGCAGAACTCACAACACAAAGACACATCACGAACACACTAAGAAAGAAATACCAAAAACAAAGAGACCCCATTAACAGACAACGAGACATAATAGACTATAAAACACAACGAAGACACTACAAAAACTTAATCAAACAGACAAAACAAACCGCAATACGACAATACTTCACCAACACCGAACCTGACAATCCTTGGAATGCAGCCTACAAAATCATAAGACAAAAAACACCTGACAATAGAACAATCACAACACTTAAAAAAGACGACGGCGCATGGACACAAGACAGAGTTGACACAATACACTACCTACACGACAAATACTTCCCTAAAGATGATGACAGCACCGACACAGAAATACATAAAGACATAAGACAAAGACAACACGAAAACAGTAACGGACAAAACCAGACACTATTTACACAAGAAGAAATTACACAAACATTACAAGACATGAAAAACAAAAAAGCTACAACCAGGGATGGTCTTAACAAAGAAACATTAGAATACATACACACCCAACACCCCAAGATACTTACAGACACGTACAATAGCTGTTTGACGGAAGGGAAGTTTCCCGATTTGTGGAAGAGGGCAGATATGGTTTGGCTACCGAAAAAAGACGGAGGCAAGAGACCTATCTGCCTTCTCCCATCGATGGGGAAGGTTCTCGACAAGATGACAGCTAAAAGACTAGCACACCACCTAGAAACCACACACCAAGTAAACGATAAACAATACGGATTTAGACAAGGACATTCCACAATCGACGCAATCACACAAATCACAGACAAAATATTACAAAACAAAACAAATAAACAACACACACTACTTATCACACTTGATTTGAAGAACGCCTTCAATTCGGCCTGGGTCCCTGCGATTACACAAAAACTCATCGACACACAAACACCACACAACATTAAACAACTATGCCAAGATTTTTTGACAAACAGATACATCACGACAGAGGACATTACGAATGACACACAAAGAGGTTGCCCGCAAGGTTCCAGCCTCGGTCCGACACTGTGGAACCTGCTTATGGAGGATTGGTTTACCGCCATACACACGACAGGACATACGACGGACGATGACGTGGTACAGGCTTTTGCAGATGATCAGATCCTAGCCATTACAGGTCAAAGTTTAAAAATTATAGAAACCAAGTGGACTGGGATCTGGGCAGCCTGCGAGGCCTGGGCCAAACGCAACAAATTGACCTATAACAACGACAAGACGGGGTCAATGTTCATTCCATACAAGCGGACTAGGCCACCAAGAATCAGGATACAAAACACTCTTATACACATCACAGACACCTTACAATACCTAGGACTCACAATTGATACCGGGCTCCTATGGCTGGAACACGTCAAAGCCAATAGACAGAAAGCTCTAGATATAGGGCATAAACTGTTTGTAATATCAGGTAGGGACTGGGGACGTAAACCACAGACACTTAAACGCATATACGAGGGTGCGGTGAAGCCCATGCTGCTATATGGAGCAGAGGTTTGGGGAGGAAGAGCCAATGACTCGCGCATTCAGAAACAACTGGCTGCGTCGGAGAGGCCTTTCCTCTGTAACATGCTGTTTAGCCTGTTACGTTTTTCGTTTTAAAAACTATTTTATTTAGTTAATTTTTGTGGCTCATTAGTCACTTCCTCCCAAATTTCTACTAAATTTCTAAACATGCCGTTTCCTTGTCGCATTAGTCACTCCAAAATAAAACATTAATTTTTATCAAATTCCCCTTTTATTTTGGTCTTTAGATATTCGAAATTTCAAGTTTCGATTCGAACTGATTCTTTTTCCTCTAACTGCCACTGAGGCAACATTCAAATATATATTTTTAAGCTTATTGTTGGTGAACAAATTTTCATCGTCTGGTTGGTAAGTTAATTATTGTATTTTCCCTAGGTTATTTTCTAGGGTAGTGCTTACTGCTTATTTATGTTTATTGCTTATTTGCTAATTTGCATTTTTTGTATATTTAAGGAACAAAACGAATAGAATAAAACAGATCACTGTTAGGTTGTTTTTTAACACGTGGAGTTCGGGTTTTATATGCGTTATAGCATAAGCTCCTTTTTACCCGATCTGTTTTATTTATTCGTTCCTTCCCTAATGTTTTTTCTAGTTCCTTATCCTTTTTTTCTCTTTTTTCCGCAGCTCTGCAGCCGGCAACTTATAGGCAACTTATAGGCAACTTATAGGCAACTTATAGGCAACTTATAGGCAACTTATAGGCAAATTTTAGACAAGTTTTAGGCAAGTTATAGGCAAATTTAAGAGGCTATTTACATTGAGGCAAATTTAGAAGTTCTCCTGTTCCCGAGGTACACCACCTGTTAAGCCATCGCCGCCATCGTCACCATCGTCGCCAGAGCTGCACAACATCCCAGCCCTCTAAGATAAGTTCCTTCGTCTTATCTTTAGCGTGTGTAAGATTTGAAGTTGGCGTGTTATATTACACTTGGTATCCTACTCGTTTGGTTTTCTTTGAGTATTCAATTTATGCAAGTTTTGGATAAACCAATAAATATTTAATATCTTCAATTTTTGTATTGATTATTCAATATTTATTAAATTGGATACACGTATTCGGGAATAAGTAGCTTCATTTTGTAATATTTTCTTAAGTCACTTAACGTTAATTTCTACGAGGTGTTTCCAGCTTTCCACCTTTTGTTTCTGTTTTTTTATTGCATTCGTTTGATTAAAAAGCTGGTGGCGTCCAATTTAATATTAATTGTACACCCCATCCCAGTGATAGCGAATAAAATAGTTTAATTGGTGCCGAATTCCACTCCCTGAGGTGGAGTGCTCTAGCCTGGGACTTTTACGTTACAAATTGGCGCCCAATTAAATGGTTTTTAGCTATTTACTGAGTTGGTGTGTTTAATCAATATTAGAGTTTGTTGATTTCTTTTTAAATAAGTTTTTCAGGTAACTTATTTTTGATTACTCCCCGTATCTTTTGGTATTCTTTATTCTATTTCATTTTTAGGTACTTTTGCCTCTTGTTAATTATAGTTAACTTTTTTTTTTGGGTTCACCGATTTTTACTCTTTTGCTTCAATTGAAGTGTTAAAATATTGATTGTTGTTTTTTTTACGATCACGTTAATTATTTCAGTAGAGGAGAAATTTTAACAGGTTTATTAATTATTTGGTTCATAATTTTTAGTACATGGTATTGCTATTTTTACATTTTGTGCATACTATTATGTTTTGAAAATCACTTTAGGTAGTTGGTTGTTTGATTGCTTTTTTTAATTTTTCAATAGTTTGAATATTTTTCAAACTTGAAATTTTTTTTATCTCTTCAAACTTTTATATATTATGGAAGTATTTTCTGACTTGACAAACTTTGAAATTTTATAAGACTATAGGTTAATAATTTATTTTTTTCAATATTACTCAATTTTGTACAAATATTTGCAAATCTGCCTTTTCTTAACGTTTTTTAAATAATTTTTGATACTCTTAACTTTGACTTAGTAATTTTAAAGCATTTTCTTAATATTTTCAATAAAATTGATAATTTTTTCGAATTTTTTTATTGTTAGCTATCAAGTTTTTCATTTTAATTGGTTTTTTTAAATAAAATCAATATGCAGGCAAATCATTTGAAAGTACATGAACTTTCTTATGAAAATAAAATTAGATGTGTTACTTTACCCGATACAGTTGACGAAAAACGCAAAGTTCTTACTGGTTTATTAGCTCGTGAGAAAGCAAACCGTAGTTTTTCATTACCGGTAAACAATTACACATTTCAGGAAGATCATTTTGAAATTCGTAGTACTATTCAGGATTTGACTGATGTCATTAACAATTTCAGTGGTAATAAACGCGAACCCGTGTTTCAAAGAATAAATTCACGATTAATTCATTTGACCAATAGGATAAATAGAATGAATGTTGATTCCGATGATGAGGAACAAATAAAAATGTCTCTAGATAGAGAAGTACTTATACTTGAATCTGATTTAGACACAAAGACAACTCCAATTATTTATGTAGATAGTATAGAGTCACACAGTAATCACGTACCCCTTGCATCTTCTTCATCTTTATCTTCTCCCACAGTACCGCATTCTCGACACGATCCAGTGTATAAATGGAATGTTTCTTTCTCTGGAAAAAATGAATCACTTCATCTTTTTTTAGAAAAAGTCGAATTACTTAGAGTATCACGAGGTATTTCGGATAATGAGTTATTTCTACAGTCTTGTGAGTTATTCCGAGGCAGCGCTTTTACCTGGTATCTCAATAATCGTGGCAAATTTAGTTCTTGGTCAGATATTGTTGCAAAACTGAAAGCAGATTTTCTTCCGTATAGTTATGAAACAGATTTAGAGTTAGAGATTTTAAATCGAACCATGGGTGCAAATGAACCCGTTACAGTTTATATTTCTTCTATGGTAGGTCTTTTTAACCGTCTAACGAATGTTGTGGATGAGCAGTCCCGCGTTGCAAAGATTCGTAGGAACCTTTTACCTTTTTTTGTTTCTGCATTGGCATTGCATACTCCTAATACTGTTGATGAACTAACTGAGCTTTGTAAAAGAATTGAAGAATCTAGAGTTTGGTCTGATCGTTATCGACCACCATCTTCCAATAATTCTCGTTTACTAGAACCTGATCTAGCTTGTCTTTATGTTTCACAAACATTTTCGTCGAACAGAAAATCTTCTGTTAATGTTTCTGCTTTAACTTCTTCCGTGTGTTGGAATTGTGGCAGATCTGGTCATAGTTTTAGTAAGTGTCGTTCTCCTAAGTCAATCTTTTGTTATGGTTGTGGTGCTAAAAACACTACAAAGCCTAATTGTCGTTCTTGTATTCCAAAAAACGAGGTTCGGACTGGTCCTGTAAATCTGACAACAGATTCCAGTCATGTGCAAATTACTTCAGAAGTAAAGTCAGAAAATCAAAAACACAAACCATCAACAAGTCGAAATTAATTTCATGTTTTTCACCTACTGCTACCGAATGGCAAGCTTATCTTAGTTTTGTCAAGGATTTTTTATCTTCTGTTACTTCTTACCGTTCTGAAAATCTTGGCAAACAATTATGTTCTCGTACCGTTTCACTTGTCAATTCTGTACAGGATGTTGAAATATCTAAGGAAGCACAAGATGATTCTAATGTTAATTTACCTGTTTTATCTGTCTTACATGGTTTACCGACGCCTGCGGTAAATATTTTGTGTGAAAATAATGTCAATTATATTTCTACCGATGTTTGTCCTTTGTTTGTAAAGAAACCTAATGATAATCGTCCTTATATGATTGTCAAAATTTTAGATACTGAAGTTTTAGCTATGGTTGATACTGGAAGCAATTCTAGTGTTATTGGAAACCAAGGGTTTTCACTTATTAATTCTCTTCATGTACCTATCGAATACGATGCTTCAATAAGTATCACTACTGCTGATGGCGTTCCACAGCAATTTATGGGTTTTATCACTGTTCCCGTTACCGTGAATAATGTCACGAAAACAATTAAAATTTCAATTATACCTTCTATTAATCATTCTCTTATTTTGGGTATGGATTTTTTGAGTCTATGTAAGATAGACATTAATTGTCATAATTTGTCGTATTCTCTTTTGTCCTCTACTTGTGTCATTAACACAATTCAATCCGTTTCTAGTCTCACCTCTTTTGAAAAAGATGAACTAGACAAGGTAATTAATTTATTTGCTTCACTTGCTCCTTCAGACCGAATTGGTCGAACTAATTTAATAGAGCACAATATCGATACTGGTAATGCAAAGCCAATTGTGCAGCGTCAATATCCCTTGTCTCCGGCTATGCAAAAACTTCTTGTGAAAGAAGTGGAAGAAATGCTAAATCTCAAAGTTATTCAACCTTCGAACTCCCCTTGGTGTTCACCTCTCTGGATTGTCCCTAAGAAGTCCGGAGAATGTCGTGTATGTTTTGATGGTCGGAAATTGAATAAGGTTACTGTTTCAGATTCATATCCTATGGCGCAAGTTGATATTATTCTTAGTAAACTCCGAGACGCAAAATTTCTGACGTCTATTGATTTAAAAAAGGCTTTTCTACAAATACCTTTGTCTGAATCTTCTCGCCCGAAAACAGCTTTCGCTGTATACGGTGTAGGACTTTTTGAATTCGTTACTACTCCTTATGGTCTAATCAATGCTCCCAAAACTATGGCTCGTCTAATGGACATGGTTATAGATCCTTCCCTTCGACCGTATTGTTTTTGTTATTTAGATGACATTATCATCGCTACCCCTTCTTTTGAGTTACATATGGAAACTCTAAACAAATTGTATCTTAGGTTGAAAACAGCCAATCTTACTGTCAATCTTAAAAAATGTGAATTTTGTCGTGATTCCCTTAAATTTTTAGGTTTTGTTGTTGATAAAAATGGTTTACGTACAGATGACGAGAAAGTCTCTGCTATTTTGAATTATTCCGCCCCAAAAAATACTACAGAGATAAAACGTCTCATAGGTCTTATTGGTTGGTATCGTCGTTTTATTAAAGATTTCTCTACCATTTGTTCCCCAATCACTGATCTTCTTCATGGCAGGAAAAAAGGTCAATCCATTTCTTGGACTGCCGAAGCCGAAAATGCCTTTATTGAAGTTAAAAAACGTCTCACTTCTAGTCCTATTCTTGCAAGCCCCGACTTTTCTAAACCTTTTATTATTCAAACTGATGCTAGTGAAACTGGTCTTGGAGCAATCCTTTATCAAGATTGTGATGGTATCGAACATCCAATTGCTTATGCAAGTCGTACTTTAAATAAAACTGAAAGAAAATATAGCACAACAGAAAAAGAACTTTTAGGAGTTATTTTTGGTGTTGAAAAGTTCCGAGGTTATGTTGAAGGTACCCATTTTACTCTTGAGACAGATCACTCATCGTTGCAATATCTATCGAAACTTTCGAATCCCTCAGGTCGCTTAGCTCGTCTTTCTCTTAGGCTTTCTCAGTTTGATTTTGAAATTAAGCACAGAAAAGGAATCACTATGGTGGTAAGTGATGCTTTATCGCGTTCTTTCTCAGAAATTTCTATTATCGACGTAAATACTTTCAAGCCAGATACTTGGTACACTTCTATGATTCAGAAGGTCACCAATAATCCTGATTTATATCCTACATTTAAGGTTGACAATAATGTTTTATACAAACATGTTTTTTCGTCAAATCCAATTTCTAGTAATTTATCTAATTGGAAAATTGTTGTTCCTACCCCTAATAGAATTGACTTATTGAAATTATTTCATGATAATGATTTGAGTGCCCATTTAGGCATATCTAAAACTATTTCTCGTATTTCCGAACTTTACTATTGGCCGAAACTTAGAAGTTCTGTATCTCGCTACATTAATAAATGTTCAGTTTGTGGTTCTTGTAAAACACAAAACTTACCTACAGCTGGTGTTATGGGTCAGTATAAAGATATAAATTTTCCATGGCAATGGATTTCTGCTGATTTGATAGGTCCTTATCCTAAATCAAAATCTGGTAACAGATTTGTCTTAGTAATTACCGATTGGTTCACAAAATTTTGTCTTGTTCATCCAATGCAACACGCAACTGCTAAGGGCATTGTGAAATTTATAGAAAACCAAGTTTTTCTTGTTTTTGGTGTTCCACAAATTTTTTCTGTTGACAATGGTACTGTTTTTACGTCCTTTCTTTTTAAGAATTTAATGTCGCAATATAAGGATCAAAAAATATTTTATAACGCTCGTTATCATCCCCAAGCAAATCACACAGAACGAACTAACAAAACAATTGTTACAGCTTTAAGATGTTATATTCATGAGAATTCGTCTCATAATAACTGGGATAATTCGCTACACAGAGTTGCACAAGCAATCAGAACCGCGAAACATGACGTTACGGGTTACTCCCCAGCTTTTCTAAATTTTGCTCGAAACGTTCCGTTAAGTGGAGATTTTTATGGTGTAATTTCCGAAAACGCGAATAACATCATTAACACTGGAGATAAATTGCAATTGGTTAACGATGTTCAAACCCTGCCTAAACTTTTTGTAGATATTCGGAAAAAGTTAAAAAACGCATACGAAAAAAATGCAAAACATTACAATTTGAGAAAGAGAGATTTGCAATTTCATGTTGGTGACAGGTTATGGAAAAAGAATTATGTTCTTTCGTCCAAATCTAATAATTTTGCAGCTAAATTTGCTCCTAAATATATACCTTGTGTTGTCAACAAAGTTATTTCTAAATTAGTTTACAATTTAAAAGATCTATCTGGTAATGATTTAGGTAACTGGCATGTTACAGATTTAAAGAACCAATTTATTGATGTAGATGAAAATCTTCCTGATGATGAACCTTTTGTCCAACTTTCTGATAATTTAGATTTGTCTAATAATGATTATAATTTGCGAGTCAGATCTAATAGTGATTCTGATTAATTTAGAGTGCTAATTAAGTAATTATATTAACGTGACTATTTTTATTTTTCTTTTGTTTCAAGATAAAAAACATTTTGTATCTATCATTTATCTGGAACTAAGGTCCTCGTATATGTCATAGAACCTCCATACGATATTTTTGTGGTAAACAGTAATACCGTTACCTTCTATATGCTCTTTTGTTATCTCTTGATTTTGTATCGTAAGTACATATTTATTAGTATCTTTTAGACGTTGTCCATAATACAATTCTTGTGTTATGTTTGTGTTTTATCGTATCTTTTTGTTTTTGGGTTTTTGAAATGCCAAAAACGCTGTTCTTTCGAGAACAATCTTCCGTGAATGTTTCAAATTTTCTGGAATTTTCTTGCTTCATGCACATTTATAATCCAGTAGATATTTTGGAACAACTATTACGCTCAAACATTTTCTGAAATCCTTGCTTTGGCAAATTTTGGATTCAGTCTATTTTGTAGCGGTCCCTTATCGTGTGTATATTGAGATATTATGTTTTTTTGCTTGGTAGCGCTTTTGTTCTCAATATACGCTTTATTTTGCTTTCCTTATGTTTTGATACGAGAACACATTGTCGTTTTGTACGAAAATTAACGAATTATTTAGTTTTAACTGTGTACTGACTGATACATACTATAGTATTTTATTCTGGCATATTTGCTTACCTCAGTTGATGATAAAACTTTTTTCGAGTTACCTATCTATTTGTGGTTTACAACTCCATATCTGATAATTTAGTTGCTTTTGCAGATTGATTAAAAATATATAATTTAATAATTTCTTCTAGTTTTTGTTGTTATGTGTGCTATCGCTAATTTGTTAGCATTTGGTTCCGTCTTGGTGGGTTTATTCCTTCCAGACTTTCCGATTGGAGGAAAGGGGGGGAAAGGCCATGCCTTGTTTAGTTTTATCTTCATTATTATGTTCTCTATAGTATTATACATGCACACATATTTTTTTCTTGGTCACGTTAAATAATTATCTTATTCTAGTTTTACCGTGTTTATTTTCATACAATATCTTGCAATAGTATTCCCATGACGGAATTTTTGGAGGTTTTCGCTTTCCTGTTAAAAAATGCTTACCGTGAATTTTGTTTTTTTGTTAAGGCCTATATCTTTGACGGGCGTGTTGTTAGTCTTGTGACAACCTTAATTGGAAGACAAACTTTCAGAGGTGTGTCATGGTGGGTCATGATTCCATAGATGTGTTGTACCTACGGGACACCGTCGTCCGAAAGGATGGATTTATGACTTGTCATATCATCGCACTGGAGGGATGTGTCACATGGGCACTGCAACACGGTGTCATAGATTTAGAGATCCAGTCAATTTTTATCTCTTGGATTTTTTCCATTTTAGTTGTGGCGTTTCTAAATAACGCTGGGTTCGTTAATAACCCGAGCTTGCTCAAAAATTTATTAGGTATGTTTTTTTTAAACCCTTTCGTTTCTCCCTCAGCAAGGACTTGGTTGTCATAGGACCCATGCCTGCACTTCGGTAGTTGTTAATGGATGTGGAAATTGATTGTGGGAAAAGATAACCACGACGCGATTAACATCATCTGCGAGGCTTTTCCAACACAATTGATAGCCAGTCAATTCATAACTCCGGAATGACACTTACTTAGTTTTACTTTTCTTATTACCGTTTATGATTGGTTTATTTTATTATTTTTTCTCATCAGTTTAAGGTACTAGAGATCATACTTACCCCTTATCACAACAGGTGATTTTTTTTTCTGCTTCGTTGAGAAATTAGGATTTCTCTATTTATCGTTAAGATGTTAAGCATCTTGAGTTTTTTTTATTGCGCTTATACTGATTTTTGTATTGATATATTTAAAATTTTATGTTATAATAGAGGCTAACCCTCTAAATACCGTTTTATAGCTGCAGTAAAATATTGTGATCTCTGTACAATTTTTTTTGAACCATTTATTTTATAATTTTTTCTTCTGTTAATAGGAACATTTCCCTATTAATTTTTTGGGTTCAAAATATTCACGTTTGTTTTTCAATATATTTTGAATTTCGTTTACTTTTCTCTAAGCTTTTGAAATAAAAAAGAGAGTAAGTCAAGAATTTAGAATAATTTCTCTACAGTGAGATAGTATATTCATACATCGTTACAATTTTTGCTGTGTCTGTGTGAGGATTATTTCGAATGTTCTGCTTGCGCGATGACCAATGGTTACCGTGGATACCAACTGGCAACATCCCTGGTATGAACTTAGAAATATCATTTCACTTTCCGGTGGAAATTTTAGACAATCACCTCTACCAAATTTCGCCACTTCTCTTCTCTTTTTATTCAATAGTTTATGTTTTTCAATTTATTCATTCTCTAGAGTCATATGTAAGCACTACTTTTTCTTTGGATGTTCACCACAGTTTTTTTGTTTTTGCTTCCCATTTTTCGTAGACTGTTATGTTTACAAAAAAAAAAGTAATTCTGTGAATTATTTTTTTTTCTCCCGAGGAGAGGGGATGTAACATGCTGTTTAGCCTGTTACGTTTTTCGTTTTAAAAACTATTTTATTTAGTTAATTTTTGTGGCTCATTAGTCACTTCCTCCCAAATTTCTACTAAATTTCTAAACATGCCGTTTCCTTGTCGCATTAGTCACTCCAAAATAAAACATTAATTTTTATCAAATTCCCCTTTTATTTTGGTCTTTAGATATTCGAAATTTCAAGTTTCGATTCGAACTGATTCTTTTTCCTCTAACTGCCACTGAGGCAACATTCAAATATATATTTTTAAGCTTATTGTTGGTGAACAAATTTTCATCGTCTGGTTGGTAAGTTAATTATTGTATTTTCCCTAGGTTATTTTCTAGGGTAGTGCTTACTGCTTATTTATGTTTATTGCTTATTTGCTAATTTGCATTTTTTGTATATTTAAGGAACAAAACGAATAGAATAAAACAGATCACTGTTAGGTTGTTTTTTAACACGTGGAGTTCGGGTTTTATATGCGTTATAGCATAAGCTCCTTTTTACCCGATCTGTTTTATTTATTCGTTCCTTCCCTAATGTTTTTTCTAGTTCCTTATCCTTTTTTTCTCTTTTTTCCGCAGCTCTGCAGCCGGCAACTTATAGGCAACTTATAGGCAACTTATAGGCAACTTATAGGCAACTTATAGGCAACTTATAGGCAACTTATAGGCAAATTTTAGACAAGTTTTAGGCAAGTTATAGGCAAATTTAAGAGGCTATTTACATTGAGGCAAATTTAGAAGTTCTCCTGTTCCCGAGGTACACCACCTGTTAAGCCATCGCCGCCATCGTCACCATCGTCGCCAGAGCTGCACAACATCCCAGCCCTCTAAGATAAGTTCCTTCGTCTTATCTTTAGCGTGTGTAAGATTTGAAGTTGGCGTGTTATATTACACTTGGTATCCTACTCGTTTGGTTTTCTTTGAGTATTCAATTTATGCAAGTTTTGGATAAACCAATAAATATTTAATATCTTCAATTTTTGTATTGATTATTCAATATTTATTAAATTGGATACACGTATTCGGGAATAAGTAGCTTCATTTTGTAATATTTTCTTAAGTCACTTAACGTTAATTTCTACGAGGTGTTTCCAGCTTTCCACCTTTTGTTTCTGTTTTTTTATTGCATTCGTTTGATTAAAAAGCTGGTGGCGTCCAATTTAATATTAATTGTACACCCCATCCCAGTGATAGCGAATAAAATAGTTTAATTGGTGCCGAATTCCACTCCCTGAGGTGGAGTGCTCTAGCCTGGGACTTTTACGTTACACCTCCTAGCAATAACAAAGGCCTACAAGACGGCACCAAACTCAGCACTGCATGTACTGGCCGGGGTGACACCGCTCGCCGTAGACGCCAAGACCATACACAAAACATACACTTACAAAAGACACGAACTACACATGACAAAAATTTTCACCAAACACCTACCACACCCAACAAACAGAACAATTAAATAATTAAACACACAAGAACCAACAACAACACAAGTATACACAGACGCAAGCGACAAAGACGGGGACAAAACAATAGGGGTCTACATTAAATCACAGGGGGACACAGTTAAAAAGAAATATAAAATACACACAACGCTACACATAAACAAACTCGAAACAATAGCATTCATGACAGGCACAGACTTATTACTCAACAGCATACACAAGTACAGAAACACAAACATAACATTCAACACCGACTCAGAAAACACACTCCAGGCATTACAAAACGGCAACAGCCGAGACACATATATTATAAAAATTAAAAAAAACTTAGAGCTGTTATTAAGCCACAACCTTTTATACAATATAGCGAAACAGCCAAGGGCCAGTGTAGGTATCAGAGAAGCACACAAACTTGCTACACTTGCACACGACGACCCAGATCACATTTTCACAATTACAACCAAAGCAGACATAAACAGACAAAAACACACTGACAATATGACGACATGGCAACAAAGGTGGGACAGGGATACGAAGGGCAGGAAAACATACGACCTCATTAAAACAGTCAGAATCACACAACCGACACTTACATGGAAAACAACACAATTAATAACGGGACACGGTAACATGAACGATTACTATTTACGATTCAACCTCAGACAGACAGACGGACACTGCACTCACTGTAACACACGGAAAGATTAAAAACACATTATACACGACTGCACACTACCACAGAGACACAATGCAAGACAATTACTGACGGACAGATTAATCACAAAACAAATGGCATACCCCCCGGAGGATATCGATCTGAATGATCGAGAGGTCGTCAGTTGGATAAACCAATGGGGGGATGACATGATACTGGACGATGACGCAGACACATAACACAAACATACACACATCTGGTCCCTGCATTTGCTCTTGGCCAAAGCTTTGATTTAGTCGACAATGCTACTTAAAGCATTTTGATTAATTATTAATTATTTACTACAGACAACACACGACTTATTGCGTAATCAATAAGACAGGGTCTTCTTTTCTTGCGACATTTTTGGAGTGTGGATGTTGGGATGGGTTCTTCTTGACAAGTGGGACGGTAGATAGTGGATAGTTATCAGCCATATGCCGCAAGGTGGGTGGGCTGTCGTCCTCAAGGCTTGGCTCTCATTGATTTGGGGTCAAGCTGAGAGGGTGACAAATCTTCTCTTCTGCATGGTCTAATCCATGTTCGGCCATACTTAAAATAATGTTCCATAAAATCTGCTGATGAGGCGCAATTTTTGATTTCCGTAGTCACATAATGAACTGCAATCGCGACTGCGCAGAGTAGCTGCTCTGTAAGCACGGGTACCTGGTGTCTCCTTGTCGGGGAATGCAATGATTAGATCGGCACAAAAGTTTATCAAATTTCGACAAAGGGGCTTCCAGTCACAACAGTAGTTATAGCCGCGGCTTTTCAAAGCTTCGCTAGCTTTTGCAATCATTGAATTATCACTAATATTCAGGTCATTTTTCAATTTTGTTGTATCGTCTAGCCATTCCTCAATGGAGTATGCGCTGTTGTCAGGATCGTAGCTGGCATCGCCATTTTGGACTGCTTAGTTAATTCGGCTATTTGTTGCTGCTGAGCTGCCATTAAATTTATTAGGGTTTCTTGCCATTGTAGTTTGGGGCGCTTCGGACTTGGTGATCCCAAATCATCCCCAGACTCAGTGATGGGTTCAGCATGTTGTTCAGATGACTCATCATTAACACAAACACAATTTTCTTCTTGCATTATTTCAACTAAAATTTATTGTTTATTTATTTTATTCACTTTTGCACGTAGAACTATCCCACTTCTGATGTTAACTGTGATGGGGTTTCATCCCCAATAAAACTCACAAAATATTCAAACTACTATTTATTTTACAAGAGCGTACAGTATATTTTACGGTAACATATCTTTCTCTACTGATGCATGCATACGGTGCAGTATAAGCGCGCTGTGTGCCCCGCGCTCGTCTCGCCACCGTCTGCTCTCCCTTGCTTTGCTGACGTGAGAGAGGTGACGTGACAATTGCTGACGGGTACTTTTTGAATACCGCTAACATATATGTGTCCAATTGGCAATATCCTTACTACTTTAATAAAAAACCATTTTAATATAATTTAAACAGTTGATACTTATGTGAATGTGTATAACTTAAACACGGTAGTAGAAGGGCTAGGAGACGGCTAGGAGAATTGAACGACCACTATAGGGAAAACAGTGTGTTAGAGAGAGAGAGAGTCATGGAGGCAATGAGTGTGTTTTTTTCTCAAGTAACTCGAGCAATTCAGCAGTCGACTGATGGAAAGTTTGCGATTTCGGAGACCCACGAAACAACCTCTATTCCCCCAAATGGATTGAGGAATCTGATCATAAAAGAGTACAGCCCCAATTTTAACAGAAAACTAAAAGAAATTCCCCGAGATCTGCTTGAACTCCCTGACCTTATTAGTTCGGGTTCTGAGTCTCGGAAATATTTTAACGGAAAAGACCCAGATAAGGGTTTGTCCAAGTTCCAAGACACAAAAGAAATACTAGAAATAATAAGATTAAAAAGCCGGTATGGGATTTAACCCAAACAATTACTTTAGATCCTAGTATATCAAGTGTCAACTATCATGAATTAGATTATCAGTTGTCTAATCTATTATACGACAATGTAGGCAACAAGGTTTTTATGGCAACATGTCTTCAAAAACAAGATGATTGGGATAAGATGCTAGGGTCCGAGCCTGATTGTAGAGAAATTTATAAATATACTTATCACTCTAACAAAATCATATGTAAAGCAACCAGAGATCAAATTTATGTAAATCGTAACATCTTCGATGGAATAACAAGTCGCATCAACATAAAAATAAACTTTACTTGAAACTTGAATAATGAATTAAATTATATTTTGGCAGAACCTAACAATTTTCTAACTTCATACATGACAAGTCTATATTAACTCATGTCAGGCAGGTGTCAAGTCTAGTGTCCACTCTTATTATTTTTTCTCACCTTGCTTGCACCATCGATACGTTTAAATGTGACCTTGTCAGAAAAACTAAAATATATATTGTCTAAACAAGTAGAAGGGCTAGGAGAGTTCAACGATCACTATAGGGAAAATAGTGTGTTAGAGAGAGAGAGAGAGTCATGGAGGCAATGAGTGTGAGAAAGCCGCCGCCATTTTTTGTCGCGCAGTCCTCCATTTATATACGAAATTGACTTCGCTCGCCATCTACGTACCACGAGACGTATGTCCGTCATTTTTTATGCGACTTATTTTAAATTGACTTATTTTTTAAAAAATTGTTCGAACGGGGACGCGAACCCACGGCCGATGCGACAATAACAGTTCACCTAACAAACCATGCCATGAGCTCTCATATGTATATTAAGAGAAGAAAGGTATTACATGCTGCAATAAGTATGACGATTAAGGTGGTAGTTAGACAGAGAACTCATTCGCATCGATAGATCCCGTAGGATGATAGCCGGCCGCACACCTTACGCTAGGCACCTCACAGAGCTGGAATTATTCACAGATAACATACTTAGAATTATTAACGGTGCGATATACCAGGTTGGTAAAAAGTAACTCTTTGGAAAACACTTCAATCAAACTAACACTTATATTATTATATATACTGATGTTAACGGTGTGATATACCAGGTTGGTTAAAAGTAACTCTTTTAAAAATAACTTCAATCAAACTAGTGCTCAATTACAAATTATAAATTTCAGTATGATAGAAATTGTGAACTTATAGGCGAAAGGTTCATACTAAAAGTAATTGGAAAATTAATTTTGTTACTAGCATTTAACTCTATAAAAAAAATTATTTGTGTTTTTCTACAAGATATAAAATAAAATATGTAAGGAAAATATTATCAAAAAAAAATATTCAAGATTAGTCACTTTCTTAATTAACAAGTATATTGTAGTTTTTAATTTTTATCATCGAGTTTTTGTCAAGCGATTCACAGACGGAAGCTGGTAATTAGTCTCCATCTAACCAATTGAATTGATACTGGTTGTCTTCTAACGTCCATCCATTATAATCAGGCTTTAAAATACCAAGCATCTTTAAGTGCGCATTATTCCAGAGACTAGTGGTGTAATTTGCTCTCGATGATTATCTACCCAAAGAAGTGGGATCCTTAATTCAGATTTTTCAAAGTTCTTCCGGCCATTTAATAGCAGTCAATAACGATGCTCGTAAATAAAATGTAGCAGATTTTCCCGGTTTGCGAATACTTGAGGAAACTAATTTAATCATACCTAAGAATTCTTAAATAAACACAATGTTTCAAAACAATTGTGGAAAAATATATGTATTTTATAATATCAGTAATTATATTGAATATGACAAGAGAAAAACTGTTCAGAATAGAGGGCAAATAAAAGATATTTTTCCCGAACTACAGACAGATGTTACAGGAGCATTCCAGTATGGGCACGCGTACTTTTTCGAAAACTCCACCTACTATAAATATGAGTTTACCAGAAAAAAAAACTTGTTGCAGCCGGATCCTTTAATTGGAACATATTTGATATTCCATGTCCTAATGGAGACCTTTTAAATCATGTCAAGATTTTATTAGCAAAAGTTATTTCTTTATATAAATGATGTGTAATTATTATTTTAAAAATAGTTTTCATGAAAAAAAAATCCTAGACACACACGGGAAGTCACAATTTTGAGTCAGGAAGTTACAACCTAATTTTGGACTTTTTTAAAATCCACCAGGAAGTTACAGTATGAAGATAAGAGGTTTTTCAAACATTGCAATAGGAAGTACTACCAGTGGCGTAGCGACAAATTATGTGCCTCCCACGAACATTTAGTTAGGGTCCCTTTACCTATATTAAGAATATAATATATAAAGTTTGTAATACCAAACAAAATTGGGTAATACTGTTCATTATTCAAACTACTCACCTAATATAAAATTTAAATTAAATGCCTATAAAAACAGTCAAGAAAATACAATACACAATATGTAAAGAACGTTACAATAAACATAACTAATTGAACAAGGAGCAAGAAAATAAAACTAAAAGGGACAAAAACTAAATATTTTTTTAGGTAGCTAAGGTAGCGATACTAAATACATGAAAGTAACAGTATGATACATACAAAAATATTTTGAATTAAGCGATGAAAACTGCGAGGCAATTGCCTGTCCTGATTATGGTGTGAAATTATTTTAGTACAATTATTATAGTCGTTATCTCATTATTGCTTTAAGGTAATAAATTGTTTTTTTCTAGCTTTTGCCTCCGCAAATTTTTTATTCAATGGTTATTATCCATTTTGGCCTCGTAACCTTCGGGCCCTCCCATGGGCCTGGGCGGTAGTAGCGCTACGCCGCTGAGTACTACAATCTATAGGAAAAAATTTGTCGAACAAAAAGCCAAAACTTACAATGTTGAGATAAGAAGTTTACTTGATAGGAAAAAATTAATTAATTAAACCAGGAAGGAACACACAAATGAATAGGCGAACTCAAGCTGGAGAGAGTAGTTTTTGCTGAGAATCCAACCAACCAACTAAAAACAGTAGCTGAGTTGTCAACTGTGTGTGTGTGATAACAAAGTTGAGGTGAGTTTTTTTAATTTAAATTTTTTGAAATTTGGATTTCTTTATAGTTAAAAAATTTGCCAAGAGCCACCAACCAACCAACCAAAATTACCGGTGTGCAGAAAAAATAAGGTGAGGGTTTCTAAAAAATTTTTTAAAAGCAGTAATTGTTTTTCCGAGTCTTCATTTTTTTATGATTTAATTTTTTTATAGATGGACCTGACTAAACTTAATAAAGTCTCTCTTATAGAAAGAAAAACGTCTATCAAGCTGACGGACCTTCCACAAGATACACCATTGCCAATAAAAGCAGGGAAAATAGTAAATACAAAATTTGGGGAAGCGGTCCTGCTTGAGCTTGAAGACGACAAAGCGGTGTTTCTACCCCAGAGGACCACCGAAGTTTATCGACCACACCTGGCGGAGTTCAGCCTAAAGAAGTATAATATCATTTATAGAGGCAAAATAGATGTTGGAAAGCCCAATAAATTAACATCTTTTGAAATTGAGGAGAATTAAAAAGGGTGAGTGATATTTTTGTTCAATTTATATATTTACCGCTCCGTGAAAATGTCTGTTAACACTTCAATTGAACAATCCGACCGTTTATTACTTTCAATGAAAAAATTGAGAAAAATACTTTTCGATAAGTTTACAATTAGGAACTCTGAGATTTGGCTAAAACGAATCCAAAGGCAAATAGGATCATGTAATGCGGCAATTCGTGGAAAGTCACCTACCAATAAATTATCTATAGGAACTTTGAGAAAATTAGAAACTTACGTGGGACATTCTAAACATTTCAAAAAATTAATTTTAAATAGGCATGTAGGGTTAGGTTTGAATTCCAAATTGCAGAGTAGAGTTAAATGGGTAAATGTAGAATCGAGTTTTAAAAGTAGGATTAAGACGGGGGCCATAGTTAATTTACTTCATAAAGATTTGAACCGATTTTTAGGAGATTGTGCAGTTATTTTTAAAAATGAAATTAAAAAAAAATTGACAGAACACTGCATTGAAAGTGAATACTAAATTTTGTGGGGGATTTTTAAAAAAATCCGGTGAAAATAAAATTAAAGACATAAAGTACTTTAATACCAAAAATAATGTAATTGATAAATCAATTAATATATTAGAGTGGTTCCAAGACCACATCAAAGAAAAACTATTAAATAAATTATCGGAATTTTCGGAAAAAGAGTCGGGTAGCGCATTATTTAAAATGATATCATTGGCAGTAAATATAAATAAATTTGAAATTGGAAACGGCTCGTCTTACATTAAACTTCCAGAACAAATTTTGAAGAAATACAGTTGTATAAATATGAAAAATACCGATCAATTTTGCTTTTACTGGTCGATTGTTAGTGCCCTTTATCCTGCACGTACACATGTAAACAAGACCCGCTCATATTCATTTTATAGTACAGTTTTAAAAACAGAGGACTTAGATGGTCCAATGGAATTATCAAAAATAGCTAATTTTGAAAAATGTAATGATATTTCTGTGAACGTTTACGCTTTAGAACTTATTGAGATGGAAAAAAAATCATTTTTTGTAGTAGTTTTTTGTTTAACTGCTTACGAACTATTCAAGATGGGGCACAACTTATTTGCTAGATATGTACAAACTTCCCGATACAGCGCCTGTCATTTATGAAGAGTTTATGAAGGGAAATTTCGTTATCAAACGTTTACAAGGGAATTTCAACCAACTTTCTGTGGACCAAGCATTGGAGCATATTAACAAAAATTCAAAAGACGCCGGAGGAATAGTTGGACTAACCAAAAATAGTACTAAATTAGACGAGTGGTTTTTCCGGAATGTATTGGAATACAAGGCAAATTACGACCTAATTGAATATTTATTGGTATCTACGTAAGAGGAGGCAGATACAAGAATTATTTTACATATACTTTCAGCAAAAAGAGAGGGATACACTAGGTGTATTGTGGACTGCAAGGAAACAGACGTTTTAGTCTTACTTGTTCATTTCAGACACATATTAACCTTAGAAATCTGGATGAAAGTTGGAGTAAAACAAAACCAACGGTTCATTCCAATTCATGACTTGAATATGGACTTGTCGATGACAAAATGTTTACCAGCTTTTCATGCCCTGAGAGGATGCGACACAACCAGTCAGTTCGCAGGCTTAGGGAAAAAGTCATGCTGGAAAACGTTTGTTGTGGAAGAGAAAGGGAAAAAGTCATGCTGGAAAACGTTTGTTGTGGAAGAGAACAGTTTTATTCAAAAGTTTATTTTAAAAACACCCCTTATATGTTGTATCTAGGTGTTTTGTTTTAGTTTTTTTTAGTAATTGTCAGAGAAAATAAAAGTCCGTCAAAAGCCGATAATTTTCAATTTTGGTTCTTCGAGCGAGGATAGTAATTAGTCATTTATAGGTAACAGTCACAATTTTGGTCCTTCAGCCAAGCAGAACAGCCTTGAGGAAAAGAGCTCAGAGAGTGAACAGTATCCTTGTAGAAAGACAGCATGGATAAGACCACATTCTCCGAACCATTGAGACGAAGCAATCGTCTTCGCCAGAAGGTAACGGGAGCAGTGATGCCGAGGACGTTCTCCACTGCTAAGACCTCAACCTTCAACACGCAAGCGGAAGTAGCAATGGAAGCAGGCGTTCAGAGAATGGAAACACCAGCTACAAGGTCAGAGACATTGGAATATAAAGAGATTCTACGAGAAAGGGAACCAAATGCAGAGACATCGGCTACCGAGACGAAAAACAATCTACGGAAATCCATATCTTCAGCAAAAAGCAGAACTAGTACTGCTTCCAAAATAATACTGACAGAAATGCATTATGCCATAAGAAAAAGGGAATTGGAACACGAGCAGGAGTTACTAGATCTACAATTTGCATTAAATATTGCAAAGTTGGCAGATGATAAAATGTCAGAAATATCTGGATTTAAGGTTTTGTCGGTATGTGAGTCAGAGAAACCAAATGTGAAAAATTGGTTGGATCACGGTGGAAGCCCTTGGGATCCCGTGCAGAAAGATGAAGATATGCCGCAGCGGTATGTTAATTCACACACTAGTATACCTAATTTGCTTCCAACTACCAATCCTCCATTAGAAACAGCATCTCCGCTAATAACTAAATTATTAACTAGACAATCTCTACCGAAGGATTTACCGTACTTTGACGGTAATCCTATAGATTGGCCAAATTTTTTACAACAATATAGAAGTTCTAATGAAATTTGTCAATTCAGTAATGAGGAAAACCTATGTAGACTGCAAAAATGCCTAAAAGGGAATGCCAAGAAGGTATGTCAGTCTTTGTTGATTATACCCCATAATGTTGAGAAGGTTAGTGATTTATTGCAGTCTAGATACGGCAGACCTGAACAAATAATTTCATTACTACTTACCAATTTGAAACAATTTACCAATCTAAAGACGGAACAAATTGATCAAATTATAGATTTTGCTGATGAAGTAAACAACTTTGTAGCCACAGTGCAATCGCTAAATGAGGAAGATCACCTTCATAATCCATTACTGCTAAATGAATTACTCAATAAACTTCCGATTTCATATAAAATTCAATGGATTGAGCATGTCTCAAAAGTTAGTCCTAAATTCAAAATTTTAGAGTTTGCTCACTGGCTTGTCAGAAAATCCGCTGTTTTGTGTCAAGTTCAGAATAGCAAAACACCTGATTTTGATAAGCTAGAAAAAAGAAGTTATCCTAAAAGTAACTCTAAAAATGTCAGATGCGGAACTACTCTCATAACCAAAGATAAGGGAAACGTCAAAACATGTATTTGCGGATGTCAGATAAATCATCAATTGATTACTTGTCCTAAATTTAATGCTTTTTCAGTGAATGAGAGGTGGAATCTTGTCACAGCAAATAGGATTTGTTTTTCCTGTTTGAATCCCTTTCACAATGTAAAATTATGTCGCAAGAAACGTCCATGCGGTATAAAAAATTGCCAGAAATTACATCATGTTCTACTTCATAAACACGATGCTAATATTGTCGAACAAGCAGGTGAATCAGAGAACAATTCGTTAGAATTAAATGAGTCTCTGGTAACCAGTTGTGGTGCAACATGGATCAATTAATCTGGAAACTTATGCTTTGTTAGATGATGCTTCTACTATCAGTTTAATAGACACAGATCTTAGTGTAAAACTTAAACTGTCCGGTCCAAATCAACCGCTATCCATACAGTGGACAAATAATGCCTTCACTCAAGAAGAAAGTGATTCAGAAGTTGTTAGTTTTACAATAAGAGGGATTAATGCAAAGCAAAGTTTTCAGTTGAGGCATGTTCGCCCTATAAAACTTTCGTTACCGTTTCAAACAGTAGATGCTGAAGCATTGAAACAGAAATACCCTTATATTAATGAAAATGTTATGTCTGTTCGGAATTCATATTCCTTCAAAATAATAATATATTAATTTCACGCCGTCATTGACTTGATCGAAAAAAGTGTCAGGGTGACAGATAAGATATATTTGTCAAGTAAAATTTCTTTCCGAATCTCATTACGAGAAAATCATTTAATTCCAATTAATTTCTATTTCTACGACGCCATTTCAGTGTAACAAGAGTTTATAGTTTATAGCCATACACCATTTTCTGGTGAGTATAAAAACAGGCCAGGTTTTGGACTAGCCATTAGTTGTGATTTTAGTGAGTGTTTAATTTAAACTTTGTAAAGGCAATTTAGCCGGTAGGGTTTGCTTGCTGTGGCCTTACAACCCACTGTTTGCAATAGTAATAGATACTTTAATTCCAAGGGTATTTTATTTCACCCTACTATTCGTTTGGGTTTGACCAGGAAAAAGAACTTCACTACAGTCTACCGTCTTGGGCAGCAGCGCATTTGTTCAAGGCGTCGCTGCGCTTGCTGATAGAGCGTGGCTCCAAAGTGGGTAACATATCAAATTACTCCATTGTGGTCCTTCGAGCCGGATCTGGCAACCCCAAAAATAAAACACTCCTCAAACCAGTGTACGAACATTCCAAACTCAAAAGTGAGCTTTCAAATTGTCTTCCCAACTGATGTGCTTCAAGTTCCAGGCTACAAAGTAGTAGCAATTCCAGCCCAGACTTCCAGGCTTTTAAGTAGTAGGTAGCAGTTCCAAAGTTCCAAACTACCAAGTAGTAGCACGATTCCAGCTTCCAGTACCTAAGCAAAAATCTACAACAAAGGTAGGATCCATCCATTTTTAACATTTCCTGGTGCAGTGATAATAAAAATAAGTCAAAAAAGTGCCAGTGCTTATTATTCAAAAACTCAATTTCCACTTCCAATATTTTTATTAATTTATTAGTCGTTAATTGCAAGTAGGTAAATTATTTATTCAATATGTCGTTGGATGCATTAAAGCTTCAAAGACGCACCATAAAAGGGCAAATTACCCGGATAAACACATGGGCTATTACAGAATTTGAAATTGTAAACAAAAATGAATTTTTAAAAGAGTGTCAAACTAGATTAATGAATTTGAAAGAACATTATTTAGCATATAATGAAATACAAACAAAAATTGAAATGATTATCGAAAATTCTGAAGCAGAATTAACTGATTTTGAGGACAGAAATATATCAGAAAGTAAATATTATGAAACCGATTCAAAATTAAGATGTAGAATCGATGAATTAACAATCAATCAAAATTCAACCAATTATGTACAAAATAATAATGCTTCAAAATGAAAAGCCCAGTTACCAAAGATCTCATTACCTAAATTCAAAGGAGTCGTCTCTGAATGGTCTTCATTTATTAAAGTTTTCGAAAAATTGATTATTTCAAACAGTGATTTGGATGACACTGAAAAATTATTATACTTAAAATTATGCTTAGAAAATGAACCCTTGCAATTGATCGACAGCCTTGATTTATCAGGTGATAACTTCGAAATAGCTGTAAATACCCTTAAACGAAGATACGATGACCAATCAGTAGTACTTCATAATCTCATCTCAGAATTATATGATTTAAAACCTGTAAACAAAACCTGCCCTGTAGCACTGAGAGCACTGTCAGCACACGTTTTCAAAACTGCTCAATCGCTTTACAAATTAAATTTAGATTCTCAAATATTGTTAGAATACATCATCATATATTTAATTGACAAGAAACTAGATATTTCAACTAGAAAACTTTTTGAACAAAATAAGAAAAAGAATGAAACTATGTCCCTTGACGAATTCTTAGATCTTTTAGATGAAAGATGTGGCATTCTTGAACGAACACAAGCTATACCAAATTCAAATCCCAGTGCAAATGAATCAAAAATAAAATCTGCACCGAAATATAACAGATCTTCATAACATGTAAATTCCAATAATCATGAAGATCAAAAGTCAATGTGTTTTTATTGTAAAAATTCTTCACATCGCATATACAAGTGCGACTCATTCAAAAACCTAAATTTAAATGAAAAATACAGATTCTTGAACTCAAACAATATTTGTAAAAACTGCCTGGGAGGATTTCATACAATAGCAGCTTGCCATTCTCTAGTTTCTTGCTCAATATGTCGCAAGAGACATCATACATTCCTCCATTCCGATTCATTTCAAGCGTCCAGTAGCGCACAAAATCACGGAGGTAATTTAAATCCTCAAATTTCTCAAAATAGGTATAATAATAATAATACGAATGGACATAATTCAAACTCTAATTCATCAAATTGGAGAAACTATAACTTCAAGCGCCAAAATGACGGAAACTTCAATGATTCTCATATGCCTACGGCAAACCGAAACGGTTCTTCCAGACCAAATACCAATAATAATATTCCAGGAAATCAAACAGAAAATTCTCATGTCCCTAATGCTGAACCCAGCACTTCCATCCCTTCTCAATCGATGTCGGCTCTTTCCACAACTTAACATGTACTGCTAGCCACTGCAAAGGTAATCGTATATGATCACTGCGAAAACCCAGTGAAAATTACTATTCTATTAGATAGTGATTCCCAAAACTCTTTTGTATCACAGGAGCTAGTCGATAGATTGCAATTAATCCCATATAATAGAACTTTACAAATTGCTGGTATTTCTAATTCCGTACAAACTATCAGTAAAATGGTTAATTTAAAGTTTTTCCCACATTCTGACCCTAGAAGACAATATGAGGTCAATTGTGCTGTCCTTCCAACGATAACATGCAAACTACCGCAGATTAAACTTGATTTGTCCCGTTTAAAAATTCCACGCGACATTGTTCTAGCAAATCCCGATTTTCACCTACCGTCGCCCATTGATGTACTCGTGGGAGCGGACTTATATCACACTCTCCTCATGAATGGAATCATAAACTTAGGTAAAAAATTGCCTACACTGCAAAAAACTGGTTTGGGATGGGTAGTTGCTGGTAATATTCAAAATAATGTCTCCTTTAGTTCAGTAACTGTTGGGAATAATGAATCTGAAGTTACAATTTGTAATCATATCTCGACATCAATTGATGAGGACTTAAATTCAGCTCTTTCTAAATTCTGGACTCATGAGGATATACCCTCTAAAGATAATATTTCATTAGATGATGAACTTGCGGAAACTATTTTCCGAAACACTACGAAAATTCTTGAAAATGGAAGATTTCAAGTCAACTTTCCGCTAAAATCTGACAAAGAACACCTAGAACTTGGTGACTCATTCCTTATCGCTAAAAAACGCTTTCTTTCTCTTGAAAAAAGACTTCATAAAAATCCGAAATTATTCTCTGACTACAGCAAATTTATTGCTGAATATGTACTCTTAAAACATGCAAGGTTTATACCGCTTTCTCTCACAAATTCTAAGGAAGAATTAAAATATTTTATTCCGCATTTGTGCATGGTGCGTGAACAAGCTATTTCGACAAAACTAAGAGTAGTTTTTGACTCTAGTTGTCCCACTACTTCTGGAAAAAGTCTGAATGACATAACTCTGAAAGGTTATCAGGTACAAAATGATTTATTCGATATTCTTTGCCGCTTCAGACTAAATAAATTCGCATTAACTTCTGATTTACAAAAGATGTTTCGACAAATAGTCATAAATCCTGAACATTGCTTTCTACAAAATATATTGTGGAGGGAAAGTCCAGACCTACCCCTACAATGTATAGAACTGACAACCCTAACCTACGGTTGCAATTTCTCCCCATTCATCGCTCAACGTGTCTTGAAAGAAATAGCAAGCACTAATCACTCCAAGTTTCCTTTAGCATCAAACTCTCTAATGGCCGAGACTTATATGGACGATATAATCTCTGGCGCAAATTCCGAATCTGAATTAACTCGATTAATTCATGAGCTTCAAACTATATTAGGTACCCATGGTTTTGAACTACATAAGTGGGCCTCAAATAATTCTAAAGTTCTTTCTAAAATATCGAATTCTAACGACACTAAACTTTTTCAAAATTCTGAACAAATTATTGATCTTAGTCTAGATCATTCTCAAAACAAAGTCCTTGGTCTAAATTGGATTCCAAACTCCGATAACTTAAGTATTTCTGTTCCCACTACCATCTCTATGTTCCCCGTAACAAAAAGAAAAATTCTTTCAAACATAGCGCGATGCAATGATCCGCTTGGGCTCTACAATCCTATCATATTATTAGGAAAACTTCTAGTCAAACAATTGTGGCTAGCTAAAATCGACTGGGACAATGAAATCACCGATACAAAACTATTGAATGACTGGCAAGCTTTTATTAGCTATTTACCGCACCTATCTCAACTGAAAATTTCCAGATACATTTTCTTAGATAAAATGATTATTCAGATCGAAATGCATGGCTTCGGCGATGCCAACTTAAAAGCATACGGGGTCTGTGTTTATATAAGAACCATTTATTCGGATCGTACAGTTTCCTGTAACCTAATTTCTGCGAAATCACGTGTATCCCCAATTTCTAACACCATAACACTCCCTCGATTAGAATTGTCCGCCATGTTACTCCTGTCTAAACTAGTAGAGAAAATCTATCAAAACTTTCAATCGAAGATACAAATAGATAGTGTAAACTTATGGTCAGATAGCCAAATAGCGCTATGCTGGATCAAAGGCGAACCGTGTCGTTGGTCCATATTTGTAGGCAACCGAGTCGCCAAAATACAAGCAACGACTAAAGAATTCTCCTGGAGGTATGTAAATACTATACAAAATCCCGCTGATGTTGTATCACGTGGGGCCCCAGCGAAAAATTTAATTTCCAACAAAATTTGGTGGCATGGACCAAACTTTTTAATGAAACACGACTTAGACTTATCAAAATTTGATAATTTCGCAAATCCGAAAATTGACATTTCCGAAATTCCGGAATCAAAAACTGTAATCTTGACAGCACCAAAAGAAGAAAACTTCTGGATAAGTTCATTTTCGAAATTTTCTAGCTACACAAGATTAAAAAGAACAATAGCATATGTTCACAGATTCATATTGAATTGTAAAAATTTAAACAAAATATCCGGACCTTTAAATGTAACCGAATTGAGAGTTACTGAAAATTTCATAAATCAAAACCATTCAAAATTTCTATTTTGAAAAAGAAATCAATGAACTTAAACTAAAAAAAAATGTTTCTGATAAACAAATTAATAAATTAAAACCTTTTATAGACAAAACCGGAATGATACGTGTCGGTGGCCGTCTCGAGCACGCTGACATCCCCTTCAATCAGAAGCATCCTCTTTTATTACCTTCAAAAAATAGTACGGTCAATTCAATGTTAGAATCAGAACATATTAGACTAGGACACGCTGGAGCGAATACCGTGTTGTCAAATTTTCGCCTAAACTTTTGGCCTTTAAGTGGGTTAAGAACAACAAAAAAGATTATTCATAATTGCCATAAATGCTTTAGATTTTCATCAAAACCTCACACTCAAATCATGGCCGATCTTCCTCGAGACAGGGTAACCCCAGCTCGACCATTTCAAAAAATAGGATTGGATTTCGGAGGCCCATTTTTAATAAAATCCTCAAATCTAAGAAAATCGCCTAAAATCAAATGCTATATAGCACTTTTTGTATGCTTAGTCACAAAAGCAATACAAATTTATTTTTAATGACCAATGTACAAATCTACCCTAAAACCATACTTTTGTAGCCTTATAACGTAGGACTTAGAGTGTATTGTCTATTTAGATAAAAGGTATGTTCCTTTTTTTTTTTTCTTTTCCTTTTTTTGTAAAGGCTTCTGAGGAAGAACAGTTTTACTGATCAGTAGTCCTTTTGACCAAAATTATACTAGGTATACTTATTGTAATATTCAGATTATTATTTTTTGTTTATCTTGGTCAATAAATCTATTATTATTATTATTATTATTATTATTATATTGAAGCAGTCACTTCCTTATCCACTGAGGCATTTATTTTAACTCTCAAACGATTTGTTTCCCGACGTGGTAATCCCACTATGATCTATTCTGACAACGCTACAAATTTTCAAGGTGCTGACAATAATTTTAAAGAATTACAAAGTTTTTTCAAAAATCAAAACAATGTTCAATCCGTTCAAAATTATTTGACTAAATCAAATATTGATTGGAAATTTATTCCACCACGAGCGCCCCATTGGGGTGGTATATGGGAAAGCGGGATTAAGATTTCGAAAAAATTGATGTTAAAAATTATAGGCAATTCTATCCTCACTTTTGAGGAATTTTCAACCGTTTTAGCGCAAATAGAAGCTATATTGAATAGCAGACCAATTTCGCCACTTTACGACGATCCTTCTGATCTTGAGTGTTTAACACCAGGACATTTTCTCATAGGCACAAGCCTAACAGCCTTTGCCGAAAAAGACAACACTTCTGTTCCCGAAAATCGATTGACACTGTGGCAACAGTGTACAAAATTACAGCAACAATTCTGGCGATGCTGGTCTGTAGATTACTTACACCAACTACAAAATCGAAGCAAGTGGTTAAATTCTTCCGGAAATATAAAAATTGATTCCTTAGTATTTCTAAAGGAAGACGGGCTACCCCCCTTACATTGGTCAACTGGAAGAATTGTGGAAGTAATGCCGGGGCCGGATGGAAAGGTTAGGGTAGTTAAAGTTAAAACCGCCACTGGTACATATACCAGATCAATATCAAAAATCGTTCCCTTCCCTGAACCAAATAATTCATTTCAAGCTGTTCAGTAATCAGTTTTTAAACAATTATTGCGTTGGTTTTTTCTCTTTGTTGTTCCTATTATATTTTTATTTTCTATGTTGGCGTGTTGCCACATTTTTAAAAGAAAGATCAGACATTTAGTTAAATTTCATTTAAACCAGAATATTGAAACTAAAACGTTTCAACGGGGCCCAATATGTTCGGAATTCATATTCCTTCAAAATAATAATATAATAATTTCACGCCGTCATTGACTTGATCGAAAAAAGTGTCAGGGTGACAGATAAGATATATTTGTCAAGTAAAATTTCTTTCCGAATCTCATTACGAGAAAATCATTTAATTCCAATTAATTTCTATTTCTACGACGCCATTTCAGTGTAACAAGAGTTTATAGTTTATAGCCATACACCATTTTCTGGTGTGGCCTTACAACCCACTGTTTGCAATAGTAATAGATACTTTAATTCCAAGGGTATTTTATTTCACCCTACTATTCGTTTGGGTTTGACCAGGAAAAAGAACTTCACTACAGTCTACCGTCTTGGGCAGTAGCGCGTTTGTTCAATGCACAACCAAAAATCATTATTGGGCGAGATAACTGGCCACTTGTAGTGAATAGGAAATTAATATCAGGTCCTTGGAAAGGTCCAGCAGTAAGCAAAACGTTACTTGGTTGGGTTGTTCATGGTAATTTACTCGATACTTATAGAAACACACAGTACGTAAATCACATACACATATCAGACAAAAATGATCATACTGACATTATACGAGACATTAAAGACGATTTAGATATTTTACATGATTCAGTTAAAGAAATGTGGAAATTAGATGAGGTCCCGGGACGAAGAAATAAATCCATTTCTCCCGAAGACAGACGTGCCGAGTCTATCCTTAACGAAACTATGAGACGAGTGGGTGATAGATATGAGACAGGACTTTTATGGAAGAATCCTAATATTATTTCACCTGAAAGTAGGGAAAATGCATTCCGACGACTACTATCTACAGAAAGAAAAATGGACAGAGACGAAAAGTATGATGAAATTTATGTTAAAAAATTTTTAGAATTGGAAGAAAAAGGGTATATACGTAAGTTATCGCCTAAGGAAACCCAACAGAAGTCGGATCGAACGTGGTATTTGCCACATTTTGGGACGGTGAAAATTCAACAAAATATTAAAAAGAGAATTGTATAAATCAGGGCCAGTGAGTAAGTTATCGTTCAAGCTAACATGATGGCTCTTAGCTGCTGCATCAAACACAATTCTCAAATTCTGTGGTTTGTTGGGGTTCACCGTCCCAAAATGTGGCTGTTACCTATAAATGACTAATTACTATCCTCGAAGAACCAAAATTGAAAATTATCGGCTTTTGACGGACTTTTATAATCTCTGACAATTACTAAAAAAAACTAAAACAAAACACCTAGATACAACATATAAGGGGTGTTTTTAAAATAAACTTTTGAATAAAACTGTTCTCTTCCACATTTGTATCCCATTATAGCTTACTGGCTGGGCTTGGTGTTGAGCACGAACTATCGGAAGAAACTTTTAAGCAAATTGAAAAATTCGTGATACATTTATATTCATCGAATGAAAACGTAAGTTCTAGTAATTCTCTTAGAGGAATTTTGGCCGCCTCTAGATCTATCAACAAATTACCCCCCTCGTTAGATAGCACATTACCAGACTAAGATATGGTTAAATAGTCCGGTCCCCCAACAAGAAACAATTTTGCCTGAGTATGAACGAGCAGGATGGAAACTTGAAGAAGGAAAATTAGCAGCTGTGCTGTCAACACATTCAAATTTTCCTGAAGTTACTTTCTGTCCTGAGCACTTGTAACTGTAAAAAAGGTAATTGAAAGTTTGTGTTTCTAGATACTTAGAAACTTTTTTGGTGACTTGTTCTTTCCATAAAATTTAATTGTCATAACGTCGAACTCGTACAGTTTGGATCTATTGATATATATTATTTGCTGTATTCGATTTTCATTTATGAATATTATTTATATTAGTTTCTTTATCATACTAGGTAACATAAACGGGCTGAATAATTATGTATTAAATACTTTCGATAATATTTCTACAATACAGTATACAACCATCGAATAATATACATACTACGAAACCTACAACTACTGAAACTGCAAGCAAATAGTCTCAAAAGGCAACGATTAAACAGTCACCGGACGAAAATCGACTATGTGCGTGCTGAATCACATAAGGTCGAATATAACCCGAGCGGTACGGTAATTATGATCCTTCATCGCTTGTCCGTGGTCGGGCCGCCGAGACTCGACAACGTTCCACAAAAAAAAGTCCACAGATCAAAGGGTGCATCCTATCATAAATTTGAAAAAACCTGCTGAATCCCCGATAACAAACCTACAACCTTTACTTTAGGTGTTTTTTTCGATTAATTATAGCTCTTCGAGTTATAATGAGTTAAACGATTTGTCAATTAATACGTTTCAGGGCAAGCGTTAATACATTAAGGCGCTCCATAAGAACGCGTGACGTACCTCCGTAAACTAGTAATAAATTCGATATTTATTTTACTTACCTGACCGATTGATTTTTTTTTTGAATTCTACTTTGTTCAATTTTTTTCAATAACCGGCATTTTTTTTTGATTAGTGTGATTTGTTTTGGGGCAAACTATTTTCATGATAGTATTATTAAGGATAAAGAAGTTAATTTTTTTATGTATCCCGGATTTTAAATGTAACTTGCCGTCGAGTTGAAGCTCGTTTCCGTTTTTTTTTGGTTGAATAAAAGTTGATTTGTTCTAAAATTGGGTTTTTTTTACATTACTAAATAGGTAATTAATTGATATTGAAAATTCGCCGGCTCTCCATTGAGGGTACAATTTTACGTGTTTTATTTACAGGATTTTTATATTCAGTTGATACTATTGTGATATTTCAATTCTATTCCCGAGTTTTATTCTTACTCTGTGTGTCGATAAGTAGAATCATTTGAACCGTATTACACTTAATTTATTTTATTAATCTTGAAATAGTAGTATACCGTTGTAAATTATAAATCCAAAGGGATATTCGAACTTGTCTTGTGGCTCTGTTACGCTTGTTCGTTTACCCGGCAGATTCGAACCGTTCTTTTATTGTTTCATAAACTGATAGATTTGTTTTTTTATTCCCGTGTTTTTTTCCTTTCCAATCCAAAGGGTGAATCGAACTTGTCTTGTGGCTCTGTTACGCTTGTTCGTTTACCCGGCAGATTCGAAACGTTCTTTTATTGTTTCATAAACTGATAGATTTGTTTTCTATTCCCGTGTTTTCCTTTCCAATCCAAAGGGTGAATCGAACTTGTCTTGTGGCTCTGTTACGCTTGTTCGTTTACCCGGCAGATTCAAAACGTTCTTTTATTGTTTCATAAACTGAGAGATTTGGTTTTTTTCTATTCCCGTGTTTTTCCTTTCTAATCCAAAGGGTGAACCGAACTTGTCTTGTGGCTCAGTTACGCTTGTTCGTTTACCCGGCAGATTTGAAACGTTATTTTATTGTTTCAAAAACCGATATATTTGTTTTTTTCTATAACCGTGATTTTATTTGTCAAATCGAAAGGGTGGATCGAACTTGTCTTGTGGCCTAGTTACGCTTGTTCGATTGCCTGGTAGATTTGCCACCGTGTTAGTTAATCTGGTCGGCTCAGACTTTTACGGCCGTCCTTTCTTCTTCCCTTTAGTTTGTCAGTCCCTATATATTTATAACTACAATAGACCACAGTGTAATATTATAACAAAGGAAAGATATTTGTTTATTCCGTCAGTAAATCATTAGTTGAAACTAAACCGATATTTGAGTCATCCGAGTTGTAAGTTTGAGATTGGTTGGTTAAAGTAAATTCAACCAGACCCCTGGAACTCGCCGTAACCTCCATCTGAGGCTATCCGGAACTCTTGACGCTAAGGGTCAAGGGGCCGTGGAGCAAACCACGTTAAAAATCTGGCGCCCGAGCCTTTCATTGTAAGATTTTACGTCAAGGGTGTCCATAGTGACGCGTTAGTGTGGTAGAAGACCACGGATAGGAAGAAAGCGCGTTACAAAATGGCGCCCGAGCAGGGACCCGATTGTTGAAAAACAGTGACCGTTAGATTCCGTTGAAGATTGTTTTTTTTGCGTATTGTTGATTAGGGCAGGGGCCTGATTTATTGATTTATTAGGTACCGTTATATTTTTTTTCTCGTTTCCATATACCGTATTAGAGCAGGGACCCGTTTGTTGAGTAAACAGTGACCGTTTGATTCCGTTTTAGATTTTTCTTTTCTTTATTGTTGCTTTGAGCAGGTACCTGATTGTTGATTATAGAAGAAACCGTTTGATTCCGTTTTGTTTCTACCGTATTATGGCAGGACCTGGTTGTTGATAATAGCAGGAACTGTTTTATACCGCTGTTGATATTTTTTCTAGTGTATCGCTGCTGGACCGTTTATACTGTTTTTTTACCGGTTTGTTTTCTGTCCAATTGTTGATTTGAACAGGGACCGTTATTCCATTTTGATTTATATTTTTTTCGTATTGTTTATTTGAAAAGTGACCGTTTTACCGGTGCTAGATTTTTTTTCTCTTTCTTCCCTCCATTGTTGATTTTTATTTAAGAAGAAGGAAGCAGGAGGAGCTTGAGGAGAGTAAAAGACTAATGTCAAGAAGGAACTCCGACGATATTGGCTTGCCCGATTTGTTCGATCAGGACGAAACTGAAAAATCCGAATCCGTTCCGACAGTACCGACCGTCATTTCCGTGGAGGAAGGCTCAGACCATCGAGTAAGTTGGGTATATTTACTAAGAAACGAGGGTCTTAATACCGAGCTAGCAAAGAGAAATCTATCAGTTGCTGGAACCGTTCCGGAGAAAAGAAGGAGACTGGTACGATTTTTAAGGCGAGAAAATATTTCTCCGCAACCCGTTTCTGACCAATCCGATACCGTAACCGTTCCGACCGTCATGGCCATCCCGCCGATAAATGTAAATGATTGGAAAGTATCTTTTGGAAACCGGGGAGACCCGGCCGCATTCATAGAAAGAATTGAAGAAATATGTACCGCAAAGAATGTTCCGAGAGATAATTTGCTTCCGGTGCTACCGGAATTATTGTCCGGTGAACCGGAACTTTGGTACCGTAACAACCGGAGTAGGTACACTAGCTGGGAGGAGTTCGAAACCGATTTCCGAATTTTCTTCTATCCGGTAAATTATGAAGAGGAATTAAAAGCAGAAATAAGCCGTCGTCTGCAAAGAAGGAATGAGTCCGCCGCAACATATATAACCGAGCTACAAACTCTGATGCGACGTCATGGTAAGCTAACTCCCGCACAACAGTTGGCTTGGCTGTACCGCAATCTGTTGCCGGAATACCGTCTGCAAGTTCGAAAAGGGGACTTTGACGATTTCTCCACTTTTTGTCAGGTGGTAAGGGAATATGAGCTCCTCAGGAAGGAACTCCAAAATGTACCCAGCCACAGTGGACCGAACCGTGGACCCGTTAGACCGCAGCCGATAACACCAAGATATGGACCGTCTCACAACTCTACTCCTGATCCATCCAGAGAACCCGTCGTCAGTTCCAGCCAACCGTCATCGACCGATACTCCTCGCCGTTCGCCGCCTGACGCCACTCCTCAAGCGTCTGGATCATCTTCCCGTCCGATCACTTGTTTCCGTTGTGGTGAATCCGGCCACTACCGGAATAATTGTCAAAATCCCCCGAAAATTTTCTGTTCACGTTGCCGTAAAGAAGGCGTATTTTCTAGAGACTGTTCCTGCAGAAGGCAGGAAAACTAATCCGAAGTTGTACCGAAGAGAGGCCGACACAGCTTCCGCAAATCTTTGCCTCTCATACCGAACCGCCGGCAGAAATGAACGACCCCCGACCGCACATAGACGTTGAAATTGGAAATCAGAAATTCCAAGCATTGTTAGATACAGGAGCCGCAAAATCATATATTGGTGATCAAATAGCTAGGACATTTTCCCAAAAGAGGCAAACTACCGCCCGTCAAACAACGAAGGCCCGTTTAGCCAATGGAAATTTAGTCTCCATCACCGATATTTATGAGCTGACATGGAAGATCAATGACGTCAATATGGAGGGTTCGTTAGAGCATTTCCCCGGATTGATAACCGATATTGTTTTAGGACATGATGTCTTACAAAAGTATGATTTCCGTCTGGACTTAGGAACCGGAAAGATATACATAAAGGATAAATTAGTGAGGCGTTCACAATTAGCCAGTCCGGTTGGAATATTGGAGGCCGTGAACCCGCCTAGGAAAGAAATCGAGGCCGATGTACCGATAATATGTAAGGAAGATGCTACCCCTCTTGGCTCTCCGTCGGTCATCGACGACCTGTTTAATGAAGGAGACTGGTGGCAGTGGAATGCGGATGCCACCTCCCAGACATTCGAGGACGCCTTCGACGAGGACTTCGGCATAGTCCAGTATAGTCCTGGTCACACTCCACCGCGGTCACCGACTCCACCAGCACCCGGGGTGTATACCGAGAAATTCTTGGTATACACCCTATACGAGCGTGCGACTACCGTCACCGCCGATGAGAGGGATGAGGAAGGCCAAATAAAGGTCTCGGAGAAGGTGTCACCAGGCAACACCGGGGTCTGGCAATCCTACACGCCCCTGGAACAAGATTCTCCTCGTCCGTCCCCGCAACTCCCCTGGGAGATTTTGGAACCGCCAAAGTCCGCCACACCGACGTCAGCTCCCTCACCGACGTCAGCTCCCTCCACCATGGACGTGAGGGCCATAGGCTGGGAGGTTTTAGATTACATTGCCAGAACACCCCGGTTCCAGCCGTGGCCGAAATCCTTGGCTGATAAGGCGCAACAACTGCGGCCGAAGGAGTCCGATCCCAAGAAGTGGCAGCGAGTGAGAGTGAGCAACCGTCAAGGACGAAGGGTCTGGGTCTCGATTCCCCCGGCCCCATAACCGTGCCGCCGTTCTGTATCCTAACGACCGTCTGTCCGCCTCAATAGTAAGAATGCGTATTTAAATTTCCGTTGTTTCCGTAATGTCACTTACCGTGAAAAGAAAAATTTCTACTGTTAATGATAACTATTTTTTTTTTGTATGATAGATGAATGCCAATTTCTCCAGTGATGTGCTGGTATTAACGGATCCCGTCAGCCTCCAACTGGAAACCACCCGTCCCGCCGACATGCCGAATACCCCACCGTCCAGCGAGGAGCGAAGGAAAATCTGGAGATCAGGGTGCATCCCGGAGATGATCGGAACAGCAGAGGAGGTGCTGTACCACCGACCGTCATCACCAAAATCGTCAACAACCGGCCAGCCGCGCACAAAGGTAGACTCCAGGGCGTTCATCACCCTGACGGAGGACCTTTGTTGGAGGTGTGGAGCCTCCGGTCACCGCCGAGAAAGTTGCAACCGTCCGTACATCCTGTTCTGCTCCCGTTGTGGACGAGTTGGACGGATGTCCCGAGAATGCCTGTGCGACCAACCGCCTCCCCGTACCCGATCGATGGCCGTCCAGGTCCATCTGGTCGACAACTCCAAATCGCCACGCCAAAAGCAAGACGCCGCCGTCCAGTGTCGCCTAGACCCCGAACGATCCCGGACCGCTCAGGAAGTAGCCAGACGCTGTTCCCGGACATATCGACACCAGTCGTCCCGAGGAAGAGGACCTCATCTTCCCGACCGTTCATTCCGACACCGACATTCCAGGCGGTGAGACCGCTGGATGGAAGGTTATTTTTTTTGTTGATTTGTAACCACTTTTTGTAAAGAAAACCACATGGTGGGTTAAAAAAAAAATGTAATGACCGAAAGTTGAACTTTCGTACATTCATTTTTTTTACCGAAGAAAAGGGGGTGTGTAACGAGCTTTTTTTTTCTTGGCACCGATTTAATGTTTTTTTTTCTTCTTAACACATATTACTATTTTATTTTACCTTTTGGTTTTAGATAACTCGTTACTTACTTTCCGATTCCCTTCAGTTACCGAATCATATATATTTTTTTAAATTATTACCGTTATATTGTAGTTTTAGTATTTTTAGTATTAATCCGGAGGTACGCAAATTTATATTCAATCATAAAATTTAGTCGTTTCCAAAGTTAACATTTTTCAATTGAAAAGGACGTTCGGTATATATACCATTTAATTTAATTTAATTAATTCCGAAAGACGTCTGGTATATGACAAACTTTTTTGTAGTTTCTAAATAAAATTTTACTAATGAGAATATAAAAGGAGAGAAGAGTTTAATTCTCAGGTCAGCTCTCAGGTTCTCAAGTTCTCAATCCGTGGCTCTCAGCTTGTACTGATTTTGATTTAAATAAATTTTGATTCCGCTTTTCGTTTTCCGTCAGTTTCGATCCGGCTCCCGGAGTTATAAATTAACAAACACTAAAATTGTTGCCGTGTGAAAGTGAATTCCGACACCGAAGCCGTTTGAAACAAGGTAAAGATATTTTAAGAATCACCGTTTCTCCGAAATTTTCGTACCTCCGTAAACTAGTAATAAATTCGATATTTATTTTACTTACCTGACCGATTGATTTTTTTTTGAATTTTACTTTGTTCAATTTTTTTAAATAACCGGCATTTTTTTTTTATTAGTGTGATTTGTTTTGGGGCAAACTATTTTCATGATAGTATTATTAAGGATAAAGAAGTTAATTTTTTTATGTATCCCGGATTTTAAATGTAACTTGCCGTCGAGTTGAAGCTCGTTTCCGTTTTTTTTTGGTTGAATAAAAGTTGATTTGTTCTAAAATTGGGTTTTTTTTACATTACTAAATAGGTAATTAATTGATAGTGAAAATTCGCCGGCTCTCCATTGAGGGTACAATTTTACGTGTTTTATTTACAGGATTTTTATATTCAGTTGATACTATTGTGATATTTCAATTCTATTCCCGAGTTTTATTCTTACTCTGTGTGTCGATAAGTAGAATCATTTGAACCGTATTACACTTAATTTATTTTATTAATCTTGAAATAGTAGTATACCGTTGTAAATTATAAATCCAAAGGGATATTCGAACTTGTCTTGTGGCTCTGTTACGCTTGTTCGTTTACCCGGCAGATTCGAACCGTTCTTTTATTGTTTCATAAACTGATAGATTTGTTTTCTATTCCCGTGTTTTCCTTTCCAATCCAAAGGGTGAATCGAACTTGTCTTGTGGCTCTGTTACGCTTGTTCGTTTACCCGGCAGATTCGAACCGTTCTTTTATTGTTTCATAAACTGATAGATTTGTTTTTTTATTCCCGTGTTTTTTTTCCTTTCCAATCCAAAGGGTGAATCGAACTTGTCTTGTGGCTCTGTTACGCTTGTTCGTTTACCCGGCAGATTCGAAACGTTCTTTTATTGTTTCATAAACTGATAGATTTGTTTTCTATTCCCGTGTTTTCCTTTCCAATCCAAAGGGTGAATCGAACTTGTCTTGTGGCTCTGTTACGCTTGTTCGTTTACCCGGCAGATTCAAAACGTTCTTTTATTGTTTCATAAACTGAGAGATTTGGTTTTTTTCTATTCCCGTGTTTTTCCTTTCTAATCCAAAGGGTGAACCGAACTTGTCTTGTGGCTCAGTTACGCTTGTTCGTTTACCCGGCAGATTTGAAACGTTATTTTATTGTTTCAAAAACCGATATATTTGTTTTTTTCTATAACCGTGATTTTATTTGTCAAATCCAAAGGGTGGATCGAACTTGTCTTGTGGCCTAGTTACGCTTGTTCGATTGCCTGGTAGATTTGCCACCGTGTTAGTTAAGCTGGTCGGTTCAGACTTTTACGGCCGTCCTTTCTTCTTCCCTTTAGTTTGTCAGTCCCTATATATTTATAACTACAATAGACCACAGAGTAATATTATAACAAAGGAAAGATATTTGTTTATAACGTCAGTAAATCATTAGTTGAAACTAAACCGATATTTGAGTCATCCGAGTTGTAAGTTTGAGATTGGTTGGTTAAAGTAAATTCAACCAGACCCCTGGAATTCGCCGTAACCTCCATCTGAGGCTATCCGGAACTCTTGACGCTAAGGGTCAAGGGGCCGTGGAGCAAACCACGTTAAAAATCTGGCGCCCGAGCCTTTCATTGTAAGATTTTTCGTCAAGGGTGTCCATAGTGACGTGTTAGTGTGGTAGAAGACCACGGATAGGAAGAAAGCGCGTTACAAAGGACTTGTCGCTATCATTCAGAATAGGGTCTTTCGGGTAATTCCAGCCGGCTATAGCCATATGATTGGAATCTTCTTGGTTATAACATGTCATAGCACGTACGGCACTTACTATTCCAGGATCCCGAACTGTTTCCATTTCCCTGGCACTTTCACTGTACGTACATGAATCGAATAGGAAGGCTCCAACATTATTTGCTAATTTTACATCACCACCTCCATGTGTTTCAAGCGAACCTTTAATGCACAACAAAGTTTCGCTCATTGCAAAGAACGAATCAACTTGATTGATGCTGAATTCCACAATGTCACTGCAATTGAATGATTTTATAAATGGAGCATAGGTTCTGTAATCAGCCTTTCGAATTGAATCGTCAAACATTGGCTTACGGTAGATATCAAACATCGAAGGCATGTTGTCGTTTTGACGAAGACGTTTTCCATACATGGTTGTCATTTTTTAATTTAAAACTCAGCGATTGCAGGACCAATTTGTTTGCGAACGTGAGATGTTTTAGCTTTGGTGACTGCTTAGCTAATGAAGTTGAAAGCTCTGCAGACTGTCTTTTATTATTGATTATTAGTCCCATCTGCTTCGTGCTCTAAGCTCTAATATCAACGTACTCAATTCACCTCTAAAGTTTATAGGTCGACCGTCTTGGTCTAAGGCAATAACGGTAATGTTGGTTATTTCACGTTGTGGTATAACAGGTAAGTAAAGCAAATTATGAGGAATTTCGTCGATGGAATATCCAGGATCTACTTGTATGACGAATTCGTAAATAGTATGAGCAGGTCTGTTTGCATCGAAGGCTCCATTGGTAATATTACAATCGAAACGGATACTGGATACTTTAATGATTTCGACGGGGAGATCTGAAGAGTGCATTTTGTTGGCGTCGAGTATTTTCGATGAAAATCCCAATATTTTCCCAAGACTATCAGTTTGTATAAAGGAAATTTTGTATCTACTGGAAAGTTCACATTTCAACGTATTGTGATTGGGTTTTAGTGAAAATACCGTTGAATTTTTCGCACCCAATTTATCGTTGATGAACGATTCAAGATCAGCAATTTCATAACACCCTGTGGGAAAATTAAAACTTTGCAGGTTGTCTTCAGCATCATAGTAGTAAAACGTACAATTTTCAATGTTTGGTATACTGTGATACGAATGAAAAGATCTTAGAGCTATTTCATAAGCATTCTTGGGATCAAGTACAATAGGAGTAGGAGGCTGAAAGGTAAACACGTGATTGGTGCTGTTAACTCTCAGCAACTGTGACATGATGACTAATAAAATTCGAGACATGTTTGAATTTAAATATCATTTTTTATTGTTTGTTTACAAAGAAAACAAGTGGCTTGTGAACTCGGAGGCCCGTCACAATGCGTCGTCCAATCAGGTCGATTGTAATGGATGAAACAAGGCAGTCGTATTTGTAGTTCAAAATTTGCTCGATATTCATTAGGAAGCTTATGCCAAATATCAAGCAATTCCGAAGGTCTTACACACTCTATTAGATATTCAATGGGAAAGTGCTTTAGTTCTTCGGCAGTGAAACTACTCAATGTTTTTCCATGATAGATATGTTGTAGTAATAGTTCCGTCATTGTTGTAGAAATTTCAAACACAAATGACCGCAATTGATTTGATCATAGTTTTGATATTGTGTATTGTTGTAGAAAATTCGCACGCTCTTTCCCAAATATTTAACAACTTCTTTCGGGGGCTTCAAGTTACCAAATGAATCGAAATACTCTACATTGTTGTTTATCTTTCTGTAAGCTACCCAATGACTTCCACTATTCTTAGAGGTATCCAAATTAACCACTGCGCATTCTTGTTTTCGGGGGCCGTTTTTGGGGAGAGTGTCTCGCATGTAAACTCCTCGAAAATGTGGTATTTTAAGTAATTTTGCGTAATGTGTTATGTCAAAGTCGGTTAATGCGTGATTGGGTAGCTTTATAAGTTTTTTTTTAAATACAATCCAAAACCGCCTTTTGGGTACTTTTTCAGATACAGACCAGATCCTACACGTTCCATAGCCTTATTATGACGTACATCTTCTTCCAATTTCTTTTGCGCATGCTTTGCGTCAATAACAGTTTTAGCAATCCCAGCAGCACCACCTGACAAAGCTCCAAGTGTCGAAAGGCCAGCAAACAAAGGGATAAGTGGTAGGAAACCTCCGGATTTCGCTACAGGTATTACTCGAGGAACCTCGACTTCTTTTTTCCCACCAAATTCTTTAATAAGTGCTTTGGCTGCTCGTAAGGCAAACGTTGCGGTGTCTTTTAAAGAGGCTCCTTGCTTCAAGGACTTTCCTACTTTAAGAATGACATCTCGATGCAGGGAACGGCGTTTGCGGCGACATCCCATTCCCAGCTTTCTTTTCAACTTCATTCCGCCTGTCACAAGTAATGCAGCAGTTTTCTCTCCCAGTAAAGCGTCTTTTGATTTGACGCGAGCCCAAGCTTTATCTTCAAGTATCTGATCGGCTTTGTGCCGTTCTTCGAAAGACTTATTCTTCCAGTAAGAAATATCGTGTTGTTTACAAGCTGTGTCCAAGGGATTGATGCCTGGATCTCCACGATCAAGACGTTTTTCCAATTTTGTACCGGCTACCAAAAAACAAATTAATTTTTTACAAAAGGGGTGGGGGAGAGTACTTACGTCCACAGTACTGATAGCTAGGTAAGTGAAGTTCAATAGGTAGTTTATTGATGAGAGAATTCAAGAGACCTTCTCCTTCAAACGCCAACATTAAGACTGATACGCGTAAGTGGTGACATCTATATTTAAAGAGTAGTACTACGAAAAATGACACACACACTGAAAATAATTCAACAAGAACAGACGATACCGATTGAAAATCTGGATTTCACCTCAACGCCATCGATCGGCAAACATGGTAAATTGTTACCAAATTCTTTCCGTGCCATTATATGCGGTCCCAGCGGGTGTGGAAAAACGAATGCCGTGATGGCGCTCCTATTCAATCCAAATGGCGCGAAATTCAAAAACGTTTATGTTTATTCAAAATCATTATTCCAGCCGAAGTATCAATTGCTGCAAGAAGTGATAGCACAAGTCAAGGGTGTTGGGTATTTTCCATTTAAAGACAATGAGGAAATAATTAGTCCAGATAACGCTCGACCAAATTCTGTCTTTTCATTCGATGACGTTGCATGTGACGGCCAGCAGAAAATTCGTGAATACTACTCCATGTGCAGACATAAAGATATCGATGCTGCATATCTTTGTCAAACATACTCAAAAATACCGAAACAGCTTATACGTGACAATTGTAATCTAGTTGTGTTATTCAAGCAAGATGAGGTGAACTTGAAACATATATTTGACGAACACGTATCTCCAGACATGACATTTGACACATTTAAAAATGTGTGTTCAATGTGTTGGTCTGACCACTATGGTACTTTTGGTCTGACCACTATGGTACTTTGGTAATTATGAAGGATTTCCCACTTAATGATGGAAGGTATCGCAAAGGATTCGATAAATATATAAAATTGTAAGCTGTGCTTTAGTCTACGCCAATATGTCTAGCGATAAGGTTGCTACTGCATTGCGCAAGAAGAAAGTATCTGAACTTGCTAGATCAATTCGTAAAAAATACTTGGCGCTGAAATTGGGTAAATAAGAGCAAGATGAGTCTATTAATAAACTGTTCAAGCCAATATCCAAACCACTTGAAGAAATTGTGCAGTCCTCAAAGACATTACAAAAAACGATTACAAATTTACATCCAAAAGAAGAAATGAACAAAGAAGAGCCTCTCGAATCCGATGAAGCGGAGAGTATTCCAATGTCCGAATCTCCGGAAATAATGCGTCCTGAAATTTCACAAGAATCCATTGAAGAGTATTTAGATCAATATCCCGAAATTACTCAATCGTATATTGAAGATTATTTCCAAGGTAACGGAAGAATCGATAGAAATTATGGTCCAATCTACAATGATGAACTCGGTTGGAGTTTAGGTATGCGTAGAATTGCATTTGACAAAAAAAGCAACAATATCAACATTCTACCAGAAAAAAACAAACAAGGTGGGTACGTGATTGGAACACCGGGCATGTATCAGCTTTTATTCTACAACGACCCAGAAGGCTATACCTCGCAGGATTTAGAAGCATATAAAATTCTTCTAGATTATACTGGGGTTCATCGAGATACACTAAACCGTCTCAAGGGTTCCAGCACTTACAAATATCACAATATCATCAAACCTCTGTTTAGAACTGATACGGAATCAAGACGTCCCTCTACTCGAACACATCAGCACCTGATAGATGGCCAAGCAAAAATAACATCACCAAAAAGTGGAGGAAACGTTCTCGATTCTCATTTGATATACAACGAAGATCCCATGAAATATATTTATTGGGACGATCCCAATGAATTAGTGGATCGTTTGAAGTTGTTGATTGCTTCAAAAGAGGCAGGTAATACGTCACACGACAACGAAATAGTAGCAATTATCAATGAGCTCAAAGAGGCTAATATAATAGAATGACAAGCTGAAACTTGTTCATTTCAATTATGCCTGTCGATAAATTCGGACATAGACATCAAACACCCTATGCGCGTTTACCAACAAAAATCACGTTTCCTCATACACCGGACGGTAATATTGACATTGAAAATGTGAAAATTTGTAATGTAAAGGAACCGACCACAAATAGTGACGCTGCAACAAAAAAATATGTTGATGTGCAATTGCATACTATCAACTCGTCATTAATTCAAACACATGGTGTAGTGCTACAGCAACATGATCATGATATTAAAAATTTAGCAGTAGGATTGAACGGAATAAAAAATGAGCTTTATAAGACTGAAATTCCCCTATTACAGGGGAGTATTACCAATCTACAAAATAAAACTAACGAAATTGATGCATTTATTTCGCGAAGTCCCCCCGTAGCAGGTAGGGATATGGCTACGAAGAAATACGTTGATGAATCAATTGCCGCAACAAAAGTCTTTATTCGAAAAGAATTGACCGCTTCTACAAACATGTGTGCTGCAAGTATACGTGAATTGAAAAAAGAATTTGCAGAAAATAACAGAGCCGTCTCTGATTTGAAAAGTAATATTTCAGGTATAGTGAACAATATTAAGGCTATGGTTACGAATAACCATAACCACATTCACAGTCTGGAGCTGAAACTGGCCGGTAGTAAACCATAATATGCACTCCAAGGAAAAGATTCAACTCGTAAATGAGCTGCATAAACCGATTCGGAGAAAATTCCCTCGAAGACGTACTATAATCAAGGGGTTGTTTGATCTTTGGCAATTAGACTTATTGGACATACGTGCTCATGCCTCTCAAAATAAAAATTATAAAATGATACTGGTCGTTATTGATTGTTTCTCAAAATTTCTTTGGACACGTTCACTAAAGACGAAGAATGGTGAGGAAATCACTAGAGCATTCTCGGATATTCTCGCTCACACTAGGCGAACACCGAAAAGTCTGCAATCCGATCAGGGGAAGGAATTTTACAACAGCAAATTTCAAAATTTAATGAAAAAACACAGTATAAATCATTATAACGTGTTTAGCACTATGAAGGCTTCTATGGCTGAGCGTGTTATAAGAACTTTGAAATCGAAACTCTACAAGTATTTTAGTTTAAATGGCACACACAAATGGATAGACATCCTACCCAAAATTACTCTCGAATATAACAATACAAAGCATTCAACGATAAAGTATAAGCCTTCTCAGGTAAATGAATCTAACGAAAAAACCATTTTAAATAGCGTCTACAGTCACCTGAAGATCGCTGGTCCACGAAAATTAAAAGTTGGTGATGTTGTGCGCATATCAAAGGCAAAACATTTTTTTGAAAAGGGTTATACACCTAATTGGACCACAGAACTATTTAAAATCGTTAAAGTTAAAATAACTAATCCCACTACGTATTTACTTGAAGACATGCAAGGCACACCAATCAGCGGTTGTTTCTATGAAGAAGAGCTGCAGAAAACGAAAAATCCAGACATTTACTTGGTGGAAAAGGTGTTGCGAAAAAAAGGTAATAAAATGTACGTGAAATGGCTTGGTTTGAATAACAGCCATAACAGTTGGATTGAGAATGTTGATGTTTTGTAACTACTTTCGCTGCGTAGGAATATAGTTTTGGAGTATAAGTTGAAGTTGGCCACAAACAATGTAATAAATTGGAGCGAGTTTTCAAGCTCAGTTAGTCGCAAGATGAGTTCGCAAGATAGTGGTTATAGTAGTGCATCATCCAACGAAATAAACTACAGTGCTGAATTAGATAGAATTTTAGTAAAATATGAAATAATTGCCAAAATGGAAGTTCAGTTTTTATTGCATGCGGATTATTTCACAGACGTATTCCGCATTGGATGCGGAATAAGTCCAGCCAGAACTTTTGGTTCTGCAATTGCTTTGTCATACGCAGATAAACCGACAAAAATTTCCTTCAGCTCCTTCGAATGGATGACGCTGATCGCAATATTGGAAAACAACGAGTTCATTAATGGTCCAATGCCTGAATCGTGGAATACATATGATCCTGTAGAAATTCGATGTGGAGACTATTGTACTGTTCGTGAACTAGTGTACGATGACATAAGATTTTTGGAAATTACCAAGCATGAAATCAATTTCCTTTTGAGTGAAAACGATGTGCATCAGATTGTATGCATCAATAAAAGTGTCATTTTGCATCGTATAGCATTTTTAGACTCACTGGATTTTTGTTCATACTATCGGAATTTGATAGAAATTGTTAAAAATTTTGTGCAAATAAGTACTAATTGTCAACTAAGTAAATTAGATTTATTGTTTGCATTTTGCGAAGCTAGCGATAATTTATTGTCTCATGCTCTTAGGGAATACATTTATTTTTACAAACATAAAATTGTAAATGATTTAGAATTTTAATAAATTAATCTTTCAAAATTGATGTACAACGCCTCCACCACTGGCTTTCAAATACTGTATTACCATTATAAATAAAGTTTTTTAAAGAAACGTGGGGTTTTTATTGAAACACTCTGGAAATCAATGTGTTTATCATGTATGATTATGCCGATTACTTTAACATTCCGGTAGCGAACAAAAAGGTGTGGGGTTTGATGAAGGGTGAATGTATATGCTCTGAGAACACGACAATTATGACACATCTGTCGTAATCGAGACCGTTATGATGTTAACGCCCCCAAATTGATGTGGGAATGAAATCAATGTATTTTACCATGACATGTGTAATATTAGCATCTGTTAGTTGTTGATATGAGATGAAATTCTACAAAGTTAATAAGTCTACTATAACTTCGTGAAGTTGATAAAAAATATTTCAAAACGATATAAATATGCTCTGAGAACACGATAATTATGACACATTTGTCGTAATCGAGACAGTTATGATGTTAACGCCCCCAAATTGATGTGGGAATGAAATCAATGTATTTTACCATGACATGTGTAATATTAGCATCTGTTAGTTGTTGATATGAGATGAAATTCTACAAAGTTAATTAGTCTACCATAACTTCGTGAAGTTGATAAAAAATATTTCAAAACGATATAAATATGCTCTGAGAACACGATAATTATGACACATCTGTCGTAATCGAGACCGTTATGATGTTAACGCCCCCAAATTGATGTGGGAATGAAATCAATGTATTTTACCATGACATGTGTAATATTAGCATCTGTTGGTTGTTGATATGAGATGAAATTCTATAAAGTTAATTAGTCTACCATAACTTCGTGAAGTTGATAAAAAATATTTCAAAACGATATAAATATGCTCTGAGAACACGATAATTATGACACATTTGTCGTAATCGAGACAGTTATGATGTTAACGCCCCCAAATTGATGTGGGAATGAAATCAATGTGTTTTACCATGACATGTGTAATATTAGCATCTGTTAGTTGTTGATATGAGATGAAATTCTACAAAGTTAATTAGTCTACCATAACTTCGTGAAGTTGATAAAACATATTTCAAAACGATATAAATATGCTCTGACAACACGACAACGGCAGTTCCATATCAATAATCGGCGAGTGTACATCTTGAAAGCTACGCGAGTGTGCATCTTGAAAGCTACAATAGTTTCTTCTAGTGAAGTTTTTAGAACAATCGTAAGTTTCATTTTTTAAATTCCAGCTCTGTTTACTCTTTTACATTTAATATTAATATTTGCAAAGATAAAACTATTTCGAATATTTTGGAAAAGTTTTATTTGCTATAAATTTATTTGGGGGGAAACTCTTTGCAGACTGATACAACAACATTTATCATTTCAGATGAGTTTTATCAATGAATTAAACACCTTCTCTACTTCTACAGGGGTAGAGATCAAACCTATTATCAAGCTTCGAGACATTCCGGAAAACGTCCCCCAGAAAATCATACACATTAAAATAGTACAATCCAAATTTGGAGAAGCAGTGTTTGTAGAACTAGAAGATAACGTGACTTTTCTTCCCCGAAGGGTGACGGATAAATATAAGAAATACATTGCGGACATCAACAAGGGAAGTTATAGTCTGGTGTTTTTGGGCCTGCAAGAAATTTCTAGTGGTTGCCGTCCCAGGACACTATTTAAAATCGAAGAAAATCATTAAACGATAAGATTTTTTATTTTTAAAATTTTGCTGATTATTTATCATGTGTGATTCTGTTTTAAAAACATTTTAAAAATTATTTTTTGTTTCAGCAACACATCACAAAATTTGATTGAACCGACTGAGGACAACTTAAAAAATAAGGAAATTCGGAAGTACACATCCGCAGTCACGATATAGCTCATTACACAAAATTTGGAAGCGACCTGCTGAGGACAACTTAACAAAATTTGGAGAAGTACACGCAGTCGAAGTCAACTTTAGAAAGCTGGTGAGTACATTTTTTGTGCATATACTCAAGAATGTCGAACTTCAGTGTTACTCTACAGCAAATTGATGAAATTTTAAATTCTCTAAGCAAAATTCAAACCTTTTCAAATAGAAACAAATGGATTTTACTGATTAATAAACACCTCAGAAAATGTAATCAAGCTTTGAAATGTTTCAAGTTTTCGATCGGAGTAAAAAATAAAATTCATACAAAAATAGCACATTTGAAGCGCATGCGATGTTTAATAAAAGGGAATCATGTGGGTAAAGGACTTGAGAAATCTAGTAATGGGGTCAAGTGGGAACATTAATGCTGCATTTGAAAGTCGATTAAAAACAGGAGTTATTATAAACTTGTTACATAAAGATATGGATGCATTCTTTACAGATGCTTTCAAAATTTTTAAAAACAAGATTTTATTAGTTCTCAAGAAAACACAAATTTCAAAAGTGAACACCACCTTTTGTGGGGATTTTATTAAGCAACCAAAAGACGAGGAGTTAGTAGACCGCAAATATTTTAGTACTACCAATGTTGTATTGGGCATTGGAGATGATTTATATGATTGGTTTAGTATAAATATTATTGATCCTATTTTAAACAGTTTATCAGAATTTGCTGAAAAAGAAAGCGGGTGGGCATTATCTCGAATAACTTTTTTGGAAGTTGCAATAAACAAATATGAAATGGGGGCTGGCTCGTCTTTCGTTCCACTACCAGAACCAATTTCTCGAAAGAAGGCAATTGTAAACGTTTGCAATATGGACCAAGCTTGTTTTTACTGGACAGTAAACAGTTTTTTAAATCCTGCTACTAAAAATAGTAATCGTACTTCATCGTATCCACATTACTCTGAAGTTCTAAATACTAAGGGTTTAGATGTTGAAATGCCACTATCCCAAATTACAAAATTTGAAAAATTAAATAATATATCAGTAAACGTATACTCTTTAGAACTAAATCAATCGAATAAATCTACATTTTATACAGTAGTTCCTACAAGATTAACTAAAAATAAACTTGAAAGACATGTTACTCTATTACTGTTACAATCCAAGTATTATCCTAAGTTAAATGATTATGATGCACCTCCTGTAGACGATACGAATGAAAACATTAAGTACCACTATTGTTGGATAAAAGATTTATCTAGATTAATTTCATCTCAACTTAATAGATCTAGGAATAAAAAATTTATTTGCGATAGGTGTTTGAACTATTTTCATAGTAAGCAAATTTTGGATAAGCATGAAAGTGTTTGTGAAAATATGAATGAGTCAAAAATTTCTTTTCCCAATTATACTCACATTGAATTTAAAAATTTTATTTATAAGCAGAAATGTCCCTTTGTTATTTATAGTGATTTAGAATCCATACTAAAGGCTTATACAGATCAACAAAAAACAGATAAAACTAAAAAATATCAACAACACGTAGCTTTTTCTGCAGGCTATTATTCAAAATGCGCTTACGATGATCAGCTTTCATATTATAAATATCATCAGGGTGAAGACTGCATAGATTGGTTTACCAATCAGTTAACTGATGTAGCAAAATTTGTTCAGTCCAAAATTTTAGATATAATACCCCTTGGTGGTACACCTAACTTGGTAAAGGCACTAAATTGTCACATTTGTGAACATGAATTTACAGATATACAGTCGTTAGAGATCATAATCATTTCACTGGGGAATTTCGTGGATACGCCCATCAAGCATGCAATTTGAATTTTAAAAAAGTCTTTGTTGTTCCAATCATCATGCATAACTTGGGCGGCTACGACTCACATTTTGTTATTAAGGAAATTGCAAAACGTGGTAAGGTTTCCATACTACCAATAAATAAGGAAAAATATATAAGTTTTACCCTACATGACTCTGAAACTAGCATCAAGTTTAGGTTCATAGACTCCTTTAGATTTATGGGAGCAAGTCTAGACGAACTGGTATCTACACTGAAGGAGGATGATTTTAAAAATTTAAAACACGAGTTTCATGATTTAAATAACCAAAAACTGAAACTTTTGATGAAAAAAGGGGTTTTTCCATACGATTACATCGATTGTATAGAAAAGCTCAACGACGTAGAATTACCGTCTATTGAAAATTTTTACAATAGACTTTATGATTCGAATATTTCCATGGAACAATGTAACCATGCAAAAAATGTTAAGGAGTATTTTGATACCGCTAGCCTGGGATAGTATAGTCAGCTATATATGAAAACAGACATACTGTTATTAGCAGACGTTTTTGAGCAGTTACGAAGTAATTGTTTGCAGACGTATCAGCTAGATCCTGCGTGGTACTATACTCTTCCTGGGTATACGTGGGATGCTATGTTGAAGTATACTAAAATAAAATTAGAATTACTTAAAGATATTGATATGATTATGTTTATTGAGAGGGGTATTCGGGGAGGCATATCTGTTTGCTCAAATCGATATTCCGAAGCCAACAATAAATACATGGAGGAGGAGTATGATCCTCAAAAACCCTCCAAGTACCTCCTATACCTAGACGTGAACAACCTGTACGGGTGGGCGATGTCAGAATTCCTCCCTTATGCAGACTTCAAATGGGAAGATAACACGAACATTGATATCAATCAAATTGCAGACGACTCTCCAGAGGGGTACATTCTTGAGGTAGACCTGGAGTACCCTAAGGAGCTACACGATCTACACCAAGATTTTCCTTTTTGTCCTGAACACAAAACGCCTCCCAATTCAAAATTAAAAAAACTCATGGCTACCCTACACAATAAACATAATTATATCTTACACTATCGAAATTTAAAACAAGCTTTAGCAAATGGTTTAATTTTAACAAAAATACATAGAATTTTAAAATTTAAACAAGCTGCATGGCTAAAACCCTACATCGCTTTAAATACTAAACTAAGAACGGAAGCTACTACAGCTTTTGCAAAAAATTTGTATAAATTGATGAATAACGCGGTGTTTGGTAAAACCATGGAAAATATACGGAATCATAGAGTGGTGAAATTATTAAGATCATATTTGGGACGTTATGGAGCTAAAAACTTGATTGCTAGTCCTTGGTTTCATTCTAGAACAATTTTTGAAGAAAATTTAGTTGCAATAGAATTAAAAAAGAGTAATCTCGTTTTCAATAAGCCCCTGTACATTGGGATGGCCATTTTAGACATTTCAAAAACTTGTATGTATGACTTCCATTATTCATACATCATCCCTAAATTGGGAAAAAAAAATTGTAAATTAATGTATACAGATACAGATAGTTTCACGTATGAACTTCATTGTAATGACGTATACGAAGAAGTGATAAAGGATGATATTCACATGTTTGATACAAGTGATTATGCAGAGGGTAATCACTTTAACATTCCGTTAGCAAACAAATAGGTGTTAGGTTTGATAAAAGATGAATATAATGGTTCTATTATGACGCATTTCATAGGGCTACGTTCAAAAATGTATGCTTTTAAAGTTAAGGGTGGGAAAATAGTGGAAAAATCTAAGGGGGTAAAGAAAAATGTTGTAAAAAATAAAATTACTTTCGAAGATTACTTGAACTGTTTAAAAAACTGGGAGTCGAAGTACATTTTACAAAACACAATTCAGTCCTATGCACATAACGTTTTCAGCATTGAACAAAAGAAAGTGGGTCTTTCTCCTGAAGATGATAAGCGGTCACTAATTCCAGAGTCGTTTGATACGCTTCCTTGGGGTCATTACAAATTAAGTAACACTGAGTAATATTTCAATTTTTTGTTGAGTATATGTATATAAAAAATGTACTCTTATTGTTTTAGATATGAATACATTGAGTGAAAACTGTATAAAAATAATTTGTGAGAATATAGAATGTCTAGCAGATTTTTTCGAATCATCAAAATTACCATGGACTCTTACCAAACAAATCGCAAAAAAATTTGCGGAATACAAGTGGAGATTTTTGAATAAAACTGCTAAAAATGATCAGTCACGCTTTTGCAGAAATCTCAATTTTGTTCATTGTTCACGAGATATTCTGTACAAAGACCGAAATGCTGTACTTGCTAGATCTGACTGGGACTACATATTTGAAGACGAGTCTGAATATTGTGTATGGGTTAACTATTATAGGATTGATAGATATAACATTTATGTTTGTAAAGAATGTTTTGATAGCATTAAAGGATGTCATAAAAGATTGAGGAAACATTTGATTGTAATCAACGATCATTATCATGATGTTTGCGAGTCAGAAGATATAATTCGTGACTTGTACCACAATAAAGATTGGTGGTGTCAAAGTTGTTATAGAACAGTACTTTTTGAAACAAATGATAAAGATTCTTGTATTGCGAAACTTCATAATTCTCCTAGAACTCTCAGATTTAGGGGAACATATGATAGTGATAGCGACATTGACCATTTTGATGGATTCTAGTATTTTTTAATTCATTCATTTGTTTTCATTTTTATAATTCAATCTTTTGTCGGTTCAATCAAATTTTGTGACTTAGACTTTTAAGATGTGTAAGTTTTATAGTTATTGTTTATCATAAATATATTAATTTTTTGTCGGTTCAATCAAATTTTGTAATTTAGACTTTTAAGATGTGTAAGTTTTATAGTTATTGTTCATCATAAATATATATATATTATAATTCATTTTTATTTCTTTTTCCTACATTCATGTCATAAGATTGGGAGAAATAGGAATTTAATTAAATCAGTTACCTAGGAAAACATATTGATTTATTCATAAAAAGATATAATATGAAACCTAAAAAAAGAGGCTTCAAAGTTTGGGTTCTGGCAGATTCAAAAACTGCATATGTCCTGAATTTTAAAATATATGAGGGAAAATCAAAAACGCCTACAGAAGGAACACTGGGAGAAAGGACAGTTTTGGATTTAACAAGAAAGTATTATAATAAAGGCTACTGTGTGTATTTTGACAATTTTTTTTCTACATTTGAGCTTCTATCCAAACTACTTGATAATGGAACACACGCTTTTGGAACTTTTAGAGAAAACAGGAAATATTACACTGAACAAATATTGAAGAATATTGTCGCTAATAATATATCCGTGTGCAAATGGAAAGACAGAGGCAAGAAAAATGTAAATGTAGTTAGTTCATTCCACGATCCGAGTATCACTACTGATACTAAAAGAACTTACAAGAAGGGAGAAAAAGAATTAGTCGCTTGTCCACTGCCAATTTATGATTATAATAAAAATATGGGCAGGGTAAACAAATTTGATCAGATGCTGTCGTATTATAATATTTTTTGGGAAAGTAGACGGGTGGTGGATTCTAATTTTCTACTACCTTATTGATGCAGTTATTACGAACAGTTATATTTGCTATAAGGAGTTATCCTTGAGATCTCGTAAAAAGCCAGTTTCTTGTCTGATGTTTCGAAGTATGTTGGTAGATGAACTTCTAAAGAATGCAAGTTTCCGAAAACGTCCAGGTCATTTCTGCGGTAATGCTTACGAGCAACAAAATGAGAAAACCATCTGGTCGATCAGTTGGAGTTGACAACTCTACGAGACTTTTAAATGTTGGAACTCATATTCCGATTAGAGGCAAAATAAGAAGATGTGCACACTGCAGCACTCGAGCAAAACCTGTAAGGTCCACCCTCATTTTACTTAGAGTGTTTCGCTCCTTTCCATAATGCTTGATACATTTTTTTTATAATATTGCTACTTTGTATTTAAAAAATAAACATGATTTTGTATAATTTGCTTCGTTCATTAGATGTGGCTATTATATTAACCACAGCTAAGCCATAAAATTTCAATTCCCAAAAGTACCAGTGGTCCATATACTAACCACGCCATTACAAAGTTCTGATTATCAAAATATTTTTTTTAACATTTTTTTGGGTGTCTATAAGGCCTATGGAATAAATTTAAACCAAAAATGCATCGAAAATTCCAAAAAAAAGTTCTGCGCCCTAAAGGGTTGAGGAGTCACATTCTCAATTGATTTTTCACACCAAACTGTCCTTATACCAAGTACTGTTTTTTCTTTGTGAATATGTCTTTAACCACTGTATGTTTCAGGAAAAATTGATGTCCAATCTAATGTTATATCGACAACTACAAGTACAGCCACTAATGTAGACATACCTTCAGAGCCAGCTGTACTATCTATGGAAACAGAGACAACAGTAAATATGTAGGTATACTTACATATTTTTCATGGTGATTAAAGTTATCTAGTAGTTTTTATGTGTAACATGTAAACTAAATAAAAGAGATATTTGTATAAAGTGAGATTTAACACAATTTTTAACATTCAACTTTTCTATTTTGGTCATTTCGTAACAATAATTTATTCATTTTATTGATTAAGTTGTAATTTATATATATATATATATACAGTGTGACCCATTTTGTTTGGAAGCACCCCTATGAAATCCGCATTTTTCAACCGGTTTTGATTTAGTCTTTTTTGTTAGATTCAGTATCAAAAACAGTATTTGAGCACACATTTTCATACCATAATAGCTATTTCCAAGGCCCTCTATGTTAATTTTTTTTTGCCAAAAAAGACGAAAGTATATTAGGCATTTTTTTTTTCTCAAATATGACTACACCACTGGATTAAGAATCATCACAAATGTAAACTATCAAAATTTTATAAAAAAAGTTTCATTAACAACAAAGTTATCACTACATGAATTTGGAAAAAGTTGTTTTCTAATTAATTTTTTACTAAGAATGTAGACACATTTTAAAAATGGCAACATGGTAAACAAAAACTAGGACTCAAACATATTGCATTGTAAAAATTCGAAGCCGACACCTTAACCCGTTCTGGAGTTATTGCTTCTGAGAGTAATGTAAAATTGTGCTGATGTGATGAAAATACAAATTAACACCTAATAATACATTTTAATTATTAAACTACTTAATAATAATTTAATTCTACATTTTTGTAGCCTCGACTAGACCTCCGTTAATTTCCACACATTTCTCGTATCGTTTGCGACTATGTCTTAGCGCTTTTTTTATTTCATGTGGCGTTATTCCAGCACACGCCTGTCGTATTCTGTCACATAGTTCTGCTCTATTCCTTGGACGTGTCTTATACACTTTTTGTGTCAAAAGACCCCACAGATAAAAATCCAATATAGTTAAATCGGGCGATCTAGGAGGCCATTCGATTAACTCGCTACCGCGACCTATCCAACCATTTGGAGATTTTTCGTTAAGCCATTTCCTGACAATCCTAGAATAGTGTACAGAACAACCATCTAACTGAAATATCAAATTTCTTCTTTCTGCTAGTGGCACTTCGTCAATCACTGCGAATAACTCACCTTCCAAGAATTCCATGAAGTTATTGGCATTCATGTTACCCTCAAAAAAGAATGGACCTATTATCCTGTCTTTTAAAATTCCGGCTTCGAATTTTTACAGTGCAATATGTTTGAGTCCTAGTTTTTGTTTACCATGTTGCCATTTTTAAAATGTGTCTACATTCTTAGTAAAAACTTAATTAGAAAACAACTTTTTCCAAATTCATGTACTGATAACTTTGTTGTTAATAAAACTTTTTTTATAAAATTTTGATAGTTGACATTTGTGATGATTCCGAATCCAGTGGTGTAGTCATATTTGAGGAAGAAAAATGCCTAATATACTTTCGTCTTTTTTGGCAAAGAAAAATTAACATAGAGGGCCTTGAAAATAGCTATTATGGTATGAAAATTTGTGCTCAAATACTGTTTTTGATACTGAATCTAACAAAAAAGACTTAATCAGAATCGGTTGAAAAATGCGGATTTTATAGGGGTGCTTCCAAACAAAATGGGTCACACTGTATATATATATATTATACTATAACTAAATAGGGTGTCCGTTTATATTATGAATTAATAATAACATTTTTTTATTCTCAGCAAAACAAGAGGGAGAAATTCAACTGCCAACTGCAGGTCCTAGTAGAGACATAATTGTTACTGCCAGTATCAAGAGATCTATTTTTGGGGAATTTCAAACCTTTCTAGAACTGAATCAACAGCCAGGAAACAAAGGCTAATTAAAGTGCAATGTAAAGATGCAAGCATTAAAAGACTTAAAAAACTAGCTAAAGCAAGGACACACAACATTAAGGAGTTATCCTCACTAAATGATTCAGATGTGGTAAAAGAGTTATTTCACGATTTACCAAATTCTACTGCCAACTTCTTAATTTCCCAAATTCGGTGCTCAAAAACAGCTCCTAAAGGAAGAAGATGGACGATGGAGGAAAAAGTTGTTGCTTTGGCTTTGTTAAAAAGAGGTCCTAAATGTTATACTTAATTTGTTACAGAAAATTGTATCTATGCTATCAAAAAAAAAACATTGTTAAACCTTCTTCAACAAGTGCCGTTTAATAGTGGAGGAAATGAGCACATGCTCCATCATATTGACAAGTCTGTCAAAAACGACAATGACAGAATATGTTCCATTTTAATGGATGAAATGGATATCAAAGAACATATAGATAGAATAAGAGGATTTGAAGAAATAAATGGCAAATCATCTACATTGGTGGCAAATAAGGCCCTAGTATTTATGGTTAAAGGACTGCAGCGCAACTGGAAATAATCAATTGCGTATTATTTTTCACACGAAGCAGTCCCAGAAACGCAATTATCCAAAATAATTATTGAGGTTATTGAGACCTGTCAGTCCATTGAAAAACTAAACATTGTTGCAATAATAAATGATTGTGGCACTAATAATGTAAAGGCTATGAAACCACTGGGATCATCAATAGTGAATCCCTATATAATAGTTGGGGGACAAAAAATATTCAATATTTACGAGTCTGGTCACCATCTTACCAGATTCATGTGAATAACTTGGAGAAAATTCAGAATAAATTCATTAAGTACATGTCGTTTAAAATCGGAATGCCTGTATCAACCAATACTTATCAAGAGATAAGAGACAGTCTCAGTCTAGATAAACTTTCAATTCGTAGATCTCAAGCTGATATAAAATTTCTCCATAACTTACTCTGTTATAATATTACTATACCGCATTGGTTTCCATGTCCCTTATAGGTCAACAAGAAATAATCATACTTTTGCAGCTCCATTACATAGATGTGATTATGGGAGGTTTTCTGCTATAACTAGAATTTTATCCAGTGCAAACAGGTTGGATCTGGATTTTTTTCAACATATCTGGCAGGGCCTATTTTACCATAAGGCCCCGTGGTCTGGGTTGTAAAATATTCATAATTTCAAATGTAAATTTACATAGCAGAGAAAAAAAACAGTTACCTCTGATAAGGAATCAGGAAAATATAATTAAATAAAATAAGCTCTAGATTGATATAATTAATGCATTTTTTAAAATTATTCATAAATTCCCCAATCTAAAAATAACTAAATAAGTATTGCGGCACATACAGCAAAGGGCGGCGGCGGCGGTGTTTTCTTTCACGCGGCGTTTTTGTTTATGCCGCTATTACCGACAAAGCATTATATTCTATTTTTGCCGATGCCGATGGAACATAAAAAAAATATTGGCGTTTTTTTGCCCATTTACAAAATTGTGCTAGTAGTGGGGCAGTTTGCTACATTTTTTATTAAGATTTTCTTCCTGTGACAGATTTCAAGTGATGGAGTGATGCTAGTTTATGGCAGCTAAACATTTGGGTGAAAAGTAAAATAATTGTGCATAATTTTACTTTAAATTCAGAATTTAACTTAAGATAAGTTTTAAGTAGTTAATACATTTGATTATTATTACATTTATTAATTTTAGAAAAGAAGTAAAGTTAACAGAAGATGAGTTACAAACATCAAAGTGGTTGTGAAAAGCGTAAGAAGGCATTATTGAGGGAAAATGAAAAGGAAAAACAAAAAAACGCTATGCATGTGTTCCTCAAAAAGGAGCCAGAAAATAAAGAAAATCTTTCAGAACAACTATTCCACGAATTCCACGATGGGGAAAGTGCTTCAACATCAACAAGCAATATAGGTAATATTGAGTTACATGAACACGCGGACGTTCAAGATAACGTGGTCGTTAGTGATTTAATGCAAATTGACGAAAAATTACAACAAAGTGAGGCTTCTTATTCATTTCCTGTTGATCTAGCAGATTGGCCACAAAACATAACATCAAATTTTCAAGAATATTTTATCAAAAACCGGCCCGAACAAAACATTGACAAGATAAGCGGGTGTCAAAAACAATTGGACGGAAAAAAAAAGTCGACTCAGTACTTAAAAAAACACGAAAGGTCTTCTGAGCACATTGCTTCGATCAGCACAATGGTTAAGAGAAGTCGAATAGAGGGAAGGATAGATATTATTATTATTATTATCTTTCTTCGGTTATTTGCACTGAATTTATTCATGCTCTACAAAATAATCAAGCCAATCTAACTGTTGCTTGTACTCTATATAGTGAATTAACTGAACTTGTCAGCGGTTTTAGGGAACAGTTTAATACTATTGAAGAAGAATCTGAAAAAATTCAGCCAAATAGTATTTACAAGGACAAAATTTCAAGAGCACGAAAGAGAAAACAATGTTTTGATGAAGGATCAGCAGACATCACTTTTAGCGGTGCTGAGAACTTTAGAATAAACACTTTTTATCCCATTTGCGATAAATTAATTTATGAATTAAAATTGCGAATGCAAGCATATGATTGTATAAGTGAAGTTTTTGCTGCGTTTTTTGTTGATCCTTCAGATGAAAAATTTAATGTTAGTATTCAAAACATAAAAACATATTACAATATGGATGTGGATGTTACAGAAGATTTAGTTTATGAATTTCTACAATTTAAATCACTACTTAGGTCGAATAATTGTTTTTCTAACGACCCCCAAGAAATGTTAGCATTTTTGATTGATAACAATATTTTGTCTACCTTTTCAAACGTTGAGGTATTATTGCGCATTTTTCTTTGTATTCCTAAAAGTAATGCATCAGGTGAGAGATAATTTTCTACCTTAAAACGGGTAAAAACATATCTTAGAAATTCATTAAATGAGGAAAACCTTTCATCTTTGGCTATTTTAAATGTAGAAAGCGATATTCTCGACAAATTAGATTTAAATATGATCATAGAAAAGTTTTCTGAAATTAAAATTCGAAAAAAGAAAATTGATTAGTAGGTAATTAATTATTGGTTGTTGCCTGTGGTTTTTCATTATTTATTGTTTGTATTGTTTCTATTCCTTAGAAACAAGATTTTTATTTATTTTGTTAAATACTGCTCAAGTTTTGTTAAATAAAAATTTTTAATTATTTTTTAAAATAACATTTAATTGTGTATTTACTATTTATTGTTCACTTTGTTTTTTGTTCACTAAAAGGAAGTTTTTTTTTAATTTGTTAATTTACTATTAGAAATTTTGTTTAGGTAAGTTTTGTTCTCGGTTCTTTTAAAAAAAATAATTTATTTTTTAAAATTAGACTTAATTGTTGTTTTTTTCTCATTATTTATTTTGTTGAATATAATAATGTTTATTTATTTTTTGAAATTATTAAAAAAATAAAAATAAAAATAATTATTCTATTTTTTAACCCAAACTAACAAGAGAATTTTTGAATTTTATTGGAAAAGAGGGCCCGAATTTTTTCTTGTGCCTTAGGGCCCGACCAGATGAAAAATAGGCCCTGATATCTGGGTACTCTCTTAGGCAATTCCTGCGAGAGATGAAATCTTAGTATAGGATTGGGATTGCATTATTTCAAAATGGTATTTTAATATTGTATTGCGATTAGTAATTTTTGTTGTTACTGTTCACTGAGTTCCTTGTCATAACTGTTGTTATTTATATAAAGCTTAAATTTTATTTTACACGTTTAGCCTATTTTATCTTTGTTTTTATAAAATACTGGGTGTTAACCGTAAATAAATAAATAGACCCACCCCATTTGCTAAAATGCACAGCAGCATTATTTCGAAACTATAATGTAGAAATTGATGTCCCCACATGCCAGAATGCTGTGATGCAGGCACGGTTCAACGATGTCAGAAAGGCTTATGAAATAGATTCCAAGTCTCATCTAATTTTTAGAGCCATGCATAAAATTAAAAGTCAGCATATGGAACCTAAGATGCAATATGCAATAAAAGTTAATATCGCAGCTCAAATTTTAAGCCGAAGTATGTCATCGTTTTTGTACACATTGGTTTCTCGAGGAAAACAAGTTTTAAAATTATGTTTTTCCTAACTATCATAATTAAGTTCATGTTATTTTCTCGCTTTTCAGCTGTCTGAATATTTATAGACTTTTAAATTAGACTGTAAACATATTTAATTTGTAAAAATTCAAACAATTCTTCTTTCCAATGCACATACTACTTATCTGTTACAAAATACTTTTTTATTTTAGGTGAATTGGAACAGAGATCCATTGCCACAGCTACTTTTATAAATCAGGTAGATGAACTTTTTGATAGTTTTGATGACAGTGGAAAGTTCCCACCTCCAGGAAAAAAGATAAAATGTATAATATCAAACGGATCTGCTCATATGAAGTATATTTTAAAATGGTTAAAAGTTGGAGGTTTGTAAGATTGACAAAAAATGGTGCCATAAAAAATAAACCTCCATCCCAAGTGGCATGGATAACAATTAGGAAATTGTGGTTGTATTTATCTGAGAATAAAAATTTTAAATATCTTAACCCTTTCAGTCATACTGTCACTCAGGAGTGACAACAAAATTACACATTCTAATTGTCTAGTGCAGTTTTCCATCACTCCCAACATCTGTTGATTTGTGTAGTTTCATGTATAAACAATTGATGTTAATGACATTTGCAGCCATTTTGTTTGCAGTTGGCATGGCAACGGTAGTTTGATAGTTCCATGTTGAACAGTATAACGAACACGCTAAAGTTAGGTTTATATTCAGAGTGATTTTTAGTATTTTTTCGTTGAACAAACTACTATAATTGCTGAAACGGTAAGTCAAAACTGTTTTTCATTCTACAGTATATGTACTTTAAGCATAAGGCTACAAAAAATGTGTTAGATTAGGGTTTCAATTTGATGTCACTCACAAGGGACAAACCGCGTTCATGTAACAAGTATCTTTTCCTTGATGAAAAAATTAACATATTTTATTATCGTGTAAGAAAATAAGCAGTTTTTTGTTATGTTCCCCCAAGTGGACGTTTCAAAAAATCGGATATATTATTTTTTAGATCATGGCAGCTCGATGGAGAAAACCTCTTAAACAAAAGGTATTATTACAGTATCTTGAAAATGATAGTGACTCAGACTTACCTGCAGAATTTGAAGATGATGGATGGGAGAATGATGAGGAAGATTATGGCCCTGATGAAATTGCGGAATTTCTTGACGAAAGTAATCGGTCTGAGGAAGAAGAGTTACAAATTTTGTATGGTAACAATTCAGATGATGCAATAGAAAATATTGTACCTAACGTTCATGACAGTCACAAGAACACCGAAACTGATAAAACAGATCGGTTAAAAGAGTCAATTGAATTATTTTCAGGAACACATAATTTGACTCCCAAAGAAAACATTGAATGTATGAGAAATGTACAGTACGAGACTAGGACAACTAGGTGCCAACAAATGTTGAACATTTAGAACAACTCATAATCTTCTTCAAGAGGTACATTACTGATGATATATTTGTAACAATGGCTGAAATGACAAATCGGTGCGCTATTTACAGAAACGTTCCAAGGTTTACACCAACTACACCACTAGAAATGAAAAAGTTCATTGGAATACATATACTACTTGGCAATGTACACTATCCTAGGCTTAGAATGTACTGGTCGGCACATATGGGACTTACCATTGTGAAAGAAAATATGGGTTTTAATGAATTTTCAAAACTGAGGCAAACCGTACATCTTGTTGATATACAGAATAGTCATTATTTTTATTTCACAATATTTTTTTTATAAGTTTTACAAAAAACTTAGACCCGACCGGTTTCGATGTGTATACATCGAAACCGAGTATTTTTAAACATTGATATGTATGAATTTCACAGTGTACGGGTTGAAACTATCAATTTATACAGAATAGACTATGGAAAGTTAGATGTGTGTATGATCAAATCCGAAAAAGATGTCTTGAGCTTCCATTAGAAGTCAACTTGTGCGTCGATGAACAGGTAGTGCCCTTTAAGGGCAATATAAATATTAAACAATACTTCAAGAACAAGCCTAAAAAATGGGGCATAAAAATCTATGTTTTAGCAGGACAATCTGGATTGATATATGCTTTTATAATATATCAGGGATCAACAACTGAGATAAGCCCTATATACAACAATTTTGGTAAATCACCAGCAGTAGTGATGCACCTTTCTGAAAGAATAACAGGAGTGGGGCACGGCTTGTTCTTTGACAATCACTTTGGCTCCTATAATCTCTTCCAGTACCTAAATTCGAGATCAATATATTCTGTGGATACGCTTTACCATTATTGCCAAGTGATAAAATTATAAAAAAAAAACAACGGGGAACAAGTGCTGTCTCTGTGAGTAAGGATGGCATAATAGCTACTAAATGGTACGATAATAAAGCGGTTACTGTCGCATCTAACTTTGTTGGTCAGGGCAATCAAGACGAATGCAGAAAATGGGATAGGAAAACCAAGCAATACATTCAAATACCAAGACCAGAAGCCATACGCGTCTACAATGAAAATATGGGCGGCGTCGACAAGGTTGATTTTCTGCTTAGTATTTACCGTTCATATGCAAGGTCACGCAAATGGACGGTACGTATGATTTCTCATGCCATTGATCTAGCATTGGTAAATTCGTGGCTTGAGTAAAGAAGCCATGTCCAAGCTCTCAAGATACCAGCAAAAAATATATTGGACCTGCTAGGATTTAGACAGAATGTAGCACAGAGTATTTGATTCTGCACAAAGATCCTCCGAAAAAAGGAGGGCCATCAACAGAACAATGGACTGCCTAAGCTCTGACGTCACAGCAGAAGGCTCCTCCTATAAACTTTTCCAAACAAATCTAATGCGCGTGCCCAACACAAACCATGTGTGTCTATGTGATCAAACAACATAAGAGATTTTAAATTTACCGTTTGCTATATAGTTATTTATATAGGTATTTTCTTATAAAAACGTCTTTAATTCTTCACTTTTTACTTGTCTCTAATACCGATCCCTCTCATTCAAAACGAAATCAACAGTAAAGATAATATATCAATACCAAACAGTGAACTTGCGAAAAACTAAAAATCTCACGTGGCAATTCACACTCGCTCAGTCGCACTCGGTTTGTTTGGAAAAGTGACGTCAGACTTAGGCAGTCCATTATATTACCCCAAAACGACCAAAATCTTGCGACACGACCTGCCGCAGAACAGAGGAAAGATGGTTATGATCATATCCCAATGTACGATACAAATAAACAAAATTCTAGATGCAAAATGGAGGGTTGCAAAGGAAAAACTCACATATACTGTTAAAAATGTAACTTACTTATGCCTAATGAATGGAAGAAATTGTTTCGCTGATTTTCATTCGATTTCTTAGTACTACGGAGGATACAATATTTTGTATTATTAAGGTTACTTTTGCTTAGAATGTTATTTTGTTTTTATTTCATAGAAATCTGTTTATTTTCATAAATATATATTGTTTATAACTTTTGAAAAAATATTTCTTGTAGTTTTATATCAGGTCCATGGAAGCGGAATGTCACTTATGAGGGACATCTCCCAGCAGCAAAAATGGTGGGGGGAACATATGTACCAAGTTTATTAATTTATTAAGACATCTTTTTAGGTGCGTGACTAAAAGGGTTAAGCCCAGAAATATTAACCAAGATGCTTTTGAAAATTTATTTGGGGCCGTTAGGTCAGGTTTGGGAAATAATGATAACCCAACAACAATTCAATTTGTGGGAAGTTTGAAAGACCCAAATTTTAAATGGCCTCATTAATTTAGGTTCCGGGAGAAATTGAGAAGAGGATGATGGAACTCTTCTTTCAAACTTAGGTGTATTTCTCAAAAATGATGACAAATCAGAAAATCCTTCTAATACAGCTTGCAGTTCTACTGAAACGGGAGTCAGTTTCAATTTAAACGTGGACAACTTGTCAACTGACATTGCTAATGAAGTCAACACTGGTACCATAGCAACTATGTCTGTAGCTTATGTTGCAGGGTTTATTATAAAGACTATTTTAAAATTTGTCAACAATGAGATTTGCAACAATATTTTATTGTCAAATTCTGATGAACCTCACAATTTGTTAATAAGTTTTAAAGAGTGGGATCTAACACATGAAAGATTAGTTTATCCTTCAGAAAAACTTGTTATTTCAATAGGAACTGCCATAACTTTATTAGAAGATTTTCTTGAAAGTAATTGTAATATACCCAATATTTCAAGGCACCTTGAAAAATAATTGAATTCAAAATTAAATTTTTTGTGGTTAAAATGTCCAGAACATAAAAATTTAATAATTAAATCAATTGTGGAAGGGGTCATTAAAATAGGTATACCATGGTGGTGCAAGACAAGTACGGGATTTAAAAGACAAAAAAAATATTACAAAAAATAAAAAAATGCAAAAGCTTTTGCATAAATGATTTTTAAATAAGTACCGTTTGTGGATATACTTGTAATATATATGCCAAACAATGGCAAAATAAAAAATGAGGTTTGTGTTTTATTTTTTAATGTTTATACAATGTAATAAACATTTATAAACTTATTATTGAATAATTAAAATTGTATGTAAAAAAAAATTACAAGAACAATGTAGTCATTTTTATAGGTCTTAAATACTTTTAGTCTGCGAAAATAACAGTGCATGTTATTCATATAAATTTCATTATGAAAAACATAATTTCTCTTCAATGATTGGTTTTTAATACATTTCACTGACTAGGTGCATCAGTGGAACATCTCAAAAATTTTCAAAATTGGGTTTAAAATTGTGTTTTCAACAGTTTTCGTTTAATTCAGTTGAGATGCAACGTTTTGAAAATGTTTGATGATGTTTCACTGTTTTATATCAGCGATAAGATTTAAACTTTACCGCCATTCTTGACCTACACCAACAACTTTTGTTGAGTGGAAAGGGTGCTTGATGCTATTTAGTTTTTTTATGTGTTTTTCGAGGCGTATTTAGTTGTTTTGGCAGGCTTTTCTTTATTTTTGTAATTTCCGTTATTTCCTAAACGTGTTTGTGAGGTAGTTGAAACAAAAGCTTAAGATAATCCATGAAACATTAATTTAATTTGAATGCTATTAGACAAAAAATTTAATGATGGAAAAAAAATACTGCAGGTTCTTACCAAACTGATTAATTTATTTGGAGATAACAAAGCCAGTTCTCAGGACTTTGTTATCTGATGGAAATTAAGAAACTAGAAAAGATTAGATAAGGAAAGAAATTTAAGGGCGCCACTAATTTTGTTTCCTAAAACAAAATTAGAAAAAAAATCAAATAAATAAAATCAGCTAACTTTTAACCTTTGCTATCTACACAAAAATAATTAAGTTAATTGAAAAAGACAACTGATGGTGGAGGTTTATTAAATAAAACTTTCACCAAAAAAAATTAATATGGATAAACTATATTACTATAAACATTTGAAGCATTGACTGTGTACAAAAAAAATAACTATAACTAGAAAGGTTAGTAACGAACAATATTCTATAAAATGTTCATCAGATTTGTAACAATAGAAAAAAAACGTAACCATAAAGCAATACAACCTCTGTTTTTTTACTTCTATCTTTCTGGTCTTGAAGCGTTGTCCGAATAGAACTGGTTTTTCTACCTTCTGACGTATACAAAAATATTGAGTATACTATAGTTAAAGATGTACACCCTCTTATGAAAGAGACTGGTGCTCCGCTGCGCTGCTAAGAGACTAGGAACATGTAGGTATTCCAAATAAACTTCTAGGTACTCCAGGTAACTATAGGTACTCCAGGAAACTATAGCCCAGAAACTGTCGGCACTCCAGGAAGCTATGCTCCAGGAAAAATGTCGGTACTCCAGGATACTATACCAAGAAATTGTATCCCCGAAACTGTATCCCAGAAACTGTACTTCGGGAAACTGTATTGCCAGAAACTTGTATTCCCAGAAACCGTGCAGTAATCCAGATTCTTATTAAATAGGATCTTCGTAAATTATCGTTTTATTTTACAGCACACAAGATATTTCTAAAGATTACTGCACAGTTTCTATATGTTGCTTCGTCGACTGACGATATGAGAAGCCCTGCCGGTACCTTCTCCGTTCTTATAAAGACACGTCAAAATTTTAAATTTCGCGGTATAATAGCTATAGAATATTGATTTTTGGTTAATGAATTTATTCCACCACAAATCACAAATGTGAAATAATTTATTAATTTTTCGATGGCAATATTTTTAGAAAATCGATGCATTCTATTCCACCAAAAATCAAAATTTTAAAGAAATTAATCTATGAATTTATCAACTGAAAGGTTGAACGCAAAGTTCACGTTTCATAGTGTTTGAGAAAATAGGTCTAAAAATGACGACAGTTGAAGTAACCCTTTTAAACCTCATGAAATATATTGGAGTCAGAAGCAGACCACTAAAAGAAGGTGAAGCGGTTTTTAAAGAGGGACATATAATATTATGTGGCCTAGAAGGCACAAATTCAAAAAACATTAAAAGTTTGTGCCTGCAGACGTCTGGTCTAGCTTTCCAGCCTCATGAGATAACAATTAATCTGAATGATGACGTTGAAGTGTTCATGTAAGGCTGGAATGCCCGGCTTGTGCAAGCATATTATTGCAACTTCAATTTACATTAACAGGTCAGTACAATTTTACGTAATGGCAAATAGCCTTTTAATACTATTTGTATTTTTTTTAGAATTGAGAATTTGGAAGTAATAAGCTGCACAGATTTGGCTCATAAGTGGGGAAAAGAGGAAAAAGGTGTGGAGGAAACTTATAAGGCCCAACCTTTTAAAAGATTTTGCCACCCAAAATTAAAAGGAGAAAAAAGTGTATTTGAGACTTCGCCGGCTGTAAATGCACACAATTTTGCTCTTCTTACAACAGGTATCTCTTAATAAAAACATTATTTCTCTCACGTTCATCATACTCAAAAATCTATCAGTTCTGTGGCGGTCTCGGTCATTAATCTAGTTTAATATTTTACTTTAATCATTTACCTAATTAGTCAACGAATTTTTACCCAATTCCTTTAGATTTTATGACTAAATGTTTATACATTTTTTGGTGTAGCCGAGTCTGCTTTCACTAAGTTTGTTAGTAGATCATTAAGGCCTCCTATAAGTTTGGCTACTGAAAAAAAAAAGTATGTATTACTAACCAGAAAATTTTATTGCTTAATTTAAATACTATATTTTTTATTTTAGCAACATACGCAAAAAAGTGCTAAGTTTACTTGAACGTTCACTTAATTCGGCATTTTCAACTGAGCTCAGTACCCAAATCTCAGTTAGTACATATAGCTGTTGTAAATATATTTTAAATTCATTGTCAACAAGGGACCCACTTCATATTGCAACAGCATACGAACAAGGTTCTAGTATGTGGGCAAGAGAAAGACAGTTTAGAATAACAAGTAACCTAACATAATTGAAAAAAATTGTTTCTTTATTAAAGTTTTATCTTTTAGGGTCAACATGTTACTCAATCTACACGTTTACAAAAATAGAAAAGTAGGAAAACAAAGCCAAAACATTTTTTTTTCCAAAGTTTTTCACGAATAAATTCAGGCAACACGGTAAGAAATATGAGAAAGAAGCGCTAGAATTATATAAGGAAACATCACTACAATGTAGTAACACCTGGATTAGTGGTGTCAAAAACATTTCCATGGCTACGATTTTCCCCAGACGGGGTCATATTTGAAAACAGTGTTCCCTCAGAGTTACTTGAAATCAAGTGCCCGTTTATTGGTAAATTTATTTAAATTAATGTCCAACTATTAGTATTTTAGGAAAAGATAACCTTCCCGAAGTCTTCTTGGAATCTTGTGACTATATTGAGAAAACTAGTTCCGGACCTACACTAAAAGATAGGCATAGTTACTATGGAGTTCAATTGGGAATGGCTCTCCTAGGTTTAAATTCCACAAGATTAATTTTATATTCCAGCTATTCAAAATCATATTTAGAAATTATTGTACAATTTGATAAGAATTTTGCAGCAGAAATGATTGAAAAAATCTCCGAAAATTATTTTCAACATATGCTGCATGTTTATTGTTTAAATAAATAAATAAAACAGCCAGGCTCTGTTTAAAGCTATCAGCAATCCAACAACTAGGTCTAAACTGGTAGAAAACTGTAAAGAATCCCATAACATGCTGGCAAGAGACAACAAAATGTCTACTATGGGTGACGGCACATGAGGGGATTGCAGCTAATGAAATGGCAGACCAGCTAGCTAAAGAAGGTTCTAAAGGAGACTTCACAGGTCCGGAACCGTTTTGTAGAATCACAAAGGATTACATAAGAGGGGAAGTCGGGAACTGGCTAGTTAAGGAACACCAATTCAAATGGAGGCTGACACAAGGACACCTCCATAATAAGAGTTTACTGAATAATGTAGACAAGGAACTCTCGTCCAGGCAGAGACATCTGAAGACAGCTACCGACTTGGTGACTGGACACTGTACCCTGAGGAAGCATCTGCACATGATGGGCAAAATTAGTGAACCTATGTGCAGAAAATGTGAACTCTGCGATGAAACACCCTCTCACATACTCTGCTTCTGAGAACTCACAAGGACTCAGACGGAAGCACTTTGGAGTGGAAATAATACAACGATCACAACTACTGAAGATCCCTTCAGTTATCTGGTGGCCTATATAGGAGACACGAAGCTTCTGGAATGGAAGTAGGTAGATAACATGAGTAATGGTACAAAAATTCAATTCAAGTGCCTGGGCTGTTGAGCACAACCCAAATAAATGAATGAAATTAATGAATTAGTATTTTAGGAAAAGATAACCTTCCTGAAGTCTTCTTGGAATCTTGTGACTATATTGAGAAAACTAGTTCCGGAGCTACACTAAAAGAGAGGCATAATTACTATGGACAAGTTCAATTGGGAATGGCTCTCCTAGGTTTAAATTCCACAAGATTAATTTTATATTCTAGCTATTCAAAATCATATTTAGAAATGATTGTACAATTTAATAAAAATTTTATAGGAGAAATTATTAAAAAAATCTCCGATAATTATTTTCAACATATGCTGCATGTTTATTGTTTAAATAAATAAATAAAATAATTTTTGTTCATCAATTTCATACTACTAGTTATATTTACTAACTAAAAAGTAAAAGTCGCCTCAGATTTCATAGAAATTTATTGAATTGGCATTAAAATATTGAACTGATCACCAAATGTAGTTGAACTTTTTCAATTACCTATTACTAATATTTTTATTATTGATTTAATTCAAATTAATCGATGATTTCAAACAAATGTGCAATATAACATTGGGTTACGTATGTTGAATGAACTTAATAATTCTTCAGACTCTATACCACGCGAGTGTATGTGGCAACCGTGTGAATGTGTTCACCCTCGTGCTGAGTGCTTGTGCGCGGGGTTAGTCAGATCTGAGATTGTTACAGACAGTACACAATTATTCATTACCAGATGTAATTCATCCTTATAATTATATTCATTATAAAACATTTGAAAGTTTAAAAATACAGTCCACTTATTGTCACCCAGTGATCCAATTTACAACATAATTTGGTCCTTCGAGCCGGATAAACAGTGACAACAATTTATTATTATCGACATCCTATTGTGGCCGGTCGATACGAAGCAACCATTTACGCCATTGTGCAGATAGCCTACAAGCGGGCACCAACCTATTTACTATTGAAAGTGGAATCGCCAAGATTTGCACCCTGTGTGGAGACTAGATGATCAGAAAAAGGTTGTAAGTCGTCCTTTTCTATTTTTTCCCTATTTTATACAATTACATTGCATGAATTACCTAGAATTCAAGTGTAATTACTAAACAAAACAATCAATTTCTATTTATGCATGACAATTCGTTCACAATTAATCAATTTCAATAACTATTTCATTTCAAATTAATAAAAAGTGGTGTTTTATTTGTTTACTGCCCATCCAGTAACAATTTTAATTATTTTGACACGAATATTTTAAAATTACTTATCTTATTTAACATAAATTCAATTCAATTAGGTAGTCATTTTATCAGTAGAACTGAAAGATTTTGGTCTGTTGAAACAGTTCAATAAAGCATTCAATACTCTTATCATGCAAAATGTCGCAAGATTTAAAAGAAGAGAAACGCATTCGTGCTTCACTTAAACAAAAACTAACTAATTTAAGTAAATATGTTGATTCTATTAAAGTTGCACAACCTAATCAAAAACCTTCCATAAGTGAAATCAATGTTAAAAACAAAATTACTGTAATCTGTATGAAGACTTTGAAAATATTCAATTGAAAATTGAAACCTTTTGTGAAGAAGCGCATTTGCCAGATCAATACAGTGAAAGAGAACAATTTGAATCAAAGTACACTGAGATTATGGCCTTTTTGCAGGAGTACTCAGATAATTTACATCCCTGTCAACCTAATTCTCAAAATAACAATCAAAGCAATACCTTTAACATTGATCAGTCACATTCATTACACAATTTATTAATTCCTAAAATGAAAATGCCCAGTTTCAAAGGTGAATATGAAAACTGGAGAGAGTTTAAAATTTCTTTTGAGTCAATTTTGACATCCTCTACCCTCAGTAGTGGACATCAATTTCAACTTCTACGAAATTCACTTGAAGGTTATGATAAACGATTAATCAGCTCAGTACAAATTGATGAATCTGATCCATTTGGCCAAGCTTGGCAAATACTTATTGACAAATTTGACAAAAAACGATTGTTAGTGAATAAACATATAAAAGGTTATTAAATATTGATACAATTCGTAAAGAAACTTTAAATGATTTCAAAGTATTTATAGACAAGGTTTCTAGCAATATAACTGCTTTAGAAAACACAAAAATATCTGAAGAAAACTTATGTGATGCCCTATTAATTTACATCATTTCAAACAAACTAGATGATCGCACCATGCGAGACTGGAAAAATGAAGATGTAAGTGAATTTCCCACTTTAAATGAATTTCTAGACTTTCTCAATGGAAGAATGGATCTTTTGGAAGATATAAATGACCAAAGGTCAAGTTCTTCAAATCCTACCAAACAAGAGTCTATTAATAAATTTCATAACTCTAATCACAGATATTCACGTCCTCCATTACAAGTACACTCAACCTTTAAAGGGGGGAAGTGTAATTTTTGTCACAAGGACCATTTAATATATTCATGACATGAATTTCTTAAATTAGATATAGCAAGCAGACAAGCCTTAGAATGGGTCATGCTGTAGACGCATGCACTTTAGGTCCATGCAAAAAATGCCAATTGAAACACAATTCATTATTACACTTGGATATAAATCCAGGTAGTAATAGTTCCACTAACCCAGTTGTGGAAAACAGTGAACCTATTCACTCAACTTTTCTAGTAAATCCTTCCAATGATCAAGAAAGCTGCTACCAAATATTGTTATCTACAGTTACCTTTTTTGTTCAAAATGCATATGGTGAAAAAATTCAATGTAGAGCAATACTTGACAGTGGCTCACAAATCAATTTATTAACAGAACAATTTGCCAAAAAACTCAATTTAACATTGCTAACCACAAATCTGTCTATTTCTGGAATAAACCAGACAGTGTCTAACATAACAAAAAAATGCCTACTCAAAATCTTCTCTAAGTTCTCTGACTTTAACATTCCAACTACTTGCCACATTGTTCCCACAATTTCCAACAATACACCTTTACACAAAATATCAATAGATAATTATAATATTCCTTCCAACATCCAATTATCAGATGAAGAATTCTACAAACCTCAAGAGATAGCTGCTATTATTGGTTCTACGCTATTTTGGCATCTAGTCATAGAAGGCAAATTGATATTAGGTAAAAATCTTCCAATACTTCAGAATACCAAGTTAGGTTGGATTATCGCTGGACCTACCCCTATAATGTCGAATAATGCCTTTTGCAATTTTACTCAGACAATTCCTGAAGACTACCATTTAAAAAAAATTTTTGGAGTTAGAAGAATTATCTACAGCACCTAAGCAGGCTCAAGATGATATGGAATGTGAAAACATATTTCAATCAACCACCTATCATGATGAAACTGGAAGATTTGTTGTCTCAATATCCTTTAAACATTCACCCATTTTATTAGACGACTCATTGTTATCTGCCAAAAAACAATTCTGGTCATTAGAACGCAAGTTTGCAAAGGACCAAGAACTTAAAATCCAATATTCCACATTCATTCAGGAATACCTTGCTATGGGACATATGTCCAAAATATCCAATCCAATTTCAAATTCCCAATTTTCCTATTTTTTACCTCACCATGGAGTACTTAAACAAGACAGTTTGACAATCAAACTCAGAGTTGTGTTCAATGGTTCGCATCCTACCAATAGTGGGTGGTCACTAAACGACCTCCAATTTGTCGGTCCTAAAATTCAAAATGAAATTTTTCCAATTCTGCTTCGATTTCGGACATACACCTATGTTGTGTCTGCAGACATCATGAAGATGTACCGTCAAATACTTGTTCATCCAGACCACAGGTCATTACAACTTATTTTGTGGAGAGAAGATCCTAATAAAAACCTTGAAACCTTTCAATTGAATACCGTCACATATGGCACCACATCAGCTCCCTATTTGGCACTGAGGTGCTTAAAACAATTAGCAACTACGTGCGATGATCCACTAGTTTCAAATATTATTATCAACGTTTTCTATGTAGATAACTTATTGACTGGTCATAACAATTTACAAACTTTACAAGGTATTTGCAAGTCCATTTATGATCACCTATCATCAGCTGGTTTCATTCTAAGAACATGGATATCCAATCACGCTCAAGTCCTCACCCATTTAAACAAAGATGGCGATGATTTAACGATTTTAAATCTTAATGAAGGTGAAAGCTCCAAAACCCTGGGCATTAAATGGTTTAGCAAAGCTGATCAACTATACTCGATAGTCGAAATTCTGTAAAGTGAGTCAGAGCTATGTAATCAACACTTTGGTTAAAGCGCAGTTGCCGTATGTATTCTAGAGAGAAATGCTGTATTTTATAAATACACTTCAAATCCATTGTGTCAATATTTCAGGTACAAAAGATGCAATGTAATTAAGTCAATACCAATTTAATATATTTATTTCAAATTTCAAGCAGACTAATAATAATTAGTTTACTTGAAATGTGAAATAAAGTGTTTATGTATATTTCTTGAACGCAAAGTTTGTTGTGAAAAACTCGCCGATTTGACAATGTTGGAGAGTCGCTTCAATGTTCCGGCTTTGAGAACGAGATAGATAGATCGAGCTACGCGAATGAGACAGTGATAGTAAACAGTTATGTGAGGTGTTTATTCTCTTCATGAACGTAACATCAGTATTTGTGTTGTGGTTTTGTGTGATAAATCGGTTATTATTGGTATTTATTGTAATATTTATATCGGTATATTTAGTGACAATAATGGCGGAGTGTAGCGATGTTGGCGATAAAAAACGGCGTCGTAACAATTTAATTCGGGAAGAAAAAGTCCTCATATTAAATGTGTACGAAGGACTGCGTGCCATGGACAAACAGTTGGGTGTTAGTGACGCTGTGATTAAGTGCAGTTATTTAACTAAAGTTTCTGAGAGTACTATATACAATATTCTAAAGAAATCGCGGGACGGATCTTTGACAAGAGAACGAGGTGAAAACTGTAAACCGGAAAGTAGGGGAAGAAAGAAAATTGTTTTGGACGACCAAACACGGAATGCTATACGTAGGGAAATACATTCTTTTTATTTTAGGAATGAAATCCCCTCGGTAGCTAAATTGAGCAAGGTAATAGAAGCTGATGATACTTTACCAAACATCAGTGATAAAGTTTTGAGACGAACTTTAAAATTAATGAATTTTCGTTACCAAACAAGAAGTAGAAACAGTGCCTTAATTGAACGAAATGACATTGTGGAATGGAGGAGAAATTATTTAAAACAGATACGACAGTTTCGTAACGAAGGACGGCACATATATTATCTTGACGAAACATGGTTTAATGAAGGCCACACTGTGTCAAAAGTGTGGCAAGACATGAATATACGAAGCAATCGACAAGCCTTTATGGAGGGTTTCTCTTCCGGTTTAAAAGCTCCCTCTGGGAAAGGACGTCGACTGATTATCACTCACATTGGCAGCGAGGAAGGATTTGTAGAAGGTGGATTACTAAGTTTTCAGTCCAAAAAAACTGTCGATTACCATGAAGAGATGGATGGTAACCGGTTTGAAACATGGTTTAGATCAATTTTAACAAAGGTAACTCCTGGTTCAGTGATAGTTATGGATAATGCTTCATACCACTCTCGTCGACTGGAGCAAATACCTACTTCAGCTAGCCGCAAGAGGGTTATAATTGATTGGTTAGAGAGTAAAAGCATTCCGCACAACGAGGCAATGCTAAAAGTTGAATTATTATCTCTCGTACGGAAACATAAAAGCAGTTATATTAAGTACGTTGTCGATGAAATGGCGAAAGATTTCAACGTCTCAGTTGTTAGACTTCCTCCCTACCACTGTGAGTTAAACCCCATCGAGCTGGTTTGGGCCCAAGTGAAAAATTATGTTGCGAGAAAAAACAGTACATTCAAAATGGCTGACGTTGAGAAACTGTTTGACGAGGCGCTGCATACCGTCACTGATGAGAGTTGGCGTAAATGTATTCAACACGTATTAAAAGAAGAAATAAAGTTTTGGGATTTAGACATACGTGTAGAAGTAATGACGGAACCACTCATTATCGATATAGGAGGAGAAAGCGATGATTCTGAGGAGTCGTCAGGGAGTGATACCGCTTCCAGTTAGTGAGACATTTTACGAGTGACCTCGCAACATACCTATACTTATTGGTAATTTATTTTGGTCTTGACAAACATTTTTTTTTTGGTTTTAGTAGTAGTAAGTTGGAATTGACTTTTAAACATTTTTTTATTTTGTTTTAACTTACTTATGAACAACTTGTGATAAGTTATTATTTCAAATGTTAAAAATTGAAATTCCAGATATTTCAGTATTCGCACCCTTAAATTATGATATATAACATTCTGATCGTTTTGGTATTTTATCAACTTGTGCTTTTTGTGTTTTTATTTGATTAGTTACAACTTTTTGTTTCTTGTACGTTGTAAATTAGGGTTACCGTAATAATGATCTACTATACACTTTATTCTTAAAAATGTGTATTATTTTTTATAACACCCTGTATATACATAATGATGCCTACCATAATAATTTCGTATTTCTGTTCTCTCAAATTTAAACGCCAGAGCGTTCAAGAACATTTTCTATTTATTTTTTATTTAGGACTATTAAGAGCCCTTCAAAAATGATGCGCTCATGAAGTTCGCTTCTGCAACTGATTTTATGGACAGTAAGAGCGATGAGTCACTGTACAGAATTTCGACCTACGACTATAAATTACTTCATTTCTGAATATCATTCTTGTCAACCATTGTCAAAACGCCAAATACTATCTGAAATAGCTCAAATATACGATCCCTTAGGTCTGCTGAGCCCTACTATAATTCTTGCCAAAATATTAATTCAGCGTCTATGGTCATTAAAAATATCATGGAATGACTCTGTTCCTATAGAGTACAGCCAACAATGGAACCACTTCAGAAATCAATTAGTAAATTTTAATCAATTAAATATACCAAGACATGTGATAGGAGAAAATTCTAAGCCAATTGATATTCACTTTTTCTCCGATGCAAGTCAACATGCAAACGCAGCGTGTTGCTATATTAGAAGCCAAGATGCTAATAGCCAAATGACAGTTCGACTACTCTGTTCAAAAACTAAAGTATCTCCAATTAAAACCGTATCTATTCCACGATTGGAATTATGTGCAGCCCTATTGTCATCTCAATTTTCAGAACAAGTTTTAAAATCCCTTAATCTTAACATTCCTTCTAATTTTTGGACTGACTCTCAAGAAGTCCTAGCTTGGCTAAAATTACTGCCAAATACTTTAGAAGTTTTTGTTAGTAACCGCGTCTCCAAAATACAAAACCTAACTAACCCAGATCAGTGGCATTGTGTTTCCACAAAACATAATCCAGCAGATATTGCTTCTAGGGGAATTTTACCCGATAGTCTGATCAAGTGTAATCTGTGGTGGCAAGGTCCTAGCTTCCTAAAGGAAACCCATGAATCTGAATTTACACAATTATTTCAATCAAAAGGTCCCAGTTTAACTGATATTCCTGAAATAAAGAAAAATATTCAAAACATATTTCATGTACAAAATCGAGAACAAATATCAATTGACATATGTGACAGATTTTCAAACCTTACCCGTTGTTTGAAACGAGTAATTGCTTTATGTACACGATTCATTATGAATCTCAAATTTCTTGTCAACCAAAAGGCACCAATTTCACTCAAGCTCAATAATCAACAACCTACTTCCAAGGTTACTGGAGAACTTTCTGTTAAAGGAATAAATTCTACATTTACAAAATTAATAAGGGTCGCACAATCCAGTTGTTTCAAAAGAGACATTGAAAACTTATCAAACAATAAACCTGTTGATAGAAATAGTAAACTATTTCATATGTCGCCATTCATTAATAGTCAAGGAATTCTACGAGTAGGGGGACGATTAAAATATATCTCCTTACCAACCAATGAAAAACACCCAATTTTATTATCAGCCAACCATACGCTAACACAATTAATTTTTAAAAACACTCACATTAATCTACTTCATCCAGGCCCTCAATTATTATTAGCAAATGTTAGACAACTCTATTGGCCTATCGGTGGACGCAAATTAGCTAAACAAATTGTTCATAAGTGTATAACCTGTTTTACCCATTGAGGTCTCTATCGGTAACTTGCCTGATGAACGAGTTAAATCAACTTACCCATTTAATATTACTGGTATTGACTACGCAGGTCCGTTTCAAATGAAAAATAAAAAGGGTCGTGGATGTAAAATCTTTGAATGCTATGTATCAATTTTTGTGTGCTTTGTTACAAAGGCAGTGCATCTTGAATTACTGTCCGATTTAACCACTGAATGCTTTTTTGCCTGTTTTAGACGGTTTGTTTCCAGACGAGGCTTACCTACCCAAATCTATTCAGATAACGGCAGTACCTTTAAAGGTGCATGCAGTGAACTCAAATTTCTTGCAGACTTTTTACAAGAAAATCAAACTAAAATTCACACTTTTGCAACTAATTTAAATTTATCATGGAATTTTATTCCACCGTATAGTCCCAATTTTGGTAGACTTTGGGAAGCGGCAGTAAAACAAATGAAACATCATTTAAAACGCGCTATGAAAAAAATGCTTCCTTAACGTACGAAGAGTTTTCGACATTATTATACCAAATAGAGGCGATATTAAATTCTAGGCCATTATATGCAATGTCCTGTAATCCAAACGATTTAGAACCTCTAACTCCATCCCATTTCCTTATTCAACGTCCATTAACATCACTACCTGACCAAGACCTTCTACCGCTCAATCCAAATCGACTTAACAATTATCAGAAGATACAGCAGCTTTATCAGCACTTCTGGGCTAGATTTTCATTAGAATATATCACTCAACTCCATCAATCTTATAAGTGGCCAACAAAATCCTCACCTGTAGCACCTGGAATATTGGTAGTAATTCAAGAAAGGAACCTACCTCCACGTTAATGGGCCATGGGCAGAATTGTCAAAATTTATCCTGGAAAGGATTTAGCTGTTCGAGTGGCAGACGTCAATACTGCCAAAGGAATTATCAAACGATCTACTCGCCATCTACACCCATTGCCAATCAACTCCTCACCATAATGTGACTGTTGAAGTGCCTTCAACCCCGGGAGTATGTTGAATGAACTTAATAATTCTTTAGACTCTATACCACGCGAGTGTACGTGGCAACCGTGTGAATATGTTCACCCTCGTGCCGAGTGCTTGTGCGCGGGGTTAGTCAGATCTGAGATTGTTACAGACAGTACACAATTATTCATTACCAGATGTAATTCATCCTTATAATTCTATTCATTATAAAACATTTAAAAGTTTAAAAATACAGTCCACTTATTGTCACCCAGTGATCCAATTTACAACAACGCATGAATGTAAGATTTCACTTCATTTTGTGTGCAGTTCATTTTTTATAATACTATAGTAAAACAAATGAAATGTACAAACAATTTTATATTTATATACAAAAGGTATTACATAAAGTGAATGAGTGATTATGCGAATAGGTAAAAATACATGAAAACTATAAATTTGTTTTTGTGATTTAACTGAGAAAAATGTGCATTCTAAAAAAATAGAATTTAAAACAGAAAAGGAAATCCTTCGAACTAATTGGTATATTTAGTATTCATGTTGATCGGACTTTTAATGTAGAACTGTTGTAATTCAGAAGAACTGACGCTAAATGCTCAATTCATTTTACTATCTGCCAGAATAGGTGGGGATAAATTAACAATAGCTGCAATAATTGTAATTATTTCGTCAGCATATGGTATAAAGTACCAGTTAAACTGTTCGCTAAGAATTTTAAAGATCTTTATTCTTTGAATTGCTCGTTCTACATGAACTCGAGCTCGAGCAATGTCAGCTGTGGCTTTGGCATCAACCTTACTAAACTGTTTTTGTTTTTTTAAAAATGGAGGCATAATCAACTTTACCAACTTTTCATTACATTCCTTCTCAATTAAAATTCCTTTATCAACCATAAAGGCATCATGTATATCTAATTTATCAATCAATTCACGCCCTCCAAACCCAGCACTAGCAAATGATATTAAACCAGATGGGGTTATTCCAATAAGATATTTTAAAGTATGCATTCCTTTATAATGTGAATATGATGCTATCCTGCATTTTAAACATTTTAATCTTTGAATTTTAATCTCTGTGCAGTCCAGTACTACTCTGAAATTCTTAAATTTATCAAAACACGGTGGCGTATTATTTACAATTTCCTCTTTGCTTGGCCAATAAATTGCTGGTTTCACAGTTTCACACTTACAGCCAAAAGGCTTACTGTGGAATAAAATATGCTCCTACACTGAGTATTACTTAGTTTAAACAAAACTGCTAAGCATGCAAAAGAAATGTTTAGCTTGAATTTACACAAAACCAAAATAATCCGTGTTTCAATGTTTGACCAGTTGCATTTGTTAAAAGTTGCTATATTTTCGGCACATTTTGAAAGTTTTCAGGATATCTAAAGTGATTCCTAAAAAAAGGTTTATTTTGTCTTTAATTATAATGTGCATTCCTATTTATAGTGTAAACAATATCATCAAAATGTAACATACATACCACAAAAATTAATCAACTTATCATCAGAATTTAAAATTTGTGGCAGCTCAAAAAAGTTCAATTTGTGTTGCCTTATCTTCAGTAAAATCATTAGAAAATGTGCCTACATGTGAGGCTAGGGCACCTTTGTCTGACTTTGATATTGTTGCAGGTTCCTCCCAATTCCCAAGTCTGCAATTTTGTCATCGGGTTGTAATAAACTTTCACCTTCAACTCCCATTTGTTCTTTAGACATAGTTATAGTACATTTCTGCAACCTTTGAAATAAAACATCTAATCTGAGTACTATAAATAATAATGTGTTGAAAGGATACACAATTTTAATACTAGTGTTAAAAAAATGACTTCGTAAACTAATATTAAACTTGATACATGCCATTTTAAAGTTTAATTTATTTCAATAGTGAAAAATAAACTCAAGTTACTAGTTGGTATGTTTAAAAATATGGTAACTTACCAATGCCGCTCTGTCCGATTGATTGCTATTTTTGTTGTTGGATGACTTAACTGTGGATTTTTTTTTACTCGGAATTACATGTTTCTTCAATCTTCGTCTTTTATTGGTTGCTAAAATGTAATACTTATGTAGCTATGGTAGTTTTTGTAAATTTTACTTTACGTCACCCATAGTAAAATCACTCTTAGTAAAATGGTGACAGCAAACTAACATATGTTTTGTCACAGGTTTTCCAATTTTCAGTACAGCTTTCCAAACTTTATTTAGCTTAGGATCTAAGGGAAAGGCATGCAAAGATATATCTTTCGTACAATATGATGAACACTGTGGTACAAAACATATTTTCCTAGATTTTGTTTCTATGGACTTATGTATAGATTGCATCTTCAGTTAAACTTTTTATGAAACCTAAAAAACATAGGTAACTCATCAGCTTCTAGTAATGAGAAAAATAGCTGAACTAACCTCAAGTAGGTATTTCCTTGTGTGATTTTTATCGACTTCACGACTTCTTAATGCTGCCTGTGCCAATCCGGGAAGAAAAGAAGACTTGAATATCAACACGAAACTACCAAAAAGGTGCAAAAGAGTTTTACTGGCCACTAGAATAGGATTTTAGCAACTAGTACATTTGTAATACTACAACTTTTACCACGTTTTTATTGTTTTCGAAGTGCACCTTATGGATGTGTGATTGTTTTTATCTCAGAAAAGCACTTTAAATAGATATATTACTTTACTATTTGGATTAGAATTTTAAATAACACTTTCTATTGTTTATAAAACAACAAAATTAATTCCACTTTCTATAACGATGTTGACATTCTGGCTTTGTTGTTCACCTCTATTGAAGTTGAAAGAAAATTAACAGATGTCGCCCACTTCGTAGTTTTCGGCAATATCTACAACAGTAAAAGGCCACGCTGAAACAAAATCAAACGACAGCGCCATCTAATAGTGCCTGCCATTCCAGTAGCCCAAATAATTTTTGCCGAACAAAATTAATACATTGAGTTGCCCGTCTCGTTGATGTTATCATTGTCTAAAAAAAGAAATACTCTGTCAACCTAATTAGTATAACAGAGACACTAAAAAGAGAGATGCATATTTCCTGAGAGGTGGCGTTTTAAGTTAAATTTCGGTGAAATTTGGGACTTTCATAAACTTTCAAATACCTACTTGCGTAGGCGAGATGCTACTGACCGATAGGTGACTCCATGATAAGCTTAAAATAAACAATATAACACAATACATTTCTGCTCATCAAGGTTAAATAAAAATTTCTCTATGTACCTACCTAACCAATGAAACAAAATTTTAGCTTTTTATATAAAAAAGTTACGAGCATTCCACCGTTGTTTTCATGTAGGTAATGTAACTTTAATGGAATAGGTATAATCGAGAATAAATTAGAAAGCTGTGTACGATCTATACAATAGTAGAAATAACGGAGGCGGTACTGATAGCAAAGAATCCATGCAGCTCCAGTCTTTCCAAGGTATGCCTATTTTCAATGAGAAAACGTTGCAGATTATGTAAAAATGAAAATGGACAAAATTTTGAACATCCCTTGTAATTTGTTGGCTACTTATTAAGAAATTATGTTTGAATATGATATTATTTAAGTTTGTAACCATTTTATTTTATATTGTCATTAATTCTTTTGCTAATAAAATCAGAAGTTTGGAAAAGTATTTTCAACAATCTTCTCTCAATGTTTTAGATGCATTGCTGTTTCACAAATTAGTTTTCCTGTTACCAATTCTAACCATTAGTAGTTATTTGGAAGTCATTTGAAAACACCCTATATATAATCTTCATCACCGAGATGAATTCCTAATAGAATCGGTAAGAACTTCACCGGAGTGAACTTGGCAGCCAAAAATTAGCAGCCAATTCCCGAAATCACACGAACGATCATAGACGTAGGTAGATATTTTTTTTTTAAATCAGCACATAACAAGCCATCATATACATTGTTGAGAGAATAAAAAAATAATTAGGACATAATTAAAAATGTAAAAAAACAAGAATTTAAAATGACTCCGATACATGTTTCTATTTTATGAATACAATCAAATATTATAATATATACCTACTGTAGTTCAAAATTAAACATAGTGTATCAACTCAAAGATAAAAATCGGATTATGTGATACTCTGTAAAAAAAGGAAGATCACTTTGACGCCGTCGAAGGGGTAGAAATGCTACCCCCAATATTGAAAAAATGATTTCAAACCGAAGGAAACGAGAAGCCCGGTTGAAATTTATACAAAAAATGTACATACTAATAAGGATACCACATACAAAGGGAAAATCGCTTCGGTGCCGTCGAAGGGGTAGAAATGCTACCCCCAATATTTAAAAAAATGATTTCAAACCGAAGGAAACGAGAAGCCAGGTTGAAATTGATACAATAAATGTACATACCAATAAGGATACCACATACAAAGGCAAGGTCGCTTCGGTGCCGTCGAAGGGGTAGAAATGCTACCCCCAACATTTGAAAAAATGATTTCAAACCGAAGGAAACGAGAAGCCAGGTTGAAATTTATACAAAAAATGTACATACCAATGAGGATACCACATACAAAGGGAAGGTCGCTCCGGTGCCGTCGAAGGGGTAGAAATGCTACCCCCAATATTTAAAAAAATGATTTCAAACCCAAGGAAACGAGAAGCCAGGTTGAAATTTATACAAAAGGTGCTGATGCTGATAAGGATACCACATACAAGGGGAAAATCGCTTCGGTGCCGTCGAAGGGGTAGAAATGCTACCCCCATTATTTAAAAAAATGATTTCAATTCGAAGGAACCGAGAAGCCAGGTTGAAATTGATACAAGAAATGTACATACTAATAAGGATACCACATACAAAAGGAAAATCGCTTCGGTGCCGTCGAAGGGGTAGAAATGCTACCCCCAACATTTGAAAAAATGATTTCAAACCGAAGGAAACGAGAAGCCAGGTTGAAATTTATACAAAAAATGTACATACTAATAAGGATACCACATACAAAAGGAAAATCGCTTCGGTGCCGTCGAAGGGGTAGAAATGCTACCCCCATTATTTAAAAAAATTATTTCAATTCGAAGGAAACAAGAAGCCAGGTTGAAATTGATACATACCAATGAGGATACCACATACAAAGGGAAAATCGCTCCGGTGCCGTCGAAGGGGTAGAAATGCTACCCCCAATATTTAAAAAAATGATTTCAAACCGAAGGAAACGATTTCGATACGATGGTTAGAAAGAAAAGCCCCATATCCCAAATCCAACTTTACGAAGTGATTGGGGTAGAGTTACGTAAACATTGTAATTCTTATGAGTTGGATAACAAATTTGAACAGATGATCGCCGAAAACATTGCCTTCTCTTTGAAAACAACCAAATACGGATATGCTAGTGTGATAAAACGTAGAATAAACGAGACATCTAGCTTCAAATCATATTTTCTAAGAAAATATTTTCCAGAAACGATTAAAAAGTACGAAAAAAATTCTTTCACCGATGATCTTAAATTATCACTTTTTAAAAACAAACAAGATTTGACAATACATTCCCAGCACTGGAGAAATGAATTTTCAATTTATAGAACTTTGTGTCTTGACATGGTTTTGAAAAATTCACCCAAAAACAGAAAGAGAATATATAATGTATGGAGAAGTTTTAAACTTGAAAATGATATTAATTCCAGAGATAATATAGAAAGTCAGGGATCCATTGGCAAGGATTATGAAAATGAACATTTATTTCACAACAAACACTTTTTGGATGATGGGGATTTTCCTAGTTCAACCATTATTGTTAACAAAAATATTAATGAAGAGTCCAAACGAATCTTACAGTTTGACGATTCTCAAGATACCTTCAAAAATGTGAAACACACTGATGAACTTCCTGTCTCAGGAGACAATTCAATGTCTATCAACACTGCGTTGGAAGATATTCCTGATTCGAAGTTTGGTGATGCGAATTCAGGATATAGTGAAAATAATCCAGTAATAACACCAGAAAAAGTTGATATTCCTTTAATTATATTGAATTTATCAAGTCCAGGAAGATCAGCAGAAGTATTACCTGTAAATTCAAAAAATATCTTGAATGAAACACAGCAGATTATTTCCTTTAAAGACTGTCAGATTTTTGAAGGTAATTTTTTTATTGATGAAAAAATCTGGAGATTCATATTTTCGAATGGTAGGTTGAACGAAAAATACTATCCACATTATATTTGGAATAGAATTCAAAAATATGTAAATAATACGGGCGTTATCGTTTTTAAATATGTTAAGTATAATAAGAAAAATAAATCGGCAAATATATTTGCAGTATGCAAACACAACAAATATAAATGTAAAAAATTCAAAATTATTATACACAAACGTATAGCAAAAGTATATAGCATTTCAATTAATTTCAATCATCCTACATATTTGACAGGTAATGTAAGAGGTGTGGAACGCACATTTGTTCGAAAACTAGTTCCAACTAAAAAAGGTACCTACACAATTTATTTCAACTATTGATTTACCCTGTACGAAGAATTATGGTTCATCACCGCCCCTCCCCACGTAGGTCGAGTCTAGTCTAAACAAACAGCCCCTCCCCGGGTAGTATCTGGCGACATAATTTTTAAACAGACAAAAAAGAGCAGAGTTGAATCTGGGTTAAAAGAAATAAGTCGGGAACGTTGAAGTTCTCGCAAGGTGTTTTTAAAGTAGAATAGTTTTTAGTTTAATTCAGTATCGAAATATAAACGATTGACAACAACCCGAAACCGGTGAAGGTTTTTTTTTGTGGTATCAACATTATAGCTGAAGTTTACTTATTACATCATAATATATACTTCACTGGAACCGATATCAAAAGATATTCGAATTTACAGTAATTTACGAGTAATTCAATTTTGACTACGTTCTACTTACAGAATCATTGCAACTTTTACAATATTGTCTTTCAAACCTTTTTTATACTTGTAAGGAACAAAAGTGAGTTTAATTATATGTGAGTTGTGCCAAGAAACATTAATCTACAGGGAGAATCAAGAAAGGTTGTGCGTGCGCTTACTTTATTTCACAAATAATATACTGTCGATGTACAAAGAATGTGATTCGTGTCGCGCTACTGCCCTAGTAACAACTTCATTGGGTAATACCACGGAACTTTGTGTAAATTCAACAAGAAAACTTTGGTTGTGTGACTTTAATAAAAGTCTTTTCTATGTTATAGTTAAACTTATCTTCGCATTGTTTTTTTTGCTATTAATGTTCGTATCTAATTTAAATTGAGTTTGCACTTTTCTTTTCACTAGTTTTAATATTTAGGAAGAACGGCCGTTCAAGTTAGGTTATAGGTAAGTGTTATATGTATTTTACAGGATATCAAACCTTTCATTTCTGATAGATTTTTGCGAATTTATAACCTCTTGTATGGATTAAATTTGTTATTTGTTGTCTAATTTAAGTTGTCTTTAATCAATCCTCGCTTTAATCCTAAACCATTAATTTAATTTGAAGTTCTAATTAGATACCAGAGCCTTTGGCTGATGCAGATGCTAAATGAAGACCTTGAGTCTAACTCTTTTATTTGTTCTGTTCTGTTGTTATTTGTTGTCAAATTTAAGTTGTCTTTAATCAATCCTCGCTTTAATCCTAAACCATTAATTTAATTTGAAGTTCTAATTAGATACCAGAGCCTTTGGCTGATGCAGATGCTAAATGAAGACCTTGAGTCCAACTTTTTTATTTGTTCTGAGCGTAACCTAATTCATGAGATGCCTCTTAATTACAAGAAAAAAACTTTCTTGGAGGCAAATGAAAAATTAATCAAAGAAGCGAAGACGTTACAAAAAATCAAATCTGATCCTGTAATACGCAAAATGAAATCTGAAGTGATGGCCCAATTGGATAGAACCAAAAATGAATTGCTTGATATAATTCTCATGCAAATGGATCATCCAGAATTTATTGAAGAAGTTAGCGTTCCATTAGTAGATATATAATGGGGGGGCTTGGGAGCAGTTCCACGCACGTAGCAGGATAATTACTTAATTAAATACATGGGAACGCAGATGAGTAGTACCGGTTGACCTACTTTCATATATAATAAGAGTGTACCCATCTAACCTCTAAGATATTTATGTAAGAGGAGGGAACAAGTATATTATACGGGGCAAGTCGATTATGTGTTTGTATTAAAATGGAAGAATTGAAAGAAGCAGTGCAAAGTTTAGTATATGCGTTTAACAAACATCAACAAATGTTTGATAGAGAGCAGATATATGGTAGGGGTAGAATATACACAGAGGAATATTGTATGCAGCAGGCGAAGATGTATCGAAAAGGAGCTAACGCTTGCAAAAATTTTGTGAAAGGATTAATTTGCATTGTATGTTTAATGCAGTTATTAAAACACTTAGATTTGGAAAGATGGATCTATGAATACAATTACTTACTTCCTGAGGAACATCGCTTCAAGAATGAGGATGAAGAAGATGAAAAATAATATCATGAAATAAAAAAATCAGTAAAATATTGTGTTTTATTTTTAGTTATTAAAGATATAGATATTTCAAATATCCCGGTATATGTGAATTACAAATTGTAAAAATAATTGTGAATTATTTTTATTCCTGAATGCAAAATAATAAAAGGAATGTAACTGTATAGATAAAATCATTAAACAAGTTATTATTTCAACCAATTTAAACAGTTCTTCATTTAATACCTAATAATTTATCTTTATTGAAAGAAAATTCTGATGTGAGAGTATTCTGCTTAAAAACAAGATGTTATAATTGATACATAAAATAGCCGATAAGATTTTAAATTATGTTTTAACGATTAAGGAATTAGTAGTACCTGCATGTATAAAATGGGAGCTTATTAAAATTAATTGAAACGTTATGTGAGAGTATTCTGCTAAAAAACAAGATGTTATAATTGATGTATATCGTGTCAAAAGAAATAGGATGTTTTAACGATTAAGGAAGTAGTAGTACCTGCATTTATAAAATGGGGGGGCTCATTAAAATTAATTGAAACGTTTAACGGAAATATGACATGAAAGAAAAATCTAACGTGAGAATTGTAATAATTGATATATAAAATAGCCGATAAGATTTAAAATTATTTATATCGTTTCAGAAGAAATGGGATGTTGTAGCAATTAAGGAATTAGTATTACCTGCATGTATAAAATGAGAGCTCATTAAAATTAATTGAAACGTTGAAATGAAAGGAAATTCGAAACGAAAAAAAGCAAGCTGCTATTTTTATAATAATTGATACTTAGAAGATTCGATGAGATTTAAAGCTATGTATGTCTTCCCTGTATAGCCTGTTAAATTTGAATTGTATCCGCGAATTGAAACAGCAAATCGTAAAAATAGCGATGTACAAGAAATATAAATCATATAAAAGATTAAACATGTTATTATTTATTTAGTATTAGTCGATATGCTTACTCCAACGTTTATAATATTGCAAGCTATTATTGGCAACTACCTTTTAATACAACATCCGTATAATATTAGAGAAGTGTTTGTATGTTTTGATAGTAATGGTACAAAAAATGATAGTTGGCCTGAGAAATGGATCCGAATGGAATCTTATACACCAAACAATTCGGTAACTCTAAAGGCTGAAATACCCACCAATAGTACAACATATAAAGTGCGTCTTTTCAAAAATAATGGAAACTACCAAGATTTGACATGGCTGTAGTTGTATGGAGCTCACCAGGTTATCTCAAGCACGCACACAAATACGCATACTTATATATTATATTATATAGCTACATGTTCTACAATTGTAACTGTTTCAATATTTTATAAAGTTATCCTTCGTTTGTTGAAATAAAAGTATATAAATAGCATTTATTTTTTTATTAAATATCTAAATCATACAAAGAATCAAAATATGTGGAATCTAAATATTCTTCTATATTTACATCACTGAAAAAATTCTCCACCGCTTCTTCTTTTTCTAATCCTTGTATAAGATCATCTAATGTGCCAGAATTGGAAGATGGATTTATTAGAAAATGACCCCATGCTAGAGTATTTGTGTCATGTGGTATTACATACCTCTTATCATCCTTTGAAGAAATAGCCACCTTATTCTTCAATTCTGTGTGAATGGTATGCATATTGGAAATGAAAACATACATTTTTCTATAAACAACCCCACCAGTTTCAACGATTTGTTTATAGTCATTAAGATGGAGTTGTGTTTGAATTATATGTTTAGAAATACCTTTAGCCTTTTTTAAAATATTTTCCTTCATGTCTTTGTAAAAGTTTTCAGTACGTACTTCCAACACTAAAGAATCAGTATCCGTATAACACAACTGAACAGAATCACCATACTTTTGTTTAACATAATCATAATAAAAATCGTATATTATAGTCTTTGAAATATCCAAAACGGAAAATCCTTCATACAACGGTTTATCATACACTACTTTAATTTTATTTAGCTGAATAGCCACCAAATTATCACTAAACACAGAACAAGATTTGAATTCCGGTTTCGCAATCAAAGTTTTTGCTCCTATAGATCCTCTGGTGTTTTCCCAATGACTTGACAGAATTATACGTTTTCTTTTTTCCACGTTCTCCATTGTTTTTCCAAAGATGGCATTAATGAACAGTTTAAACAAATCTTTTTCAAATGCATTTTTGGCGTTGTTGCGTAGATTGGTGTTAAGTTCAATATATGTCTTTAACCATGCAAACTGCGAAAACTCGATAACTCTGTGAATCTTTTTTAATTTTAAACCATTTCGTAAACACTGTTTAAGGCTACGATAGTGTATGATATATTTGGTTTTATCGTACAAGTTTGGTATTAGCTTCGAATATTTGGATTTTGGAGGGATGATACTTTCCGGGCAGAAAGGAAGGTCGTTATGCGCATCATGCAGATAGGTGGGATACTCCAAGTCAACTTCCAAAACATACCCTTTGGGTGAATCATCTTCAATAGTATCGACTTTGAATAATTCAATTTCAGATTCAGTTAACCACCTAAAATTGCCATATGGTAGATATTCCTTCATTGCAGCACCATAGAGGTTTGTGGCATCTAAAAACATTATGTAGCTTTCTGGTTTGTTTACATCAAACGTTTCCATGTATCTATTGTTTGCTACAGCTTTCCTTTTGCTGCATTGAGCTACACCGCCTCGAATTCCTTTTTTTAAAAAATGTAGCATATCCACATCGGTTAAAAGTTCAAGTTCAATCTTAGTACTTCTCAACATCGCATCCCAACTCAGGGAAGGGGCGGTAAGGTAGTGAGCTGGATCCAATTTATATTCTTTAAGACAAACTTTGCGAAAATTCTCAAAGACGTCGGCAAGAAGCAGCACATCTGTTTTTAAATATAACTTTGCATAATCGCTAATAGTCGTGCAGTTGAAAGTATCCCATACTAGCTGAGCTCGTGCATATTCCTCATCCGAAATATCAACGCCTTTCAAGGTATCAAAAAACTGGTCCTTAGAAAGTAGTTGCCGCTCACGTAGTTTATCAAATGATGACACATACGAATATGGAAACACACCTTTTTGTCTCATTAAATTAAAATGTTGTGGGAAAAACTTTTGTACCTCATTACACTGTTCAGGATTTAATGTAGAAGCCAGTTTTTCTAAGGAACTAGCTAGGAAACTAAAAGAGTCAACAAATTTCAAAGTCATATACACATCTCGTATCTTGGGATCGCTAAACTTTTCCACTAAAATAGATTTTGAGAAGCATATATACTTCTCCTTTGTTTGGGGTAAAACGTTGATGTGTTCTCCTTTGGTGGTTAATTCTTTCACAAATAAATGACAATCATAGTTTTTTAAATTATGCATCAACACGGTAATGTATTTTGGAAGTTTATAATTTAGATTGCAAGAGTTATGGGCCGCATTAGTAAATTTTCCGGTAACATGACAATGATCCCTAACCTTTTTATCAAACACATCAAATGGCTTCTCACAAATGTGACAAATGGTAGCCGAGTCATATCTTTGTTGCTCTTCTTGTGTTAGTGTTAGCATTGGTATAATATGTTTAAGATGGTTATTGTATAAATCATGAACTGTTGAATCCAATTTTTGTATGAAGACTTGGGCTGCATCGACACCTTCATAAATTTCAAATTTGGATAAACTATCATCATATGTACACTTTACATAAAAAGCAAACGAGTAAGGCTCATGTTCACACACTTTAACTGTGAAGGATTTACCATCTTGGGGTTCTGTGTGATCTATCGGCTTTAATAAACTTTCAAAGTCCGCGTATATAACAAAAGGCACTTGTAGTTGTTTTTCAAAGTTGATAAATTTCAATGTATTTTCTGGCAACCACTCTCCACACTTGTTTATTTTAATTTCAGAAGTTGGTAGTTTAGTGTATACGTGAGTACAATCATTTTCTTGATGATGTTGTAATGTGACTTCTTTTGAAAAACTCTGTAGACAGCCATCACAAAAGTAATGTCTTTCATTGTGTCGTGTTTTGTGACTCCTCAATAATTTAGATAAATCCCTGATAAGAGTATAATGATTGTTTCCATCTCTATCAGCTATCAATAAAAGGTTAACATGAGTTGGTTTCCGCTCTGAAGTAAAATGTAGGGGTCCAACAACTTCATATATTCTTTTACCATCTTTAAATTCAGATTCCAAACCATAAACATTTACAGATATATTATTCAATTTCTCGAATTTTGTAATGTCTTTCAGGGTAACTGGAAACTCTACTCCTGTAAAATCTAGCAAGGTATCAAAATGGGGGTAAGATTCTGGTTTCGCTGGATCTCCTTCTGGTTGAAATAGTGCGGCATTCACAGACCAAGCAAAACATGCATTATCATTATTCCGAATATTCAAAACTGCCTGTTTTCTAATTATCGTCATTGGCAACCTAATGTAAGAAGAAGCGGAAATTGCAGAAAATCGGTTTATGTTTACATCTAAGAACATTATCTCTTGTAACGCCCACCCACTATCTTTTTCTTGAAACTCTGAAGCTTGGTTCATAATTTCATCTTTAAATTCATCATATAGACGATTCAAATCGGTTGATGTAGTCACAACTTTGTTGGCAGTATTCATGGACTTTATATCTGAAATCTCCTTCTCTGGTATTATGTATATGCTGAATATCTCGAAATTTATTTTTAACGAATAATGTTGTTGCAAGTATTCGCGTATTTTATTTAAAACTTTAGGTTTCACCTCATTGAGAAAAACAGTATAATCTGTCTTTTTATCTGGAATGGAGAACCGATAGGAAGCTATTCTAGTTTTGAAAGCATGATGTAACTTGGTAACACCCGTCTCCAACACTTCCATATTCATAGGTCTAAGTCTTTTTTTTCTGAAGAACAAATGGAACATCACCTTCACAACCACCTAGCTGATGTCGCCGAAGATTGTAAGCTCTAGCAAAGTGCTTACCACACTTGATACACTGCATTATGAAACTAATGAAAAACCAACTCTGTAATTACATTTATATACAAGAAAACGCTTGCGCAATAGGTCTAAAAGTTAATTGAAAGACGATATATTATTTTCTTTTTATTTAGTATTTCATTATAAAGTTTTCATATAAAAAAATACATTCGATAATGCGCAAATACAATTAATATTACTGTGGTAAAAACATTTTGGTTCAGAGGAATTAACTGGGGGGTGTTCTTCAAATTCGTAAACTGGGGCATTTGAATATTTTTTGATATAGTCAGCTTTCTCTTTTCCTTTAACGTAAACCATGTCCACATCCTTTGTTAATTCAGCTACTATACTACCAAACATATGTATTGGCGTGAAACCACTATTCCAGTCTATAGAGTGATGCTTTTTCATAAGCCAAACAGCCTGTCTATGCAAATCGGAGGACAGCATTCGTAAAGGGAATGGTGGCTTAAACACATAATGACAAACTTGATTTCCATTATATGCGGCAAATTCCTTCACTATAAATTTATTGTTCTTGATCCTAAAGCCTTGAACATCAATCACTAAACTCATATTTGTAAATTTTGAAATTGCTCAACTAGATGCTTTTTCTTTTTATACCACTCAATATCGGCTTTGAGTTTAGTCAAGTTAATAATATACTGCTCGAGTCTATGACGAAAACTCATTGTGGACTGAAATAAACTACAAGTGGTAGTTGACTTTTAACACAATATAAACGCATGCGCATTAAACTTGTCTAACAACTTTTGTTAAGGGATTGTAATAAAATTCTTTTTCATGTATAATCAAACAGTATGCTGATACATCATTACCCACATTTTTACTGGTTTCAAATTCTATTCGAAGAACAATAGAACCACTCTGTAAAACCTCTTTTTGACGAGAACAGTCAATATGAACTATTGGCGCATTGTTTTTAAACTCTTCCGGATTAAATATAGGTTGATTAGTTTGGATGTGGTAATAACTTTCTTGAAAATTGGCAAACATCTCATACAAAGTGGCAAAACGATTACTATCAAAATCTAGATTTAAATCATGATAGGGATATCGTTCAGAATTTAAAAATACACGCAAATTAGTCAAGTGATCAAATTTGCTCATATCTTTTAAAAGTTTGCCTTTTCTAGCTTTTTGGAATGCCACCACAATATGTCGGGGTGTTTCTACTTTAGTTGTAGTCTTGACAGGCCATGCGTGTCTAGTAGCATCAGTAAGAGCGGGATATTCAATCCAACTCCGAAATTTAATTGGTAGATCAATATTGCTGCGAATAATTTTATTTAGCCTCAGCTGTTCTTTAATGCTTGGAGTTATGTGAGGTACATTCCAATAAACTTTCAATAGCTCAATTTTTGGTTTCTCAGACTCGTCAGAAGCAACTACAACATCAATGTCGTCTTTGTCTCGAATTATAATCAACTCTTGTCTCATATTAATTATAATTTTCTTAAAATCCTCAAAAAAACCCATAAGTAGTTTTAAAGGAATACATATATTAAAATTACCCTTGGAATCCGTTAGAATTTTTCCGTTGTTTGGATACCACCCTCCATTATTCATAAGCTTACTTTCATTTTCGTTTATTGATAGATAATTTTTTAATGTGCTAGCTAAACCTACATTTCTGACAGCGTCAATAATTACACCATTCAACTCATATCTAATTTCTCTAAATAAAAACGCAATAGCGTTATTGATAAAATTGAGTTTTGTTGGAACAGTATTTTTATCAGTCAACAATTTTCCTTCTATGTACAGAACTGAATTACTAGGGAGAGTATGAGCTTCAAGATCTTGAATTGGAATTCTTATTTCATCGTTATAATTAAGATTAGCAGAAGAGTATGGTTGGTAAGTATGAAATTCATAATTTTCAATGGTGGTGTCGCTGAAAGGTTCACCCATAACATGTAAAACTTCCATTATACCAACACTTTGAAACCCAAAGACTTTAAAAAGTTATGATTTGCAGACGTTAGCAATGCTGTGGTTTTTACTCTACTGATAGTTTTGTGAAGACATGTGCTTTTATATGGTCGTATCCGATGAAACTGCCAAACCATTTTATGTACTTTTTCGAAGATGTAGGCGAACAGTAATTGTTTCTTTTTGGAAATCAACTAATTCACCACTTTGATCGAGAACCCTGACAGTAACGTTGTTGATGGTTTTGATGCTTACAGGGTAATACAGTATTGTTAAAGGTTGCTCCACTATTTTATACCCACTGGGAACTTGCGGGAAAAACTGATGTATGATGTGTACTGGTTCTCCATTCAAAAATGATCCGACAGCAATGTTGCAGTCAACACATATAGTATTAACTGTTAAAATATGTATCTTTTTGGTTGAGGTATGTACTTTATTCGGTTCAAGAAAAACTCGTGAAAAGCCCAAAAGACTTCCTATTGAATTACTTACCTTGAAATTTATAGTTTCTGTGCTTTTAATTGATACAGATGAGGTTCTGTTATCTGACACAATGTTGACCGTTGTACCAGCTTTATTAAACATTTCTTTTTCAATCAATTTTGTAATATCATCTACTTCATAGGAGCCTATAGGTATTATATATTTGTATTGGCTGTTCTGGCCCCACACTAATACATTATTTGTTTGAGTTACGTTTGGTATACTATTAAATGTATCAAAATTAGCTAATCCTATCTCATACTCGGAATTTTCATCTAAGTAAATGGGGGGGTTAAAGGCGCCACTTAGAATTGATGACTCCCCACTTAACGTAAAAGTATACGACATCTTAGACAGATGGTTATGTAATGAGTTGCCTACTCAGTTATACTGACTATATAAAAATCTAAGACAATACTGTCCACATTGGTAACCTAATCTTTGTACAGTGTCGTAATTGAAGTGGATATCTACTTTTCCATTATTTGTAAAATAATTTACGACTTCTAATGGTGGTGGTAAATTACCATAACTATCAAAATATGTAACATCTTCACTGTTCTTTGTATATGCTGTCCAATGTGTTCCAACACCTTGCTGTGTATCTAAGTTGATAATACCCGACTCATATTTGTTAATTTTTGTAGGTAAGGAATTACGCATGAATATACCCCGAAAATATGGAATTTGCAATAACGTTATATATTTTTCAAGTTCAATGTCTGTCATTATGTGGCGAGGTAATTTTATCGGGAGTTTCTTGAATACGGTTTTAAATAAAAACCCTGCCCCTTTTTACATATTTTTTGTTTTCTCTGCCTCATTCCATATCCTTTATAAGGTCTTAAATATAATCCTTTACCACTTTTAGCAGCTTGCTCCATTTCAAGATTATGTCGTTGTTGCTCGGCTAATTGAGCTCTATTAGCTTTAGCGTCGTTCACGGCTTTGGCAATACCGGCAGCACCGCCACCGGCGGCAGCTAAAGCTCCAATCAAAGGAATTAAAAATGGTAAAAATCCCCCAATTTTAGGAGGTTTAATAATGCGCTTCTTAGTCTTACGTTTTCGTCGGAGACCCATTCCAAGTTTACGTTTTCCTTTCATAACTGTCGTTGTCAACCAGGCAGCTACTTTTTCGCCTAATTTAGCGTCCTTTGATTTAACACGATCCCACGCTCTGTTCTCCAAAATTTTATCAGCCACGTGTCGTTCACTTAGATCGTTACTTCGAGAATATGCTATATCGTGTTGTAGTGCTGCTTCGTCTAACGGATTTATTGGTTTATCCCCTCGGGCTAATCTTTTTGTTAGCTTCGTTCCGGGACCTAAATACTGATACCCTCCAGGAGCATGTAGTTCAAAGGGGAGCTTATTTATTAATGTATTAACAAGTCCTCTACCTTTAGTCCTACGACGTTCAAGTGATACTGTTTTCTTTTTCATACTAACACTTATATATATATATGTGTTTCTCTTTATATACTAGCAGTCTTCAACATGAAGCTTGTAAAACAACAAGTTTCCTTACCAGTTAGAAACTATGACGTTATAAATAATGAAATTAATCACGGAGCTTTATTTGGAGGTACATCTAAACGAACACTTATAGTAGGACCTAGCGGAAGTGGTAAAACCAATGTAATGCTATCTTTGTTGGAACATCCTAACGGCATGAAATATGAAAATGTATATTTATATTCTAAATCGTTACAGCAACCAAAGTATCAATACCTGCGCCTAATACTACACCCCATACGAGAAATCGGTTACCAAGAATTTAGTAAAAGCGAAGATTTTCCACCACCTGATAATATTAAACATAATTCCATAGTTATATTTGATGACGTGGCGTCTTGTGATCAAAATGTTATTAAAAATTATTTTTGTTTCGGTCGACATAAACAAACCGATTGTTTTTATTTATGTCAGACATATTCAGCGATTCCGAAACAACTCATTCGGGATAATGCTAATTTGTTAATTGTGTTTTCCCAAGATGTTAATAATCTAAAACATATTTTCGATGATCACGCAAATATCGACATGAATTTTCAAAAATTTAAAGATATGGGATCTTTTTGCTGGAAAGATAAGTTCGGATTTTTAGTTATTGATAAGGATAGTACATTATCCTCCGGAAAATATCGGAAAGGGTTTGATGTGTATATAAGACCTTAAAAATGTGAAATCAATTAGTTACAATGAATGAACGATTAGGGAAACAGCTAATAAAATCGCGTCAGGATATTAAAAAGAAATATAAACTTCTCAAACAGCAGAGGCATGAGTCTCAAAGTAAATTGGAAAAATCATACCAACCCCTTAAAGAATTTGTTTCAACTTTGGGGAAACCTGTTAAACAAGAAATATTACCAAAATCAGAAATCACACCAACTAAAAGTAACATTACCATGAAAGGATCACCCACAAATCGTTACAACCAACTGGCATTTTTGGATTCATATACTGAACCTAGGTTTAATAGCACCGTCTTAGAGCCAACACAATTTTTAGCCGATGAAACAACTTATGAATCACGAAATGATTCGGGGGAGCTTCCAGATAGAACCAGACAAGACCAATTTATCGATGACAGCATACGAGATTTTTATCGTACAATCACCGACCCAAACGTTTTAAGAGAGTATTTTGAACAGTTTGAAACACCTCTTCCTAGAGAGTTTATCGAAGGTATGATACGAGATACGGAAGGGGTATATGATCATATTTTAGGTGTTTTTCATAACCCCGACGAAGAAAAGTTTTATATTGGTGACTCTGAACTAGACTTTAAAGGCAAAGATATTGTTGTCAAGCATGTAACCTATTTGGGTACACCGGGGTTGTACGAGCTGCTTTTAAAAAAAAACCCTGTAGTATATACTAAACGAGATGTGGATAATTATGTAGATATTATCAAACGAACAAATGCTATTCGTCGAGAACATAATCCTGATTTACCCATCAAAACATTTCCTAATGATATTAAAGATAAATATACATTCATCATTAAACCAGAACTAAAACCGAATGCAGGTAGACCAAGGGCTGGTACAGCACCCCGCTCTCTATTTACTGGTGCGATAACAAGAAAAATGTCAAAACTTGGGGGAAAGATGACTATGATGGATTACAATAACAAGCCCATTGATTACAAATATTTTGATGATTTTAATGAAATAGTTGATAGGTTACGATTACTTGTGGCTTCTGAAGCAGCAGGCAATACAGGTCATCACAATGAAATTATATCTATCATTGAAGAATTGCGAGAGGGTGGTATAATCGAATAAATACTTTGATTACTTTATAAATTGTTTAGTCGTTAACATGCCGTTAAATCATTTCAACCAACATTACCTCTCTACCTCAGAATGTGCAGACATTCTTTATACTCCTGAACCAATATTTAAGACACCCTTTTACATTTGCACACCAAAAGAATATTTCAGTACATGTTTCATTCGATTGATAGGGGTAAAAAAGACAAAAAATCCTTTGTACGTGTTAGAAAATGGAGGAACTGCGTTTGTTTTCCCAGTTGAAGGTTATATCGAAAGCTGTAAGCCCTACTCGAGTGATGGTGATGTGTTGATAAATGGCAAGGTTTATAAATATCATGAGTTATCTCACACCAAAATAAAAAAGGGTGATAAAATTGAATTTAAAGTAGGTTCTGTAAATAATATGTGTGCTGATCTTACCATGCTTTGTCCGCTACAATCAACATAAATAGTGACCTATCGATTGAAATAAGTCATTGTAGATTAGTATGCCAATCAATAAGTTTAACCACCACTTTCTTCGTTCTCAAGTGTTAAAACCCACAAAAGAAATTGTAGCAGCGCCACTCCTCGGTGATAACTTATACATTGGGGATCCCTATAAATTCAATACCAAAGTTTTTATCAAGATACGCGGCAGCCAAAAAAAAGATAGAGTTTACTATATTTTAGACTGTAATACAAACACTTTTACGATACCAGTATCTGGAAAAGTGGAACATATTACTAGCGATTCTGATGGCGTGTATATTCAATATAAAGAGAACTTTTATAAACAATCCAATATGATAGATAAAGTTTTAGAAAAAGGAGATACGTTAAAGTTTATTTTAAACCATAATTACAATCAATTTTACATTGAATTTGTAATTCAGTGTGCTTTAAAAAAATATGAGTAATGTGAAACGAGATGTGGTTAATGAATTGCATAGTCCAGCTCGTAAAAATTACAAGAGACGACATGTGATTGTCAAAGGAATTCGAGATCTTTTACAGGCTGACATAATAGTTTTAAATAATTATAAAAGCGTTAACAAAGATTTTGGATATATACTTGTAATAATCAATACTTTTAGTAAATTCGTTTGGGCAGAACCTATAAAGCGGAAAAATTCCAAAGACGTAGCGGAGGCAATGCTAAAAATACTATCGCAAATGGAAACACCTAAAAATTTACAAACCGATATGGGTAAAGAGTTTTATAACAAAGAGTTTAAACAGATTATGCAACAGTATGGAATAAACCATTATAGCACATTTTCAAACCTTAAGGCTTGCATCGTAGAAAGAGTTATTCGAACACTCAAGACATTGTTGTGGAAAGAATTCAGTATGCAAGGGTCTTATAAATGGTTAGAATTGCTTCCACAAATTGTTAAACGATACAATAATACCAGACATTCAACAACAGGTGCAATCCCCAGTGAGGTTAATGAGAAAAATGCTAAATATATTACAGCTTTCAATCATTTGAAAAAAGTCGACCCCCGCAAACCTAAATTTGAAAAAGGTGATTTTGTACGCATAAGTAAATATCGCGAGTCATATTCGAAAGGTTATACACCCAACTGGTCAACTGAAATATTCAAAATTTCTAAAGTCAAGGTGACAAACCCCACTACATACCTTTTACAAGATGAACGAAATCAACCTATCAAAGGAGCTTTTTACACCGAAGAACTTTTAAAAGTTAAACATTCTGACGTTTATCTCGTTGAAAAAGTGCTGAGAAGGAAAGGAAATAAGGTTTTGGTGAAATGGCTAGGATTAGATAACTCACACAACTCGTGGATTAGCAAAAATAATGTATTGTAAACTAATTTTTGAATAAAACATATTAATTACTATATTTTTTTATTATAAACTTTACATCTGTGTATTACATCTAAAATAGGATTGATACATTTTGCGACTTGTTGAATGCGTTGCTTGAACCTTAACTCATCAAGATATCTAGCTTGCCAATCATTTTTTCTTGCTGCATAATATGCATATCTCCAAACATATAAAACATATATTTTGTTAATGTTTTCATTAAACCTGACTTTTTTCATCTTGCAATAATTCGGGATATTTATAAATTACTTCAAGACCTAGGTTGTATGTAATTGGGTTGATTATTTTTATTGGTTGGAGAACTTCTAGTGCTGTCTTCGGAACGTCTTGTGATGTAGTAACAGCTAGTTGTAGAATTTTCAAAGTTCCTAGAAACTGTTGGTTTTTTAATGTCTCCAGGTTGCTCTGTATTAGCGGCAATATCTTAAAAAGCTCGGATATACTTGCATATCCCAACCAAACAAAAATTGTTAATTAAATCCTTGAAACATAATAGTTCATCCCATTCCTTTTCGTGAAAAACTATATAATTATTCCTATTCCCTGAAATGATTACACATGGAGTGCATTCTGCTGATAAACACACCGTAACAAACTTTGATTTTGATTGATTCAAGTAAAATCGATGTTCTCCCAAAAACACTTCCTTTGGAACAGTATTTGAAGACATTTGTCCAACAATAAACAAGACAAAACTGTACTCCATATGGTATCTTCATGACTTTTTATAGATATGTAAAAGTGGTGGGAGAAATTATGCTAGTATTGGAATGGATGAGGGAATCAATAAATAGTTATAGCAAAATGAATTTTACTCACACCATCAATATGTGTTTAGAAGATTTGTCTGATTTATTATCACTGTATGACTACCGTTTGCAATCTTTTAAAAATTGGACTGGTAAAGTTTCCCCTATCGATTTAGCGTTAGCAGGGTTTTTTTATGTTGGTTATAGTGATATAACTCGCTGTTTTAATTGTCATGTGGAAATTCATGAGTGGCTATCCGAAGATTGCGTTCATGAAGAGCATGTAAAGTTTAGCCCCGACTGCAAGTTTGCCAAGATGATGGAAACATCAATAAAAAAAGAAAACAGCAACACAGCAAAACCACCAAAACGGTGGAATGTTCTACAAATATTTAATAAAACCCTACCAATAAATTTGTTTTTACTTGCTTATATTGTAATAAATGATTTTGTGGCGAGAAACTGATAAGTTCCATCTAAATGCTTTCCTTCGCACATACCCTAGCTACTATTGTTTGCGCATGTCTTAAGTTCGATAGGTATATATAGTATGTTTACATCTGCAATACTTAGTAAACTCAAATTGTAGTGAATGTGACGAAGTGACATGGATATAGATAACGACAACGAATCATTCGATTTCGCTGATTTGCTAGACAACCAAGATAATGCTGACATTAATGACATTGAAGCAGATGATGAAGACAGTAAAGTTGATTCAGTTATCAGTTCCGGTAGTTCAGATCAAGAATACGATAATTCAACAGTTGACATGAAGTCATTCCATATTGAATCATTCAACAGTGTGAAATGGATGAATACACGTTTTGGAAAACCAATATGTATACTACAATACTATTATTCGACAAGTGAATATCGATTATGTACCTGTTGTTTTTTTGATTTAAATAATGGACATGGTGAAAGCATAGAATCACAACATGTTAGTGAACATTTTACCGGTAGTTCAGGAAATTTACCAGAATCATGTTTTAGATGTTCCATTTGTCAAAAAGAACTATTTTTATACTGTTTAGTAGATTATTGTTTTTTGTGTAACAACAAACATTTTAATATTGATGCACCATAAATTAATTTTAACATTATATTTCCAATTCCATTGTTTAGCCTAAAATTTATAAATCATAATATCCTATCTTTTATAACGTTTAACTGATGATTGTTTTTGTGTTACGACAACCATTTTCATATTACAACTTTAAGGTATTTGTATTGTTTAGCCTGAAATTAATTTTTTGAAATCACATATTCATGCTGCTTTTTCACATTCACTACAATTTGGGTTTATTCAATAAATAATTTAAAACCATAACATCTTTTATTTCCACTCCTATATTACATAAAAGTCAGTCCAGCCCTGTTACTGCAATGTGTCTACTAATTATACAGTTACGAACAAGTTATTTCGATTTTATTCGAGAGTTGTAGGCTGATAAAAAGACACGCTTGAAGAATCTTTCACATAATATATCTTAATTTCATGGATTTGTTACTGTTTAAAAAGAGCGAATTATAAATATCAATATTGTGAAAATATACTTATGGATGTACAGGGTAAATAAAACGCAATTAGTTATAATATGATAGTTTATTTTATCTCGTGAAATGAAAATACATAATTTATAGGTTTAAACAATTGATTGATTCTGCTAATTTTATATTACAACTTTTCCAAAATGTTGCAATAGTTAGTAATATCTTCTATAGTTTTCAATCTTCAATTTCAAATTTATTTTCTGTTCTCTCAAAAATATTTTATTGGATTCGAAGAACTTTGTCACGTTATCACTATGGTTCTTTATCATTGTTTTCACACTCAATTGACTTTCATCCTCTTCTACAGTTGTAAAATCACTATTCCAGTCTTCTGGTTGGAAGAGTTGATTTCTTTTCCAAAATTCCATCCATAGAAACATTGTCAAATTCGGAGTTTCGCAATGGCTGGTTTTTTATATCATACACTGGCCGATTTTGGATTTCTTCAGATTCATCACTTTCTCCTGATATTATTATCGTCGAATTTGGTGATGAACAATCATTATTTATTGTTTTAATATGATAATTTGTTTCAGAAGGTCCTCTCTTCTAATAACCATATAGGTATACTTTTTTCATTGTATTCGTCTTTTCAAATTCTGTTTGTTTACTTGTTTTTCTGTAATCACTCAATATATTTACTTTAATGCTACTTCTCATTTCACGAGATAAAATAAACTATACTTTCAAGTCGAATTTTAGCTATTATATATCTACAATAAGGTAATGTAAGCAAGTTATTTACAAGATGGGTTCTATCACCCCCTGCATTACCATTTCAATTAATTTTAATGAGAACATGTTCTCGGTGTATACATTATTCTTCTCTATACGGATGTTGTATTAAAAGGTAGTTGCCAATAATAGCTTGCAATATTATAAATATTGGAGTAATCATATCGACTAATACTAAATAAATAATAACATGTTTAATCTGTTATATGATTTATATTTCTTTTTTATTACAATCCTATGTCAGGCTGTGTTGGATAATAGCATGGGTTATATATTGTTGTATCAATCAACTCCTCTCCTACCAATTCACCAGTGTCATCCTCTTGTACATCGCTATTTTTTACGATTTGCTGTTTCAATTCGCGGATACAATTCAAATTTAACAGGCTATACAAATCACAGGGAATTACAAATTCATAGATGATATCATGTTTGAAATATCTGTATCCGATTCCAATGTTATTATTATTTGCGTCTTTGATACACCAATATACCACATTTGCAGCGATACTTGCTAATCTTGGAGCACTGTAGTATAAACAGTCTGAATTAAAAATAAGCTCTGGTGTAACACACCTACTAGCTTCCATTTCTTTATTCACACTTTTAATAATAATTTGATAACGCTGTGGATTCTTGACTACCTCACATATAATTAAATTTTCTGCTCTGCCACTCCTATATACTAAACCTCTTCACATAATCGACATGCCTCGTATAATATACTTGTTCCCTCCTCTTACATAAATATCTTAGAGGTTAGATGGGTACACTCTTATTATATATGAAAGTAGGTCAACCGGTACTACTCATCTGCGTTCCCATGTATTTAATTAAGTAATTATCCTGCTACGTGCGTGGAACTGCTCCCAAGCCCCCCCATTATATATCTACTTCCATTTAATGTTAAATTATATAGCTATGAGCAAATCAGAGTTCCAAAATCCGAGAATACTATAAATGGTATGCAATTTATACTTTGATGCTACGGGAGACGTAGTCCAAAGTCCTGTACCCAATTCTAATCGAATATATTTTTATACCGCTGTGATAGGAATTAAAAAACCCAAGAGAATTTATCCGATTTTTTCTATGACATCTTCAACCAATGACGCCAATTCCATATTCAAATTAATGAACGATTTTCGTTATTTCTGTGAAATCAACAACTATTGGCCGGCCTATAGTGGTGTGGTATCCGATTTCAGTTTCGCTAACTTGCATGCTATCTGCAAAGCATTCAATAGGTGCTCTCTTCTAGAATATATTAAGCAATTTTATGGTTTAAATGAAAATGGTCAAACTTTGAAAGACAAATCTCTGGTCGGAATTCATCTTGGTTGTGCGCATTACATGGCAGTGGTTGCAAAAGATGTCGATAACATTGCAAAAAATGAATTTCAAAGAACATTCTTTAAGGATCTCATAGCCGCATTAATCTTAAAAAAAAATTTCAAAGATTTTGATGATATTATCAAATATGCTTATATATTACTCAAGACGAAATTCGTGAATAGAGAAACTGAAATTGCTGCTTATTTTTTGAAAATTCACAAAGCAGAACAACATGATCAGGATTATATGAACAACGAAAATTATAGTGATTTTTAAGATAAATCTTTAAAATCAGAAGGTCTCATGAAATCTAGTCCATATTATAAGAGATATTTACAATTGACTAATTCAATAAAACTATAAAATTCAGGAATCGGAGAAAATATGTATTATAATGATGAGTTTATGGATTTGATATTATTCAAATACTTGCCTCTTTGTCCACTATGGAGTGCGCTGATGTTAACGGATCAAGGCTCTATAAGCAATTCAATAGTGGAAAATTATTTTGGACAACTGAAAAAAATAGCATTGGGCGGTTCTAGAAACTTGAGATGTTCTCAGTTTGTACGTAAATAAGGAGAAGACATAATATCTTTGAAAATTGAACACAGTTTGAAAATTGGCAAGAGTCGGCTAACCATAGGGGACCCATCTGAAGAAAAATTCTCGAATAAGGGATGGAATAAAAAACCAAAAAAAATACAGGTACCCATTTTGAAGGTAGATTCCTTAAATTTATTGAGAAGGAACCGAACAAACCATTTAAAACCGGCATAATTTTTCCTGAAGATGATGATGAATTACCGCTTTGTGCATATTGTGGTCACGGCATTGTCGACGAGCTTACAGATTGGATAAAATGCGATCAATGTGAGAAGTGGATTCACCAAAAATGTGTTAGACAGGAGAAAATAATATTTAGCGGAACCTTCATTTGCCAACTATGTTTGCTGGATCACAAGGAGTCAATAACTAATGAACATGTTTTTAGTATTGCATCCAAATGTAGAGCGTTCTTAAATTCGTTAACAATGGAAAATGGGGCAAGAAAGGAGTTAGAGTTAAAAACTCATAAGCAAGGACAATGTCAAAGATGGTTCGATGAAAGAAAAATTAGAGTTACTTAATCTAATTTTGGGCGAATATGCAAAGTGCGAAATGATTATACTTATTCTAATATTATAGATACAATCATTGAACAAAAATGTATTAGTTCAGCTGCAATCAAACATGGAATTGAACAGGAGAGTGTAGCAAGAAATGAATATATCAGATCTACAAGCTCTTATTGCCGGCAAGCGGGACTAATTGTGCACAAGGATTATCCTTTTCTGGCAGCTTCTCCGGATGGTATCGTCGGTTCTGACGGGATCATCGAAATAAAATGTCCTTACACTGCACGCCAACAAGATCCTTCGAACGTAAATTTTGATTTCCTCAATCGTGATAACACCAATATTTCTTTGAATCATAATTATCATTACCAAATTCAAGGTATTCTTGGAATTACCGATAGAGAATGGTGTGATCTGGTGATTTTCACTTTTAAGGGTATAAAAATTGTACGGGTTCCGAGAAATAGATGGAAAATTATGATCAAGAAGTTAACTAGCTTCTATTATTTCTACATGTTGCCTGCACTCATATTGCCCAATAAGTTATTGTCTGTGGAAGAGAGAAAATGGACAACTTCCGAAAAGCTGGAGTTTTTTGAGAACGGTCTTGTTACTAATATCCTCTATTATAAGGAATTAAAAAACAAGAAAGGATATATCGTAACTCGGAATAATAATCTTGATTTTTCATTGAGTTGATGATTAATGATTTTGTAACGTTAGACCCCGGAGAATGGTTAAGCAGTTTTGCTATTGATAATTGTTTATGTATCATGAATTTACCACTACATTTTCAAATAATTTCTGTTGCCAAATCTTCTTTGATATTCAGTAATGACATTCTGCATTCGAGTTTCGTTGAGAATATTCATATTAAAAATAACAAAATTGTACTGCCAGTGGCAAGGCATAATCACTTCGTTTTAGTCATGCTAGATATTTCGGAAAAAATACTGTCACTTCTAGATTCTCTAGGAAATGAGGTAATATTTGAAAAAAATTATATTACTCGATTAATAGAATTTCTCCGAATGAAAAAAATGGATACTGAAAATTGGCAGTTTCGAACACTGAATCATGTGACTCAAGCGGATAATTTGAATTGCGGAGTATACGTAATATACTTTTCTTTCCAAAATTGTCAAACAGCAGCAACTAACTAGTGATATATGTATGTCCATGTACAGGCAAGATTTGAAATGGATGTTGTTAAAAAATAGTACCGATATGTCTAATAGATGTATTTTCTGTTCAGACGAAGTTCTAACAAATCATCATCATTTTCAATACCAAACATGTCTAAGGTACATTCATGAAAACTGTTTACTGTGTCTGTGTCTGAAATTGAAGACGGAGTATCATTGAACCACAAAAAAATCAATGGAATATGCGAATTGTGTCGGATAAATTGAACCTGGCTTCCGTTTTCTGCGGGTTGAATTAAATTTTTCTACGCCTTTGGTGGCACCGAAGCGATTTTCCTTTTGTCCATAGTGTTCTTTGTCAGTATATTTGTTTTATGTTTAAAGTTCAACCTGGCTTCTCGTTTCCTTTGGGTTGAATTCAATTTTTTATACATTGAGGGTAGTAATTCCAGCCTACAATGGCACCGAACAGATTTTCCTTTTGTACATAGTGTTCTTTGTCGGTATATCTATTTTATGTTTAAATTTCAGCCTGGCTTTTCGTTTCCTTCGGGTTGAATTCAATTTTTTATACATTGAGGGTAGTAATTCCACCCCTTCAATGGCACAGAAGCGATTTTTCTTTTGTACATAGTGTTCTTTGTCGGTATATCTATTTTATGTTTAAATTTCAACCTGGCTTCTTGTTTACTTCGGGTTAAAATCCTTTTTTTAAATATTGGGGGTAGCATTTCTACCCCTTCGACGGCACCGAAGCGATTTTCCTTCCGTATGTGGTATCCTTATCAGTATGTACAACTTTTGCATAAATTTCAACCTGGCTTCTCGTTTCCTTCGGTTTGAAATCATTTTTTTAAATATTGGTGGTAGCATTTCTACCCCTTCGACGGCACCGAAGCGGTTTTCCTTTCGTATGTGGTATCCTTATTGGTATGTACATTTTTTGTATAAATTTCAACCTGGCTTCTCGTTTCCTCGGTTTGAAATCATTTTTTTAAATATTGGGGGTAGCATTTCTACCCCTTCGACGGCGTCAAAGTGATCTTCCTTTTTTTACAGAGTATCACATAATCTGATTTTCCGTTGTCTTTGAGTTGATACACTATGTTTAATTTTAAACTATAGTATATTATAATATTTGATTGTATTAATTAATTAAATAGAAACATGTATCGGAGTCATTTTAAATTCTTGTTTTTTTACATTTTTAATTATGTCCTCAATATTTTTTTATTCTCTCAACAATGTATATTATGATGGCTTGTTATGTGCTGATTTTGAAAAAAAATATCCACCTACGTCTATGATCGTTCGTGTGACTTCGGGAATTGGCTGCTAATTTTAGGCGGCCAAGTTCACTCCGGTAAGAACTTCGGGTTTTTGGAGAATGATTTGTAATGAATTTTGTAAATAGGTAGGTACAAACTCTCTTGTAAATAAAAAAAATAATTTCAATAGGTTAATTAATAATTAATGGTTAATTAATTAATAGTTAATTAATAATTTTAATAATTATAATAATTATTAATTAATAATTATTAATTAATAATTATAATTATTAATTAATAATTATAATAATTAATAGTTAAAATAATTAATGGTTAATTAATTTATAATAAGTGGAACAATAGCAAAATTAACCTAAATTCAAGAAAGTAATGAAAACAATCCACGCAGTTACAACAAGAATAAGTACCTGCTTGATAAATGAAAGCAAAATACAATGCTAAAAAGTTTTCACCCTTTAAATAGGTACTATTATTTAGTAGTTTTTACAAATGACCTTCAAAAACATTCTTTCGTTCTGTAGGTAGATTTATTTGAAAAATAGACTCAGAAATACGAAGTGTTTTCAGTTACATCTAGCATTTAGTAACATAATCACTCAAAATAAACAGACATCTTCCCTAATTCGAAGTTGAATATCTCATTCAGCGCCATCTGAACGTTCAGTCCAGCTTTCACAATATGCCATCTATACGTTTAGTCCAAAATTACGAAAAACTGTTAAATTTTTAGTAGTATGGTTGAAAGACTAATTCTTTTTTTAGACAATGATGTTATCAACTGAAAAGAAACATAACCCATTTCCAAGACTCGGCCTGTGACTACTCGACATTCCAGCTACTGGATCATAGAACTAACTCCACTACAGGACAGAACCCCACTCAACTATTAAACAAACGAAACATTCGTACTAACCTACAATAATTATGCTATGTGCATGTCTATCACTGACATTTACCATTATAATAACAAACTAGTTATTTATACTACTTATATAAATTACAAATGAAAATCAAAAAGGTAAGCATACATTTCTTTAGTATTATTTAGGGTTTTGTTTTTAGGTTCGTGATACTACAACTTCTAGAAAGATTCCATAATTATTATGATCCTTTTAAGATGCACAACAATATAGATGACTAGAGTTTTCAATGTTATTACTACTTGTATGTCATTGTAAATACATCAGTATTTACCAAATAAAGTATGAAGATGAATCCTTTTGAATTGTTTCATTATATAAATGCCAAAAAATAAGTGAGTGAATTTTTGAATGCTACATTACAAGGGATGCTGAGATTGTTACCATGGATGCTGAGCTTGGTACAATCGATGCTGAACTTGTTACAATGGAAGCTGAGCTTGTTACAATGGATGCTGAGATTGTTACAATGGATGCTGAGATTGTTACCATTGATGCTGAACTTGGTACAATGGATGCTGAACTTGTTACAATGGATGCTGAGCTTGTTACAATGGATGCTGAGATTGTTACCATAGATGCTGAACTTGTTACAATGGATGCTGAGCTTGTTACAAGGGATGCTAAGCTTGTTACAAGGGATGCTGAGCTTTGTACAATGGATGCAGAACTTGTTAGAATGGATGCTCAGCTCGATACAATGGATGCTGAACTTGTTCCAATGAATGCTTAGCTTGTTACAATAGATGCTGAGCTTGTTACAATGGATGCTGAGCTTGTTACAATGGATGCTGAGCTTGTTACAATGGATGCTGAGATTGTTACCATGGATGCTGATATTGTTACCATAGATGCTGAACTTGTTACAATGGATGCTGAGCTTGTTACAGGGGATGCTGAGCTTGTTACAATGGATGCTGAGCTTGTTACAATGGATGCTGAGATTGTTACCATAGATGCTGAACTTGTTACAATGGATGCTGAGCTTGTTACAATGGATGCTGAGCTTGTTACAATGGATGCTGAGCTTGTTACAATGGATGCTGAGATTGTTACCATGGATGCTGATATTGTTACCATAGATGCTGAACTTGTTACAATGAATGCTTAGCTTGTTACAATGGATGCTTAGCTTGTTACAATGGATGCTGAGATTGTTACCATTGATGCTGAACTTGGTACAATGGATGCTGAACTTGTTACAATGGATGCTGAGCTTGTTACAATGGATGCTGAGATTGTTACCATAGATGCTGAACTTGTTACAATGGATGCTGAGCTTGTTACAAGGGATGCTGAGCTTTGTACAATGGATGCAGAACTTGTTAGAATGGATACTCAGCTCGACACAATGGATGCTGAACTTGTTCCAATGAATGCTTAGCTTGTTACAATGGATGCTGAGCTTGTTACAATTTATGCTGAGCTTGTTACAATGGATGCTGAGATTGTTACCATGGATGCTGATATTGTTACCATAGATGCTGAACTTGTTACAATGGATGCTGAGCTTGTTACAAGGGATGCTGAGCTTTGTACAATGGATGCAGAACTTGTTACAATAGATGCTGAGCTTGATACAATGGATGCTGAACTTGTTCCAATGAATGCTGAGCTTATTTCAATGAATGCTGAGCTTGGTACAATGGATGCTGAACTTATCATGATGGATGATGAGCAATCTGTAGTAGCTAAGGGGAGTACAGTTTTGATTGCCGATAAAAGTACACATAAAAAACCAAAAAAAGGTTATAAAAACAACCTAACATAACAAAAAAAGGTGAACATTTTCAAAATTTGTTAACATTGATAATTTATAAAATAATTTGTTTCAGTAAGCAATTTTCGCACTTCCGTACTGAAAAATCAACATAAGATAAGGGTGGATATGAGATCTAAAGTTGTTCCACATTCTTCAGATAAAAGTACAAAAAATTTCAGCCTGTACTGTGAGACACAAGCTACAAATGAAGGGGATGTAATAAATATTCTGAAATATCCCAAAGGTACCTATATTATTTTTTCAACCGTCTTAGTTGACTGCAAAATTCGGTAGCCCACTGAAATTTTGACATATTTCATATAAAATATCAGCAAATAATGTACGTTATATACTTATACTTATTGCTGAAAAATTTTCATCTAGAACTACACCAATTGTCAGTAAAAATGTATCCATTACTTAAGTTGGAACATATAAACATGGTTTGTATTAATGATTTTAAATTAGATTATTATTTTAGGACACTCAACTATGATGATAGCAAAAATAACAAAACACTGGCAGTCCAAATATAATTTCACCGATCAGAATTCTGTCACTGTAATGGTGATCAGAAGACCATGTAAACAGAAAAACAGAACAGTGAATCATTTTTTGGTTTGTCCACACTGCAAACAAATGTATTCTAAGCTATCCCTAAGAGTTCAGAAAAGAAATGAATACAAGTAGTAAGAATTACGATGTTAAAAGCCGAAAATGTGTCCTGAATATTCATCCATCTGAAGCACAGCGTTTAGCTCAGCAAGTGCTTTCAAAATGTAGAAGATATGATATAACGGAATTAGTATCATTTGATGAACTGTGTGTATTATATTGCAATAAGCTAGTCAGCAAATTCAAAGATCTACGGCATGAAACTATGATTCGAAGTAAGCTGAGGAGTATTGGTACATTTTTGAAAACATTAATTTAAGCTTATCCTCATTTACGAGAGATATTGGATCCTTCAAATTATGACGAAATTATTGAAATAATCAATAAAATTGGTGGATTACATGGGAACACCGGTCACTATAAAGCTCCATCAACTGCATATGGACTAGGGCTACAATTAAAAAACATTGTGATAATGTATGAAAGTCAGTGCATAAAACACAAATGTCCGGAAAAGCGAGCTACAGCAAGAGATTTGTATACTTTAATGAACAAAGAGTCTCAAGTTGAAATTGATAAAACTGTTTTGGAAAATCAGAGCGAGATGAAGAGGCAAAGGAAGGTGAAATTGCCTAGAAAAGCAGATATTTTAGCTCTTAAAAAATTATTTGGATCAAGGAGTTAAAACGTCCTACTCCAAATTTTCAAGAACTGTTTCATTGTCTATTTGGAAAGAACTTGCTGGTTTCACTTTGATTGTTATTCAGCTAGTAACTTTATTCTTGTACATGTTTTTTTTTATATTAAAAGTTCAAATATTATCATATTCAAATTGAATTCGTGAAATGGTTTATACAAAATATGCAATTTTTATGAAATAGCAATTCTAAAAATTTCAACTTTAACTCCTTGAAACCAAGTTTTTTTCGAATTTAAAAGAATTTTTCAATTTTTTTCAGGTATGAATTTGTAAATGAAGCGGATGATGCTTTTAAAAGCATACAGATAGCCACTGCTTGTAGTTTATATAATTTGCCCGATGTGTTGGTAGAGGATGTTGCAAAACATTAAGGTCATCACGTAGATATCCATAAAAATATAATATATAGACAGTCAACAACCAACGAAATACCTACCTACTATGGTAAATATTTTGAGAAAAGCTATGGGGGGCGTTGAACAGAAAGAAGAGCATGAGCGTTTTGAACAGGAAAAAGAGCATGAGCGTTTTGAGCACGAAGACGAGCATGAGCATGTTGAACAGGAAGAAAAACATGAAGGTGTGGAATACTTAGGAGTAAGTGAGGATGTGGAATGTTTGGAAGCAAGTGAGGATGATAATGTAATTGAGACGGTGACATCGTGTGATTCACTCAAGGGTTCAACCCCACAAGCGGCTTTATCATGTTTAACCAAGGATATTATCCCAGGTAGTTCTGGGCTTGACGTAGAATCAACCATAAATGAAATGGAACAATCTCCGGAAGGGAGCAGTGATGAGGATTATGTTCTATCGCGCAGTCCAGCTCCAGAAATTAAAGGTAAAATGAATATTTCATTATGCTGTATTTTGTATATAATCCAATCAAACGTTTTTAGTGTACAAAAAGAGAGTATCTTGGTCTAATGCAGTTTTAGATTCGATGAATGATCTGATTGAAAATAACATTGTACCTACATATTATGCTGATTGTATGAATTTAAAATCCAAAAGCCCATGCTTAGAGAAGCGAACCCCTTCCCGCTTGTTGCCTATCAGTCCAAAAAACTTAGATAATGGTACAGCAACTTACGTTGTTAATTAATTTATTTTGCATCCAAGTGTTTATTGTTTTTGTAAAGTAACAAAATAATTATTTTTTTCTTATTTTTTTGGGAATCAAACCACAATAATGTTTTTGTATTTCGACGTTTCGGTAGCGTTCCAGCTACCGTTGTCAAGATTAACTATTTATAGTATAAAAATAATTTTTTGGTCCCTATTTGACACAACGAAATAATTTGACAACTAGACAATCAATAATATTTTGAAGTTTAAGACTAAAAAACTTTGTTGTCAAAGTTTATTAAGGTCCATTCATAGTAGATCACACCTCTGGTAAAATGTGAAATAAAATATTTTATTTTATGACATTCTAACGATATGTAGTCCACTAGAAATGGAATCCAGTGAAGTGCACGTTCCAGGAACGGTTTTTATTGGGATAGCGCTTTTTTTTCGCTTATTTTGGAAATTTTGTTAATAAAAACGCGTTTGTTGTTACTTTTTTGTGTATGATTATTTTTGTTTTCAAAATATGTATACTTTGAAATAAACCAAGTTCTTTTAATAATTTATAATCCTCATTCATATGTTGTGAATATACCTACATATTATTTTTCTGTTGCAGGAATTGCGCGCACTTATTGGACGTCTGATGAGAAAAAATAGTTCATAAGGATTTTAAACGATATTTCAAAAATAAGACTGTACCTAGTTTATCTCTTTGCAAAAAAATCAAAGACGACAATCCAACTCTGACGTCTAGAACTCCAGAAGGCATACGTTAATAACGTGAATAAACTAATGAAGTGAGTATGTACATGGCACCTTTTTAGGTTTTGCAAGGTATCTATATTCTTGGCAATTGCCTATTAACCAGAAAATTGATTATAATAATTCCGAATTTACTGTGCGGACCCTCACTTTGTGGAATCGTCTCATATTACTTTTTTAAATAACTGTTTCTAAATAATTCCACTTTGATGAAAAAATATATATGAAAATTCTAAAGTATTTGATAATTATTTATATAATCGTCGTAATGACAGAAGTTGGAAATTTCATATGCAGGGTGTCCCAAGATTTTTTTACAGGCTGTAACTCGGGAATTAACGAATAGGTTTATTTGAAAATTGAGTAATCTTCTTGGGACCTACAGTAATTTCATCCAAGGTATAGAGGGTATCTGTGACGTCATCATAGAGGCAGGGACGTCATCGCAATGAAAAAAATTCAATGGAAGGGGTGATCAAACTTAGCTCCAATGAAAGAGCTTTCTGTTCCAAATTCAGCAGTGTATCACAGTGAAGTGGATAATTACACCAAATTTTATATGAATTCCAAAAAAAAAAAAAAAAAATTGGGCAAACTTGTAATAACCTTACGCAAGAGATGATAGATGTGGCATGTACACGTAAACTACTTAGAGGGTTCATGCTTGTGTTGTTGCCATTTTGAACACCTTTCATAAAATGAGTGTACAGTCGAAATGTTCTGGTTATTGTTGCAAATAAGCATTAAACTGAAAATTTGGTGTAAATATCCACTTGAGTAGCGTCCGTTCCAAGAGAGAATGACCCATTTGCGTCATAGGTGACGCCAGTCGCAGAAATTCAAAATCGTCGTTGCCATGGCTACGCTTCCGGTACGCCATGATCAGTGCCACTGATATAAATTGATAATTAAAAAGGGTCTATGTTTATATTTGAACCTAACCTCTAAGCTTCGTTTGAGTGTAGGATTTATTTCTTTATATTAGTGCGTGTAAAAGTGTTAGTTCGTTATAAATACTTTACTTGATAACTCAGTTTTTTTTAATTTTAAGTGTATTAAGTATTTTAATCTAATATGCCTCCTAAAAAATTGATCGGTGTTAAAGGAAAAGTAATTCATAGCCAAGGAAGACAAATTGTGCAAAATGCTGCAAAATGTATGGAAATGGAAGCTGAAACTGGGATTCAAATTCCTTTACAAAATCACCGGTAAGATATTTTTGCATCAAATTGTATTTTATACTAATATAGATGCTAGATACTAAACACAGTTGCTTCATATATATTGCTGTAAAAGATACAAATTTGTTTTATTAGACAATTGCAGTTATTTCTTTATTTATAATTGTTGTTATTATGTTTGAAAACTTCAATATATCTTCATATTTTGGGCAACGAACACTAAAAGCCACTGGTGTGTCCAAGGGAACATAATATGGTAAAATTAGGAAGGAGGGCTTAAATATTGAAAGGGGAGCATCAACATCTTTTGGAACTCCTCATAAGATAAGACCACGAAGAAAGCATGTTCAAGATAGTTTAAGAGATGGAGATTTGGAAAGAATTAGGGAATTAATATATGATTTTTACATTGTGGAAAAGAGAGCTCCCACTTTGAAGTGTGAGTTTTCATAATAGAATCGAAAATAACTTCCATTTATTGTAATTTTTGTATAGGTATTCTACAAAAAATACAAAATATCATCCCTGACTTTACCAACAGTAGAACTACTTTATGGCGTATACTGAAAAGGATGGGTTTCAAGTAAGTAGTTTTAATATAGTAATATAGAACAGTGATTTTCTGATACAACCTGTGCTGTTATGGCAGACTCTAAAGGCTGCAATATACGCTACGAGAAAACGTTACGATCAGACTGTACAGTTCGAATGGTACCGATAAATCGCTGCATGTATGTTATAAAACTGTACAGTTTCGTCCGATTTTTGAAGACTGTGCAGTCGAACGGAACAATACGAAAATTTCAATTGATTAAACGCAATAGGATGAACTGTGCCGACTGATTGTAACGTGTATGCGCTCGTTCAGTTTTCGTGTTCAGTTTTGTCGTCAGTCGCAGTTCGGGTGGACGTGCGCACGCGAAATGGCGTCTCAAACTAATCGCGAATGGCTAGAACAGTTTGAGTTATATCGCAGTGAATCTTGTCTTTGGAATATTAAAGGCGAAGAGTATCACAATCGTGAGTTAAAACGTTCGGCGTACACTAAGCTAATTGAAAAATTGAAAATAGTAGACCTTACTGCTGACAAAGATGCTGTTGTAAAAAAAATAAACAACATTTGCTCTACTTACAAAAAAGGGCGTAAGACGATCGCTGATTCGAAGAAATCAGGAGCAGGAACCCAATAAGTGTATAAACCAAAACTATGGTGTTACTCTTTGTTGCTGTTTTTGGATGACCAAGAAGAATCAAGACATTCACGCTCTAATATGAATGACGAATCAACAGACAAAGAGGTAAGTTATTTGCGTGTTATTATACAGATTGTTCCAATAAGGTCGGCTTTTCTTTTCTTTTTCTTCTACGGTTTATAGCCCTATGCTGCCAGCAGAATAGAATAGCACTAACATGGTAATGTGAATATGATAAGCAAATCCGGCCATACTGAGACATGCTCTATAGTTATTTATATTATTACATGAATTTTTCCTTCTTTCAGGTTGTAGCAGTCTCGAAAAAAATACGTACCTACATATTAATACTTAGCGAATTAACGTGTAGATATTTAAATAAAACTAAATAACTTTTTTTATTAAATGTTTTACTCTCAAAGTTTGCTGTTTAAGTATATATTAGTTAACGTATAAAATTATTTTGCCACGGAGCACTGCCTTCACTTGCAAAGTATTCCATGTACTTTTCTCTGACTTTTTTTGCTGCAATTGAGGTATTACAAAGATTTCTTCTTTGTAAATTAACTATGGCTGAATCCATTGTATCATATCCTTGGGTTAGTGACCCTGCATCAAAATTTTCTACGTCGAAGCATTGTTGTGGACAGTAATAACTCTCTGACGTCGTCATTAAATAATTATGTAAAGCACAACTGGCCATCACGACAGACTCTTCGGATTTTTGTGTGAAAAATTCTAAATCGAGATGCCAAGATCTCAAACGCATGCTCGTGATACACGGTAATTTAGAATTCTGGTTGTATTTGCGGTCAAGTCTGCTTGCCTAAATGGTTTCATTAAATCTGTGGAACGGCATCATCAGCCACAAACACATAAGGCAACTTTCCAGTGCTATTTGCGACAATTGTGTCGGTTGGAATACTCAACTGATTATTATCAAAAAACATAGTGTTTTTGAGTACTCCACCATCCGAAATTCTTCCATTTGTTCCAAAATCACATAAAAGAAATGTTTACCATCCAATGCGCCTAAGCAATGCGGAAAATTCCATCTCTTTTCAAACACTTTGAGTAGGAACTGTAAAAAAATTAAATGTTTCAGGAAATTGAAAGTGAAGCACCGTCATCTCCGGCCGCCCAGTCAACTTCACAGTCACCTACATCCGCCCAGTCAACTACACAGTCACCTACAGCCGCCCAGTCAACTTCACAGTCACCTACAGCCGCCCAGTCAACTTCACAGTCACCTACACCCACATAGTCAACTCCAGAGACTCGTTCGATTGCTAACACATCATTTAAGAGGAGTCGGCCAAAAAGGAATGCAAATGAAAACCTGACTACTGAAGTTTTACAGTCTGTTCAAAACCATTTCAAAAGGCCAGCAATTAGTAAAGATCGATTTGATATTTTTGGAGCAAACGTTGCAGCTAAGCTGAGGAACCTCACAAAAAATCAACGTATTTTCGCCGAAAAAATGATTACCGAAACATTATTTCTGGCAGAGATGGAAAATTTGACTATTTCACACCAAGTGACTGATTCAACCAGTAACTATGGTTACAACGTTCACAGCCCCGTGTCACATACTCCCAGCCCCATTTCCACAAACTAATCCCACATACTCCCAGCCCCAATTTAAACAATTCTAGTCCAGTACTTCATCCGAATTCAAATTTTGAATTTGATACACGTCCAGGTTCCCAGTCAATTCTGCAAACTTCTCAACAAGCTCAATCCCAACCAATACAACATTCAGCGGCCACTTATTTAACTACTTTTGATATTAATACGAATTAATAAGCCATCATTATTATGATAAGTACAAATTAATAAACACTATTTTCTGAGTAATTTGTAGTTTTTTATTTCGTACCTTAAAATATTCATTGCGGAGAACGTTATATATTGCTTCGCAGGTTTCCGGTATTATGTTGATAGAAATCTCAAAGTAGCTACGAGCCTGTCATGGGCTGGAATAGCGTTTCTCATAATAGTGTCTTGTTTCTCGATAATTGGTGCTACCATATTCAGTAGATGTAAGTACGCATCATGGTCCAGTCTTTTGGAAACATCTTCAGTTCCGCCAACAAATTGACATCATTTTCATTAGCCATTCTTTGCACCTGATGTTACGATTTTTCCGCTTCACTTTTTCTTCCTACAGGGCGAATATTAATCCAACAACTGCTAAAACGTCGTCCGTCGAAGCCATCGCTGACACGTGTGTGCGTCGGCACCGTTTATTGTACCGTCTGATTGTAACGAGTTCTCGTAGCGTATATTGTGGCCAGTCCATGTACGATAAACTGTACCGTTCGAACTGTATAGTATGATTGTAACGATTTCTCGTAGCGTATATTGCGGCCTTAAATAAATGCATGTACAATATAATGGCTATTTAAGTGGGGACAAACTAGATCAATTCAAAATGATTTAGATAAGCTAATTTTATGTTTACAGGGATAACTAACAAAATTACATTTTTAACATATTTCTATAAGATCCTATAACACGTTTAATAAAAAAAGAATGACTAGGTACTTTATAACGGAAGAAAGTAACTACAATTTGTTTTCAATGTGACATCAACATTGCATTAAATATCTTTCACAACTTGCTATTTCTAAAGACTATATTAATAGAATTGTTATCTATAGTCAAAATAATATGGGCAGTAACATTTTCAATGAAAAGTATTTAGCATGATTTTCATGCATTTATATATTAATAAATATAAATGTAAGTAAACCGTTCTTAATCATTCTAAGCTAATCCAGTTTGTATTTACTTAAATACTTTTGTATATGTATTTTGATGAAATTACAAGTTGTTTTTTTACATTTTCTTAGAGGAGGCCCTTATAATTACAAACATATATTATTTTATTTTAAGATGGGGAAGCACTCCTGATAAAAGAAAGGTTCTAATAGAATCTCATGACATTCCAGTGAAAAGAATCAATTTTTTGACTGAGATAAAAAAATTTAGAAAAAAAGGCTGGAATATTATATATACAGATGAGATATATATTCACAGTTCTCATGTGCAATCGAAAGGATGGTATGATGAAACAGAGAAAGGTTTAAATAAACCAATCTCAAAATGCAAGAGACTTGTAATAGTACATGCAGGTGGAGAAAAAGGATTCATTTCTAATGCTTTATTTATTTTTAATTCAGGTAAGTCTCAATTATTTTAAGCGAACCATCCCTCGGGTATTGATAATATATTATTAAGAAACTTTGGTACATTCTAGTTAACAGTTACTGCACATGATATACCTACTTTAAATTATAATATTCCATTTTACAGAATAATTTGAATATTAAAAAACCTCAATATTTCAAAAACTATCTGAATGAGAACATTGCAGACTATAGAATATCTTAGAGTAATACCTTGAATATTTTTATATTTATATAGGATTGTTCAGAATATGGCTTTTTTATTTTATTCTTTTTCAACATTTTGAATATCTTAATATGGGTTTGAGCATAAGAAATTCTAGATTAGTATTTGTTGTAATCCACTTTTAAAAAAAGTTTCTTAGCTTGCATATTTCTATAGTATGTATCATTATTATAGGTCAATATTTATAGCATCTGATTATGATATTTTAAAAGCTAATAACCCAGTTGAACTTATTTAAATCAACAATGTTTTCTGTTTCAGGTTCTAAAAGTGGTGACTACCACGATGATATGAATCATAATAATTTTATGAAATGGATTCGGTAACATCTTCTACCTAATATGCCTCCAAAATCAGTTTTGGTAGTTGATAATGCATCATATCATAATGTTAGAGTAGAAAAAAGTATTACTTCAGCATCTCTTAACGCTGAAATGATACAGTGGCTTGAGGCAAATAATATATCACATAATAAATTACAAACAAAACCAGTCCTGTATGAACTAATAAAAAATTATAGGGTACACTTAGGTATAGCAGTAGCTTATAAATTAGATACATTGTTGGAAGAACATGGTCATAAAGTACTACGGTTGCCTCCATACCATCCAGAATTTAACCGGATAGAAAAAATTTTGGCATTGGTAAAAACTGGGTGGCAGCCTATAACACCTCGTTTAAATTAGCTGATGTAGAAAGTTTGGCTAGGCAAAAATTTGACGAAGTTTCAGTGAATGTGTCGCATTTTATTTAACAACACGTTAAAAAATGTGAGGATATGTGGATAGAAAAAGAACATTTATTTGATGAGGCTGAAGATTCCCTTGTGTTTGTTGTGAATGCAGGTTCATCTGATAGTAGTGGAAATGATGCTTTAAGCGGAATTGAATTATTCACCGAGTCTGATAGCAATTAAGGTGATGGGATAATCCAATTGAATGACTCAATAGATTATTATGTTAATTTCACTTATTAGCTTATTATGAAGAAAAGTAGAAAATAACTATTGTGTGTATACAAGGTAAAAAGTATATCTCCCAATTAATTTAGGGAATCTGTGTATGTTCACCTTGTATAAAATACATAATACAAGGTAAGAAGTATACCTGTTCAAATTGCAGAGTACAATTTGAACTGAGAAACCCCAAAAATAATAATAAATTCTGTATGCAAACCACGCCGCCACTGGAGCGTCCGTTTTCCAATGTAAATCCGCTTAACCCCTTCTCAAAAATATAATTCCAGCCCGTGTCGCTCAAAACATACCTCGTGTCGTGTCAGCAAAAAATACGCTAAACCGATGCAGGTGTCCAAAACCAGTACACTGGAAATTTCGCGAACGGCCAATGAGGGCCAATTCTCTCTCTCCGATACCCCCTGACGTCACTCGTCATATAAATATGAAATGCACCCTAAAACGCCGGTCATTCTTTACCTTTAATTGCTTAGGTTGTTTTAATGAAGATGATTCCGTGGGTGATTATTATTGTTGGTTCACCCATCGTAATGTTGTTTAAATAATTTGCTCCCTTTTTGTGTATCCTGTGCCTGTGGATTTTGTGCTATTCGCTACCCTACTTATTATTATTGGATCACTATGAGAAATTGCTAGACCATAAACGTTCTACTATTGTGAAGCTATAAATACCCGATATGTGTGTGGAAATTAAAATGGTGAACATAGACATTGTGTTTTATTGGTAATCACACGTTAATTCTAAAGTGTCTCGACTAATGTCTAGTCGACCCCAAACGGGAATGGGGCATAATTACCCCACTTTCGTTCAATACCTCTCGATTAATTTTTATAATTTCTTTAAAAAAAGAATATTATGTAAAAAATATCTATTTTCGATTGTTCTGTCTTTTTGAATTCTTATTTTCCTAATTAGGTAATGATGGAAGTGTCAACTTTCAACAGTTTTTTGCTGGCTAACTGACATTTTCTACTACGCTTTTTATTTTGTTACCTGGTAAACTAAATAAAAATGTTCATTATAATATTTGTTTTAATATCTTTCTTATCCTACTTATTGCTCTTAATACATATTTACATATAATTATTTGCAGTGACCGGCAGAAATTAAAAATAGTTAGAATTGACAACATAGCTTATTAAATTTTTTAGTGTTAAAATTTGCTTAAAAACTGAAACACTGTATGTTTTCACCACTTAAAGTGTACTGCTGTATTATGCATATAAATATCTTCGCTATTTTTACTGCTCAACTTAAAATAGATAGAATATGTGAAGGGCCCAGAGATTTCCTGGGACTAGAGTGCCCAAAAAAGAATTTCTCCAAGAAGGATCTAGTGAAAATACTGTTAAGTATGATAAGGACAATTAGTCTCTTCTCATGAACGGTACAACCAAGAGCACAAGAAGGCTTAAGGCCTTAATCAATCAATCAATCAGTATTTTCTCAATTTGTAGTAGTGTTGTATTTCTCCGGTTAATTATTTGTTACCAAAACATCAGAGATTTCGATTTCTTGTTTTTGTTGTGGGTACTTAGGCTATACATTTGAATTTTTGTTTTAATACAGCAGCACTATAACACATCGTCGTTGATTCTGCAATACCTGCTATGTGCACTTTTTGGCGATTTTCAGGTTTGGTTGTATTCCAGCTATATTAACGTGCGTGCATCGGTTGGTAACATCTGATATGCGCTAAAGAAATCCGTTGATTTTTTAAATCAAATAATAAAACCCTGCTATGTGCCACCATTCAAACTATGGACAGTAATAGCTGATATGTGTATCAGGATACACATGGCAGATATTATTTAGCCTTCCCCACCGCGGGTCTTGCAAATAGCAGTTATCGCATTCCATAAAATCTGCTATTATGTACACTTCAGTTTGTTGTTATTGTTGTTCTGAAGTAGTGAAGAAGTAAACAAGTCGTCTTCTTTTGTTATTATAACTAGTTAAGTGTACCTACCTACAAAGATATTATTTCTATTGTAAGTATAAGATTGTGATTAATGCACGTGTGAATGCACAATTTTTTATTATGGCCCACTTGAGTTCATACCGATTATAGTGACAACATTATTTTGGCGCCAATCATACTTTGCCTATAAATCTAAACAGCTCACTGGTCGGACTTAAAAATTTGATGTTATTTAGGGTAGATAACTGAGTAAAAGCTAGCAAAAGAATAAGTTTTTCATTATACAGTGTGGACCAGTCAAGAAGTATAAAGTGTGTACAATATAATATGACAAGGTTATTTATTCCACAAAAAATATGTATGGTACCTAATACTCGGGGCACAAAAAAGAAAATTTCCGCTCATCCACTTTTTATATAATGTAAAATTAATACAAAAAACGAAGGTTATAATAGAGTTTTTAAAAGTGTTACGTTTTACAAAATCAGGCTTTTATTTGTAAAAGTTGGATCAGTAAAAGTTAATTATTATACTATTATTTAGGTCCAAGCTTATATTTATTGTTGTTTCCTTCCAGATGACATCTCGTAGCAAAAGAATTTTCAATTTGGCCATTGCAAAAAAACCAGAATCTTCAGTTAGTGAGAAAATTACAGTCACAGTAAATGAGTCTGATTCTCAAACAGTATTGATTCCTGATCACGATCTACTTAAGGAGTTAGATAACGTTCCCGGAAACGTTACTTCCATTTCAAATTTTGTGATTCCAAATGAAGGTATCGATGGCGAGATTCCTGAGTGGGAAGTACTAAAAAATGTTGAATTCGTTAGGGTATTAACAGAAGACATATCTGCTTTTAGTGAAGATACTTTTACCGAACAAGTTATTACGAATGGATGTGAAAATAATACTGCGGATTCCATTATTGAAACAGACCAACTCGTCATAATGAATCTGGATATTATTGAACATAGTATTGAGGAAGACAAAGAAAATTCAGAAGAATGCACAGAAAATATGGATATAGGGGATGATGCAGAAAATCGAATTGTAAATGAAAGGCGAGATGGAGGGCATGCAGAATACGAAAATAATCCTGCAGAAATGGATTCAGATTTTAATGAGGTAGACACAGAAGATATGGATGAAGGAGAATACACAGACAAATCCAAAGGTGAAAACACAGAAACTGTTTTTGAAAAAAGAAGAAAAACGTATAAAAACAGAGTAAGCGGTGAAAAATATACTGGCTATAAAAGAACGCCCCTCAATGTGATTACCCACGACCAAAATAGAGATGCAAGGGCTATCAAAGGTCGCTGTCCTCATAATTCCCTACCAAAAAGAAAAACGAAGAGCTCATTTATGTGTGCTCAAATAAAAGATGAAGACAGAAAACATATTTTTGATAACTTTTGGAAGAAACTAAAAACATGGCTTGAGAAGAAAGCCTATGTTAAAGGATTAGTAACTTCGAGAGACATTAGGAGAAGAAGAAAACAAGTACCTGGGAAACGAATTAAAAGCGAAGGCCACGATTTATTTTTACCAACTGGCACAGGGGACAAAGCGAGAGTTTGTCGAACTTTCTTCCTAAATACCATTGATCTGGGACGAGACACTTTTATGAGATGGGTAAAAAGAGACACTCATACTTCCAGTCCAACCTCCAGTGGAAATGAGGATGAAGAAACTGCAACAACTACTGTTAGAGATACGCACACAGTTAAAATTAATAAGGTTGAAAAAGTGAAACAATGGTTGGATTTACTGCCCAAGGTGCCTAACCATTATTGCCGGGCTTCGTCAACAAAAAATTATGTCGAGTCTACTTTTAGATCTTATCTTCACATGTATGATGTCTACAAGAAATGGTGCACAGAAAATGAACTGGTACCAGTTGGAAGAATGCAGTTCACAGGTCTGTTAAAAAAAGATAAAATAGCTATTCATCACCCCAGAAAAGACCAGTGCGATACTTGCTGTGGATTCAAAGTGGGTACTGTTGATAATGAAGAATACGCCAACCACATCAAAAGAAAAGATGATGCTCGCACTGCTGAAAGAGCTGCCAAGGAAAGCGCTAAAAAAAGTTGGCTAAAAAAAGTTGGTTGTAACAATGGATTTGCAAAGCGTCCTCGTTTGTCCAAAAACAGAAGCATCGGCAATGTATTACAAACAAAAGTTACAAGTCCACAATTTTACTATTTATGAGCTCAATAAAGGAGACGTTTATTTGTACGTTTGGCATGAGGCTAATGGGGGTGTATCCAGCAATGAATTCACTTCATGCATAGTTCACTACATTTCTACAATGATATCCGAAACTTATAAACACGTGGTTTTGATTTCGGACGGTTGTAATTACCAGAATAGAAATAAAGTATTGTCCAGCACTTTAAGTGATCTTGCACAGTCAAAATCTATCATCATTGAGCAGCTGTTTTTAGAAAAGGGTCACACAATGATGGAGGCGGACAGCGTCCATGCGACCGTGGAACAATACTTTAAACCACCAATAAATTCACCCGCGGATTACATTGCTCGAATGAGGCTGGCCAGACCTAAACAGCCTTATAATATTAATGTAATTGATTTCAACTTTTTCTTGAAGTATGATGGCCTAGATACAAACTTACAATCATTGAGGCCAGGAAAGAAAACCGGTGACCCTACAGTTACAGATATTCGCCAAATGAGGTATTTACCCAGTGGAGAAATCTGTTATCAACTAGGATTTACAGATGAATGGAATCAACTACCTCAAAGAAGAAAAAAAACTGGTACAGGTACACCTACAAAAATGTACAACTCAGAACTTCAAATAGCAGAGTCAAAATTTCGTCATCTTCAGGAGCTAAAATCGGTTATTGAAAAAGATCACCATGCTTTTTATGATGCTCTAAAGTTTAAACCGGATTCAAAAAAATCAAAATAGGTATCCGACATTCTTAAAATTTGAAAATTTGTTTAGTGAATGAATGTTCTTTTTTGTTACTCACTAGAATGCCGATTTAGCTACAGCTACATATTTGTAAATTGTTTAAATAAATAAATAATCATCTTATAATACGGTTTTAATGTTTTATTAAATTACTTATACCTAATTAATATGAAATTACTGCTATGTACAAAAAAGCAGACACAAAATATCTGTTATGTAACATAATAACTATTAATTCCAGTTTTTAAGAAAACTAACCTAAAAACTGTTGTAATAACTAACTACACTTATTTCAAGAAACATATTGATGTGTTTGGCTGGAACAGAAAGCTGTAAAATATTGCTACTTAATTTAAAACACGTTTTATTTCATTCCTGGAAAAAGAGTTATTTTTCACATAGCAGATATTGCAGAATCAACAACGACATTACACATTGGAGATCCTTATCACATTTTTTTTTAAATTATATGTTAATTACTAAGCTACTAACTGTAAAGAAATATTCAATATCATTAACTTTGTAAAAAATTCAATATATTATATTTAGTTATAGATTTCCCCCTCTTACACACACTTTTAATGTGGATGCTAATTTAATATACAAAAGTAGCTGATTGTCCATATATTGAAATAATTTCTTCAAATTAATTTAAAATTTTACTCATATCCCTGATACCCAATAACATTAAAATCGTTACGCCTATGATTTAAAGGTCTGACGTCAAATTTCCAACATGGCTTCAGCTATGACGTCACTTCCGCGCATGTTGCTGTGACGTAGGTGGCCCATTCTCTAATGAAACAGACTTTACCCCCACTGTCATACACTGTTGAATTTGAACTAAAAAGCTTTTTCATTTAAGGTAAGTTTGATCCCCCCTTCCAACGAATTTTTTTCATTGCGATGACGTCCCTGCTTCTATGATGACGTCACAGATACCCTGTATACCTCGGATGAGTTTAGTGTATGTCCCGAGAAGATTACCAAATTTTCAAATAAACCTATTCGTGAATTCCTGAGTTACAGCCTGTAAAAAATCTTGGGACAACCTGTATATGTTTTCATCAAAGTGGAATTATTTAGAAACAGTTAGTTCCATTAAGAAAGGTAATATAATGATTCTGATAATTTTTTTCATTCAATCTCCTTTGGTTGTTGAAATACCCTGCAAAACTTCGATTTGGGACAAACCCTGTACATTACTTCTGGGCGTGTTACAAGTTTAATGTCAAGTCAAGATTTTTATTATTTAGCATAGTTTGTCACAATCTTGTAGTGATAGGAGCTTAAAAATTAACCTTTTTTTATTGGAACTTTTCCGAATAAGGAAATTATAAACTTCCAAAAGTTAAAATATTTTTCTAGAAGTTATTTGGGTCATGTTTATCAGAAAGGAACCAAGCGACATTTTTGTGAAAATGAGTTTATGGCACAATACGACAAAAGTACTCTCGGGTCATGTTTCTGAACAGAACCAAGCGCCAGATGTGTATTAACAGTTTGTAAAAATGACCTTCCACTGTGACCTAAGTGGACCATTGCAGATACAGAATAAATCAGAAAAGACCTAAACGCCTGTTTCCGATTAGATATTCAACGAAACGAGCAGCAACGTCGCTTGGACTCCTTCTTGTGACTTGGTTCTCTTCTGATTATTGTTGACTAGTTATACTGTCGGTTAGTTTCGTTTGTGTTCGTTCATGGAGGAGTGCACTATTTTCTCATGTTTGCACTTGTCTGCCGTTGTATTCACAAGTCAATAATAATAATATTCAGTTATCACCGATCTATAGTAGGTGAACTATCATCTTCGATCACAAGAAGTGTTTTATCGACAGTGTGTTGACGGTTTATTCTCATCAGAAGTCATGAATCGCGGAAGAAAATTGGTACAAATGGCATTAGATTCTGCAACAGGGAAAAAAAAGGAAGAATCCGAAATCGAAAATACCGAAAGGGTAAGTAAATTTTAGTTTTATATCCATACAATTTGTGAAGAAACCATTTGTTAGATTTTGACATATTTTTTCTCTTTGAAGGAAAATCTGCTGGAAGTCGCCACTATTCACGATTCTTCCACACTACTTGATGAGACACTCAATAATGAGGAAAAACTGTTTGACATCGAAAATATGCAATGTGTATTTGAAGATCAAATTCCGACCGTTTCATCAGCTGTAAACTCCGATGAAGCATTACTACTTGAGATTCCAGTATTTATTATGGATGTAGCTAACTCAACTCAATCACACGACGACGAAAAAAATAATTACCTGGCAGAAGCATTCAGTGCTGATTCTGTCCCAGACATGAACGATGTGAATGAAAAAGAAATTCCAGTAGAGACTGCGACAAGTTTTATGCACCAACAGATTATTCATGTCCAAAATGGAAAGCCAGCGGAAACTTCAACTACTGATAATAATATTCACCATTACATCCAAGATAATTACAATCTCGAAGAACATGATTCAGAAGTAGAAGTAGAAGTAGAAGATGCAAATGATGTTGACTACATTCCCATGCCCGAAAATGAACTTCAAGATAATGGAAACCTAACGGGAACTGCAACAGGACGACCAAAAAAGGGAAGAAAGAGAAAATTTGTAGGACAGACATTTAAGACAAAAAGTAAGCTTCAACACAGTAATAAAAACTATTACACACATTCTGGAAAACCTGTTCATTCAAAACATTTTATTGAGAATTACGAATGTCCATGCAAGAAGAGGTGTCATACACTTTTTTCAGACGATGACAGAAGAAATATTTTTGATGAATTTTATAAACTAGCGAATTATAACTCACAAACTTCGTTCATTGCAGCCAATATTAAAGAAGAAAGCATTAAACGTAAAAGGGTTAAAAATTCCGAGAAACGATCCCATACTAGGTTATACTATTTAAAAAACCAGACTGTGTGCAAAACTTTTTTTGAAAAAACTTTGAGGATTTCTTCTAAGAGAATCAACACTGCTGTATCGAAATTAAGAGAGGGAACCATTAGAGATAGGAGAGGTGAGCAACAGGGGGGGAAAAACAAATTGACAGATGCAGTTGTCGAAGCCGTAATAAAACATATTAAAAAATTTCCAACGTACAAGTCCCATTATTGTAGAGCCACAACACAAAGTTTATACTTAGGGTACAATATAACGGAACGGAAGATGTATGAGTTATTTTTAGAGGAAAATCTGAATTTCAAGCTTTCTTTCACCATATTCAAGAAAATCTTTTACGAAAATTTCAATCTGCGGAGAAAACCATTGGTAAAAGACACATGTAGTGTATGCGATAGATTTAAGGCATCTAAAAGCCAACAAAATACGAAAGAAGCACATGAGAAGCATCTGCAAGAAGCTGAAATCGCCAGACAAACGTTAAAGGCAGATATGAAAGAAGCGGAAGAAGTTCCTGATCTTGAGACAATAACTTACGACATGGAAAAAACTCTACCACTGCCCAATATTCCCACAAACTTAGTTTTTTATAAAAGGCAACTCTGGTTGTACAATGAAGGTGTCCATTGTGGGAAAAATGGATACTGCTTCGTATGGAAAGAGGGGACAGCTGGGCGAGGGGCCCAGGAAGTTGGATCTGTCCTGAAGAAGTTCATTGAAGAATATCTCAATCCAAACACAAAAACGCTGATAATGTGGTCAGATAGTTGCGGAGGACAGAATCGCAATATCAAGATTGTTTTAATGATGAAAACAATTCTCAGAAATCATCAAACTTTAGAAACAGTTTATTTCAAGTATCTAGTACCGGGCCACAGCTTTCTACCCAACGATTCAGATTTTTCGTTTATTGAAAAAGCAATAAAGATGAATCAAAGGATTTATACTAGCAATGATTATATAAACATAATGAAGAATTGCCGACATAAAAGACCATTGACTGTAACAGAAATGAAGAAAGAAGACTTCTTTTCTGTACAAGCAATAGAACGTGCAGTTGTCAACAGAAAACAAGACCAAAACAAAGAAAAAGTTAGTTGGCTTAAAACCAGAGTTATAAAAATAACAAAAGGAGAACCTTTCAGTATCTTTTTTAAATATACCCATAACAATAATGATGTATTCAAAGAAATTAATATTCAGAAGAATTTGAAAAAAACACAATCAAAATATTTCAATACAAATCTAGAATTGCTTTGGCCAGAAGGAAAGGAAATTTCAACAAAAAAACTTGCAGATCTTAAGGCGTTGATGCCTTTTATTCCGGCGGATGCAAAACAATTTTATAAAAATTTGAAAGGAGCAGAATTCGAAGATGACCTGGAGGGATTTGGTCCAGATCTGGACTACGAAAATGAGTTTGAAGAGGAAACTAACAATGATTAAAAATTTCAATTTGGAATATTTTTTGCATTATACTCAAGTTTTGTTCAGTTGAATGCTTTTGTTTTGATTAAAATAAATATTTTATACCAACTGACGTTTCATTTTCATTTTGTAAAACATCTTTCTTAGTGTGAAATGTATTTAAGCTTATTTATTAGAAAGGAACTAAACGACAAAAGTCTCAAAATTAAATAAAAAATCGTACTTTAGGACAGTTTTTTCTCAGAAATTAAGTAAATTGAATTATTCACTTCATTTTTATGAATAAATTTTAATGTTGTTATTTGAAAGTAATTTAAGTAAGTGTCTGCAATGTTGCAACTTCAGACGGCGTTTCCTCGAAACTACGCAGATGTCGCTTGGTGCCCTTCTGATAAGCATGAGTCATTTGCTATTTTGATTTTTACATTTGGATTTCTTCGTTATCAACTAAGAATATTATACTTATATTCTTTGATATTAATCAGATATATCGTAATTTTCGTTTGAAATGTCTGATACTTTGAAATTCTTTTCTCGTGTTTTTATATAAATATAGATAATTATAAAAGTTAGGTTTTCATGGCGGATGGATTATGTTGGATATCTGACAATAGTTTTCAATTATGATTAACTTTTCTTAATAACAACTGTCGCTATTTTCAAAAATAAAGTTAGGGGGAAGTCGGCTATATTGTACCAGCTTCTAAATTGTACCATTCCCGAATTTTAAAGAATACGATACATTAAGCGCCATCTTTTATTGCCACGAGGTACTTTGATGTTTTGAAGGTTAGTAGTTAAAGAGAGTGTCGTTCCGCAACGGTTTCGAAGAGCAAAGAGTGATTAAATAATTTATACTTACCTATTTCAAGTAAGTTTCGACTACATTTTCTTTAGGTTTAAAACAAAATCTATGATATTTATGACGATTTGATTATTATAAGACTAAAAGCAACTATATTCTGCACCTTTTCGTACAAATTTAAAATATAACCTCAAAAGCTTTGTTACCTTTTATTATTCTAAACTGGATTGCTTCCGCACAATTATAAGATTGGTTGACTTACCTGGTAAGGAGGATCAATCTTGATTATTCGAGCATCGTAGTCCTTCTATGATAGCTTTTGGTAGGTATCATTTATCCTATCCGCGCACAAATTAGCTAAAAAGAATGTGCAACGTGAACAGTTTACCCTGAGTGGCCTCTGCCCAGTCGCCTTCTTATCAGTTCATTATGTGACATAGTTAATCGCACTGGAAACGGGTAATGTAAAAGATGGGAGGGCCCTATCATAGAAGGACTACGATGCTCGAATAATTAAGATTGATTCTCCTTACCAGGTAAGAGGGACAGTTACCTAAGTTGAAGCCTGCAGATATCCTAAAATTCCTCGGGGAAATAGGACTAAAGGAGCTACTAGTCTCTGAGACTTTCCTCAGGAACTAAGTAGAAGTAAGGGGGCACAATAGATCTTTTAGGTCTCAGTGAATGTTACCCCAAAATATATACATACATACATACCAGGTAAGTCAACCAATCAATAATTATTCTTCGCATCTCCGTCCTTCTATGATAGCTTTTGGTAGATGTTCGTAGAAAAACTTTCCTCAGTGCGATATTGGTGCAGAAAGATGAAAATAAATATCAACATAGATTTATAGTAATGTAAATATTTATTTCTTGCCCAACTATACAAGATATAGTCTGTATATACTTCAGTATATAATTATAATATGTAATAATAAAAATAATTTTGAAGAACAATACAAACAAGGCACAAGAGGGTCTTGGAATACGTTAATTACAGTTAATATGGTTTAAAATCTGGTCATTGTCCCAAAAACCCTGTGCCTCCTGGCCCACGTACCACGCTCCCCAGCCGGTATTTGAAGCGTCCGAAAATATTTCTAGAGAATATGGTGTTGGTGTTATTTGTCTTCCCGAATTACTTATATTATGCATCCACCAGTCAATATCAATTAACAATTGGTTTGGAACGATCATGTTTGAGTTATAATTGTTTTTACTCCTGACTAATGCTTTTATTTTAACTATCTCGAAAAATTTTCAATGCAATTGACTATAGTTAAGAGCTGGTGAGACTGAAACTAATTTTCCCACCAACGAAGCAAAACTTTTAATTTTACAATTTGATCTGCCTCTAAGTCTTATCAGCGCCTTCTTAATGTTTCCTGCTTTTTCTGTTGGCAGACCTAGCCGCATATTAACAGAGTTGAAACTAAAATCTTATTATGTTATATCTTGTGTGGGAACTAATATGCTCTTCTCTAAATTAATAATGAAGCCCAAACTGGATAGAAGCTCTAGGGTACACCTAGATGATCTGGCGCAATCTTCAAAGGTATTACCAAATATTAAAAAATCATCTAAATATACGATTAATGTATGTCTTTCTTGTCCCAACTTTCTGATTACAGGTTTAAGTAGTTTAGTGAAAATAAACGGGGCTACGTTTAACCCAAAACAGAAACATGTAAATTCATAAAGTTCCTTTTGAAAACAAAATCTTAAAAAATTTCTATGGTAATCATTAATTGATAAAAGAAAATTAGCGTCTTTTAAATCAATTTTTGACATAAAGCAATTGCGTGTCATTAACTTCGCTCCGATAATCTTCCATTTTGAAATGAGGATTTTTAATGAATCTGTTGAATTTTTTTAAATTAACAATAAATCTATACTCCCCAATAGGCTTTCTTATTAAAAAATTGGAAGACAAGAATTGGTTCTTTTTAAAATTACATTTAACTATTGAACCTTTCTCCAATAATTTATTAATTTCTGCCTGATAAGTTGGGAGTTTTGATCTTGGGATATTTATATCTGGTATTCTACCCTGCCTGGGTTTGCTGGCAAAGGGCAATTCTATGCCTGAAACCCAGCGATGAATTTGCATGTTATCAGAAATATTGCAACATTGGTCTTTAAACAGTTTTAATCTGCCTGCAAGTTTCTGTTGGTTTACCCCTATTTGCGAACCAACCGTAGATATTGTAGATATTCTTCCTTTCCTTAATGTTAGTGAAGCTAAAAAACAGAAAATGGGTAAGAACGTACAGACGTATTACATCCACTCTCTATAAAGAGCAACTAAGTAAAACAAAATGCCGTAGAGGAGAAGAAGAAAAGAGTTGTTAAACGAAATTTTCGGGCAGCAAGAGGAAAATCAATTTCTAAATGAAAAAAGAGGCAAAAAAAAGGAAATTTTCAAATACAATACGACTTACAACAACCATCATCATCAACAAATGAGGATATTTTAGTATCCGCAAATTATGACAAAAGTGAATGGTACTGCAAGATTTGTAAGGAATGCTTAATAAAAGATATGATTCAATGCATAAGATGTAAAGAATGGGTACATCATGAATCATGTGCAGATGCTTCGGATAATTACATAATATAAACATTTGTTAAAGTTTTCTTGTTGTTTAAGTCTTGTTTTATTTTTAATACTACTAACTAATAAACTATTAAATATATAACAAACTAAAATATTATGTATGTAATGAGGGATGGTACAATTTATGAAACTATCTGGTACAAATTAGGCAACCGGTTGCCTTAATTGTACCCCTTGTAAAGGTTTTAAAAAAGTTAAGTTTGAACCAGAAGGCATTATTCTAAAATTATGAAAAAAATATTATGGAGCAATTTGAACTATCATTATCTGAAATTTGTAATTGCTATAACAAAAAATGTCAGAACTGGTAGAGATGCATCAAGTCAAACTAGTTTGATTTTACTCAACAAGGTTGACTTGACTTGAAAATAAAACTTTTTATGCAAAACAGTTTGACTTGATATCTGTATTTTTAGATTTAACTTGAAATCAAACGTCTTTAATCAGTTTGAAGTTTGAATATCATTTGTTTTCATGTCTGAACCTGTACTTTGCTATTCCGCAAATTAGTTAGTTCATATTTAGGATACGCTTAGCTTGTTACGGTTGTTTTGAAGTGTGTGCGTTGTGCGATAATGTCTGAACTCGAACTGTCTGAACCCAAACCTTTTTCATGTGGCGGCTCGGAATACGTACCAGGTCCAGAACAAATTGAGTCTGATTTTGAAGATCTCCCCGATCCCCCCAACAATTAATTAACAAGAAAAAAAATATACAGATTTTTTTGATGTTGCGGCAGGCGATTCCAAAACTATGAAAATTGCAAAGTGCAAATTATGTAAAAATAAAGAACAACGGTATAAAATGCCAAATAGTGGAACTAGTTCTTTAAAACGGCATTTGATGAAGAGCCACAAAAAATTGTACGAACAAAAAATTCCGAAGGAAGCAAGAACTTCTGGAACAAGTAGTATTTGTGGTAGTAGTAACATAAAACGTTTGATCCAAAATTGTAAAAATGACCTGGAAAGTTTTTATACAAATAACCCTGATCACTTTTTTATGACTGCTCCCGTGGTTTTTGGCCTTATAGAGGTCAGCCACCATCTATTTTCATAATAAATTTACTTAAGAGGCCCCGATATCACGTGTTAAATTCGAATGCCGCGGTCGCTATAGTCGCCTCTATTGTATAGTAATTCACCACGTTTCGCTAAAATGGTGTAAAGCTTTTCACCAAAGACGAAATTATAAATTTTTGCACTAGAGCACCCTGCTAATAAAAATCTATTTTTCAACTTCAAATCCAAAGACTATTTTGACTCGATTTTGACCCGTAAACGTGGTGAATTACTTTACAATAGGGGCGACTACAGAGGCTGCGGCACAGCGTTCCAGTAATGTCGGGGCCCCTTGAAGTCTACATTTATATATTTATATAAAAACAAAAATATTTTTTTGTTTGTTTTAGAATTCTACTGGGCAAACTGAAAATAAAACTTTGGACTTGGAGACACAGAAAAATTAACCAGTTGAGATCACGAATATTTTCCAAATTTGATGTTTTGAAAAATTCAGTAAAGATACTTTCAAATGCTTGTGCCTAAAAAATTTCGTTTATGATGGATGGATGGTCTTCCTATTCGATGAAGGGCTACTATGGAGTAGAAGTTCATTTTATTGATAGTAACTGGACATTACATTATTTTTATTAGATTTTGTACCCGCAAAAGGACAACATACTAGCGTTTCAATGGGAACTTTGTTTTTTAAAATAACGACTAAATTCAATATTACACACTCTATTCAAGGTATTGCTACTGACAACACTGATAGTAATTTCACTTTTTTAAAATAATTATGAAACATAATAGAAAATTCTGATGGTGCCAATAAGCACTTGTGATTTATTTTTTATTTTTTTGGGAATCAAACCACAATAATGTTTTTTTTTATTTTTTATTTCGACGTTTCGGTAGCGTTCCAGCTACCGTTGTCAAGATGAACTAGTATAGAAATAATTTTTTGGTCCCTATCTGACACAACCTTGTCTCTTGCTGTAGAAAGTTATCTCAGATCTAAAGGAAGAAAAGTGTCCGACGATGATATCCAGGACCCAGATAAATTTGATAAAATAGTAGGGCTAGATTAAAACACATACACTTTCATTACAGCAACATTTAGTTTAAAAAAAGGAGATATAGTAAATTGTAAAACTATATAAATTAAAATCTCAAAAATGGAAGAGTCTAAATTTTTTGCGAATATGAACCTAACAGAAAACGATAAATATGATGCTATCCCAGAAAGGGAAGGTTTTGTCACAGTTGATATCCATCTGGTAGGGAAAGCAGAACCGCTCCCACTAAAGATCAGATGCAAGAAGTACAGTGGAAAATTTTACCTCAACGATGAGGGATGCACGTTAGCACGAAGATCTTTAGTAAGCCCGGTAAAAGTTTACTCAAGCGTTCCCCAAGATCACCGTGCAGTAAATTTCTGTTCCACGGAGATAGAAGCGGCAGTAGAAGATACAGACGAATTCATTCAGTCCATAAGTTTTGCTGACACCAGGGTCCCGTCCTTGGGGCTCAACAAGGCTGACAGCAGTATTCATGTACTTTCCAGATTAAAACACGTACCATTCTTGTCAGGTGGAGGTACAGTGAGCACAAGCAAGGGAAACGAGCTCTTGTCGTTTTACTTAAATGGGCTATTATGGGTCCTCCCGAAAAATGCTCGACTGCAAAAATCCTGGAGCACAGAAGAAAGACTGCTAGAGAATCTGAAATCTATGAAAGTCAGTATGTACGAGCCCACTGACAGTGACAGGGAATCTGCAAGGAAGAAAATGAAAGATCCAAAATACCAAACCTATGGTATGGTATACGGTGTTCTTGCAGCACTGTCAGTCTCTAAGAGTCTCAAATACAGTGAATTAGATAACACTAACCTAGGAAACATTCGAGCATGGCTATCCAGTAGATTGCCACCTTTATTAGCTAAATTATTCATCCCCTCACAATACTCCGAGATTAAACCAATCGGAAGATACCTGATATATGTGTCAAACTACTTGGTAGAAAACTTAGAAATCCGGAAAATGATGTTACTGCCGCTCCTTACTGTTGCTCCGACCGACACAGAACCCGTCTTTGTAGCAATCCGGGATTATGTACAGATGATGTTGCAGTACATAGGATTGCAGTCCATAATGATCGGACATAGCTTCGCTATAGCGTGCGAGACCCACGCCTCCACGAATGACAAGGTGTGTGAAGAGAGCCAAGAGATAGAGAGAATAATAGCAGACCTCAGGAGAGACTATCAAGACAAAACATATTTGTTTGATTACTTATGGCTTCTCGAAGAGCCCAATCCAGGGCTGGCGACTAGGAATTTTGTCAATCTTCTATACTGTGCCTTTGCTTCAAAGAAGATGCGCATGGCCGGGTCCTGGGATAATTTCCAGGTCAAATTGAACACCTCTGTAGACAAACAACTATTGAAACAATTATGCTTGATACGATTCTCAACGAAAAGGGCAGGAACCTTGTCTCCTGCTGTAGAAAGTTATCTCAGATCTAAAGGAAGAAGAGTGTCCGACGATGATATCCAGGACCCAGATAAATTTGATAAAATAGTAAGGCTAGATTAAAACACATACACTTTCATTACAGCAACATTTAGTTTAAAAAAAGGAGATATAGTAAATTGTAAAACTATATAAATTAAAATCTCAAAAATGGAAGAGTCTCAATTTTTTGCGAATATTAACCTAACAGAAAACGATAAATATGATGCTATCCTAGAAAGGGAAGGTTTTGTCACAGTTGATATCCATCTGGTAGGGAAAGCAGAACCGCTCCCACTAAAGATCAGATGCAAGAAGTACAGTGGAAAATTTTACCTCAACGATGAGTGATGCACGTTAGCACGAAGATCTATAGTAAGCCCGGTAAAAGTTTACTCAAGCGTTCCCCAAGATCACCGTGCAGTAAATTTCTTTTCCACGGAGATAGAACCGGCAGTAGAAGATACAGACGAATTCATTCAGTCCATAAGTTTTGCTGACACCAGGGTCCCATCCTTGGGGCTCAACAAGGCTGACAGCAGTATTCATGTCCTTTCCAGATTAAAACACGTACCATTCTTGTCAGGTGAAGGTACAGTGAGCACAAGCAAGCGAAACGAGCTCTTGTCGTTTTACTTAAATGGGCTATTATGTCTCCTCCCGAAAAATGCTCGACTGCAAAAACCCTGGAGCACAGAAGACAGACTGCTAGAGAATCTGAAATCTATGAAAGTCAGTATGTACGAGCCCACTGACAGTGACAGGGAATCTGCAAGGAAGAAAATGAAAGATCCAAAATACCAAACCTATGGTATGGTATACGGTGTTCTTGCAGCACTGTCAGTCTCTAAGAGTCTCAAATACAGTGAATTAAATAACACTAACCTAGGAAACATTCGAGCATGGCTATCCAGTAGATTGCCACCTTTATTAGCTAAATTATTCATCCCCTCACAATACTCCGAGATTAAACCAATCGGAAGATACCTGATATATGTGTCAAACTACTTGGTAGAAAACTTAGAAATCCGGAAAATGATGTTACTGCCGCTCCTTACTGTTGCTCCGACCGACACAGAACCCGTCTTTGCAGCAATCCGGGATTATGTACAGATGATGTTGCAGTACATAGGATTGCAGTCCATAATGATCGGACATAGCTTCGCTATAGCGTGCGAGACCCACGCCTCCACGAATGACAAGGTGTGTGAAGAGAGCCAAGAGATAGAGAGAATAATAGCAGACCTCAGGAGAGACTATCAAGACAAAACATATTTGTTTGATTACTTATGGCTTCTCGAAGAGCCCAATCCAGGGCTGGCGACTAGGAATTTTGTCAATCTTCTATACTGTGCCTTTGCTTCAAAGAAGATGCGCATGGCCGGGTCCTGGGATAATTTCCAGGTCAAATTGAACACCTCTGTAGACAAACAACTATTGAAACAATTATGCTTGATACGATTCTCAACGAAAAGGGCAGGAACCTTGTCTCCTGCTGTAGAAAGTTATCTCAGATCTAAAGGAAGAAAAGTGTCCGACGATGATATCCAGGACCCAGATAAATTTGATAAAATAGTAGGGCTAGATTAAAACACATACACTTTCATTACAGCAACATTTAGTTTAAAAGAAGGAGATATAGTAAATTGTAAAACTATATAAATTAAAATCTCAAAAATGGAAGAGTCTCAATTTTTTGCGAATATGAACCTAACAGAAAACGATAAATATGATGCTATCCCAGAAAGGGAAGGTTTTGTCACAGTTGATATCCATCTGGCTCTGTATTCTTGACTGAGGGAGTAGAACTTTCCAAGAGAACACATATTTTGTCTTTATTTTGCTTGGATTCTCCATCACTGCAGTGACAAAGACAAAATATCTGTTCTCTCGGGAAACTTCACTTCCTCAGTCAAGAATACAGCCCCTGGTAGGGAAAGCAGAACCGCTCCCACTAAAGATCAGATGCAAGAAGTACAGTGAAAAATTTTACCTCAACGATGAGGGATGCACGTTAGCACGAAGATCTATAGTAAGCCCGGTAAAAGTTTACTCAAGCGTTCCCCAAGATCACCGTGCAGTAAATTTCTGTTCCACGGAGATAGAAGCGGCAGTAGAAGATACAGACGAATTCACTCAGTCCATAAGTTTTGCTGACACCAGGGTCCCATCCTTGGGGCTCAACAAGGCTGACAGCAGTATTCATGTCCTTTCCAGATTAAAACACGTACCATTCTTGTCAGGTGAAGGTACAGTGAGCACAAGCAAGGGAAACGAGCTCTTGTCGTTTTACTTAAATGGGCTATTATGTCTCCTCCCGAAAAATGCTCGACTGCAAAAACCCTGGAGCACAGAAGACAGACTGCTAGAGAATCTGAAATCAATGAAAGTCAGTATGTACGAGCCCACTGACAGTGACAGGGAATCTGCAAGGAAGAAAATGAAAGATCCAAAATACCAAACCTATGGTATGGTATACGGTGTTCTTGCAGCACTGTCAGTCTCTAAGAGTCTCAAATACAGTGAATTAAATAACACTAACCTAGGAAACATTGGAGCATGGCTATCCAGTAGATTGCCACCTTTATTAGCTAAATTATTCATCCCCTCACAATACTCTGAGATTAAACCAATCGGAAGATACCTGATTATATGTGTCAAACTGCTTGGTAGAAAACTTAGAAATCCGGAAAATGATGTTACTGCCGCTCCTTACTGTTGCTCCGCCCGACACAGAACCCGTCTTTGTAGCAATCCGGGATTATGTGCAGATGATGTTGCAGTACAGTAGTGTACCAAAGGGGATTCAAGCACACCATGGGCGTCCGGTTCTTTTTTGTTAGGGGGGCTAGTGTGAAGTGTATGGGAGGTTTGGGGAGACACTAGCGCTCCGCCGCTGGACATCTGAACGCCAGTTGCCGCATATTAAAATAATTTATGTAAATATTATTCTCCGAGGTCATTTCACGCGTGAGACGGTTGAACTCGACGTGGACTTCGTACATCCTTGTCGAGACTTGTTAGAAAAGATGTGACGTCACTTTGCCACTGGACACCTGAACGCCAGTTGCTGCATATTAACATAATTTAAGCGAATGTTATTCTCCATCTTGAATGTGAGATCATTTTACGCGTGAGATGGTCAAATGAACTCGACGTGACTTCGTGCATTCAAGAATTTGTCGAGACTTGTTAGAAAAGATGTGACGTCATAAATTCACTGCGTGGTTACGTGCGGTCAAATCACCTGAACCGGTCAAGAATTTGTTGAGACTTGTTGGAAAACGCCTCACTTATCCTCGCAAACTATTTTTTTAATAACAAATCCAAAAGTTCTGAATTTTAAACAGTATGCCCAAGTCTGTAGGATAAAACGTTTCACACTTGGAAGCAACGACGGATTCTACATATAAAATGTCCGCATTAATAGCAAGTTTTATTATATTAACGGCAATTGTAAACAATGACTTGTATGTGAACAGCCCTAATAATGTGAAAAATATGGCTGTATGCTTCAATAATTTGAAAGCTGAGTGTAACCGAACCGAATGGGCTTTAATGAGCCATAAAATAGTGAATGATGGACAGCTACGAGTATTCTCCACAACAATACCCAAAACAGGAGCATTCTACAAAATCAAACTGATATTCCCGAATAATAGTGAAAGTGATCAAGCAGATTAACAGAAGACTATTATTTATAATGAGGAGGTTGATGCAAGATTTACCTTATTATGTATTATTCTTTCTGGAATGATAATATATACGTTGATTCTAATTTTTTTAATTGTAAAACGCAAGTGTAAGACATCTTACAGTTAAATATAAAATTGTAAATCGCAAGTGTACGACGTCTTAGATAAAGGAATGTTTTAAAATTTACTTTTATTCATCCTCAAATTTTCTTGGAGCTAAAATTAGTTACATTATGTCTTCCAAGGAGTTAAGTCATCAAATTGGAGCGTTTATTCAAAAAATACGTCTATTAAGTAGAGACATTGCTTTTTATGAAGACAAAAGTATGGTTATAAAGCGGCTGAAGGGCCTTTGTCTTTGTGAGGAAAAGCATAAAGAGAATGAAGAAGTTAAACAAGCGTGGGGCGGTCTTCAAATAAACTGGGAACCTGAAGAGTTAAAACAGAGACAACAAGAAGACAATTCGAGTGCTTGGGATTATGTTTTCAGAGACTATAAGCAGCAACCTAGACGTATCCAACCTACTACCCTTCAACAAAACAAACAAGAGAATGAAAAATGTCAACCCTCAGCAACCACTCCAACACCTTCACTCTCTTCTCTGCAATAATAAAAATAATGGTTTAAAATGTATGAACTGTAAGATAAAAATTAATGAATAAAAGGTGTGTGTTAATAAAATTCTATTTTTTTACAAAAAATTTATTTAAAAAAATTATTATAAAGGAATGTTGCTTAAAATCCACTCTCTCAAATGGTCCACGTTTCGTTCTGTGCACATGAATCGTCCATCCACATGGCATGGATTCATGTGCGGTACAAAGTTGCCCGTCTCCTGCGGCGTTCCGTCGAATTTCGTTACATCCACTATTACTGGGAACACCCCATACTTCTCGCTTTTCTTCTTGAGCAAATCTTCCTTTTGTTGGCCTCGCACGTAAATAACGTCCGCAGCAAACAGCAACTTTGTTTTTAATATATCGTCCAATCGGCTGTAGTCCACATCCCCAGATGTGTATTGGATTCCGTGCACATTTCTTTCCAAATACGCACACGTTTTCCGATCCTTGTTGTTGAGGTGGTCCAGTAACATTGGGGATGTGAATATAAAATGCGATCTCTTACCTCCCATTTCAATCGATAACTCCTTTGGAGTGAATTCGCCATTTACTATTATTGCTTGAATGTCAACTAGGGCCAATTTCATCTTGAAAGTGTTGCTTGCTTCGAATTGAACTTGAATACTGACTGTGGTCAGAGCGGCGGTTCATTTATACTGTTAACCGATGCGCTGAGGGGGAAGTATCCTATTACGCATGTATAAATTATTATGCGGCTGACCTCGCTATGTTGAAGAAATGTGGTTTGAACGTAGTTAATTTAAACTCTTAACAATTTCGGTAAGAGGAAAGTATTCCATTAAACAATCATGAATGATTATGCAGTATACTTTAGTATTTTGTGGAAATGCTATGTTTGCCTCAATATCGAGTTTTACATCGACTGTGGATGCCTTCATACTTTCTTCTTGTTTCGAGCAATCTATTACAAATAATGCACGTTTTTTAAAAGCAGAATAATCAAGCAGGGGACGCTTTTGGGTGGAATTAGTGTAGCTAGGATAAAATTCTGTATAGTTGAAGTAGGCTTCATTGTAGTCTGTTTTACCAAAATCCAATCGCATTCTTTCATTAGGCCAATATTCACCATTCAATGACAGCCTGATACTTTGAACATCAGCATTATCAAACAAAGTAGAATCAGTTTTGCTGTTGTCACGTCTATTTGTTTGAAAGAACACGATGACATAACGAGGTCTTTCGACGGATGTCGTCGTTTTAACAGCCCAAACCTCACGTCCCTCAGCCCCTGTAGTGATTGCGGGTAATTCATGTAGTTCCCACTTTCTGAATGGAATAACTATTGGCTGATCTTTTTGAATAGATTTCATAAGTTCCAATTTAATATCATCATTAGGGTATATATGCTTAATTTTTAGCTCAACGCTAGTAATTGTAATTGTAGCAGTTGTATTAGTTAACGAGTTGCCAACGGTTTTTTCAAAAATATTTAGACAATCATTGTCATTTCGAGCTCGAACTAGTCGTATTGTCTGTCGCCCACATGTTATCATCGGATAATCATTAAAAATGTTGAAAATATGTTTGAGAGGAATTTGTAGACTAAATGACTTGTCGGTGTCATTTAAAATAGGATCTTTGGGGTAATTCCAGCCGGCTATCGCCATGTGATTGGAGTCTTCTTGATTGTAGCAAGTCATGGCACGTATAGCGCTAACTACTCCAGAATCACGAACTGTTTCCATTTCTCTCGCACTTTCGCTGTAGGTACATGAATCAAAAAGAAAAGCACCGACATTATTTGCTAGTTTTACTTGACCATCACCTTGTATTACGAGTGACCCTTTGATGCACAGCAAAGTTTCACTCATTGCGAAGAAAGAATCGACCTGGTTGATGCTAAACTCCACAATGTCGCTGCAATTGAATGACTTGATAAAGGGGGCGTATGTTCTGTACTCAGCTTTACGAATGGATTCATCAGACTTTGGTTTGCGATAGATATCAAACACCGGAGGCATATTGTCGTTTACACGAGTACGTTTTCCATACATGGTTGTCATTTTATTTTTTTTAATTTAAAACCCAGCGATTGTAGAACCAACTTGTTTGCGATTGTTAGCTGTTTCAGCTTTGATGATCGCTTAGATAATGAAGTTGAAAGCGCTGCAGGTTGTCTTTTATGTAATTGATCGATTATTAGACCCATCTGCTACCTCTAGCTCTAAGCTCCAACACCAAAGTACTAAGTTCTCCACGAAAGTTCACAGGTCGACCGTCTTGGTCTAAGGCTAGCACAGTAATGTTGGTTATTTCCCGTTGTGGTACAACAGGTAGATAGAGTAAATTATGAGGAGTTTCATCAATGGCATACCCAGGATCTGACTGTATAACAAATTCGTAGATAGTATGAGCTGGTCTGTCCCCATCAAAGGCTCCAGTGACAATGTTACATTCAAAGCGTATGCTGGATACTTTAATAATTTTGACTGGTAGATCTAAAGAGTGCAACTTATAGTTGTCAAGTATTCTCGGAGAAAATCCCAATATGTTACCTAGACTATCGCTCATCTTGAATGAAATTCTATATTTACTCAGGATTTCGTATCTTAACGTATTGTGGTTGGGTTTTAGCGAAAATATACCTTCCGGTCTTAGTGAATTACTCACACCTAACTTATTTTGAATAAACGCTTCGATGTCGGCAATTTCGTAACATCCTGTAGGAAAATCAAAACTTTGTAGCTTGTTTTGCTCATTGTAGTAGTAAAATTTACAATTTTCAATGTTTGGTATGCTGTTATAGGAGTGAAAAGATCGTAGAGCTAATTCATAATCGTTGTTCGTATTGAGAACAATAGGCGTGGGGGGTTGGAAGGTAAATATGTGATTTGTGCTGTTGACTCTCAACAACTGCGACATTATGATGACTGAAACAAGTCAAGGGATGTAGGAACTTAAATAATACACAATCAAATATTTTTGAAATTTTCATTTTAAGGCATGTTTACAAAGAAAACAAGAAGCTTGAGAACTCGGAGGACCATCACAATGCGTCGTCCAATCAGGTCGGTTGTAATGGATGAAACAAGGCAGCCGTATTTGTAGTTCAAAATTTCCACGATATTCATTAGAAAGTTTATGCCATATATCCAACAACTCTGAAGGTGTTGCACTCTTAATTAAATGTTCGATGGGAAAGTGCTCCAACTCTTCAGCTGTGAAACTTCTTAACGATTTTTTCTGGTAAATATGGGCTAATAATAGCTGCATATTCGAGTCTGTCATTGTTGTAAAAACTTCAAACACAAATGTCCACAATTTATTTGATTGTAATTTTGATACTGAGTATTGTTGTAGAAAATTCTCACACTTTTTCCGAGATATTTAACAACTTCTTTCGGCGGCTTCAAGTTACCGAATGAATCGAAGTACTCCACATCGTTGTTTATCTTTCTGTAAGCTACCCAATGGCTACCGGTATTTTGAGAGGAATCTGAATTAACTATCGCACATTCTTGTTTTCGAGGACCGTCTTTAGGTAGAGTGTCTTGCATAAAAACCCCTCGAAAATTTGGTATTTTAAACAATTTTGCGTAGCGTGTTATGTCGATATCAAACAGGGCATGATTGGGTAGCTTTATTGGTTTTTTTGCTTCTGCAAATACAATCCAAAACCACCTTTTGGATACTTTTTAAGGTACAGTCCCGATCCTACACGCTCCATGGCCTTATTATGACGTACATCTTCCTCTAATTTTTTTTTGAGCATGCTTAGCATCAATAACAGTATTTGCAATTCCAGCAGCACCACCCGACAGAGCTCCAGGTGCTGAAAGTCCAGCAATCAAGGGTATGAGTGGGAGGAAACCTCCAGATTTAACTGGTATTACTCGGGGAACATCAACATGCTTTGATCCCCCAAATTGTTTAATTAGCGCTTTGGCTGCTCGTAAGGCAAACACTGCAGTGTCTTTCAAAGATGTTCCCTTTTTCAGGTACTTGCCTAGTTTTAGAACAACATCTCTATGAAAAGAACGACGTTTTTGAGAACGACGGCGACAACCCATTCCCATCTTTCGTTTTGCCTTCATTGCACCCGTTACTAGTAATGCGGCAGTTTTTTCCCCCAATGAAGCGTCTTTTGACTTGACACGAGTCCAAGCTTTATCTTCCAACTCCTTGTCCGCTCTATGTCGTTCGTCGAGAGTCTTATTTTGCCAATAAGCAATGTCGTGCTGTTTGCAAGCAGCGTCTAGAGGATTAATGCCTGAATCACCACGTGCTAGACGGTTTTGAAGTTTTGTTCCGACTAAAAACATTTTTTAGAAAGCTTCATGATTTATTAAAGTGTATAAAAAAACTTACGCCCGCAGTACTGATATCCGCCAGGAAGATGGAGCTCAAACGGTAAATTATTTATCAGAGAATTTAAAAGACCTTCTCCCTTAAACACCAACATTAAAACTAATATACAGTGATGGGCAAATGTGTGGAACCAGGTAAATATCTCTGGAATTATTAGAGATATCGAAATGAAATTTGGAAGGTGGATACTGCAGTAGATTGCCTATTTGTTTTCATATTTTTTAATAATTTTTAACTTCCGGTTTTACCGGAAGTAATGTCGATTTTAAAATTTGCAATGGAACACCCTGTATATTATTTTAGTTTCTGATGAAACATTTTATTACGAATACAAAAATATCGGGTTAGATATTTTTTATTTCAATACCTACCGAGATATTAACAGAAAAGTAACTGAGGAAAGGAAAAATTTGATGGTAGCTAGTAGTCCTTGAAATTCATTGTAGAAGTGACAGTAGTTGTCAAAATAAGTTATTAGTGTTTGTATTTGAACCTAAAAAGATTGTATTGTTTTAATTTGATCGTGAAATGACCGAATTAAGTGAAAGAGAAAGAAGAGAAATATTAATGATGATTGGGTATGGGGAGAGGAAAAGGACGCATCAAGAAGTTTGTGACCTTTTTAACATTGTTCATCCGAATGCACAAATATCCCATTCAGTAGTGACGAAAACATTGCGAAGGTACGACGCAAGTAGAAAACTTAGCAATTTACCAAAAAGTGGACGGTTAAAAAGTGCAAGTAATGAAGATGTAGGTCAAAATGCTGCTATATCTTTGGAAGAAAATCCTCACTTATCCACTACCGACCTCGCCAATGTGCATTGAATTAGCCGTCGTTCAGTAGGAAGTACATTAAGGCGGGAAAAATATCATCCATACAAAATTCGCCTCGTTCAAGAACTATCCGAAGACGATTTCGACAGACGTTTACAATTTTGTGAAACGATGATGGATATTTGCAGCCGTGATAATAATTTTATAAGAAATGTGGTGTTTTTAGACGAGGCTACATTTTCTTTAAACGGTACGGTTAATCGACATAACTGCCGCTACTGGGCGCAAAGTAATCCTCATTGGGTACAAGAGGCTCATACACAACATCCCCAAAAATTGAATGTTTGGGCCGGCGTTTATAACAACAGAATCGTGGGACCCTTCTTCTTACAAGAAATTTTAAACGGAGTTAGGTATTGACAGCTCTTGGAGACACAATTGATTCCGGCATTGGAGGTAAATGGACAATTACCAAATAATATCTGGTTTCAGCAGGATGGAGCACCACCCCATTACGCTCGCATTGTTCGAGATCATTTAGATAGGACATTTCATCACAGATGGATTGGAAGAAGGGGTACTTATGAATGGCCTGCACGGAGTCCCGACCTTAATCCACTAGACTATTTTCTGTGGGGTTATTTAAAATCTAAGGTTTATGTTGATAGACCAAATAATTTGCAAAAAGTAGCTGCAACAATAACTCAAGAGATCCAGAGAATTCCCAGAAGTAATAGCTAATGTTACTAGAGAATTTACAAACCGACTTGCCTATTGTGAAGAAGTAAACGGTGCTCAGTTTGAACATCTAATACATTGATTTTAGTTTAGTTAAGTATCAATGTTTTGAAAATCACTTAGTTTCAGTTAATAATTATGATTATTTCTTTAATGGATATTAGATTTTTCCTTTCCTTAGTTACTTTTCTGTTAATATCTCGGTAGGTATTGAAATAAAAAATATCGTACCCGATATTTTTGTATTCGTAATAAATTGTTTCATCAGAAACTAAAATAATATACAGGGTGTTCCATTGCAAATTTTAAAATCGACATTACTTCCGGTAAAACCGGAAGTTAAAAAGTGTTAAAAAATATGAAAACAAATAGGCAATCTACTGTAGTATCCACCTTCCGAATTTCATTTTGATATCTGTAATAATTCCAGAGATATTTACTTGGTTCCACACATTTGCCCATCACTGTATATAAGTGGTGACATCTATATTTATGGTATAGTGAATCATGCAATGCAAAAAAGGGTAAAAGCGTGATGTTCCGTCACGGGAATAATCTCGCTTGAACAATAACGTAATATATTTTATAATTATTTCATATTTTTCTCCGGTTTCAATAATAACGATGGAGTCTAATCTAAAAAATTTGATTACGTAAATGTTATTCTCACTCTTAAATATAGAATGTAAGATCAAAAACAAATAAGTCTGATGTAATTTTAATACTTGTTGCGTTTACGTAAATGTTGATGTTATTCCCCGTCTTGAATATAGCATGTAAGGTTAAAAAATATCTAACCTATTACGATTTGAATAAATTGTATCTAATCTTAATAGTTGTTTCATATTAAATTTAATTATGTAAATAATAACCTTCAATTTAAATGAACTCGACCCTAGACGTTCAAGAAAAACATTCATGTAAATAATTTAAATATGCAATAAAATACAAAAATTATTATCCTACGGACAGCTTGAGACGTCCAAGAAAAACATTCATGTAGATAATTTAATTATGCAATAAATTACAAAAATTATCATTCTATGGAAAGTTGTTGTTGTCAGACTATTCGCAACAGGATTATAAAAGGTCAAATGATTTCATTCAAGATCATTAATGTAAAGTCGAGTTCGGACTTGTTGAAAACAATCCACACCCCTCTTACTTGCCCGTGCAGCGCTGACACATGATATAAAATAAGTAAGAGAGCTTCATTCCAGATCATTACAGTGTACAATCAAGTTGTGTGCGAAGGTAGAAAAAGATAAAAAGTGAGTATACTTTAGAATTAAGTAGATGTTTTATTTTATTTTTATGTAGTTCACTTGCGTACAATTATTTTTTATTACATCATTAATTGAGCAGAAGATTTTTTTTATTTTTTAATATTTTTGTTTGTTTGTAGATGAATCTCTCAGAAATTCATAAATCTTCTTTATGTGAAGGAAATCTACAGAAGACGCTAGTCAAATTGCATGAACTGCAAATTAACGAGACCCATCCAATCCTGAACTCGAAAGTGACAAACGGGAAGTTTGGACGAAGCATTTTGTTGGAGTTGGAGGACAAAGTAGTGTTTCTACCAAGCAGAGTAACTGAGAGCTTTGAACAAAATCTCCGCCAATTTAAACCCAATAAGTACGGGCTGATATTTAGAGGATTGAAAGAAGTAGGAAAACCCTCACCGGCGGTTTTATTTGAAGTAGTGAGGAATTAATTTTTTTGGTAAGTTATATTTTTGATATATGAAAAGTGATACAATGAATGAGGCTGTAATGAACAAAGTAGACGAAACATTAACTCTTCTCAAACAACATTATTCAGAACCATTAGCTTATAGATGCTCATGTTAAAAAATTCGATTTAGCGTTAAAGAAAATAAAATTTTCTGTTGGTCATAGAAGGAAAATTCAAACAAAAATTGGGGAACTTAAGCGAATGCGTCACCAAATTAAATTATTTCAAAAACATGTAGGGTATGGGTTAAAAAGAAGGAGTAGAAGGGTAAAGTGGTTAGACATTGGGGTTTATTTTAAAAAAAGAATTAGGACAGGGATTATTGTGAATTTAAAGCATAAAGAGATTGAAGATTTTTTTAAAGATGCGCTTTATTTATTCAAAGTTAAAATTTCAAAAATATTAAAACAATTAAAAATGATAAAAGTTAATACTACTCTAATTGGGGATTATGTAAAGCAATCAAATGATCGGGAAGAAGTTGATTAAAAACATTTTAGTACAGCTAATGCAATCATTGACGAAGGAACTGATTTAGAAGAATGGTTTAAAAATAATGTTGTAGATCAAATTTTAAATAAAATGTCTGAATTTCAAGAGGAAAAAAGTGGGTGGGCCATAAGCAAAATAATATCTTTGGAAGTAGCTATTAACAAATACGAAATGGGTAATGGTTCATCTTTTATTAAATTGCCTGAGCCGATTTGGAGAAAAAAAGCTTGCATTAACATCAAGAACGATGACGATGCATGCTTTTTTTGGAGTGTTAATGCTAGTTTACATCCTATTGAAAGAAATAAATTTCGAGCAACAGCATATCCGCACTATTCCGCCGTCTTGAAAACTCAAGGATTTGATATGCCAATGAAATTACCTCAAATTAAGAAATTTGAGAAAATTAATAATATTTCTGTAAATGTTTACATGTTAGAGTATAATGTAGTGAATGAAAAATCATTTTATGTAGTAGTACCAGCACGATTAGCTGAAAAAAAAATTAAATCATCACGTTAATTTATTACTTATTCAAAACCAATATTTTCAAAAATTAAATGATTATGATGCTCCTCCTACTGATGATGAAAATGTTGATGTTAATATTAAATATCATTATTGTTTGATATCAGATTTATCTCGTTTAGTTGGTTCACAGTTAAGTAAGAGTAGAAACAAGAAGCATATTTGTGATAGATGTCTCAACTATTTTTCTTCACAAGAAAGGTTAAATAATCATTTTGAACTTTGCGAGAATTTAAATAACGAAAAAATTTCCTTCCCCAAATATGACTTTGTTGAATTTAAAAATTTCTCATATAAACAAAAATGTCCTTTCATTATTTATGCTGATTTCGAATCTCAATTGGAGACTTGTAACAAAAAAATTTCACGAACAACACGCAAGTATCAACATCATAAGGCATACAGTGCGGGCTACTACATGAAATGTTCTTTCGATGACTCTCTATCGTTTTATAAAAGCTACAGAGGTGATGATTGTATGGATTGGTTCGCTAGCGAAATGAGCCATATAGCTGAATTTGTAGAATCAAAAATTGTAACAATTACGCCAATGGTAGTGACACCAAGTACTGTTGGTGCAACTGTTTGTCAGATTTGTGAAAAAAAGTTTAAAGACGGGGATATAATAGTACGTGATCATGATCATTTTACTGGGAAGTTTAGATATTTTGCGCACCAATACTGCAATTTAAGCTTTAAAAAACTATTTGTTGTACCAATATCGTTCCACAATCTGTCTGGATATGATTCCTATTTCATTATTAGAGACATTGCCAAACGTGGGAAAGTTAGTCTTTTGCCAGTCAATGAGGAAAAATACATTTCATTCACGCAACACGACTCAAAAACAGGTATAAGATTTAGATTCATTGATTCATTTCGTTTCTTGGGAGCGGGCCTCGATTCTATCGTTAAAACTTTGAACGTCGATGATTTGAAAATTTTAAAAAAGGAAAATAGCAATCTAAGCATTGATCAATTTACATTATTAACACGAAAAGGTATATTTCCATATGACTATGTTAATAGCTCAGAAAAATTAAACGATGATAAATTACCACCAATTGAATGCTTTTACAGTAAGATAAACGATGCGAACGTAACTGATGATGACTATGCTCACGCTAGAAACGTTTGGAAGTCTTTCAATGTAAAAACACTTGGAGAATATAGCGATATATACATGCGCACTGATATCCTTCTTCTAGCAGATGCTTTCGAAAACTTTAGAGAAACAGCTTTGAAAACGTATGATTTAGACCCAGCTTGGTACTACACTATGCCTGGATATACTTGGGATGCAATGTTAAAGTTTACAAAATGTAAACTACAAATTTTAAAAGATATAGATATGATAATGTTTGTTGAAAATGCTATTAGAGGTGGAATATCTCAGTGCTGCAATAGATACAGCGAATCGAACAACAAATATATGCCGGAATATGATGCTGAGAAGCCCTCAAAGTACGAGACCCTAAATCGTCCACGCCGATCCTCGCTCTGCGCATGCCTACGTTTAAAGCATGGTTTCAAAATTCGCGGGTATCAACGGAATTAAAACTCGTACGGTTCTAACACCCCGTGTCGCTCTCTGAAAAGAACATCTCCTCGCTTTCCATACACTTTTTTAAATATATTTTTTAAATATATTCCTAACCTAAACCACCCTACCCTACCCTACCCTAATCCGAATCGAAAATTATAATTTTCAATAATAACCCAACTAAACCTACCCCTACCAAACCACTTTCGTATTTCTAGTCAATTTTTGTAGAATGAATTATAATAATTTTCAAGAATAACCCAACCAACCTACCCCTACCAAACCTTCTTCGTATTTTTAGTCAATTTAAAAAAAAAAAAAAAAATATCTCGCCTCGGGCACGACTCGAACCTGGTACCTCTGTGTTATGAGCCCAGCACGCTTACGCTGAGCTAATCTCTGCACACATCAATGATATCGTATAGGAGGTTAAAAGCTTTATGGACGCATGAAAGCCGAGCGCCACCGGAGATACTCGATGGCGCCCGAGGTCGGCACCTGTACGGGCCACAGACGAGAATTTTTATTTACACTATATTAACATGCGCAAAGACAGGATCGGCGTGGACGATTTAGGGTTTCATCTCAAAGTACATACTCTATACGGATGTAAACAATTTGTACGGTGAAGCGATGTGTGAACCTTTGCCCTACGGAGGCTTTGAGTGGGTTGAAGATAATATCGATAAATTTGATGTTGACTTCATACAATCCATTGCGGACGATTCTCCCGAAGGTTATATTCTCCAAGTTGATTTGGAATATCCTAACGGTTTGCATAATCTGCATAAAGACTTCCCTATGTGTCCTGAACATCTCAAGCCACCCGGTTCAAAATTATCAAAGTTAATGACTACTCTACATGATAAAAGACATTACACTTTACATTACAGGGATTTGAAGCAGGCTTTAAAACATGGTCTAGTGTTGAAAAAAGTACATAAAGTTTTAAAATTTAAACAGTCTGCGTGGCTAAAGTCCTACATTGAATTAAACAATCGGTTGCGGACTGTAGCTACCAGCGACTTTGAAAAAGATTTGAGGAAACTCATGAATAATGCTGTTTTCGGGAAATGTATGGAATGTATACGTAAACATAGAATTTGTAAATTAGTGTCTTCATATGAAGGTCGTTATGGGGCCAAAAATCTTATTGCTAGTCCGCGTTATCAAAATAAAACAGTTTTCGATAATAATCCGTTATCACCTTTGTTGGCAATCGAGTTGAAAAAATCTGAACTTATTTTTAATAAACCGATGTATGTGGGTATGGCTATTCTTGACATTTCCAAAACCGTTATGTATGATTTTCATTACAATTTTATGCTTCCAAAGATGGGGGACAATTGTAAACTAATGTACACAGACACTGATAGTTTTATTTACGAACTGACTTGTGACGATATGTACAAACAGCTAATCAAGGCAAATATTGATAAATTTGATACATCAGACTATCCCGCCGATAATCCATACAATATACCAAAAGTTAATAAAAAAGTGTTGGGTTTAATGAAAGATGAGGCGAATGGTCAAATAATTACTCATTTCGTTGGCTTAAGGTCCAAAATGTATAGCTACAAAGTTCAGGGAGGTAAAGTTATCAAAAAATCGAAAGGCATTAAAAAATGTATTGTAAAAAATAAACTAACTTTTGAAGATTATGTGGACTGTTTGAAAAAATGGAAGCAAATGGAAATAAGTCAAAATACGATACGTTCGTTCGCCCATGATGTTTATAGCATTGAACAGACTAAAATAGCTTTAAGTCCCCACGATGATAAAAGAAAATTACTTCCCGATTCATTTGATACGCTTCCTTGGGGACATTATAGTGTTTCAGAATAATTTTTGTTTTGTTGTAGGGATGGCTACACTAGAAGACATTTGCATAAGAAACATTTGTAAAAACATAGATTCAATTCTCACCTTTATAGTTGAAGTTCGTGTACCTCATACTTTATTATTAAAAATAGTCAAAAATTATGTTGAAAATAAATGGAATATTCTGAATAAATTAGCGTTTTCAAAGAACAAAACCGTAAGTTTTTAGGAACATGATTTGTCATCACGATATGTTACACCAAAGATTAGGGGCGCTTTGCTAGCACGTCCTAGTTTTGAATTGGCTTACAATTTCTTATCGGGAGAAGATACATATTGTGTCTGGTTCCAACAGTATTTCATTAAAAACTTGAATATTGTATTATGCCAGCGCTGTTATAAGCAGTTGGTTTGTATTTTGGAAAAAGAAAAAATTGATATAAAGCTTCATGTTCTACGAGATCATTGGCATGAGGTATATGTCTATAGCAATGTACCCTTTCTTTACAAATCGCGGGATATGTGGTGTCAAAATGAATTCAAAAAAGTACTGTTTGAATTGAAAACTAGATCAGAATGTGGTGGTGATCTACATCAAAAACGATCTTTATCAAGCGAGCATACATATAAACGTCACCCAAATCGGTTCATTTCTGTTCATAGCGAGGAGGATGATAGCGATATTGATTTGTGAAAATAACGTATCACTTTTCATAATATATAAAAATATAACTCATACCTATATTGTAAATGTTTTTGATTGAATGTTGTGATTGTACTACAAATAAAAATTGAAATAAAAATAAAAGTGTTGTTTATTATTCATAAATAGAAAGTACACGTGTAAGAAGTGATTTAAGCTGCTCCTTCAAACTTGTATTGGGACATGGTATGCCAAAGATGTTCCATTCAAATGGTCCGGAAGCTACAACATTTTTCGTATATTCGCTGAATTTGTAGTAGGTATCTTTGGTGAAAAAATATATATAACCATCTGTGTGTCTAAAAGCGGAAGTGATACCTTTAGGGAGCACAAATTGATCCCTAACATACCCTCTGTTCAGGACTTGCTCAAAAGCATCGTTAAATTCAATATATCGAGTCATCTTGTCATAAAACAAGTAAATTTGTCCACTATTTGTTTGAAAAATAAAGTCAACTTTAGAATTGGCTGGTATCGGTATGCTTCTTGTTTGCAAAATATTCAATTCTGGGAATGAAACAGTATAGTAAATGTTGGTAGTTTTGTTAAACGCGAATAAATTTCCCGTAGAATTCTGAAAAATGTTTGACATTTTATATGTTTTGAGTTGTTGGGGAAGATAATCATCAACATAACCAATATCCAAAGGTATACGAATATCTTTTAAATCAAATTTCCATAAAAAGGATTTATCTCCAACATATAATCGGAAATTAGGAAAAGATCTAGCTGTAGCGAGAAACATAAAATCTGGCGATTTAATATCGCATATAGTATTGGGTGGAGATAATAACGATGGTTGTGGTGATTGTGGTGGTGATTGCGGCGGTGTAGGCGGTGACAGCGTAGATGTTGGTCTGAAAGGATTATTTGCAAATTTATTGATTGGTCCATAAAGAGCTTCAAGCGCCATTTTGTCATCTTTATCAAGAGTTGTAATGTTTGTTTGATACCATGGAAACATCACTGCAGACGACACGTTGCTGTGACCAATTCCCAAAGCATGACCGATTTCATGAGTTAGCACCATGAGGAAGCTAGTATCACCGTCCGGTATATTCCCATCTAGATTAGTATTCCACTGCTCATCACCATCTAGATGAATTTCTTTACATCCATCTTTCGATGGAAAATAAGCATGAGCTAATACTCTTCCAGGACCATCAAAATTATATTCACAATTATGAGCACCCTGACAGCTAGCTCTAAATTGATGTTTTTTGCGTAAAACAGTTATTGTGATATCTGGAGTAGGTGAAGATAGTATAACTCGTTTGAATGTAAATTTGGAGTTTCGTTCCCATATATCAAAAGCCCTCGTAGCTGCATTAGCATATTCGGGCGTTGACTGAGGGAAATACCAAGTAATGTTAGTTTTAGTCCATTTGGATTTAATTGTGTAAAAGTGATCGCTATGATCGTTTTCTCCTACCATACATCGAGACCGCTGCAATAGGTGAATTGTATCAGGATTAAGGGTCCCATCTACAGGTAGATTGTATCTTTCTTGAAAATTTGCTAAAACTGTTGTAAGGTTGGCTATATCATGTCCTGTAACATATCCATATTGTTCCAAATATGTTAATGCATAATTTTGATTAATTTCCTCCAAATATGTTGTGTTATTTAGATTAATTTCCTCAAGTGCAGCTAGAGGAAGAATTAATAACGGCAGCAGCAGCGGTAGCATGTCTTTACTCTTCAACATTTACTTCAATAATAACCCAAGATGCTCGTTTCAGTGAAATAAAAACATAAACATATATGTATTGTTTATTAAAATTCCAAGTCGTTTACAACTTTAAACTTATAGTAATGTATATATTCTCTAAGTGCAATTGACAGTATGCTATTACTACAATCACAAAAAGCATATAATAATTCTAATTCACTTAAATGTCCATTATTTTCGGAAAAATTCCTAATAGTTTCTATTAAATTTTTGTAGAATTCACAGAAACTTAGAGAGTCTAAATACGCTAGGTGATGTGAAAGAAGGATCTGATCAACTTGAAGTATTTGCGAAACATCTCCTTGAGTACACTCGAAAGTAACGCCATGCTTGCTAATATCCAAAAACTTCGTGTCATCGTAAATTAATTGTCGATTTTGACAGTAGTCCCCACATTGAATTTCTACAGGCTCGTATTCATCAGCCAATGCAGGCAACGGATCATTAAAAAATGTATTATTTCTCAATATATCAATTAGCGTTGACCATTCGAAAGTGCTGAATGATATTCTTTCAAATTTATTCCAGGATGATAGAATAACAGCGGAGCTGAAGCTTCTTGCTGGACTTATACCACACTGAATTTGAAGTGCGCCTGCAGGATATGTTCTAGATAGCAAGTAATGTATTTCATGCTTGGCAGCCATTTCATATTTTTCTAAAATTTGATCCAATTTAGCACTATAATCCATTGAATCGAATTCACTACCGTAACCACTATCTTGAGTAGAATAAGAACTCATGTTGTTAACTCAGCAACGATAACTACACCAACTGATAATGGTTAGCAAAGGTCTCAATTTATATCCGAGCTTTAAAGACCAACTTCAGCTTAACTGTATTCATACGCGGCAGAGCAAAAAGTAGTTCTACAAAACATCTACGTTTTCTATCCAACTGTTATGTTTTTTGTCCAAGCCGAGCCATTTGACGTACAATTTTTTACCTTTTCGTCTGAGTATTTTTTCAACCAAGTATATGTCAGGATTTAATGTTTTCTGCAATTCTTCGTAAAAGCCCCCACTTATAGGTGTGCCATACATGTCTTCGAGCAAGTACGTTGTGGGGTTGGTTATTTTAACTTTGATGACCTTGAAGAGTTCGGTTGTGTAATTTGGAGTGTAACCTTTTTCAAAGACATGCTTCGACTTACTTATGCGCACAATATCACCCACTTTGAATTTTTGTGGACAAGCTTTTTTTATGATTATAGACTGTATTTAAAATTGCTTTTTCGTTGGATTTGGAAATCTGGGAAGGCTTATACTTTGTTTTTGTATGCTTAGTATTGTTGTATTTTTGGGTGATTTTCGGTAGGATATCCAACCATTTGTAGGTACCATTTAAACTGAAATACTTGTACAGTTTCGATTTCAACGTTCTTATAACACGTTCAGCCATAGAAGCTTTCATTGTACTAAATACGCTATAATGATTTATATTGTGTTTTTTCATCAAATTTTGAAATTTGTTGTTATAAAATTCCTTCCCCTGATCAGATTGTAGATTTTTTGGTACTCGTCTAGTATGAGCGAGAATGTCTGAGAATGCTCGAGTAATCTCCTCACCAGTCTTCGTTTTTAACGGACGCGTCCACAAGAACTTTGAAAAACAACCAATGACAACTAGAATCATTTTATGATTTCTATTTTGATGTGCAAAATTTCTTAATTCCGCGAGATCTACGTGCCAAAGATCATCCAACCCCTTAATAATGGTACGTCTACGTGGAAATTTTTTTCTAATTGGCTTATGAGGTTCGTTCACAAGTTGAATTTTTTCTTTGGATGACATGTTTCAGCTAGCGGTTTCTCGTTCCCTCTAGTGCATAAGGTCATTGTTTCTAAATATGTATATTTGTATTCATATCAGTAGTGTGGGGAGCCAAACTCGTTGAAGCTTGTAAGAAAAATAAACATATAATTTGAATGTGTTGTTTTATATTCAATTTCTAGTTGAATTAACGCCTCTCCGCTCTAGATTTGTTAGTTAATAGGTGAATGCCTTTTGTTGGACCTATTAATTTACCTTCTAGAGCCGTTAGTCGATCAGTAATTTCACGAATGTTTTTCATTAAAGGATTCAAATCTATACGAGGGATGTTCGTGTTTGTATTGATATTGTTATCTGTCTCCTTTTTCAAACTGTTCATTATTTGTGTAGTAACATCAGATTTAGCATTCTGAATGTCTTTTCGAAGAAAATTTTTTACTGTAACAATGGCGTCATCAACATATTTCTTAGTCGATAGATGTTTACTAGCAGTTGGAGGATCCCTTGAAATAAATTGCGAAATACCATCAACTTTTGTAACCAAGTTATTTACATTATCCCTTAATGCATTTAGTGGAATTATTGCTGAATCCACATATTTTTTAGTAGCAGCATCACTGTCGTTCGTCGGCTCTTGAACATTACAAATTTTCAAATTGTCGGCTTCAATATTACCGTCAGAGGTATGTGGAAATGTGAGTTTAGGTAGTTGCAACTTTTTTTGATCGCTTTGAGAGCGATGACCGAATTTATCCACAGACATCTTGTCAATGAACAAGATTTGATTTGTTATTTTATTATATCCGCTTCCTTGAGCTCATTGATAATAGCCACTATTTCGTTGTTGTGTGACGTGTTGCCTGCATCTTTTGATGCAATCAGCAGCTTTAAACGATCAACTAATTCATTAGGATCGTCCCAATAAATATACTCCATAGACTTGTCATTGTACGTTAAATGGTCTAGGAGACCTTTTCCTTTTGACAAAGGAATGGATTTTAGTCGAGTTTGCACCTGAGACAATCTGCTCGATGATGATACGGAATTTGTTTTAAATAGAGGTTTTATGATGTAGTGATATTTTTCAGTACTTGAGCCTTTAAGTCGATCTAGTGTGTCTAAATGAACACCAGTCTTCGTCAAAAGAGCTTTATAGTTTTGCAAATCTTGATCATTGTAGCTGGGTTTGAGGTAAAATAACAACTGATATAATCCTGGTGTTCCAATTATATATGCTCCTTCTGCATTTTTCTCGGGCAGTATGTTTATATTACCAGTTTTTCCATCAAACGCAATTCGACGTTTGCCTAATGACCAACCGATTTCGTCATTGTATATCGGTCCATAATTTTTATCGATTTTATCATCTTTTTGGAAATAATCTTCAATGTACTGTTGACTGATGGTGGGATATTGATCTAAATAGTCTGTGATAGCTTCCTGGGAAATATCAGGACGCATCCGTTCTGGAGATTCAAAACGTGTAACATTGCCAGCTTCATCAGTTTGAGCCACAGTCTTCGTTTTAAGAAAAGGTGTAAACACGTCATCTACCATATCTTCTTCTTCTTCTTCTTTTTTCACTTCCTCTTTTTTAACTGGGTTTAGATTTAAAAATGTTTTTTGTAATGATTTTGACGATTCGGAAAGTTCCGAATATATCAAAAGTCATGTCTGGAGATACGTGTTCCTCAAATATATGCTTCAAGTTGATCTCATCCTGCTTAAATAGCACAATCACATTACAATTGTCACATATAAGCTGTTTTGGTATTTTTGAATATGTTTGACAAATATATGCCGCATCAATATCTTTATGGCGAAACATAGAATAATATTCACGAATTTTCTGCTGACCGTCACAAGCCACATCATCGAATAAAAAGATAGAATTTGGTCGAGCTTTATCAGGAGTTATTATTTCTTCGTTGTCTTTAAAGGGAAAATAGCCAACACCCTTGACTTGTCCTATAACCTCTTGCAGTAATTGGTATTTTGGTTGAAATAACGACTTTGAATAAACGTAAACGTTTTTGAATTTAGCGCCATTTGGATTGAATAGAAGTGACAGCATCATATTCGTCTTTCCACAACCGCTCGGACCGCAAACAATAGCACGAAAAGAATCTGGTAGTAGCCTAACATGTTTGCCAACCGATGGCGTAACAGTAAAATCTAAATTATAAATGGGTAGCGTCTGCTCCTGTTGAACGATCTTCATCTTGTGCTGTATCATTAATAACCTATCAGCATAAATAATAAAGCTAATTTTTCATCGTTTTAATATGCGGCAACTATTGTCAGACCACTACGACCAATACCGTTCAGTTTTCTGACCATCCACAAGCCGTCCCCACACAAGTCTCAACAATGCACATTCTTCTTAGCCACTCGCTGCTTATTAAGAAAAAATAGTTTGCGAGGATGAGTGGGACGTTTTCCAACAAGTCTCAACAAATTCTTGAACGGTTCAAGTGATTTGACCTCCGCGGTGAATGTATGACGCCACATGTTTACTAACAAGTCTCGACAAATTCTTGATTGTACAACGTCACGTCGAGGTCGACCGCCTCACGCGCGAAATTATCTCGGAGAATAACATTTACATACATTATTTTAATATGCGGCAACTGGCGTTCAGATGTCCAGCGGCGGAGCGCTAGTGTCTCCCCAAACCTCCCATACACTTCACACTAGCCCCCCTAACAAAAAAGAACCGGACGCCCGTGGTGTGCTTGAATCCTCTTTGCTACACTTGAAATTCAGACATTTTATTTAAAATTTGATCTACAACATTATTTTTAAACCATTCGTCTAAATCAGTTCCTTCGTCAATGATTGCATTAGCTGTACTAAAATGTTTTTGATCAACTTCTTCCCGATCATTTGATTGCTTCACATAATCCCCAATTAAAGTAGTATTAACTTTGATTATTTTTAATTCTTTTAATATTTTTGAAATTTTAACTTTGAATAAATAAAGCGCATCTTTAAAAAAATCTTTAATCTCTTTATGCTTTAAATTCACAATAATCCCTGTCCTAATTCTTTTTTTAAAATAAACCCCAATGTCTAACCACTTTACCCTTCTACTCCTTCTTTTTAACCCATACCCTACATGTTTTTGAAATAATTTAATTTGGTGACGCATTCGCTTAAGTTCCCCAATTTTTGTTTGAATTTTCCTTTTATGACCAACAGAAAATTTTATTTTCTTTAACGCTAAATCGCATTTTTTAACATGAGCATCTATAAATTTTATTGTTAAATTTGCTAATGGTTCTGAATAATGTTGTTTGAGAACAGTTAATGTTTCGTCTACTTTGTTCATTACAGCCTCATTCATTGTATCACTTTTCATATATCAAAAATATAACTTACCAAAAAATTAATTCTTCACTACTTCAAATAAAACCGCCGGTGAGGGTTTTCCTACTTCTTTCAATCCTCTAAATATCAGCCCGTACTTATTGGGTTGAAATTGGCGGAGATTTTGTTCAAAGCTCTCAGTTACTCTGCTTGGTAGAAACACTACTTTGTCCTCCAACTCCAACAAAATGCTTCGTCCAAACTTCCCGTTTGTCACTTTCGCGTTCAGGATTGGATGGGTCTCGTTAATTTGCAGTTCATGCAATTTGACTAGCGTCTTTTGTAGATTTCCTTCACATAAAGAAGATTTATTAATTTCTGAGAGATTCATCTACAAACAAACAAAAATATTAAAAAATAAAAAAATTTCTACTCAATTAATGATGTAATGAAAAAATAATTGTACGCAATTGAACTACATGAAAATAAAATAAAACATCTACTTAATTCTAAAGTATACTCACTTTTTATCTTTTTCTACCTTCGCACACAACTTGATTGTACACTGTAATGATCTGGAATGAAGCTCTCTTACTTATTTTATATCATGTGTCAGCGCTGCACGGGCAAGTAAGAGGGGTATGGATTGTTTTCAACAAGTCCGAACTCGACTTTACATTAATGATCTTGACTGAAATCATTTGACCTTTTATAATCATGTTGCGAATAGTCTGACAACAACAACTTTTCCATAGAATAATAATTTTTGTAATTTATTGCATATTTAAATTATCTACTTAAATGTTTTTTCTTGGACGTCTCATGCTGTCCGTAGGATAATAATTTTTGTATTTTATTGCATATTTAAATTATTTACATGAATGTTTTTCTTGAACGTCTGGGGCCGAGGTCATTTAAATTGGAGATTATCATTTACATAATTAAATTTATTATGAAACAACTATTAAGATTAGATACAATTTATTCAAATCGTAATAGGTTAGATATTTTTTAACCCCACATGCTATATTCTGGAGAATAACATCAACATTTATGTAAACGCAACAAGTATTAAAATTACATCAGACTTATTTGTTGTTGATCTTACATTCTATATTTAAGACTGAGAATAACATTTACGTAAGTACAACATTTACGTAATCAAATTTTTAGATTATACTCCATCGTTATTGTTGAAACCGGAGAAAAATATGAAATAATTATAAAATATATTACGTTATTGTTCAAGCGAGATTATTCCCGTGACGGAACATCACGCTTTTGCCCTTTTTACATTGCATGATTCACTATACCATAAATATAGATGTCGCCACTTATATATATTAGTTTTAATGTTGGTGTTTAAGGGAGAAGGTCTTTTAAATTCTTTGATAAATAATTTACCGTTTGAGCTCCATCTTCCTGGCGGATACCAGTACTGCGGTCGTAAGTTTTTTTTTTATACACTTTAATAAATCATGAAGCTTTCTAAAAAATGTTTTTAGCTGGAACAAAACTTCAAAACCGTCTAGCACGTGGTGATTCGGGCATTAATCCTCTAGACGCTGCTTGCAAACAGCACGACATTGCTTATTGGCAAAATAAGACTCTCTATTGATGCTAAGCATGCTCAAAAAAAATTAGAGGAAGATGTACGTCATAATAAGGCCATGGAGCGTGTAGGATCGGGACTGTACCTTAAAAAGTATCCAAAAGGTGGTTTTGGATTGTATTTGCAGGAGCAAAAAAACCAATAAAGCTACCCAATCATGCCCTGTTTGATATCGACATAACACGCTACGCAAAATTATTTAAAATACCAAATTTTCGAGGAGTTTTTATGCGAGACACTCTACCTAAAGACGGACCTCGAAAACAAGAATGTGCGATAGTTAATTTAGATTCCTCTCAAAATACCGGCAGCCATTGGGTAGCTTACAGAAAGATAAACAACGATGTGGAATACTTCGATTCATTCGGTAACTTGAAGCCACCGAAAGAACTTGTTAAATATCTCGGAAAAAGTGCGAGAATTTTCTACAACAATACTCAGTATCAAAATTACAATCAAATAAATTGTGGACATTTGTGTTTGAAGTTTTTACAACAATGACTGACTCGAATATGCAGCTATTATTAGCACATATTTACCAGAAAAAATCGTTAAAAAGTTTCACAGCTGAAGAGTTGGAGCACTTTCCCATCGAACATTTAATTAAGAGTGCAACACCTTCAGAGTTGTTGGATATATGGCATAAACTTCCTAATGAATATCGTGGAAATTTTGAACTACAAATACGGCTGCCTTGTTTTATCCATTACAACCGACCTGATTGGACAACGCATTGTGACGGTCAACACGTCATCTACCATATCTTCTTCTTCTTCTTCTTTTTTCACTTCCTCTTTTTTAACTGGGTTTAGATTTAAAAATGTTTTTTGTAATGATTTTGACGATTCGGAAAGTTCCGAATATATCAAAAGTCATGTCTGGAGATACGTGTTCCTCAAATATATGCTTCAAGTTGATCTCATCCTGCTTAAATAGCACAATCACATTACAATTGTCACATATAAGCTGTTTTGGTATTTTTGAATATGTTTGACAAATATATGCCGCATCAATATCTTTATGGCGAAACATAGAATAATATTCACGAATTTTCTGCTGACCGTCACAAGCCACATCATCGAATAAAAAGATAGAATTTGGTCGAGCTTTATCAGGAGTTATTATTTCTTCGTTGTCTTTAAAGGGAAAATAGCCAACACCCTTGACTTGTCCTATAACCTCTTGCAGTAATTGGTATTTTGGTTGAAATAACGACTTTGAATAAACGTAAACGTTTTTGAATTTAGCGCCATTTGGATTGAATAGAAGTGACAGCATCATATTCGTCTTTCCACAACCGCTCGGACCGCAAACAATAGCACGAAAAGAATCTGGTAGTAGCCTAACATGTTTGCCAACCGATGGCGTAACAGTAAAATCTAAATTATAAATGGGTAGCGTCTGCTCCTGTTGAACGATCTTCATCTTGTGCTGTATCATTAATAACCTATCAGCATAAATAATAAAGCTAATTTTTCATCGTTTTAATATGCGGCAACTATTGTCAGACCACTACGACCAATACCGTTCAGTTTTCTGACCATCCACAAGCCGTCCCCACACAAGTCTCAACAATGCACATTCTTCTTAGCCACTCGCTGCTTATTAAGAAAAAATAGTTTGCGAGGATGAGTGGGACGTTTTCCAACAAGTCTCAACAAATTCTTGAACGGTTCAAGTGATTTGACCTCCGCGGTGAATGTATGACGCCACATGTTTACTAACAAGTCTCGACAAATTCTTGATTGTACAACGTCACGTCGAGGTCGACCGCCTCACGCGCGAAATTATCTCGGAGAATAACATTTACATACATTATTTTAATATGCGGCAACTGGCGTTCAGATGTCCAGCGGCGGAGCGCTAGTGTCTCCCCAAACCTCCCATACACTTCACACTAGCCCCCCTAACAAAAAAGAACCGGACGCCCGTGGTGTGCTTGAATCCTCTTTGCTACACTTGAAATTCAGACATTTTATTTAAAATTTGATCTACAACATTATTTTTAAACCATTCGTCTAAATCAGTTCCTTCGTCAATGATTGCATTAGCTGTACTAAAATGTTTTTGATCAACTTCTTCCCGATCATTTGATTGCTTCACATAATCCCCAATTAAAGTAGTATTAACTTTGATTATTTTTAATTCTTTTAATATTTTTGAAATTTTAACTTTGAATAAATAAAGCGCATCTTTAAAAAAATCTTTAATCTCTTTATGCTTTAAATTCACAATAATCCCTGTCCTAATTCTTTTTTTAAAATAAACCCCAATGTCTAACCACTTTACCCTTCTACTCCTTCTTTTTAACCCATACCCTACATGTTTTTGAAATAATTTAATTTGGTGACGCATTCGCTTAAGTTCCCCAATTTTTGTTTGAATTTTCCTTTTATGACCAACAGAAAATTTTATTTTCTTTAACGCTAAATCGCATTTTTTAACATGAGCATCTATAAATTTTATTGTTAAATTTGCTAATGGTTCTGAATAATGTTGTTTGAGAACAGTTAATGTTTCGTCTACTTTGTTCATTACAGCCTCATTCATTGTATCACTTTTCATATATCAAAAATATAACTTACCAAAAAATTAATTCTTCACTACTTCAAATAAAACCGCCGGTTACGTAATCAAATTTTTAGATTATACTCCATCGTTATTGTTGAAACCGGAGAAAAATATGAAATAATTATAAAATATATTACGTTATTGTTCAAGCGAGATTATTCCCGTGACGGAACATCACGCTTTTGCCCTTTTTACATTGCATGATTCACTATACCATAAATATAGATGTCGCCACTTATATATATTAGTTTTAATGTTGGTGTTTAAGGGAGAAGGTCTTTTAAATTCTTTGATAAATAATTTACCGTTTGAGCTCCATCTTCCTGGCGGATACCAGTACTGCGGTCGTAAGTTTTTTTTTTATACACTTTAATAAATCATGAAGCTTTCTAAAAAATGTTTTTAGCTGGAACAAAACTTCAAAACCGTCTAGCACGTGGTGATTCGGGCATTAATCCTCTAGACGCTGCTTGCAAACAGCACGACATTGCTTATTGGCAAAATAAGACTCTCTATTGATGCTAAGCATGCTCAAAAAAAATTAGAGGAAGATGTACGTCATAATAAGGCCATGGAGCGTGTAGGATCGGGACTGTACCTTAAAAAGTATCCAAAAGGTGGTTTTGGATTGTATTTGCAGGAGCAAAAAAACCAATAAAGCTACCCAATCATGCCCTGTTTGATATCGACATAACACGCTACGCAAAATTATTTAAAATACCAAATTTTCGAGGAGTTTTTATGCGAGACACTCTACCTAAAGACGGACCTCGAAAACAAGAATGTGCGATAGTTAATTTAGATTCCTCTCAAAATACCGGCAGCCATTGGGTAGCTTACAGAAAGATAAACAACGATGTGGAATACTTCGATTCATTCGGTAACTTGAAGCCACCGAAAGAACTTGTTAAATATCTCGGAAAAAGTGCGAGAATTTTCTACAACAATACTCAGTATCAAAATTACAATCAAATAAATTGTGGACATTTGTGTTTGAAGTTTTTACAACAATGACTGACTCGAATATGCAGCTATTATTAGCACATATTTACCAGAAAAAATCGTTAAAAAGTTTCACAGCTGAAGAGTTGGAGCACTTTCCCATCGAACATTTAATTAAGAGTGCAACACCTTCAGAGTTGTTGGATATATGGCATAAACTTCCTAATGAATATCGTGGAAATTTTGAACTACAAATACGGCTGCCTTGTTTTATCCATTACAACCGACCTGATTGGACAACGCATTGTGACGGTCCTCCGAGTTCTCAAGCTTTTTGTTTTCTTTGTAAACATGCATTAAAATAAAAATTTCAAAAATATTTGATTGTGTATTATTTAAGTTCTTACATCCCTTGACTTGTTTCAGTCATCATAATGTCGCAGTTGTTGAGAGTCCACAGCACAAATCACATATTCACCTTCCAACCCCCCACGCCTATTGTTCTAAATACGAACAGCGATTATGAATTAGCTCTACGATCTTTTCACTCCTATAACAGCATACCAAACATTGAAAATTGTAAATTTTACTACTACAATGAACAAAACAAGCTTCAAAGTTTTGATTTTCCTACAGGATGTTATGAAATTGCCGACATCGAAGCGTTTATTCAAAATAAGTTAGGTGTGAGTAATTCACTAAGACCGGAAGGTATATTTTCGCTAAAACCCAACCACAATACGTTAAGATGCGAAATCCTGAGTAAATATAGAATTTCATTCAAGATGAGCGATAGTCTAGGTAACATATTGGGATTTTCTCCGAGAATACTTGACAACTATAAGTTGCACTCTTCAGATCTACCAGTCAAAATTATTAAAGTATCCAGCATACGCTTTGATTGTAACATTGTCACTGGAGCCTTTGATGGAGACAGACCAGCTCATACTATCTACGAATTTGTTATACAGTCAGATCCTGGGTATGCTATTGAACTCCTCATAATTTACTCTATTTACCTGTTGTACCACAACGGGAAATAACCAACATTACTGTGCTAGCCTTAGACCAAGACGGTCGACCTGTGAACTTTCGTGGAGAACTTAGTACTTTGGTGTTGGAGCTGAGAGCTAGAGGTAGCAGATGGGTCTAATAATCGATCAATTACATAAAAGACAACCTGCAGTGCTTTCAACTTCATTATCTAAGCGATCATCAAAGCTGAAACAGCTAACAATCGCAAACAAGTTGGTTCTACAATCGCTGGGTTTTAAATTAAAAAAAATAAAATGACAACCATGTATGGAAAACGTACTCGTGTAAACGACAATATGCCTCCGATGTTTGATATCTATCGCAAACCAAAGTTTGATGAATCCATTCGTAAAGCTGAGTACAGAACATACGCCCCCTTTATCAAGTCATTCAACTGCAGCGACATTGTGGAGTTTAGCATCAACCAGGTCGATTCTTTCTTCGCAATGAGTGAAACTTTGCTATGCATCAAAGGGTCACTCGTAATACAAGGTGATGGTGAAGTAAAACTAGCAAATAATGTTGGTGCTTTTCTTTTCGATTCATGTACCTACAGCGAAAGTGCGAGAGAAATGGAAACAGTTCGTGATCCTGGAATAGTTAGCGCTATACGTGCCATGACTTGCTACAATCAAGAAGATTCCAATAACATGGCGATAGCCGGTTGGAATTACCCCAAAGATCCTATTTTAAATGACACCAACAAGTCATTTAGTCTACAAATTCCTCTCAAACATATTTTCAACATTTTTAATGATTATCCGATGATAACATGTGGGCGACAGACAATACGACTAGTTCGAGCTCGAAATGACAATGATTGTCTAAATATTTTTGAAAAAACCGTTGGCAACTCGTTAACTAATACAACTGCTACAATTACAATTACTAGCGTTGAGCTAAAAATTAAGCATATGTATCCTAATGATGATATTAAATTGGAACTTATGAAATCTATTCAAAAAGATCAGCCAATAGTTATTCCATTCAGAAAGTGGGAACTACATGAATTACCTGCAATCACTACAGGGGCTAGACGTGAGGTTTGGGCTGTTAAAACGACAACATCCGTCGAAAGACCTCGTTATGTCATCGTGTTCTTTCAAACAAATAGACGTGACAACAGCAAAACTGATTCTACTTTGTTTGATAATGCCGATGTTCAAAGTATCAGGCTATCATTGAATGGCGAATACTTTCCCAATGAAAGAATGCGATTGGATTTTGGTAAAACAGACTACAATGAAGCCTACTTCAACTATACAGAATTTTATCCTAGCTACACTAATTCCACCCAACAGCGTCCCCTGCTTGATTATTCTGCTTTTAAAAAACGTGCATTATTTGTAATAGATTGCTCGAAACAAGAAGAAAGTATGAAGGCATCCACAGTCGATGTAAAACTCGATATTGAGGCAAACATAGCATTTCCACAAAATACTAAAGTGTACTGCATAATCATTCATGATTGTTTAATGGAATACTTTCCTCTTACCGAAATTGTTAAGAGTTTAAATTAACTACGTTCAAACCACATTTCTTCAACATACCGAGGTCAACCGCATAATAATTTATACATGCGTAATAGGATACTTCCCCCTCAGCGCATCGGTTAACAGTATAAATGAACCGCCGCTCTGACCGTAGTCAGTATTCAAGTTCAATTCGAAGCAAAACTTTTAAAATGAAATTGGCCTTAGTTGACATTCAAGCCATAATAGTTAATGGCGAATTTACTCCAAAGGAGTTATCTATCGAAATGGGAGGTAAGAGGTCTCATTATATTTTCGCATCCCCGATGATGATGGACCACCTCAACAACAAGGATCGAAAAACGTGTGCATATTTGGAGAGAAATGTACACGGAATCCAATACACACATGGGGATGTGGACTAATGCAGACTGGATGAAATATTAAAAACAAAGTTACTGTTTGCCGCAGACGTGATTTACGTGAGGGGCCAACAAAAAGAAGATTTGCTCAAGAAGAAATGTGAGAAGTATGGGGTGTTCCCCATAATCGTAGATGTCACGAAATTCGACGGAACGCCACAGGAGACTGGTAACTTTGTGCCCCACATAAATCCGTGCCATGTGGATGGGCGATTCATGTGCACGGAACGAAATGTGGATCATTTGCGAGAGTGGCTTTTACAAAACATTCCATTATAATAATTTTTTAAATAAATTTTTCATAAAAAAATAGAATTTTATTAACACACACCTTTTATTCATCAATTTTTATTTTACAGTTCATACATTTTAAACCATTATTGTTATTATTGCAGAGAAGAAAGTGAAGGTGTTGGAGTAGTTGCTGAGGGTTGACATTTTTCATACTCTTGTTTGTTTTGTTGAAGGGTAGTAGGTTGGATACGTCTAGGTTGCTGCTTATAGTCTCTGAAAACATAATCCCAAGCACTCGAATTGTCTTCTTGTTGTCTCTGTTTCAACTCTTCAGGTTCCCAGTTTATTTGAAGACCGCCCCACGCTTGTTTAACTTCTTCATTCTCTTTGTGCTTTTCCCCACAAAGGCAAAGGTCCTCTAGCCGCTTTATAACCATACTTTTGTCTTCATAAAAAGCAATGTCTCTACTTAATAGACGTATTTTTTGAATAAACGCTTCAACTTGATGACTTAACTCCTTGGAAGACATAATGTAACTAATTTTAACTCCAAGAAAATTTTGGGATGAATAAAAGTAAATTTTAAAACATTCCTTTATCTAAGACAGTGTACACTTGCGTTTTACAATTTTATATTTAACTGTAAGATGTCTTACACTTGCGTTTTACAATTAAAAAAATTATAATCAACGTATATATTATCATTCCAGAAAGAATAATACATAATAAGGTAAATCTTGCATCAACCCCCTCATTATAAATAATAGTTTTCTGCCAATCTGCTTGATCACTTTCACTATTATTCGGGAATATCAGTTTGATTTTGTAGAATGCTCCTGTTTTGGGTATTGTCGTGGAGAATACCCGTAGCTGTCCATCATTCACTATTTTATGGCTCATTAAAGCCCATTCGGTTCGGTTACACTCAACTTTCAAATTATTGAAGCATACAGCCATATTTTTCACATTATTAGGGCTGTTCACATACAAGTCATTGTTTACAATTGCCGTTAATATAATAAAACTTGCTATTAATGTGGACATTTTATATGTAGAATCTGTCGTTGCTTCCAAGTGTGAAACGTACTATCCTACAGACTTGGGTATACTGTTTAAAATTCAGAACTTTTGGATTTGTTATTAAAAAAAAATAGTTTGCGAGGATGCGTGAGGCGTTTTCCAACAAGTCTCAACAAATTCTTGATCGGTTCAGGTGATTTGACCACACGTAACCTCGCGGTGAATTTATGACGTCACATCTTTTTCTAACAAGTCTCCACAAATTCTTGAGTATATGAACTCACGTCGAGTTCATTTGACCGTCTCACGCGTAAAATGATCTCACATTCAAGATGGGGAATAACATTCACTTAAATTATTTCAATATGCGGCAACTGGCGTTCAGGTGTCCAGTGGCAGAGCGACGTCACATCTTTTCTAACAAGTCTCGACAAGAATGTACGAAGTCCACGTCGAGTTCAACCGTCTCACGCGTGAAATGACCTCGGAGAATAACATTGGTATTTTTGAATATGTTTGACAAATATATGCCGCATCAATATCTTTATGGCGAAACATAGAATAATATTCACGAATTTTCTGCTGACCGTCACAAGCCACATCATCGAATAAAAAGATAGAATTTGGTCGAGCTTTATCAGGAGTTATTATTTCTTCGTTGTCTTTAAATGGAAAATAGCCAACACCCTTGACTTGTCCTATAACCTCTTGCAGTAATTGGTATTTTGGTTGAAATAACGACTTTGAATAAACGTAAACGTTTTTGAATTTAGCGCCATTTGGATTGAATAGAAGTGACAGCATCATATTCGTCTTTCCACAACCGCTCGGACCGCAAATAATAGCACGAAAAGAATCTGGTAGTAGCCTAACATGTTTGCCAACCGATGGCGTAACAGTAAAATCTAAATTATAAATGGGTAGCGTCTGCTCCTGTTGAACGATCTTCATCTTGTGCTGTATCATTAATAACCTATCAGCATAAATAATAAAGCTAATTTTTCATCGTTTTAATATGCGGCAACTATTGTCAGACCACTACGACCAATACCGTTCAGTTTTCTGACCATCCACAAGCCGTCCCCACACAAGTCTCAACAATGCACATTCTTCTTAGCCACTCGCTGCTTATTAAGAAAAAATAGTTTGCGAGGATGAGTGGGACGTTTTCCAACAAGTCTCAACAAATTCTTGAACGGTTCAAGTGATTTGACCTCCGCGGTGAATGTATGACGCCACATGTTTACTAACAAGTCTCGACAAATTCTTGATTGTACAACGTCACGTCGAGGTCGACCGCCTCACGCGCGAAATTATCTCGGAGAATAACATTTACATACATTATTTTAATATGCGGCAACTGGCGTTCAGATGTCCAGCGGCGGAGCGCTAGTGTCTCCCCAAACCTCCCATACACTTCACACTAGCCCCCCTAACAAAAAAGAACCGGACGCCCGTGGTGTGCTTGAATCCTCTTTGCTACACTACTCACATACACTTTCATTACAGCAACATTTAGTTTAAAAAAAGGAGATATAGTAAATTGTAAAACTATATAAATTAAAATCTCAAAAATGGAAGAGTCTCAATTTTTTGCGAATATGAACCTAACAGAAAACGATAAATATGATGCTATCCCAGAAAGGGAAGGTTTTGTCACAGTTGATATCCATCTGGTAGGGAAAGCAGAACCGTTCCCACTAAAGATCAGATGCAAGAAGTACAGTGGAAAATTTTACCTCAACGATGAGGGATGCACGTTAGCACGGAGATCTTTAGTAAGCCCGGTAAAAGTTTACTCAAGCGTTCCCCAAGATCACCGTGCAGTAAATTTCTGTTCCACGGAGATAGAAGCGGCAGTAGAAGATACAGACGAATTCATTCAGTCCATAAGTTTTGCTGACACCAGGGTCCCATCCTTGGGGCTCAGCAAGGCTGACAGCAGTATTCATGTCCTTTCCAGATTAAAACACGTACCATTCTTGTCAGGTGAAGGTACAGTGAGCATAAGCAAGGGAAACGAGCTCTTGTCGTTTTACTTAAATGGGCTATTATGTCTTCTCCCGAAAAATGCTCGACTGCAAAAACCCTGGAGCACAGAAGACAGACTGCTAGAGAATCTGAAATCTATGAAAGTCAGTATGTACGAGCCCACTGACAGTGACAGGGAATCTGCAAGGAAGAAAATGAAAGATCCAAAATACCAAACCTATGGTATGATATACGGTGTTCTTGCAGCACTGTCAGTCTCTAAGAGTCTCAAATACAGTGAATTAAATAACACTAACCTAGGAAACATTCGAGCATGGCTATCCAGTAGATTGCCACCTTTATTAGCTAAATTATTCATCTCCTCACAATACTCCGAGATTAAACCAATCGGAAGATACCTGATATATGTGTCAAACTACTTGGTAGAAAACTTAGAAATCCGGAAAATGATGTTACTGCCGCTCCTTACTGTTGCTCCGCCCGACACAGAACCCGTCTTTGTAGCAATCCGGGATTATGTACAGATGATGTTGCAGTACATAGGATTGCAGTCCATAATGATCGGACATAGCTTCGCTATAGCGTGCGAGACCCACGCCTCCACGAATGACAAGGTGTGTGAAGAGAGCCAAGAGATAGAGAGAATAATAGCAGACCTCAGGAGAGACTATCAAGACAAAACATATTTGTTTGATTACTTATGTCTTCTCGAAGAGCCCAATCCAGGGCTGGCGACTAGGAATTTTGTCAATCTTCTATATTGTGCCTTTGCTTCAAAGAAGATGCGCATGGCCGGGTCCTGGGATAATTTCCAGGTCAAATTGAACACCTCTGTAGACACTCTGTAGAACTATTGAAACAATTATGCTTGATACGATTCTCAACGAAAAGGGCAGGAACCTTGTCTCCTGCTGTAGAAAGTTATCTCAGATCTAAAGGAAGAAAAGTGTCCGACGATGATATCCAGGACCCAGATAAATTTGATAAAATAGTAGGGCTAGATTAAAACACATACACTTTCATTACAGCAACATTTAGTTTAAAAAAAGGAGATATAGTAAATTGTAAAACTATATAAATTAAAATCTCAAAAATGGAAGAGTCTCAATTTTTTGCGAATATTAACCTAACAGAAAACGATAAATATGATGCTATCCTAGAAAGGGAAGGTTTTGTCACAGTTGATATCCATCTGGTAGGGAAAGCAGAACCGCTCCCACTAAAGATCAGATGCAAGAAGTACAGTGGAAAATTTTACCTCAACGATGAGTGATGCACGTTAGCACGAAGATCTATAGTAAGCCCGGTAAAAGTTTACTCAAGCGTTCCCCAAGATCACCGTGCAGTAAATTTCTTTTCCACGGAGATAGAACCGGCAGTAGAAGATACAGACGAATTCATTCAGTCCATAAGTTTTGCTGACACCAGGGTCCCATCCTTGGGGCTCAACAAGGCTGACAGCAGTATTCATGTCCTTTCCAGATTAAAACACGTACCACTCTTGTCAGGTGAAGGTACAGTAAGCACAAGCAAGGGAAACGAGCTCTTGTCGTTTTACTTAAATGGGCTATTATGTCTCCTCCCGAAAAATGCTCGACTGCAAAAACCCTGGAGCACAGAAGACAGACTGCTAGAGAATCTGAAATCTATGAAAGTCAGTATGTACGAGCCCACTGACAGTGACAGGGAATCTGCAAGGAAGAAAATGAAAGATCCAAAATACCAAACCTATGGTATGATATACGGTGTTCTTGCAGCACTGTCAGTCTCTAAGAGTCTCAAATACAGTGAATTAAATAACACTAACCTAGGAAACATTCGAGCATGGCTATCCAGTAGATTGCCACCTTTATTAGCTAAATTATTCATCCCCTCACAATACTCCGAGATTAAACCAATCGGAAGATACCTGATATATGTGTCAAACTACTTGGTAGAAAACTTAGAAATCCGGAAAATGATGTTACTGCCGCTCCTTACTGTTGCTCCGCCCGACACAGAACCCGTCTTTGTAGCAATCCGGGATTATGTACAGATGATGTTGCAGTACATAGGATTGCAGTCCATAATGATCGGACATAGCTTCGCTATAGCGTGCGAGACCCACGCCCCCACGAATGACAAGGTGTGTGAAGAGAGCCAAGAGATAGAGAGAATAATAGCAGACCTCAGGAGAGACTATCAAGACAAAACATATTTGTTTGATTACTTATGGCTTCTCGAAGAGCCCAATCCAGGGCTGGCGACTAGGAATTTTGTCAATCTTCTATACTGTGCCTTTGCTTCAAAGAAGATGCGCATGGCCGGGTCCTGGGATAATTTCCAGGTCAAATTGAACACCTCTGTAGACAAACAACTATTGAAACAATTATGCTTGATACGATTCTCAACGAAAAGGGCAGGAACCTTGTCTCCTGCTGTAGAAAGTTATCTCAGATCTAACGGAAGAAAAGTGTCCGACGATGATATCCAGGACCCAGATAAATTTGATAAAATAGTAGGGCTAGATTAAAACACATACACTTTGATTACAGCAACATTTAGTTTAAAAAAAGGAGATATAGTAAATTGTAAAACTATATAAATTAAAATCTCAAAAATGGAAGAGTCTCAATTTTTTGCGAATATTAACCTAACAGAAAACGATAAATATGATGCTATCCCAGAAAGGGAAGGTTTTGTCACAGTTGATATCCATCTGGTAGGGAAAGCAGAACCGCTCCCACTAAAGATCAGATGCAAGAAGTACAGTGGAAAATTTTACCTCAACGATGAGTGATGCACGTTAGCACGAAGATCTATAGTAAGCCCGGTAAAAGTTTACTCAAGCGTTCCCCAAGGTATACTAATTAAAATGTCGAAAGCGACATAGGTGAATATTTCTATAACAAAATATCAAAGGAAAAGAGTTTGAAAAAAACACGGATCAGTGAATCCAAATTAAAAGGTGCACAATATGGAGAAAACTACTAGGAGAGTAGATAAAAAGGAATTTATAGCGGAAAGTGTCTGCTACAACAGAGAAACGCATTAACCCACCCTCACGACACAGAAATGGCAATCAAAACAAACGTATCTGTAGTAGGTCGACGCTCTACCTACCAGAATTAAGGGGAACTGTCAAAATGAAGTACGAGGGTTAGTTTAACGTACCTGCGCGATGCCCTATGGTTACTGTGGATACTAACAGGCAACATCCCTGGACCACGTTGAATTGACACTCTACTACATTAAGGCAAGCACCCAAGATAAGGTAACACTAGTAGCAAGGACAACCGGTTCATTATCTTAATGAGATATTTTGATCATCTGTACAAAGGGGTTTCGCAAAGTGAAAAATTGGGGTTCTCGGCAGTTGTCTCTAGATAGGTTCCCTCGTACATGGGGGAAGCAAATAATTTCAAAGAGAAAAATCGGAGCAGGAGATCTTGGAAAATTAATAGATAAAATATGTTATTAAATCCGAGTTGAAAACTAAAAAACAAATAGACTATACATATAGCAAGGTAAACAGAATACAGAGTGAAGCAGATCTGTTAGATAAATCTAGAAAGGGTTTATCTCATGTAAGAAAGAAAGCAACGAACAATTTTTTGTTATTTTTTTAATTTTTCTTAATTTTGTAAATTATCTACTTAGAGAAAGCTAGAAAGGGTTTTTCAACGTAGATAAGTAAGGTTATAGGAAACCAAGGACATTCTTCTTACTTAAATTATTTTAAATTAGTAGTAAGTGAAATTGGAAGGGGTCATTCAACTTAGATAAGGTTACAGGAAGCCAGGAAATTTTTTTATTATAAACTTTTTTTGAGTCAGCTATTGACAGTACACATTAAGGGGATTATTTAATTCAGATAAGACCACAAGAAGACACCAATAGTTTCAAGGTTTTTTTATAATTTTTTAAGACATTGCATCCAAAAGATTTTATATAATTTGGACAGGGCTACAAGAAGCCATTAACATTTCACTGAAAAAGAAATCTTACTACACATAGGACTTATAAAAGCAAATAATTACAATTATGTAATGTGATTATAAGTACCAACCGACAGATTAATATTATGTTAGGTAATATTATTGACTTCTATTACCTTATTTAACATTTTAAATATTTTTTTTTATATTTTTGTCGTATTTAGAATAAGAAAGTGCGTAGTGAATCGGAACTCATTAAATTAAAATTTTATAGAACGAGAGAAAACTAATCCACGACAAGGAGAAGAAAATGGTCAACCGACACAATACCATGACTACCCTAACGCTAATCTTCGCCATACTACATGGAACACATGGTTTAATAGCCTACGATTGCACGGACGCGAAAACCAACGCAACGGTAATATCGCTAAGAGACATTCAACCGTGCGCGCCCCCGGAAATGACGTACGTGAGTGAAACCGTGACAGTACAAGTAATTCAACGTAACGAATTTAGTACACAAAAAGTTTGGAGCTGCAACGTCGAAGTGACAAGATTAATTTTTCACTGTGGCATGCACAGCCACACATCCATAGTCAGTGACGGACTAGACACATACATAGAAAAATTAGGAGCAGAAGAGTGCAGGAATATGCACAGATACAAATCAATAAATCTATACCATAGAAACATGGGGAATATAGTTATGAATGGTACGACAACGGTGTCCACAACCCTCTATGGAACCTTACAAGATGATGGAACCTGTAAAGGTACAGAGTACCACGAGGATGGAAAGACCTGGACCGACGTAGTGGTCACCGCATCAATAAAAATCACGGCTTTTGACTACCTGGCGTCCGTCAGCCTAGACGACAATGAAAAACACTTAAAAGAAGGAGTAACAGGACAGTTTCTCAAAGGATATTGTTTCGATTCAACGATAGGCGAATCTACCTGGGAAAAATACACACCACGTACGTGTGAGAACCACTTAAGTCAATTATATATAGGTTCGGCACAAAAAATCTCGAACAAAAACACCCATGAAGTAGTAATCGTAGTGGAACAAAAAGCAAGGTTATTTGCGTTAACACTTCAAAACAGAGCATTCATATGCAGAGCAGAAATTTGGCAAACCGAACATCCAAGGATATTAATAAACTTTATCAAAGAGGGACAACATCTGCAGCCAGAAATGCCCCTCCTACCCCAAAATATCGAACTAATCAACTATGTCAACAGCAAATTCTTATACATCGAGCAAGCGTATCAAAGACAAATGGAATCACTGTATATCGACACAGTACACCGAAGATGTCTCACGAAACGGGAAATCCTAAGGAACCGTTTACTTATGGCACCCTCACTACCCAATGCAGTGAGTCAATTAATGCAACACACTCCAGGATGCACCGGCAGGGTGTTGGGAGAAGCCCTATACATTGTGAAATGCATACCCAGGCCAGTAACAATAAGAAGAGCTGACAAATGCTACCACGAATTACCAATAATAGTAGCCAAAATAATGCTGAAATATAACTTTTTTAAAACCTAACAGTCTTAAATCCATTAGGCCCTCGTTTAAGGCCATAACAACGTTATTGTTAACTCTTAACTTAATCTAATTAAACTTTTGTTTAACCTAAATATCCTAGTTCCTATAAGGACAATATTTAACCTAAATATATCCATCAAGCAAGGCAATGACTATTAGAGAACCTTTACGCGGCTAAAAGGCAACTTTAAAAACCATAAGCTTGGAAAAATGTTACTTGGGTTGTTCTCAATATACGCTTTATTTTGCTTTTCTTATGTTATGATACGAGAACACATTGTCGTTTTGTACGAAAATTAACGAAATATTTAGTTTTACCTGTGTACTGACTGATACATACTATAGTATTTTATTCTTGCATATTTGTTTACCTCAGTTGATGACAAAACTTTTTTCGAGACACCTATCTAATTGTGGTTTACAACTCCACATCTGATAATTTAGTTGCTTATCGCGGCACGTTTAGATTCAGATTGATTAAAAATATATAATTTAATAATTTATTCTAGTTTTTGTTGTTATGTGTGCTATCGCTAATTTGTTAGCATTTGGTTCCGTCTTGGTGGGTTTTTTCCTTCCAAACTTTTCGATTGGAGGAAAGGGGGGGAAAGGCCATGCCTTGTTTAGTTTTATCTTCATTATTATGTTCTCTATAGTATTATACATGCACACATATATTTTTTTCTTGGTCACGTTAAATAATTATCTTATTCTAGTTTTACCGTGTTTATTTTCATACAATATCTTGCAATTGTATTCCCATGACGGAATTTTTGGAGGTTTTCGCTTTCCTGTTAAAAAATGCTTACCGTGAATTTTGTTTTTTTGTTAAGGCCTATATCTTTGACGGGCGTGTTGTTAGTCTTGTGACAACCTTAATTGGAAGACAAACTTTCAGAGGTGTGTCATGGTGGGTCATGATTCCATAGATGTGTTGTACCTACGGGACGCCGTCGTCCGTAAGGATGGATTTATGACTTTTCATATCATCGCACTGGAGGGATGTGTCACATGGGCACTGCAACACGGTGTCATAGATTTAGAGATCCAGTCAATTTTTATCTCTTGGATTTTTTCCATTTTAGTTGTGGCGTTTCTAAATAACGCTGGGTTCGTTAATAACCCGAGCTTTTTCGAAAATTTATTAGATATGTTTTTTTACACCCTTTCGTTTCTCCCTCAGCAAGGACTTGGTTGTCATAGGACCCATGCCTGCACTTCGGTAGTTGTTAATGGACGTGGAAATTGATTGTGGGAAAAGATAACCACGACGCGATTAACATCATCTGCGATGCTTTTCCAACACATTTGATAGCCAGTCAATTCATAACTCCGGAATGACACTTCACTTATTTTTACTTTTCTTATTACCGTTTATTATTGGTTTATTTTATTATTTTTTTTCATCAGTTTAAGGTACTAGAGATCATACTTACCCCTTATCACAACAGGTGATTTTTTTTTCTGCTTCGTTGAGAAATTAGGATTTCTCTATTTATCGTTAAGATGTTAAGCATCTTGAGTTTTTTTATTGCACTTATACTGATTTTTGTATTGATATATTTAACAGTTCATGTTATAATAGAGGCTAACCCTCTAAATACCGTTTTATAGCTGCAGTAAAATATTGTGATCTCTGTACAATTTTTTTGAACCATTTATTTTATTATAATTTTTTCTTCCGTTAATAGGAACATTTCCCTATTAATTTTTTGGGTTCAAAATATTCACGTTTGTTTTTCAATATATTTTGAATTTCGTTCACTTTTCTCTAAGCTTTTGAAATAAAAAAGAGAGTAAGTCAAGAATTTAGAATAATTTCTCTACAGTGAGATAGTATATTCATACATCGTCACAATTTTTGCTGTGTCTGTGTGAGGATTATTTCGAAGGTTCTGCTTGCGCGATGACCAATGGTTACTGTGGATACCAACTGGCAACATCCCTGGTATGAACTTAGAAATATCATTTCACTTTCCGGTGGAAATTTTAGACAATCACTTCTACCAAATTTCGCCACTTCTCTTCCCTTTTTATTCAATGGTTTATGTTCATCAATTTATTCATTCTCTTGAGTTATATGTAAGCACTACTTTTTCTTTGGATGTTCACCACAGTTTTTTTGTTTTTGCTTCCCATTTTTCGTAGAATGTTATGTTTACAAAAAAAAAAAGTAATTCTGTGAATTATTTTTTTTCTCCCGAGGAGAGGGGATGTAACATGCTGTTTAGCCTGTTACGTTTTTTCGTTTTAAAAACAATTTTATTTAGTTAATTTTTGTGGCTCATTAGTCACTTCCTCCCAAATTTCTACTAAATTTCTAAACATGCCGTTTCCTTGTCGCATTAGTCACTCCAAAATAAAACATTAATTTTTATCAAATTCCCCTTCTGTTTTTGTCTTTAGATATTCGAAATTTCAAGTTTCGATTCGAACTGATTCTTTTTCCTCTAACTGCCACTGAGGCAACATTCAAATATATCTTTGACAAATTTTTATCGTCTGGTTGGTAAGTTAATTATTGTATTTTCCCTAGGTTATTTTCTAGGGTAGTGCTTACTGCTTATTTATGTTTATTGCTAATTTGCATTTTTTGTATATTTGAGGAACAAAACGAATAGAATAAAACAGATCACTGTCAAGTTGTTTTTTTAACACGTGGAGTTCGGGTTTTATATGCGTTATAGCATAAGCTCCTTTTTACCCGATCTGTTTTATTTATTCGTTCCTTCCCTAATGTTTTTTTTGTTCCTTATCCTTTTTTTTCTCTTTTTTCCGCAGCTCTGCAGCCGGCAAGTTTTAGGCAAGTTTTAGGCAAGTTATATGCAAGTTATAGGCAAGTTATAGGCAAGTTATAGGCAAGTTATAGGCAAATTTAAGAGGCTATTTACATTGAGGCAAATTTAGAAGTTCTCCTGTTCCCGAGGTACACCGCCTGTTAAGCCATTGCCGCCATCGTCACCATCGTCGCCAGAGCTGCCCAACATCCCAGCCCTCTAAGATAAGTTCCTTCGTCTTATCTTTAGCGTGTGTAAGATTTGAAGTTGGCGTGTTATATTACACTTGGTATCCTACTCGTTTGGTTTTTTTGAGTATTCAATTTATACAAATTTTTGGATAAACCAATAAATATTTAATATCTTCAATTTTTGTATTGATTATTCAATATTTATTAAATTGGATACACGTATTCGGGAATAAGTAGGTTAATTTTGTTAATATTTTTAAGTAACTTAAGTTTAATTTTTATAAGGTGTTTCCAGCTTTCCACCTTTTGCTTCTGTTTTTTTATTGCATTCGTTTGATTAAAAAGCTGGTGGCGTCCAATTTAATATTAATTGTACACCCCATCCCAGTGATAGCGAATAAAATAGTTTAATTGGTGCCGAATTCCACTCCCTGAGGTGGAGTGCTCTAGCCTGGGACTTTTACGTTACACCTTATTAGTCTTAACTTTGAATTAAGCTGAGCAAAAAGCACTTTTATGGTACAATGAATGATAGGTATTATGGAAGTTCTATATTAAAAATTACCTAAAATCATATTTTAGATAGAAACCTTCAACAGCCATTATCTCGAATTGACAAGTTCCCAGTTGTGTTTGTATTGCATTCATTCATATATTTGGGTTAAGATCAACAGCCCAGGCACTTGAACTGAATCTGTGTACCATTATCCATGTTATCTACCTACTTCCATTCCAGAAGCTTCGTGTCTTTTACATAGGCCAACAGTTTGTCTGGAGGGATCTTCAGTAGTTGTGATGGTTGTGTTATTTCCACTCCAAAGTACTTCCATCTGAGTCCTTTTAAGTTCACTCATTCCTTGCAATCCCCTCATATTAGAGACACTTGTTTGTACGTATGTATGTATTTTTGTGGTAACATTCACTGAGACCTGAGAGATCTATTGTGCCCCCTTACTTCTACTTAGTTTCTGAGGAGAGTCTCTGAAACTAGTAGCTCCTTTAGTCCTATTTCCCGAAGGAATTTTAGGATATCTGTAGGCTTCAATTTAGGTAAATGTTCCTCTTTTATCCACTAATCTCCCAGGTACTGTTAGAGACACTTTGTTGTCTCTTGTTTGTATCATCATTGAACCAAAAAGTATTGAAAACATGTAAAAAATAAGAAAATTATCTAATTTGAAAGAAACCTTCCATCTGCCAAAATAGGAGACGATAGATTGGTTATTGCGCAAATAATAACAAAAATGTCATCTACTAAAGGAAGAATGTTCCAGGGTATTGTTCCTTTCAGTATATTAAAAATTTTCAATCGCCCATTAGAATGTTCAATGTGAACTCTAGCTCTTGCAATTTTGGCATTTAACATAGCTTCTTCAGTAGAAAGCTGGCTTTTTTCTTTTAAAAATGGAGGTCTTATCAATTTTATTTTGTGAATGTTGCAAATATCTTCAATCCTAAATCCTTTGTCAACCATGACTGCATCTCTATTAGGATCTAACAATGCAATGATGCTTTCTTCAAAAATAACTTTGTCGGATGTTCTTCCTCCATATGCTTTGCTGATATAAGTAATTAAACCCCCTGGAGACACGGCAGTCATGAATTTTACAGTCATATGAGATTTATATTGGGAATAAAATCTTATTCTACAACATTAACATTTTGGGGTTTGAACATGAATTTCTGTACAATCTAATACAATTCTAACATCTTGGAAGTTTTCAAAACAAATAGGCATGTTGTTAAGTATTTCTCTTTTAGGTGGGAAATAAATTAATGGTCTTAGAACTTTCGATAACAGGGGAACTATTTCATATATGTATGTTTTTGTTAAATCTGCTGAAATTCCCAATAAAGTACCCAAAGTTACATAAGTTAAGTTTGTCTTGAACTTCGTTAACACTAACATTAATCTCTCTTTTACACTCAACCGATGACTTCTTTTGTCCTTACAATATTTTTTAAAAATCTCTACTATAGCATCAAATATTTTAAAATTATTTACCCCTGTAAAATTTTTTAGTTTTTCGTCACTATCCATAATGAGTTCACACAATGCCAGCACTTTTGGCGTGTTCACTTGCACTCCTGTGTCCCTTGTACTTGGTCCTGCACAGAATTAAATAAATTTAGTAAGGCTTCTGCTGCTTCTTGGTCCTCCAAATCTATATTCAAAATTTCCTCTTGCTGATTCTCAATATTTACCTCCATTGGTTCACAAATGGCACTATTTTTTGTTGGACATTCTTCTTGTTTTTTTCGAAGAGCTCTGGATGATGGTCCAGGGGATGTACCACAGGATCCTAGTGGCAGATTCTGGGACGGCACGGCAAAGGATTTTAATGTTCGACGTTTTACTCTAACTAAAAAAAAAAATGGAATATAAAGGATTTAAATCATTGTACACTTACCTTTCTGTAAAAAATCACTTTCGAGAAAATGTAATGAGCAGACTTTCATCGTATTTGACACATCTTTTCCGATTTTCAATGGTCTTATCCACAACAATCTTCTATCAATTAGTTCCTTGGAACCAAGCTTAGTTTCCACAAAAACCTTCGATTTTCCTGCTTTCGGGAAAAGATGAAAACTTAAATCAGGATTTCGCTTTATCCAAGATGAACACTGGGGGACACAGCAATACTGGTTCATTTCAAAAATCTCCAACAGTATATATAAACACACAAAAATTAACAATCACAACTGAAGCTCTATGTTATCTCATACACAATCTCATAAACAACAACAAAGACAATGGCCGCACAATGGCTTTTAGCTCGGTTCTCTCACTAACCGCAAGAGGGCGTATCGCTTAGCACGAATCGTTTATATATTATTTATAAAGATTTTCTATGGAAAATTGATTTGAACTCGAAACTTATTCCCTCAGAACCAGAAATGCTCGATGATTATCTACCCGAAGAAGTGGGCTCCATAATTCAGATTTTTCAAAGTTCTTCCGGTAATTTAATAGCAGTCAATAAAGATGTTCGTAAATACTATTTAGGTGATTTCCCAGGTTTGCGAATACTTGAGGAAAGTAATTTACTTATTCCGAAAAATTCTCAAATAAACACAATGTTTCAAAGCAACCACGGAGAAATTTATGTATTTTATAATAACAATAATTATATTGAATATGATAAGAACTTAAAAAATGCCTTGAATAGAGGACAAATTAAAGATATTTTCCCTGGACTACCCACAGATGTTACAGGAGCATTCCAGTACACTGACGGACACATGTACTTTTTCAAAAACACCACATACTACAAATATAATGAGTTTACCAAAAAACTTGTTGCAGCCGGACCCTTTAATTGGAACATATTTGATATCCCATGTCCTAATGGAGACCTTTTAAATCATCTCAAGACTTTATCAACAAAAATAATTTCTTCTTATCAATAATATTTTTAAAATAAACTTTTGCAAATAATTAAATTGTTTTTCTGAAATTCCTACGAACGTTGCATTAAAAATTGAATGTGTCGAATAGTAGAACCGGATGAAGCCTCGGTTTGATAATATAATAATTCCAGGAAGTCGCAAAAACTGATAACAAGTTTGTAGCACCACAATACCAAAATACAGGAAGTCGTCATATCGTGAGGTTGTCCACAATCGCAATTATAAAACTATGTTAGCAAAATACGGGAAGTAACCTTATCGTGAGGTTGGCTAAAATCGCAAAAATAAAACCAAATCGGAATTTGCGTTTAAAGAGCGAATGTTCTAGAACAAAAACACTAACGTCACATACTGATAACCGACGATCTCATAAGTGGGAGGTGATTGTGTAAATAAGGTGAAAGCAGCACACGCAGTACACAGTCGAACAGAAGAAGCAACAAAGTAAAGTAACAGCAGCAACACAATCAAAAAGGTAAGTTTTTTCTTATACTGCCATATTTTTCAAAGCAAATTGTTTTTTCTTATACTACAATCTTTTTCAAAGCAAATTGTTTTTTCTTATACTACAATCTTTTTCAAGGCAAATTGTTTTTGATTGCTTATTATTATTTTCAGATGGATTTAAAAAAATTGAATGAAGTTTCTGTAATTGCAGAAAGGAAACCGATCATAAAATGGAAGGACCTCCAAATTGATGTGCCTGAGAAAATTCTGGCAGCGAAGCTTGCCAAAGGACGCTTTGGAGATTCCATTCTTTTGGAATTAAATAATAAAGTTACATTCCTGCCAATTCGAGTGACGGAAAAGTACCAGGAAGCAATCCCATATTTGTTGGATGGGAAATATTCCATAGTTCTGAAAGGGTTGGTGGACATTGGAAAGCTCAGCCCCTTGATATCATTCGAGATCATTGAAAACTAGGAGATACAAGAAAGAAAGAGAGGGTAAGTGAATTTTTCAATTTTCAAAGCCATGTCAAGCATAATTAAACAGTCTGATGATTTGCTGGTAGCTATTAGAAAAGTACATAAAACAGTTTTTGATAAATTCACTGCAAGAGATGTAGAACTGTGGTTAAAACGGTTGAATAAATACATTAAGGCTTGCAGTAGGCGTATAAAAGACACCAGTTTATGTGTCGGAACTAGACGAAAACTGCAAGCAAATATTGGCCATTTCAAACATTTTCGCAAACTAATTTTAAATAGACACATAGGGTTAGGTTTAAATTCTAGACTACGTAGTAGGGTCAAATGGGAAAATATTGCATCGAGTTTTACTAGCAGAATTAAAACGGGAATCATTGTAAATTTATATCATAAGGACTAAGGAAAATTTTTGGATGACGCATATGTCATTTTCAAAGAAAAAATTGTATCATGTCTAACTTCATTCAAGTTTATGAAAGTAAATACTGCTTTTTGTGGGGAATTTATCAAAAAGTCTGGGGATGAGGAAACATTAGATTTATATTATATTATCACCAAAAATGTTGCCATAGATCAGTCTACCGATTTACATAGTTGGTTTGATGATAATGTTAAAGATAAAATTTTCACAAAATTATCTAATTTTCAAGAAAGAGATTCTGGGGCTGCTTTATGCCGAGTGATCTCATTGGAGGTTGATGTAAATAAACTGCAAATGGGTAATGGCTCATCCTTTATCAGATTACCTAAGGAAATCCAGATAAAGCATGCTTGTATAAATGTGGAAAACTATGACCAGAATTGTTTCTATTGGGCTATTGTTAGCTGTTTATATCCCTCTGAATCACACTCTAACCGAACCAAGTCATATCCTCATTTTAGCACAGTTTTGCAAACTGAAAACTTGGAAGCTCCAATATCATTACAAAATATTTCTCGATTTGAAAAAGCGAATGATATTTCAGTTAACGTGTATGCATTAGAATTGAATTTAGTTAAAGAAAAAACTACTTACGTAGTAGCACCAGCTAGACTTACCGCAAATAAACGTGAAAAACATGTAAATTTGCTGCTTATTCAAAATAAATATTATCCGAGATTGAACGATTATGAGGCTCCGCCTGCAGATGATGACGACAAATCTGAGATCAGATTTCATTATGTTTGGATCAAAGACATGTCTCGACTACTTAATTATCAACTTACCAAAGATGGCCATAAAAAATTCATTTGCGACCGCTGTTTAAATTATTATACAAGCTCAGATAAATTAGCTGAGCATGAAGAACTTTGTTCTGATTTGAATAAATGTAAAATGTCTCCACCTAAATATGAGCACGTTCAATTTAGGAATTTTACATATAAACAAACTACGCCATTTATAATTTATGCTGATTTTGAATGTCAATTGGAAAATGTTGCTACAAATATAGCTCATAAAATAACAAAAACAACTAAATATCAAAAACATGTACCATATAGTGCAGGCTACTACGTAAAGTGTTCATATGATAATAGTCTTTCTTATTTTAAAAGCTACCGAGGATCGGACTGTATGGATTGGTTTGCGAATGAAATGACTGATGTGTCTAGACTTGTAAATACTAAAATAAAAACGATTATACCTATGACTGAGAAGCTTGATCTGCGTGAAGCACAAAGCTGTCATATATGTGAAAAAGACTTCGCTTGCAAAGACAAAATCGTTAGGGATCACGATCATTTCACAGGACAGTTTAGAGGATTTGCACATGAAGCATGCAACCTAAACTTTAAAAAAATTGTTTGTTGTTCCTGTTGTATTCCATAATTTAAGTGGATATGATAGTAATTTCATGATTGTTGACCTCTGTAAACGAGGCCGTTTGAGCGTACTTCCCATTAATAAAGAAAAATATATTTCTTTTACCCTGTATTCCGATGAAAATAATATAAAATTACGATTTATTGATTCGTTCAGATTTATGGGAGCTTCACTCGATAAATTAGCATCAATTTTAGATATTAAAGAGAAAAAAATTTGAAACAAGGGTTTCAGGGTGTAGATGATGAAGCTTTTAAATTGCTATCTTGCAAAGGTGTTTTTTGCTATGATTATATTGATAGTTTAGCTAAATTAGAAAAAACTTGTTTACCGCCAATTGATAAGTTTTACAATAAATTATGCGATGACGATATCGGTGAGGCAAAGTACAGTCATGCGCAAAAAGTTTGGAATACTTTCAATTGTAAAAATTTGGGCGAATATTCAGACATTTATTTGAAGACAGATATTTTGCTCCTTGCTGATGTTTTTGAACAATTCAGACAAAAGTGTCGAGATACATACCATTTATATCCTGCATGGTACTATACTATGCCAGGGTATACATGGGATTGTATGCTTAAATTCACTAAATGCAAATTAGAATTACTCAAGGACATAGATATGATCATGTTTATCGAAAGAGGTATCAGAGGCGGGATATCTGTATGTAGCAACCGATTTTCGGAAGCTAGCAATAAATACATGCATGACTATGACCCAACAAAGCCCTCGAAATATCTTATGTACTTGGATGTTAATAGCCTGTATGGTTGGGCTATGAGTGAGCCCTTGCCCTACGAAGGCTTCAAATGGGTGGATACCAAGTTCAGCGTTGAACCATGTTCTGGGTACATAGATATTTTGTCGATTCCAGACGATTCGCCAGAAGGTTATATCTTCCAAGTTGACCTCGAATACCCACTCGAATTACATGATATTCACAAAGATTTACCATTTGCTGCTGAACACCGCATTCCGTCAGGATCAAAATTACCAAAATTACTGACAACGCTTTATAACAAAGAAAAATATATTATGCATTATAGAAATTTGATGATGATTATGAAACATGTTTAAAAGATTTTAAAATACGCTCATCAAGTCAACGATGTATTCGGGCCTATGCACATAACGTTTTCAGTATAGAACAAACAAAAATTAGTCTAAGTCCGCATGACGATAAACGTCATTTAATGCCAGGTACATTTGATACGTTTCCTTGGGGACACTATAGCTTGAACTAATATTTTTTTTTGTTATCGTAGATAATGAAGCAGCCTGTGAAGTTTAAAGAGGTATGCATAAAATCTGATTGCGAAAATGTTGTTAATTTAGCCGAATTAATGGAGCTATCTCTATTACCGGAGATACTTATGAAATTAATCGTGAAAAAGTACCCATTCTACAGGTGGAGAGCGATAAATAACAAGCGGAACTAGGACCATTTGCAGACATACAATTCATCGGCTGTTCAAAATTTATAAGAACAGCGATGAGAAACACTCTTTTAAATGCGGATGAAACAAGTCACGAATTTGATGAATCCGAATATTGTGTTTGGACAAATTATTATAAAATAAAAAATTACAACCTTCGGGTTTGTAAGACATGTTTTTCAAATATAAAAAGTTTCCACAATTCACAACAAAAGTCATTGTTTGTTATTTTCGATCATTTTCATGAATTATATGAAGATTACCGCATCATTACAGATGTGTTTCAATCCCAATTTTATTGATGTCAGAGCTGTTTTAGCCATGTTTTGTGTGATATAAAGGATGTGGAGTCATGCGTGAGTTCACTTCACTCGTATCCAAAAAGCACCAGGTTCATCGATTCAGAAGCTAGCGAGACTGAAATCGATGAATTAATATAAAGGTTGGCTTTGAAAATTACAAAAATTACTCCCTCTAGTATTTAGCTTTACTATTGTATTTACCTTGTATTTGTATTTATCTTGAAAAATAACATTTTTGCTACTCTTTCTAGTACTTAGCTTTACAATTGTGTTACCTATTTATATGTTTTGTTACTCTCTCTGATATTTTATATGTTTCTTGAAAAATAAACATTTTTAAGTAATTTCTGTTTTTGTTTGGTGGTGGTGGATTTTCCCGGATTTAATTGAAATCATCCAAAGTATTTAAAATTTACACATTTCACGTGAATGCTAAGCGGCGGAGTAGGCATAACTACACTTCAGCCAGACAGCCCGCCGGCCGCTCATCGGCTCTTATCAGCTCGGGCTTATCAGTGTGGTCAGCTCGGTGTAAAATCGCCAGTGCCGTACCGGATGTAATTACAGAATTGGAAGAAAAAACGGCGGCACGGTCATGGCCGTTGTGACATACTGATACAACAAGGTGATTCCAGCGGTCAGTGGTAGGATAATCGAAGTCTTGCCCGTACCGGAAGTAATTACAGAATTGGAAGGCGGCCGTTGTGGCATACTGATACAACAAGGTGATCGGACAGTGTGAAAATTCGATATCAAATAAGGATATTTGAATATTTTGTAAGCGGAGTGATATCAAAAAAAAAACACAGGCTTTAAGATATTATATTACGTAAATATCTTAGCTACAGTTTCATGAATATTTTCACGCACTTTCGATAGATGTTTCGGAGCTTTAGCGAAGTATTCAATCGTAGACTCGTTCACCATAAATTTTTCAAAAATACCAACCATGACTATATCTTCGAGAGTTTTGCACCCAAATTCATCTTTTCTATGAGTAACTTCTAGATTATGGGGTATGTGGTGTTGCATAACAGCTAGGGTGGGGTCATAGATTATATCATTGTGTTCTATCCAAGAATGTGGTGAAATTTTCACACCATTCGAATAGACCTTTGTACCCAGACATAGTTTAGTTGCTATTCCATATTTTGCAGCCACTTCGTGGAAAATTAAACTTCCCGCCAAACACACACCGCAATAGCCTGCTCGAATAAACTCCTGCTCGATACAACATTTAAGGAGATTGAGTTTGACGTACTCACGCATGGGATCCATGTCTGCTCACGTCAAGCGATAAATGATGAATGATGAACTGTCCAGACATGTTAACGCTCTTAAGCACCAGCCAAACGATGCTCGATTTTGGGACGCAAAGTAGATATAAAAATATTCACTGCATTATTTGTAAAAAAACATAAAAAGCTACTGTGGTTGTTTTTTAAAAACAGCGACGTTTCCATACTTATCATAAATCACTGGAACTAATTGAATTTTGTTGCCTTGAGCGTTTCAATTGTCTTTGACCTACGAACGATTGTTGATTAAAATTGAAAAGCGGTCTCGGACATTCTCAGAGACATAACAGACGTATGTCAGCTGTAGTTCAGACACATCTCTTAGGTATTTTAGGTCACACATCTGGTACGTCTCTTGTACCCTCTGTTAAGTCTCTGGCACCCCTCTGATGTACATCACGTACAACTCATATACACATCAGGTACTACTCAGACACGGCTCTGATACAAGACATCACCTCCTCTAAGTAGGTTAAATATGCTAGTATTTTCCATTTAATATCATGACGTCACACGAACAACACGTATTAGAACTAGCAAGAGCTGTTCGTGAGAAATACAATTTGCTTAAAAGAACCGAGCGTGATCGAGAAGAACATCTCGAAAAGGTTTTTAAACAAGTAACAGAACCTCTTGAACAAATAGCAAGTGCGTTAAGTGACAATCCAATGCAAGAATCTACAACAGAAGTCACTCCCACGTTTGATCATGCTTTCGGTCCACAGCTATCCGGTGGTCGCTGGGTGCTTGGAAATGTATACATAGACTATGAAGATGAAAATATGTTGGTAGGCAATAAAAATTTCCATAATACACCTGGATTACAGCAGTTAATATTTTACAAGAATCCCCGGGAATTTACACCCGCTGATTTACAATCTTATTACACACAACAAACAAATATTAGATATATCTGGTGTGCATCGCGATAACCGAGGACATTTGAGACATCAAGCCTGTCCTGTAGAATTCAAAAATATAATAAAACCTCTGTTTAAATGTAAAAAACGGCGAAGTAACAAGCTGTCCAGAAACTGTGATGCGTCTCCACCCGTAACTCAACTGTACAATGCTGTTGATGAAACTAGAAGTTACAAAGTTCTTCGTGATTGGACTGACCCAAATGTACTTGTTGATCGTTTAAAACAATTAGAGCCTGAACCTAACATTTACAAATAACTTTTTTTCTTATCCATTTATGGTGATACGTGCTTTCCTATGATTTTATGCGATAATTACCAACATCACCTGGCTCGTTATGATGATATCGCGAAACTTTTTGTTTGAAAATTACTCTACCCTATGTATATAATTTTTATTAAGATTTAGACCTCATGATGCAACACCAACATGATATTACGCAAGCATAAAAACTTTACAAATAACTTTTTTTCTTATCTATACATTGCGACACGTGATTTTCCATAGTTCTATGCCACCGACCTCACCTGACTCGTGGACTGAACCGTAAAATTATCACAATTTCTTATCTATGCTAATACCAATAACACTTTCCGCCATCTCTTTGTGTAAATTGTCATGTGACTATTTTCTTCATATTTTATGAAAATTAGAAATTGTTTAAAAAAAGATTTTCAGAACAATCAATAAATAATTTTAGCAAAACCCCACAACAATATTAAAAGGAATCATTAACAGCGCACCTCTTATCACCGCTGTGAGGTTATCTAACCACATTCTGGTAAAATGTTTCAAACACGTGTCCGAGATGTCGTAAATGAGGCAACACGCTGAACACAGGGGCCATTGATATTTTTAGCATAGAGCGAATAAAATCTATATATGGTTCAAATATGCACTTCAAACTTAATATAGAGGTATAAATACTTACATAAATATACAGGTCGGGTGAGGTTATCTCATCAAAAGTACTATTAGTTAAAAAGGTTTTCTGTAAAAATAGAGGTGAGTAAGCAACAAAGTAACACTAGAATAAAAATTATTTGACGCATGATCTTAGTACAGAGGCGCGGTATACACCCATAAGTCAATAACTTGTCTGATTTTAGTACAAAGACACACCATACACCCATAACTCAATAGCCCAAATTGTCGAAGCACCCTCTTTAACCATTTTCCACCGTAACAGAGTTTTCCTAACCCCCATTTTCCTACGTAACAGAGTTTCCTGAAAGAAAAACTTACCAAAGAAAGTTACTATATGTTCCATGGGCATGACAGAAACGTAACTATTATAAAATCCGTCAACAAATATACCCTCAGTACCATTTACCATTTCATAAATATCTTCGTTAATATAATAGTTAAAAACTCTAAATCGGGTGCCGGAGTTGTAGAACTGTCCCTTCATAGAAACATCCCCTTCACCATACTTGCCTCTCAACAGCACTTCCTCCCTATAAAAAACACTGCCTAACTTAAAACACACAAATACATAGCTACCTCTTTGAACTGGGCGATAACAACGGAATAAACTAGTATGTATAAGTGTTAAATCAATTGTTAAGAGATATTCACACTCAGTCATGACTGTTTTTTTTATACTTAATGCGTAGTGAAATATAATAATGCATACAAAATGTTATTTTATAAATTATCAGTTTTGTTACAATGTAGTTTGCAGTAAAAGGTCGCTATTGCGGGTAAAAGATAGTGGTTAGAAATCCGGGAAGAATAAAGGAAGATAATGGCACAAGCGGTGGGGAATCAAATGAATAAAACTATGAATTTTAATATCAATATTACGAGAATCATGGGTAAGGAACATACGTTTTTTTTTTATTGTCAAAAAATCTTACTAATCTATTTTTTTTTCAGAACAAATAGTACTAATCATTCGACAGAGGCCTACCTAGCCGTAGGTATATTACAAATGTCATATATTTGATATTTATCTTATGCACTTTACAGCTGTTGGATATAGTAACAGTGGAGGTGACTGGGCTCCACGCAGAGTACAGGCCACATTGGACGATAGGACTTGGGTCGTACCAGGGCGTATCACTCTGGTACGACCCAACACCGACGGGGTTCGCCCCGGTGCCGGCGGTGGTGGTGTGGGTGATAAGGTAAGGTAATTAGTTATACCTAAATGAAATAATAATTTAATATGTATTTCAGAAGTCAATAAAGATGTGACCCTTCCACTAATAATTATTGTTGTTTTATTAAAAACCAACTATCCATCCTAGATATCCCTGATCGATATAGCTATGACCTTCCCTGAGGTTGAACATGGTTAAATAATAACCATTTTCAACCACATAGCTAACTTATTTAAGAAAAAATAATATAAATAATAAAACAATGTAAAAGTTTTGAGATTAAAAGCCAACGCTGTGTAGAAATAATACAGCTAATGACATTTTTCAGAAATAATCTAGAGTACGGAATACGGAAATTGTTGAATATACGGTGATCATTACAAAAATTTTACCTTCTTAAATCGGCTTCGGTATCGGTCTACACTCGTTTCACTACTTCACAAAAAGAACTAGTGTCTTTAAATATAAAACTCCGGGAACCGGATCGGAAAACAAAGTCTCGGACTAACACGGTACAGCACTATCAGTTTAAGGATCGGTAACAGTAGCCGTCGGAGCTCTCGAAAAATCAAATCTTCCTCTATATATATTCTCATTAGCAAAATTTTATTTAGAAACTACAAAAAAGTTTGTCATATACTAGACGTCTTTCGGAATTAATTAAATTAAATTGAATGGTTGTTACGGTTTTAAGGCATAAGCAAATATCACTCTTTCTTCCTGACTGTAGTTTCTCCTTATTAAGGGAATTGTCCTTCTTCCATATAGCGACCATAACATCTTAGCTGAAATAAAATGTTAATTAGTAAAGTAAGAAACCAATCTCTAATGAATAGTATTAAAAATCAGACTTTTATTTTCTTGGATTGATTCTTGGTTATATTTACTGTCTGTCAGTTATGGTTGACAGCTTGTCAATAATTGATTGTCATAGAACCATGAACTTGACCTAGAAGGTTCATCAACCTCTCTACTGAGGTCAAGGTTAAAATATTAGGTATGTTACTAGAAATTGACTGATAAAATTAATAGAAATATCAAGTGTCTTACCTGATCTTCACAGGAAATGCCTGTCTGTCAATTGTCTCGTTCTTTGTCATTCTTCAGACCTAATTAGCTTGACACTGGAAGCATGTGCTTTTGATAATCTCAAGTTGAGGATTTAGGCTAATAGGATTGTGAGATCCATAATTTCTATATTAACCAGTAGTTGGTAATTTCTTGTAAAAGGATTCGATTGTGGATCTTGCCAATAGTGACTACTACGAGGCCGAACCATCATCAACAGGTAGGTGCTCAAATAACATCGGAACCATGTACATACTATTTTACCTAGCGGTTTATGGTTGTAGACATAGTTCACTACTAGATATTTCTATTTTAGGCCTCTAATCTACCGTACTTTACTGTACTCTACATTCTACTCTTCTCTTTTTGTGTTTTATTGGAAAACTGAGTTGGTGCTTTGAATTTGCTTGATATCTGCATGCTACTTAGATATTTGGTTGGCGTTATTTATGAAGTACCATATACTTGAATTTGCTGTTTGGACCCATTTACTCACCTGGAGGGATCTTCGACTACCCTGTAGTGAGACACTCCGCCTCTGAGCTGTTTTCCGGCTTTAGAGCCCCATTCGTTTTTCACAGTTACCCCATAAACAAGGTAGGATCAACCTTTTTTTTTGTTTTATACTTATATACCAAGGCTTACCGTTGTGAACAGACTCTCTTGATGACTGGAGTTAAAGTCCGAATTCCGAATTGAACCACAGTGTGTCTATACATAGTGTTTGGAACCTTTATTATACCAGTGATACCATTTATCTACAATAAATAACTTGTAAACCAAAAGTATATACTCTTGGGTGATAACTTACCGTAATCACAATTATTTTTAATAGGAGTAGGTAATATTAATTCCATTTTATTGATCAGTTTTACTGTATTTTCTTTATTCATTAATTTACAATCATGAATCATGTATAAGCATAGATTATTATATGACACTTGACTTGACACTGTCAATCCCAGATCATAGATCTATAGTAGCGTAAGAATATTTTTACTGTGCTTATCTACTCTATTTACTCTTTTCCTGTTTTGTGTACCAGCTCCGTCTGTGACGAACATAGATAACAGTTGTACAAAAATAAATAGTATTAATTACCAACCAACCTGGTATTAATTTTTCTTATAATAAATACCACCCATGACCCCTCCCGACTGGAGCTTATAGTTGATTGCTTGACGCTCACAAGCTCAACGTTCGAGAAAATAACGTACCCCGTTCCTGAAGGAATAGGACGGAACATGGTTTATATACCAAATGTCCTTTGGAAACGACTAAATTTTATGATTTAATATAAATTTGCGTACCTCCGGATTAATACTAAAAATACTAAAACTACAATATAACGGTAAGAATATAAAAAAAATATATGATTCGGTAACATAAAGGGAATCGGAAAGTAAGTAACGAGTTATTTAAAACCAAGGGGTGAAATAAAATAGTAAAATACGTTACGAGAAAAAAAACTTAAATCTGTGCAAAAAAAAATAACTCGTTACACACGAGCCGTTAACCAAAAGGAACATAATGGAGAGACATAGTGAGATCCAGAACAAGTGTTGTGTACAGTGGAAATATTTTGGGTAAGATTTTATTTTTGTAACCGACATTTTTAATATTATATTTATTTATCCACTTATTCATTTATATTGGTTTATTGAGCTTTGAAATTTTTGTATTTTGTTTGTCGTCCTTATCGTTTGGCAATTTGGTCTATTCAGTAGTGTCAGTGCAGTAAATGTCTTCCTCATGGGAACAACTAATCATTAAATTAAATATTTTGACGGAAGACATTAGAGGTCAAGCAACAAGGGCAATTAAAAAGAGAGTTCCAAAGGGGGAAAGTTCTTGGATAGATATACGAAATAATCTTACTAAGTTATTTAATGCTTTTACGCATACTGTAGCACTAGAATGGAATAATTTAGACAATACGCAGAAATCAACTTGTAATGTAAAATTTCAAATAATAAGGGATAAAGTAGTTCAATCATTTCAGGTTTTGAAATATAAAGTGAGAGTACCTATCTCTTGTTTACAATTGATTGACATTAATATTTTGGAGGAAGATAGTGACGAATACGATACATCTGATAGTGACACGACAGACGCAACTAACGACATGCCTCTTACACCAGTAGAATTTTTTGATTTAGCCAGCAAAATCATCCCAACAGAGTTTGATGGCTCACCGGAAAAGTTTCAGACAATATTAGACGCATTGAGTCTATTGAAGAGTAATGCTGCTGATCAAAGTGTCAATGCGGTAGCTTTCGTAAAGACCAGATTAACCGGGAAGGCTCGCACGTTGTTAACGAACGAAACCACGGTTGAACAAATAATTGAAACTTTTAAGAAAAGGCATAAAAGGCGAACCTTCTACTTTAATAGTGGCCAAACTGAATAAGTTGAGGCAAAATTTCAAGGATACAGGCAACTTTGCGACAGAAGTTGAACAGTTGGCTGAGAAACTTAAAATTTCATATTTAGGAGAAGGCATGCCACATGAGTTGGCAGAAAAATACACTACAGAGGCAACTGTTAAGACTCTGGAAAATAATGCGGCAAACGAAAAAACAAAACTAATATTGGCAGCAGGCAGTTTTAGCACGGTGCAAGAAGCACTTACGAAATTTGTTACAGTTGATACACCTCAAGCACAAGCTAGTGTTTTATTTTATAGAGGCAATAGACAGTATCAGCATCAATTTAACAGGGGGCGTTACAATTTTAACAGAAAAGTTAACAATTTCAGGCAATCTAATAATGACAGCAATCGATCCAATAATCAATCAAATAATGGTCATCAAGGTAACTTTAGAAATAATAATCACTTCAGAGGTAATTATCATAACAGAGGGAATAATAATTTTAGAAGAGGGAATAGTAATTCTAATAGGAAACCCTATAATGGAGATTTTGGACAAAGAAACATAAGAATGTGTAATACAATGGAGGAGTCGGGAAACTCTCCCGACCCCCAGCAAGAGTTGGGGGCTTAGAAAATAACTTAAAACATGTGTTTACTTTTGATCTATCTCTTTCGAATTTTGTAACTCTTTATACTGACATCATGGACTGTATGTGTACTTTTATTATAGATACAGGGGCAGATATTTCAATATTTGGGAAAAAAGGGAATTTTTTTCCTTCACAAATAATTAATACAAATCGTAATATAAAAATCAAAGGAGTCACAGAGGGTGCTGTACAATCTCTAGGCACAATTGACACAGTACTTATTATAAATGACTATTCAGTACAACATACATTTCCTGATAATTTCCCTATTCCCACTAACGCAATCTTAGGCAGAGATTTCATCTCAAACTTCAAATGTAATTTAGATTACTCTCAATGGTTGTTATCATTAAATGTGGGTAGTGAAAAATTAACAATTCCTATACATAATAGTCCGGATGATGATGTAGTAGTAATACCGCCAAGATGTGAAGTAGTAAGATTAATTAGTAAATTCAAAAATTTAAGGCAGGATGTTGTAGTTGAACAACAGGAATTAACTACAGGGATATTTGTTGCTAGGGGTATAGTTTCAAGGAAAAATTCGTATGTAAGAATACTTAATTCAACAAATGAAAGTGTATTAGCTTCAATAAAAACATTAAAGACAATAGAATTAGATAGATTCCATACATACAATATTAACGAAGAAAAGAATAATAGAAGTCAAGAATTGTTTCAGTCATTAGAACAAAATGTGCCTGATTATGTAAAAACAGATTTTTTCAAATTGTGTGCTGAATTTTCCGATGTATTTGCTCTAAAAAACGATATATTAACGTGTAATAATTATTATTCTCAGAAAATAGCATTAAACGATAATTCACCAGTTTATATTAAAAATTATAGAACACCTCATGCCCATACGGCAGAAATTAACTCACAAGTGCAGAAAATGATCAAAAATGGTATAATAGAACCATCCACGTCTCCATACAACAGTCCAGTATTGCTAGTGCCTAAAAAGTCTCAAACAGGAGATAAGGCATGGTATAGATTTCAGGCAAATAAATAAGAAAATTACACCCGATAAATTTCCGTTACCAAGAATTGACTCTATATTAGATCAACTAGGTAGTGCCAAATGGTTTTCTGTGCTAGATTTAATTTCGGGGTTTCATCAAATTCCTTTGGAAGAGGATTCGAGAGATCTTACGTCATTTAGTACTGAATATGGGTCATACAGGTTTACCAGATTACCTTTTGGATTAAATATAAGTCCAAACAGTTTTCAAAGGATGATGACAATGGCATTTACTGGGTTAACGCCAGAAAAAGCTTTTCTGTACATGGATGACTTAATAATTGTTATAGGATGCTCAGAAAATCATCACTTGAAAAACCTAAAACACGTATTCGCAACTTGTAGAAAATTCAATTTAAAATTGAACCCACAAAAATGTAAATTTTTCAGAAAGGAAGTCACTTATCTTGGTCATCTTTTATCGGATAAGGGAATCTTGCCAGACAAATCTAAGTATGATGTTGTGCAACGATACCCGGTGCCGAAAACAGCAGATGAGGTTAAGCAATTCGTAGCGTTTTGTAATTACTATAGAAGGTTTATCCCGCAGTTTGCAGAAATTTGTTCACCTTTAAATTCATTGACGAGAAAGAACGTAAAGTTTAATTGGACAAATTATTGTCAAACTGCATTCGAAAAACTCAGATTCATTATTAACCCCCCAATTTTGCAGTATCCAGATTTTACTAAACAATTTGTTTTAACAACTGACGCTTCTAATACGGCTTGTTTTGCCATACTTAGTCAAAATTTTAATGGGATAGATTTACCTATAGCATTTGCATCACGGGGCTTTTCAAAAAGTGAATTTAACAAACCAATTATTTTGAAAGAGCTTACAGCCATACATTGGGGTATTAAACATTTCAGATGTTACCTGTATGGAGCGCCTAAATTCTTAGTTAAAACTGACCATAAACCGTTGCAACATTTATTTTCAATAAAAGATCCAACTTCAAAATTAACTAGGATTAGATTAGATTTAGAGGAATATGACTTTGAGATTAAATATATAAAGGGTGCAGACAATGTGGCTGATTCGCTCTCAAGGATATCTATAACTGACCTTAAACAAATCCATCAGAGTAATGAACAAATATTAGCGATTACGAGATCAATGACTAAGCAAAACAACAAAAAAGATAACCTAACACAAGTCAGGGGTAAACATGTAGAAAGTAATGAGAGCAACATTAAAATTCATAAAGCTAGTAATTCCCTAGACATATTAAGATTGCCTATCTTACGTTTTGAGTTAAAGCCGACATCACTGAGGATGGTCGTACGGCATAAAAAGAAAATGCTTATTAATACTGTAACGAGTTATTTTTTTTGAGCACGGAATAGAGTTTTTTTTCATTTTTGCCGTAACGTTATTTTGTATTTTATATTGGGTTTCATACAACTCGTTACATATTTTACCGCCTTTTCTGTTACCGTATTTATTTGTTTCTCTTTATATATACGTACTTATATAATGATTTTTTTTATTAGTCCGGTACGCAAATTCGAATTCTACCATAAAACTTTAGTCGTTTCCGATGTTCAAATTTTTTTAACCGTAGGGACACTCGGTATATATGAACTTTAATTAATTCAGAAAGACAATTAGTATATATGAAACTTTTTGCTGAAAAATAAAATTTAACAACCGATAGTGCCGAAATGGGAGTAGGAACGAGGATATAAATTTGAAAACAATCGATAGAACGCTCTCTGATCTGTGCTTCTTAAAATATAAAAGTAAAAGTTGTTGAGTGCCCGTAAGCAGTTATCCAGTAATCCGTATTTCTGTGACTCCGAACTCCGAGAAATAGTTTTGAAGGTATATAGTTTTGATAATAATACTATACGAAGACTTTCCGTACCGCCGACTGATATTAGGTAAATATTTTATTGTTTTGATTTTTCTTTATGACCAGGGTTTTTTATGCATAGAGATAAAATTATTTTGTGATTATTTCTGGCTACAAAATTTAGATTGTTAGTTGAAATAAATATACAGTTTCCGATACGAGTATATTCGCAAACTTTCCGTAACGCCGATTTAATATTAAGTTTTGTGGATATTTTCGTTGAAAATTTTTACTAGTTCTCATACCGAGGTATGTTGAGTGACAAGTTTTTTATTGTTTCTTTCTTTTATTTCAAATAAAGATTTGTAGTTGAAGTATAGTAGGCTTTAATTTTTTTATATTACAGCGTTTAACATTAATTAGTAATTGATTGAATTATTATAATCCGGCTCTCTGGTGGCTTTATGATTTTAGTTGCTGCAGTTTTTATACATAGGTAATTAAAACTGGTATGGTTGGTGATATAACTTTATTCTGGCCTTGATATTTTTACTCTGTGCGTCGATAATTAGGTACCTTTTAAACTCGTGAAATTTATTCCAGGAATAATAGTTTATAATATTTTGTTTTCTTTCGTATTTCTTTTAAATCCAAAGGTTTTTTCGAACTTGGAAGAGGCTTAGCCACAGCTTGTTCGATTAACCGGCAGATTTAAGTCGTTCTTACATCGTACCATGTACCAGTTTATTTCTTTCTGTTTCTGAATAATTTTTTTTTATTATTTCTTTTGAATCCAAAGCGTTTTTCGAACTTGGAAGAGGCTTAGCCACAACTTGTTCGATTAACCGGCAGATTCAAACCGTTCTTTCATTTTACCGTGGACCATTTTGTTTCCTTGATTACCTAAATATTTTATTTATTGTTTCTTTTGAATCCAAAGCGTTTTTCGAACTTGCTTAGCCACAACTTGTTCGATTAACCGGCAGATTCAAACCGTTCTTTCATTTTACCGTGGACCATTTTGTTTCCCTGATTACCTAAATATTTTATTTATTGTTTCTTTTCAATCCAAAGCGTTTTTCGAACTTGGAAGAGGCTTAGCCACAACTTGTTCGATTAACCGGCAGATTCAAACCGTTCTTTCATTTTACCGTGGACCATTTTGTTTCCCTGATTACCTAAATATTTTATTTATTGTTTTTTTTAATCTAAAGCGTTTCTCGGACTTGGAAGAGGCTTAGCCACAACTCGTTCGATTAACCGGCAGATTTAAATCTGTCTTATATCGTCCAGTGGACTAAGTCAATTTTTTTTCCCGTGCCTAAATATTATTTTATGTTTCTCGCTACAGCTAGATCTTTTCCTAATTTCCGATTATATGTTGGAGATAAATCCTTTTTATGGAAATTTGATTTAAAAGATATTCGTATACTTTTGGATATTGGTTATGTTGATGATTATCTTCCCCAACAACTCAAAACATATAAAATGTCAAACATTTTTCAGAATTCTGCGGGTAATTTATTCGCGTTTAACAAAACTACCAACATTTACTATACTGTTTCATTCCCAGAATTAAATATTTTGCAAACAAGAAGCATACCGATACCAGCCAATTCAAAAGTTGACTTTATTTTTCAAACAAATAGTGGACAAATTTACTTGTTTTATGACAAGATGACTCGATATATTGAATTTAACGATGCTTTTGAGCAAGTCCTGTTAGGGATCAATTTGTGCTCCCTAAAGGTATCACTTCCGCTTTTAGACACACAGATGGTTATATATATTTTTTCACCAAAGATACCTACTACAAATTCAGCGAATATACGAAAAATGTTGTAGCTTCCGGACCATTTGAATGGAACATCTTTGGCATACCATGTCCCAATACAAGTTTGAAGGAGCAGCTTAAATCACTTCTTACACGTGTACTTTCTATTTATTAATAATAAACAACACTTTTATTTTTATTTCAATTTTTATTTGTAGTACAATCACAACATTCAATCAAAAACATTTACAATATAGGTATGAGTTATATTTTTATATATTATGAAAAGTGATACGTTATTTTCACAAATCAATATCGCTATCATCCTCCTCGCTATGAACAGAAATGAACCGATTTGGGTGACGTTTATATGTATGCTCGCTTGATAAAGATCGTTTTTGATGTAGATCACCACCACATTCTGATCTAGTTTTCAATTCAAACAGTACTTTTTTGAATTCATTTTGACACCACATATCCCGCGATTTGTAAAGAAAGGGTACATTGCTATAGACATATACCTCATGCCAATGATCTCGTAGAACATGAAGCTTTATATCAATTTTTTCTTTTTCCAAAATACAAACCAACTGCTTATAACAGCGCTGGCATAATACAATATTCAAGTTTTTAATGAAATACTGTTGGAACCAGACACAATATGTATCTTCTCCCGATAAGAAATTGTAAGCCAATTCAAAACTAGGACGTGCTAGCAAAGCGCCCCTAATCTTTGGTGTAACATATCGTGATGACAAATCATGTTCCTAAAAACTTACGGTTTTGTTCTTTGAAAACGCTAATTTATTCAGAATATTCCATTTATTTTCAACATAATTTTTGACTATTTTTAATAATAAAGTATGAGGTACACGAACTTCAACTATAAAGGTGAGAATTGAATCTATGTTTTTACAAATGTTTCTTATGCAAATGTCTTCTAGTGTAGCCATCCCTACAACAAAACAAAAATTATTCTGAAACACTATAATGTCCCCAAGGAAGCGTATCAAATGAATCGGGAAGTAATTTTCTTTTATCATCGTGGGGACTTAAAGCTATTTTAGTCTGTTCAATGCTATAAACATCATGGGCGAACGAACGTATCGTATTTTGACTTATTTCCATTTGCTTCCATTTTTTCAAACAGTCCACATAATCTTCAAAAGTTAGTTTATTTTTTACAATACATTTTTTAATGCCTTTCGATTTTTTGATAACTTTACCTCCCTGAACTTTGTAGCTATACATTTTGGACCTTAAGCCAACGAAATGAGTAATTATTTGACCATTCGCCTCATCTTTCATTAAACCCAACACTTTTTTATTAACTTTTGGTATATTGTATGGATTATCGGCGGGATAGTCTGATGTATCAAATTTATCAATATTTGCCTTGATTAGCTGTTTGTACATATCGTCACAAGTCAGTTCGTAAATAAAACTATCAGTGTCTGTGTACATTAGTTTACAATTGTCCCCCATCTTTGGAAGCATAAAATTGTAATGAAAATCATACATAACGGTTTTGGAAATGTCAAGAATAGCCATACCCACATACATCGGTTTATTAAAAATAAGTTCAGATTTTTTCAACTCGATTGCCAACAAAGGTGATAACGGATTATTATCGAAAACTGTTTTATTTTGATAACGCGGACTAGCAATAAGATTTTTGGCCCCATAACGACCTTCATATGAAGACACTAATTTACAAATTCTATGTTCACGTATACGAAAACCGCATTATTCATGAGTTTCCTCAAATCTTTTTCAAAGTCGCTGGTAGCTACAGTCCGCAACCGATTGTTTAATTCGATGTAGGACTTTAGCCACGCAGACTGTTTAAATTTTAAAACTTTATGTACTTTTTTCAACACTAGACCATGTTTTAAAGCCTGCTTTAAATTCCTGTAATGTAGAGTGTAATGTCTTTTTTATCATGTAGAGTAGTCATTAACTTTGATAATTTTGAACCAGGTGGCTTGAGATGTTCAGGACACATGGGGAAGTCTTTGTGCAAATTATGCAAACCGTTAGGATATTCCAAATCAACTTGGAGAATATAACCTTCAGGAGAATCGTCCGCAATGGATTGTATGAAATCAACATCAAATTTATCGATATTATTTTCAACCCATTCGAAGCCTTCGTAGGGCAAAGGTTCACACATCGCTTTACCATACAAATTGTTCACATCCGTATAGAGTATGTACTTTGAGGGCTTCTCAGCATCATATTCCGGCATATATTTGTTGTTCGATTCGCTGTATCTATTGCAGCACTGCGATATTCCACCTCTAATAGGATTTTAAACAAACATTATCATATCTATATCTTTTAAAATTTGTAGTTTACATTTTGTAAACTTTAACATTGCATCCCAAGTATATCCAGGCATAGTGTAGTACCAAGCTGGGTCTAAATCATACGTTTTCAAAGCTGTTTCTCTAAAGTTTTCGAAAGCATCTGCTAGAAGAAGGATATCAGTGCGCATGTATATATCGCTATATTCTCCAAGTGTTTTTACATTGAAAGACTTCCAAACGTTTCTAGCGTGAGCATAGTCATCATCAGTTACGTTCGCATCGTTTAGCTTACTGTAAAAACATTCAATTGGTGGTAATTTATCATCGTTTAATTTTTCTGAGCTATTAACATAGTCATATGGAAATATACCTTTTCGTGTTAATAATGTAAATTGATCAATGCTTAGATTGCTATTTTCCTTTTTTAAAATTTTCAAATCATCGACGTTCAAAGTTTTAACGATAGAATCGAGGCCCGCTCCCAAGAAACGAAATGAATCAATGAATCTAAATCTTATACCTGTTTTTGAGTCGTGTTGCGTGAATGAAATGTATGTTTCCTTATTGACTGGCAAAAGACTAACTTTCCCACGTTTGGCAATGTCTCTAATAATTAAATGGGAATCATATCCAGACAGATTGTGGAACGATATTGGTACAACAAATAGTTTTTTAAAGCTTAAATTGCAGTATTGGTGCGCAAAATATCTAAACTTCCCAGTAAAATGATCATGATCACGTACTATTATATCCTCGTCTTTAAACTTTTTTTCACAAATCTGACAAACAGTTGCACCAACAGTACTTGGTGTCACTACCATTGGCGTAATTGTTACAATTTTTGATTCTACAAATTCAGCTATATGGCTCATTTCGCTAGCGAACCAATCCATACAATCATCACCTCTGTAGCTTTTATAAAACGATAGAGAGTCATCGAAAGAACATTTCATGTAGTAGCCCGCACTGTATGCCTTATGATGTTGATACTTGCGTGTTGTTCGTGAAATTTTTTTGTTACATGTCTCCAATTGAGATTCGAAATCAGCATAAATAATGAAAGGACATTTTTGTTTATATGAGAAATTTTTAAATTCAACAAAGTCATATTTGGGGAAGGAAATTTTTTCGTTATTTAAATTCTCGCAAAGTTCAAAATGATTATTTAACCTTCCAAGTGAAAGAAAATAGTTGAGACATCTATCACAAATATGCTTCTTGTTTCTACTCTTACTTAACTGCGAACCAACTAAACGAGATAAATCTGATATCAAACAATAATGATATTTAATATTAACATCAACATTTTCATCATCGGTAGGAGGAGCATCATAATCATTTAATTTTTGAAAATATTGGTTTTAAATAAGTAATAAATTAAAGTGATGATTTAATTTTTTTCAGCTAATTGTGCTGGTACTACTACATAAAATGATTTTTCATTCACTACATTATACTCTAACATGTAAACATTTACAGAAATATCATTAATTTGTTCAAATTTCTTAATTTGATGTAATTTCATTGGCATATTAAATCCTTGAGATTTCAAGACGGAGGAATAGTGCGGATATGCTGTTGCCCGAAATTTATTCTTTTAATAGGATGTAAACTAGCATTAACACTCCAAAAAAGGCACGCATCGTCATCGTTATTGATGTTAATGCAAGCTTTTTTTCTCCAAATCGGCTCAGGCAATTTAATAAAAGATGAACCATTACCCATTTCGTATTTGTTAATAGCTACTTCCAAAGATATTATTTTGCTTATGGCCCACCCACTTTTTTCCTCTTGAAATTCAGACATTTTATTTAATTTTCCTTTTATGGCCAACAGAAAATTTTATTTTCTTTAACGCTAAATCGCATTTTTTAACATGAGCATCTATAAATTTTATTGTTAAATTTGCTAATGGTTCTGAATAATGTTGTTTGAGAAGAGTTAATGTTTCGTCTACTTTGTTCATTACGGCCTCATTCATTGTATCACTTTTCATATATCAAAAATATAACTTACCAAAAAATTAATTCTTCACTACTTCAAATAAAACCGCCGGTGAGGGTTTTCCTACTTCCTTCAATCCTCTAAATATCAGCCCGTACTTATTGGGTTGAAACTGGCGGAGATTTTGTTCAAAGCTCTCAGTTACTCAACAAGTCCGAACTCGACTTTACATTAATGGTCTTGAATGAAATCATTTGACCTTTTGTAATCATGTTGCGAATAGTCTGACAACAACAACTTTCCATAGAATAATAATTTTTGTAATTTATTGCATATTTAAATTATCTACCTAAATGTTTTTCTTGGACGTCTCAAGCTGTCCGTAGGATAATAATTTTTGTATTTTATTGCATATTTAAATTATTTACATGAATGTTTTTCTTGAACGTCTAGGGTCGAGTTCATTTAAATTAAAGGTTATTATTTACATAATTAAATTTAATATGAAACAACTATTAAGATTAGATACAATTTATTCAAATCGTAATAGGTTAGATATTTTTTAACCTTACATGCTATATTCAAGACTGGGAATAACATCAAGATTTACGTAAACGCAACAAGTATTGAGATTAGATATAATTTATTCATATCGTAGTAGGTTATTTATTTTTTAACCTTACATGCTATATTCAAGACGGAGAATAACATCAACATTTACGTAAACGCAACAAGTATTAAAATTACATCAGACTTATTTGTTTTTGATCTTACATTCTATATTTAAGACTGAGAATAACATTTACGTAATAAAATTTTTTTGATTGGACTCCATCGTTATTATTGAAACTGGAGAAAAATATGAAATAATTATAAAATATATTACGTTATTGTTCAAGCGAGATTATTCCCGTGACGGAACATCACGCTTTTACCCTTTTTTGCATTGCATGATTCACTATACCATAAATATAGATGTCGCCACTTGTATATATTAGTTTTAATGTTGGTGTTTAAGGGAGAAGGTCTTTTAAATTCTCTGATAAATAATTTACCGTTTGAGCTCCATCTTCCTGGCGGATATCAGTACTGCGGGCGTAAGTTTTTTATACACTTTAATAAATCATGAAGCTTTTTAAAAAATGTTTTTAGCCGGAACAAAACTTCAAAACCGTCTAGCACGTGGTGATTCAGGCATTAATCCTCTAGACGCTGCTTGCAAACAGCACGACATGACTTATTGGCAAAATAAGACTCTCGACGAACGACATAGAGCGGACAAGGAGTTGGAAGATAAAGCTTGGACTCGTGTCAAGTCAAAAGACGCTTCATTGGGGGAAAAAACTGCTGCATTACTAGTAACGGGTGCAATGAAGGCAAAACGAAAGATGGGAATGGGTTGTCGCCGTCGTTCTCAAAAACGTCGTTCTTTTCATAGAGATGTTGTCCTAAAACTAGGCAAGTCCCTGAAAAAGGGAACATCTTTGAAAGACACTGCAGTGTTTGCCTTACGAGCAGCCAAAGCGCTAATTAAACAATTTGGGGGATCAAAGCATGTTGATGTTCCTCGAGTAATACCAGTTAAATCTGGAGGTTTCCTCCCACTCATACCCCTGTTTCCTGGACTTTCAGCACTTGGAGCTCTGTCGGGTGGTGCTGCTGGAATTGCAAAGACCGTTATTGATGATAAGCATGCTAAAGAAAAATTAGAGGAAGATGTACGTCATAATAAGGCCATGGAGCGTGTAGGATCGGGACTGTACCTTAAAAAGTATCCAAAAGGTGGTTTTGGATTGTATTTGCAGAAGCAAACAAACCAATGAAGCTACCCAATCATGCCCTGTTTGATATCGATATAACACGCTACGCAAAATTGTTTAAAATACCAAATTTTCGAGGGGTTTTTATGCGAGACACTCTACCTAAAGACGGTCCTCGAAAACAAGAATGTGCGATAGTTAATTTAGATTCCTCTCAAAATACCGGCAGCCATTGGGTAGCTTACAGAAAGATAAACAACGATGTGGAGTACTTCGATTCATTCGGTAACTCGAAGCCGCCGAAAGAAGTTGTTAAATATCTCGGAAAAAGTGCGAGAATTTTCTACAACAATACTCAGTATCAAAATTACAATCAAATAAATTGTGGACATTTGTGTTTGAAGTTTTTACAACAATGACTGTTCAAACTTTAGTTGAACGTTTTTATTTATTTGTTTGGTTTCATTTTTTTATTACAAGTGTGAAGCCCATGTTAAACTTTCTCTTCTGGAGCTTTTAATTTATCAAAGTTCTAGGAAGTGTAAAAGGGACACAACCCTTGGGTGGTAAAAACAAACATGTGGTTTTTAAGAGATCTGTTTTGGGAACAATGTAAAATAACAAAAATTCATGCATTCACTCTACTATTCTCTCTCAGTTTAGATCTTCTCGAGCTTACTTTTTATTACATTTCAACTCTCGCCAAACAACGCGCATTCATTCTCTTTATTGAACTTAGTCTCTTTTATTTTTTATGTCCTATTTATAATTTAAGTTAATCATAGGTGTTTTCAAAGTTAAAATATTGTACATAGGCTGTTGATTAATGAGAATATACGCAAGTTAAGTCAACAAGCCTTTTCTTCTCCTTCGCCGTCCTATGGAACTTTTTGTGGAGAAAACAGAGATTTTCTCCGTCGATGTTGTCGGTGTGCCGAGTCGTATCGAAACATTAGTTGGTCCTTCGAGCCGGATATAAATAAAAAAGACTAAAACGTGACACCTAGTACAAAAAGAAGACTTTTAGTGAAACAGTGCGCTGCTATTAAAACGGACAAGGTTCTTGTCAAGTGAGTTAGTGAGTGCATTGTGCAATAAAAGTGATAAAAAAAGGAATACATAGGTATAAGAAAAACACAATCCCAGGATTCCCAGGTAGGAGTAATTGCTAGATACTTGTGACAGTGATTCACGGATAAAAATTTCATAGAACTCTCGTTGTATCACTCTAGTACGATACATCATCTGTTTAAAGGAACTTTCGCATACTTCGTATAATTTTTCTTTATCTCCTTTTTGTTATATAGTTAAAACTTAGTTAAATATATCATTGTTGTAACAAAGCCCAACGCCATTCTAATTGGAATATAAAACTTGGACTAATTGGAATATCTAGACTTTGGTTGTACCCTTTATTGCATGATTATAAATTCTCTATATTGTAGTGGTTACATAAATACGACGTATTTTTATTCCGTTTGTTTTGGTTTACGCTGATGTGTACTGAGACAATAAATCTTTTCTATTAGCATAATAATTTATGCAAGATATCTTGGGACAAATTTAAATTATTGTTTTTATTTTGGCGGTTGTAATATTATACTCACTTTAACCAGTAGTATTTTCTTGAATCTTTTGGTATCTTATATTGTTAATTCAAATCTCTGTATCTTATACTCTGTAAAATTATTGTAATAATTTAATATGGCTGAACAATTAGAGGCTTTAGTTAAAGAACGCGGAGTATATAAAGGGAAAATATCCAAAATTATAAACTGGTATACTAAATCAGCTGACACAGAGACCAATTGCATGGAATTTGAAGTTAGACGGGATAGTTTAACTCAAGCCTTTAATAAGTATGAAACAGTTCAAATGAAAATTGAAATTATTGATTCAACTCATCAAGATAAAGAGAACGTCGATGACAAATATCTCTCTTGTTTGGCGAAGTTGAAGACAAAAATTAAGACTCTTTATTCCACTGAAAATAGTGGACAAACAGTTCCTCTTGAAACTCAATCTCAAAAACCCAATTTTATATTGCAGGAGCGAAGTTCGCAACCCACAAAACAAAAACTTTTTCATTTCAAAACGACCTTTTGACATGGAACAACCACCCAACGTATTTCCAAAGGTTTATCGGGGCCGCCCCGAAAACCAGCGAAATCCACGAGCCGTCAGAGTAGCGCCGGAGGCACGTCCTGCCCGAGGCAACCCAGCTGCTACTGCACCGCAAACCCCCGCTGTCGCCGACCCTCCTAGGGCGCAACCCGGACAGCAAGATTTCAGACCAAGGGGTCTAAACAAACCCACCCTCAGAACACATAATCAGGAGCTAGACCACAAAGTATCTACTGGTAGTCCAGCAGAAAATTCCGTATTTGCTTCAAACATAGCGGTGCGTGAAACGCGTATGCGGCAGACCTTTTCGCCGTCAGCGCCAGCCCTGATTGACATATCTCGGCAAACCTACGCCGAGTTGATTACTGACGACCCCCAGCTAACGAAAGCCATCCTGCCAGAGTATCTGGATTACTATGCCACCTCCTTGTTATGGCTAAGAATCCTGCATCTCAAGCAGAAGAACTCACAACCACTAACGGAAATCGAACAGGACATGTTAATGTTAGTGCAGACCACCAGTTTCGCTGTGCCTCAACCAATTATGCTGCAGTTGCAGCAATTAGGCAATATACAGACGAAAACTGGCCAACATCTTTACCCAGAATTTCCGACTCTACCAGTCGAACAAATAATGGGACAACCCGGGTACTACGGTACCTTGGGAATTCCTGCGCCGGGTATTGACGATACCCTACAAAACCTCTATGAAGAGATTCCACCACTTGGAGTTCTGGCTGAAGCAGTCAGACAAAGTGTGTCGGACGCACCCGCAGGACGTTATGCATTGTTACTCGACCTTCAGGATGCACCAGCCAACGAAAATCTTCTTGGTTTTAGACCACTTGGCATCCGTCGTAACGAAGCTAAAAACCTAGCATTCATGGCCAACATAACAGACGCAACATTTGCATCTTATCCCGCTATGACTGGCTAAAATTTTGAATTCGTCGCCGCGATATCAGGAATCATCTCGTTAACTAAAACTTTCAAACTTACAGATTTAGTCTTTTCCCAGGCCATAATCTCTCGACCCCTCACCCAAATGGGGAGGAACAACCTACGTGGCGAAACCCGCCCAACGTCGTTAACTAACGAAAGTTCAACAGCTTTCGGTTCCGCGGTCTTCTTGGATTCGCAGTTAATGAAGGAGCAGGGACCAAACTCGATTAATTCCACTTGGTGCTGCCTAAATTTTAGGAATAATGAGACACCTGCGACATGGATCGCAAACCGAAACAACCGCCGCTTGACGATACCTTCTCCATATCTAGCAGAAACTTTTCAAGCTATTTCACTTGATGATGGTACATATCGTACCAACATTATAAAACAACTCGTCACAGCGAAAAGATAGTGACCATGACCTGGCACTTCTTTCCAACCGATAGTATTAGCAAAACGTAAGACACCCAGCTAACTACCACTTTTCACTAAGAAACTAGCAAGGGTATTTACGTCACAAACATAACAAAATTATGTCCATTACCTAGATTTGAAGATTAAATTCAATTAACCTCAGTAGGTATATTTTAAGAATACTTTTATATAATAAGTTGAAATCATCATAACTTTAGTTTTAGCTTTTAATAAAATTCGATTTAATATGTAGTTACCGCTTATTGAAGGCAGTGCCTTCAATGCCGGGGTGTATGTTCAAACTTTAGTTGAACGTTTTTATTTATTTGTTTGGTTTCATTTTTTTATTACAAGTGTGACGCCCATGTTAAACTTTCTTTTCTGGAGCTTTTAATTTATCAAAGTTCTAGGAAGTGTAAAAGGGACACAACCCTTGGGTGGTAAAAACAAACATGTGGTTTTCAAGAGAGCTGTTTTGGGAACAATGTAAAATAACAAAAATTCATGCATTCACTCTACTACTCTCTCTCAGTTTAGATCTTCTCGAGCTTACTTTTTATTACATTTCAACTCTCGCTAAACAACGCGCATTCATTCTCTTTATTGAACTTAGTCTCTTTTATTTTTTATGTCCTATTTATAATTTAAGTTCATCATAGGTGTTTTTAAAGTTAAAATATTGTACATAGGCTGTTGATTAATGAGAATATACGCAAGTTAAGTCAACAAGCCTTTTCTTCTCCTTTGCCGTCCTATGGAACTTTTTGTGGAGAAAACAGAGATTTTCTCCGTCGATGTTTCCGGTGTGCCGAGTCGTATCGAAACAATGACAGACTCGAATATGCAGCTATTATTAGCACATATTTACCAGAAAAAATCGTTAAGAAGTTTCACAGCTGAAGAGTTGGAGCACTTTCCCATCGAACATTTAATTAAGAGTGCAACACCTTCAGAGTTGTTGGATATATGGCATAAACTTCCTAATGAATATCGTGGAAATTTTGAACTACAAATACGGCTGCCTTGTTTTATCCATTACAACCGACTTGATTGGACGACGCATTGTGACGGTCCTCCGAGTTCTCAAGCTTCTTGTTTTCTTTGTAAACATGCATTAAAATAAAAATTTCAAAAATATTTGATTGTGTATTATTTAAGTTCCTACATCCCTTGACTTGTTTCAGTCATCATAATGTCGCAGTTGTTGAGAGTCAACAGCACAAATCACGTATTTACCTTCCAGCCCCCCACGCCTATTGTTCTAAATACGAACAGCGATTATGAATTAGCTCCACGATCTTTTCACTCCTATAACAGCACACCAAACATTGAAAATTGTAAATTTTACTACTACAATGAACAAAACAAGCTTCAAAGTTTTGATTTTCCTACAGGATGTTACGAAATTGCCGACATCGAAGCGTTTATTCAAAATAAGTTAGGTGTGAGTAATTCACTAAGACCGGAAGGTATATTTTCGCTAAAACCCAACCACAATACGTTAAGATGCGAAATCCTGAGTAAATATAGAATTGCATTCAAGATGAGCGATAGTCTAGGTAACATATTGGGATTTTCTCCGAGAATACTTGACAACTATAAGTTGCACTCTTCAGATCTACCAGTCAAAATTATTAAAGTATCCAGCATACGCTTTGAATGTAACATTGTCACTGGAGCCTTTGATGGGGACAGACCAGCTCATACTATCTACGAATTTGTTATACAGTCAGATCCTGGGTATGCTATTCATGAAACTCCTCATAATTTACTCTATCTACCTGTTGTACCACAACGGGAAATAACCAACATTACTGTGCTAGCCTTAGACCAAGACGGTCGACCTGTGAACTTTCGTGGAGAACTTAGTACTTTGGTGTTGGAACTGAGAGCTAGAGGTAGCAGATGGGTCTAATAATCGATCAATTACATGAAAGACAACCTGCAGTGCTTTCAACTTCATTATCTAAGCGATCATCAAAGCTGAAACAGCTAACAATCGCAAACAAGTTGGCTCTACAATCGCTGGGTTTTAAATTAAAAAAAATAAAATGACAACCATGTATGGAAAACGTACTCGTGTAAACGACAATATGCCTCCGATGTTTGATATCTATCGCAAACCAAAGTTTGATGAATCCATTCGTAAAGCTGAGTACAGAACATACGCCCCCTTTATCAAGTCATTCAATTGCAGCGACATTGTGGAGTTTAGCATCAACCAGGTGGATTCTTTCTTCGCAATGAGTGAAACTTTGCTATGCATCAAAGGGTCACTCGTAATACAAGGTGATGGTGAAGTAAAACTAGCAAATAATGTCGGTGCTTTTGCCTTTCCGATTCATGTACCTACAGCGAAAGTGCGAGAGAAATGGAAACAGTTCGTGATCCTGGAATAGTTAGCGCTATACGTGCCATGACTTGCTACAATCAAGAAGACTCCAATCACATGGCGATAGTTGGTTGGAATTACCCCAAAGATCCTATTTCAAATGACACCAACAAGTCATTTAGTCTACAAATTTTTCTCAAACATATTTTCAACATTTTTAATGATTATCCGATGATAACATGTGGGCGACAGACAATACGACTAGTTCGAGCTCGAAATGACAATGATTGTCTGAATATTTTTGAAAAAACTGTTGGCAACTCGTTAACTAATACAACTGCTACAATTACAATTAGTAGCATTGAGCTAAAAATTAAGCATATATATCCTAATGATGATATTAAATTGGAACTTATGAAATCTATTCAAAAAGATCAGCCAATAGTTATTCCATTCAGAAAGTGGGAACTACATGAATAACCTGCAATCACTACAGGGGCTAGACGTGAGGTTTGGGCTGTTAACACGACGACATCCGTCGAAAGACCTCGTTATGTCATCGTGTTCTTTCAAACAAATAGACGTGACAACAGCAAAACTGATTCTACTTTGTTTGATAATGCCGATGTTCAAAGTATCAGGCTATCATTGAATGGCGAATACTTTCCCAATGAAAGAATGCGATTGGATTTTGGTAAAACAGACTACAATGAAGCCTACTTCAACTATACTGAATTTTATCCTAGCTACACTAATTCCACCCAAAAGCGTCCCCTGCTTGATTATTCTGCTTTTAAAAAACGTGCATTATTTGTAATAAATTGCTCGAAACAAGAAGAAAGTATGAAGGCATCTACAGTCGATGTAAAACTCGACATTGAAGCAAACATAGCATTTCCACAAAATACTAAAGTATACTGCATAATCATTCATGATTGTTTAATGGAATACTTTCCTCTTACCGTTATTGTTAAGAGTTTAAATTAACTACGTTCAAACCACATTTCTTCAACATAGCGAGGTCAGCCGCATAATAATTTATACATGCGTAATAGGATACTTCCCCCTCAGCGCATCGGTTAACAGTATAAATGAACCGCCGCTCTGACCGCAGTCAGTATTCAAGTTCAATTCGAAGCAAGCAACACTTTCAAAATGAAATTGGCACTAGTAGACATTCAAGCGATAATAGTAAATGGTGAATTCACCCCAAAGGAGATATCGATTGGAATGGGAGGTAAGAGATCGCATTACATATTCACATCCCCAATGTTACTGGACCACCTCAACAACAAAGACCGGAAAACGTGTGCGTATTTGGAAAGGAACGTACACGGAATCCAATACACATCTGGGGATGTGGACTACTGTCGATTGGACTATATATTAAAAACAACGTTGCTGTTTGCTGCGGACGTGATTTCCGTGCGAGGCCAGCAGAAGGAGGATTTGCTCAAGTATGGGGTGTTCCCAGTAATAGTGGATGTAACGAAATTCGACGGAACGCCGCAGGAGACAGGCAACTTTGTACCGCACATAAATCCATGCCATGTGGATGGGCGATTCATGTGCACAGAACGAAACGTGGACCATTTGAGAGAGTGGATTTTAAGCAACATTCCATTATAATAATTTTTTTAAATAAATTTTTTGTAAAAAAATAAAATTTTATTAACACACACCTTTTATTCATCAATTTTTATTTTACAGTTCATACATTTTAAACCATTATTTTTATTATTGCAGAGAAGAGAGTGAAGGTGTTGAAGTGGTTGCTGAGGGTTGACATTTTTCATGCTCTTGTTTGTTTTGTTGAAGGGTAGTAGGTTGGATACGTCTAGGTTGCTGCTTATAGTCTCTGAAAACATAATCCCAAGCACTTGAATTGTCTTCTTGTTGTCTCTGTTTTAACTCTTCAGGTTTCCAGTTTATTTGAAGACCACCCCACGCTTGTTTAACTTCTTCATTCTCTTTATGCTTTTCCCCACAAAGGCAAAGGTCCTCTAGCCGCTTTATAACCATACTTTTGTCCTCATAAAAAGCAATGTCTCTACTTAATAGACGTATTTTTTGAATAAACGCTTCAACTTGATGACTTAACTCCTTGGAAGACATAATGTAACTAATTTTAACTCCAAGAAAATTTTGGGTTGAATAAAAGTAAATTTTAAAACATTCCTTTATCTAAGACGTCGTACACTTGCGTTTTACAATTTTATATTTAACTGTAAGATGTCTTACACTTGCGTTTTACAATTAAAAAAATTATAATCAACGTATATATTATCATTCCAGAGATAATAATACATAATAAGGTAAATCTTGCATCAACCTCCTCATTATAAATAATAGTTTTCTGCCAATCTGCTTGATCACTTTCACTATTGTTCGGGAATATCAGTTTGATTTTGTAGAATGCTCCTGTTTTGGGTATTGTCGTGGAGAATACTCGTAGCTGTCCATCATTCACCATTTTATGGCTCATTAAAGCCCATTCGGTTCGGTTACACTCAGCTTTCAAATTATTGAAGCATACAGCCATATTTTTCACATTATTAGGGCTGTTCACATACAAGTCATTGTTTACAATTGCCGTTAATATAATAAAACTTGCTATTAATGTGGACATTTTATATGTAGAATCCGTCGTTGCTTCCAAGTGTGAAACGTACTATCCTACAGACTTGGGTATACTGTTTAAAATTCAGAACTTTTGGATTTGTTATTAAAAAAATAGTTTGCGAGGATGAGTGAGGCGTTTTCCATTAAGTCTCAACAAATTCTTGACCGGTTCAGGTGATTTGACCTCACGTAACCACGCGGTGAATTTATGACGTCTCATCTTTTCTAACAAGTCTCGACAAATTCTTGAATGTACGAAGTCACGTCGAGTAAAATGATCTCACATTCAAGATGGAGAATAACATTCGCTTAAATTATGGTAATATGCGGCAACTGGCGTTCAGGTGTCCAGTGGCAGAGCGACGTCACATCTTTTCTAACAAGTCTCGACAAGAATGTACGAAGTCCACGTCGAGTTCAACCGTCTCACGCGTGAAATGATCTCGGAGAATAACATTAACATAAATTATTTTAATATGCGGCAACTGGCGTTCAGATGTCCAGCGGCGGAGCGCTAGTGTCTTCCCAAACCTCCCATACACTTCACACTAGCCCCCCTAACAAAAAAGAACCGGACGCCCATGCTGTGCTTGAATCCCCTTTGGTACACTACTGAAGCCTAGCATACATTAAAATGCACACATGCCCAGCGAATGAGAATTCATAATGCTCTTGCCGACCGAATGAATCTTCGTTAAATGTTCGTGTCAACTCGTATGTCAAATATTATGGAAATTTGGCGGTATAGGTTAGAATAGAAACTTATCAGATTTTGTTCTTTATATGATATAATCTATGTGTATAAAACAATTTAAATTGTTCACATAAATACTCGTACTTCACTTGGTGAATTTTTATAGTGGTTTTGAATTTGATTTTCATAAATTTATTTACTTTTCAACATTTTTAAATCTGTTCATCTCCTAAACTTATCTTTTGCAGTTTTTAAACTAGGAAAATATGGAATCACCGAGGTAATTATTTTTTTATATTTATTGTGGATAAGAATATCAAAGTTATAATATAAATCTTGGGTTAACTTTGTAGTCTACAGAAAGTGATTTGTGAATTTTGTGATGCTGAATTTTCAAGTACATCTACAAGAAACAGGCATTTAAGGAAATTTCACCCCGAATCTACCGAGCAGGAAAAGAATAAACGCATTATATGTCCGATGTGTACCACTACAGAGAAGTTTTCCTATTATAATAATTTAAACAAACATTTGCTTGATATTCATCAATTAACTATTCAGGAATCTGTTTTAAATTTTAGAAATTTTGAAGAATTCACATTTTGGAGAACACAGGAAAATAGAGAAGTTGATTATGCTTGTCAAACAAGAAACAAATTGAAAAATGGTGAAGAACTCATATTCTACAATTGTAATAGAAGTGATATAAAAGGTAGTACCAACTTTTATTTGTTAAATATGTTTTTATAAATTTATTTTTAGGATTCAGTAGCTCATGTTAAGTACGAAATATGAAATCTGGGGGAAGCATTCGCATCCGAGGAACATGTCCCTCCAGAATTATAGTTAAAGTCTCAACTAATGGTGAATAGTAATATTCATTTATTCATAATAACTATCATTTATTAATACAACCAAATGCCCATCAACTGAGGTCATTCAGCCATAATAATTTCAATTTCATTAATTTTGTAAATATTTTTTATCAGGATTAGTTCAAGTAACATTTTTTGAAACTCATGTGGGACATGTGGACGAGCTAAGAACAAAGCGACTGTCAAAGGCTGAAGAAAATATTGTAGTTGGACAATTAGCTGCTGGGGTAACAAACAACAGGATAATTCAAGATGCCAGAAAAATTCAAAATAATAAGATTGAAAGAATAAATTTGATAACAAGAGGAGACTTAGCATATTTAATAAGAAAGTACAATATTTACAAAAAAAGGGACAATGATGACATGACAGCAACTACTTTAAAAATTGAAGAATGGAATAGACAAGGAAAAAACCATGCATTTTTATTCAAAAGAATTGGTATGCACTTACATACAAACACATTTAAAAATATGCAAGTTTTAAAAGATTAAGTTGTAAAATGTAGGTGTTTTTTATTTTTAGGTGAAAGTTACCCTGGATTAAAGGATGAAGATTTTGCAGTGGGTTACATGAATGGTGTAATGGAAAAGAAATTGAGAGAATTTAAAAGGATTATTTGTATTGATGGAACGCATGGAACAAACCGAAGAAATTTGGATCTTACAATAATTTTAATTAAGGATGAGAACAATATGGGATTTCCAGTGGCATTTTTACTTTCAAACAGACAAGATCAGATAATTCAAGAAATTTTTTTTTAGGGCACTTCAATCAAGGCTGGGAGAGACACTTCAGACAGAATATATAATGAGTGATGATGACCCAAAATATTATAATGCATGGATCAAAGTTATAAATTCCTATGAGAAACCCAGAAGACTTCTTTGTACATGGCATATTATCAAGAATTGGAACATCCAAGGCCGATCAAAACTTAAGAAGGCAGAAAATAGACAAGTTATGAAAAAGGAAATGAGAAGAATATTAAAAGAGACTGAAATTGAAAAGTTTATGGTACTGAAGGAAAACTATTTTAGGCATTTGGAAGAGGAGGATGAAAATGATTTTTTGAAATACTTGCAGAAGTTAAGAATGTACTACATACAATAATATTAGATTAAACAATGATATTTGGTTTTAGCTACTATTTCCAAAGTGAAGAGAGGATCAAGATGTGGGCCCATTGTTACAGAATAAATGTCGGAATAAATACAAACATGGCTATAGAAAGTTTGAATAAAGTATTAAAATATAACAAAATGGGTGGACAACGTAATCTTAGGTAAAATTATACCTAATCATTAATTGGAAAATATATGGAATGAAAAATATTGATATACTAAAATGAGAATACAATTTTAATTTTTTTAGAGTTGAAAAGCTTGCCACGTTTTTTTTGTAGTTCCCTATTTAGACCCCACTAGCGGTCTCTCTACTGGCAAATTATGCCCGAGCTCAGCCGTAGAGGGTAGAAAGAAAAGTGAGCCGCGCCACCGGCTTAGACGGTTCAAGCCGGAAACCCCTAGGTCTTGTAGGCACTAGCAGAGCCACAAGATAAGTTACCCAAAAAAAAAATATAAAAATATATGGTGAACCAAATAAATAAAACTATGATTGAAATACGTTAAATTACTTTACTTAACAAAACAAATTGATCAAGTGAAGTTGAACTGGTCTAACAAATTTAGAACAAAATTATGTCAACATAAATACAATATTACGCACAAAGAGATAATACTATAGGATAGAAGAAAAAAAAATAATTCGTATATAGGGTACGTGTGATCACACTAAATTTAGTTTACCAAATAAATAAAACTATAGTTAGATAAGCTTATCTGATTCTGAAGTCACTTCGGAGTGTGAACCTTTTCTTTTCCTTTTCCTTTTCCTTTTCAGATGAAACTGCTGAAGTTGATATCCTCCAATAACTAGGAAAAGGTAGATCTTCCTGATGAATACAGGGATGGATCCTCCAGGATAAAAAAAAAACCCTAGATAATTCAATTTAATTAGAAGAGAAAATTACAAAAAAAATCAATAAGAAAGTAACTTCAACAACACTTAAAAGCCAAAGTTAAATTAAAATTCACAATTTGATTAGAAAGGAAAATTACAAAAAGTCTATTTTTAAAGTGGCTTTAACAACAATCAAAAGTCAAAATTGAATTAAAATTCAGTTACCAAAATAATATACCAAAGTAGAAGTTACTACTAAAATTACATACAGATCAAATCACAGTAAAGTAATATAACAGTGTTCAAAGCGAATAACGTTGCAAATTTCCAATAAAATAAAGTACCTTAAGTTTTACTTATAAACTGAAGAGCTTACGGACGTTACTAGTAAATACTTACATCTCCAATTCAAAGTAAGTAAGAGTGAGTTACAGTAAAAATTGATAGAATAAAATATACTAAACGTTTTACATAAAAAAAATGAAAATTTAAAGAGAGTTATAGTAGACACGAATTTATAGTTTAAAATGATCGAAATTAATTGATTCACAGCAATTACGTTGATAGTACACATGAAATATAGACAAAATAATCGACTCACCTAGATGTTATAGGGTTTTAAGTCAAACACTGTTCGGTTATGGAACGGCACCTGCTAATCGACAATGGCTTCCCTCAAATAAATCCCGCAAGCGGTAATTCTAACTTGACACCAAAATCCAAAAATATCAACCACTGAGGTAAGACAGAATGGTTTTGCTTCAAAATCCAATTAAGATGACCCAAATACAGCCAGATATGATAGTAAAACCGTGGAGTTCAGCTCACTTGTTAACATCACCTCCAAAAACCAACAACCTCTTCCAATGCCGGAAATCACAAAATGACACCGAACTGACTTCCCACAAGAATATTCGCGAGTCTACATTCAACACTAAAAATCGCGTTCGTCCGTGTTGATAGTTAGCCTCACCTTACTCAATCTCCAGTCATCAATAAAAATGCCTTAGACAATAACGAACGAATCTTGCCAAAATAAGGTATGCGACACTATTTACAGCAACCAATAGACTTGGAACTTAAGGTATGCAACACTATTTACGAGTACTTGAGAAATAGAATATTATCAGACGTATAATTATAATGGAACTGTAAAAGAATAAAAAGAGCACGTTACAAGCTGCTGGACTTATTGGATGAACTTGTGGATGACAAAATGTGGAAGAGGATCATTAATACCGAAAGACCAAATGCAAATAATTATCAGCACAAAATTGTTATAGAAGCACATAAAAAAGCAGAAGATATGGATGGTAAGGTAGAATTTTTGGAATTTGGAAAATTCAAAGTGAAATCTTCAGTAAGTAATGAATATTATGTAGTATCCTGTAATGAAATATGTGATATACAATGTCGTACTGGGTATTGTAATAAATGTAAAATTTGTTTACATAGATATAAATGTCAGTGTCCAGATAATGCTGTAAAGACACTACTATGTAAACATATACATGCTGTAGCTTTGTTTGAGGAGAGAAGCGAGTCTGTTTTAGATTCTTTAAATTCTGGAGAGGATGAGAGTAGGCATAGCCTCACTTCAGCCAGACAGCCCGCCGGCAGCTCTTATCAGTGTCAACGAGCCGCTTATCAGCTCGGGCTTATCAGTGCGGTGTCTCGCCAGTGCCGTACCGGATGTAATTACAGAATTGGAAGAAAAAACGGCGGCACGGTCATGGTCGTTGTGACAATCAGCTCTTATCAGCTCGGGCAGTGTGGTGTAAAATCGAAGCCTCGCCAGTGCCGTACCGGATGTAATTACGGAATTGGAAGAAAAAACGGCGGCACGGTCATGGCCACACTGAACAAGGTGATTCCAGCGGTCAGTGGATAATCGAAGCCCGTACCGGATGTAATTACAGAGGCGGCCGATGAATGATGAATTGTCCAGACATGCTCTTAAGCACCAGACAAACGATTTTGGGGAGTATGAGTGAGATATTTCGACTCCTGTATATATTTTCTGACCGATGATAACCACAAAAATGTTAAAAACAGAAGAAGCTACATATTACACACACCTATTGCGATAATACAGGGTGTCCCACGACGTTTTGACAGTCCAAGTTCTCGAAAATTGTTTATATGACATGTGTGAAATTTGGCAGATATAAACAGTCGAAGCTGATGCTTATATTTATTATAAAATGACTTCCGTTTTTCCTGTCATTTCGGGTCACGTGACCCCAACATAATGTTTTTAAATAGGACAACCGGTATAATATTACAATTTTGGATATATCATTCAAAAACAAATTCAACGATACCACACTGGTCATCATTGTATTGTGCAATAATGATAATAGGGGCAATTAAATGAACATCTGTGTAAATTATTATTTTATTAAAAAACGTAACATAGGGAATTAAAAAGTACAAGTAATTAAAGAAATTGTTTAAATTGATGACCACGTACATTGACACAATGTTCAAACCTTGTTAAAAGATTTCTTGTAAGTCACTCCATAATATTTTTTCTAAAAAAGAAGGGTCATTATTAATGTGAACTAACATTTCAGGAATAAAATGTATTCTCCTTTCCAGATCTGCAGGAACTAAACCTTGTGTTAAATGTATTTTATAAGGATGGTATTTGTGATTTTTTAATACTCGTTGTAATGAACTTCTACTTATTTGTAATTCTTGTTCAAGAAATCGTATTGAGGTGTGCGAAGGTAAGCCAAAATATGTACCGCTTGGAAAAGAAGCAGTTCTTAGCTTTCGTTCGACATAGACAAAAGTATTTTTGCTTGGAGTTATTCTATGAGGAAAACGATTTCTGTACAAACCTTGAGCATTAGTTTTGTTTTTTCCACATTCTCGATAAATAAGTAGCATGTCAACATATTCATCGTAAGTAAAAATTGAAGGCATTATTTACTTATTATTACAGTGTCTTCACAAGAATATGACCAATAATGACAGCTCTTGAATAAACTTCACCTAACAATAACCTAACAACCTATGTTGTTGATACTTGATAGTTATTTGTTTCACAGCCACCTAAATTTTTGAGTGCAAAATACTGCTTTAATAAATTTAATAAAAATAAATAGCTCCTATTATCATTACTGCACAATACAGTGATGACAAGTGTGGTATCGTTGAATTTGTTTTTGTATGATATATACAAAATTGTAATATTATACCGGTTGTCCCATTCAAAAAAATTATGTTGGGGCCACGTGACCCGAAATGACAGGAAAAACGGAAGTCATTTTATAATAAATATAAACATCAGTTTCAACTGTTTATATCTGCCAAATTTCATACAAGTCATATTAACAGTTTTCGAGAACTTGGACTGTCAAAACGTCGTGGGACACCCTGTATATGTTATAACCGCAAAGTAGATATAAAAATATTCACTGCATTATTTGTAAAAAAAAACATAAAAAGCTACTGTGGTTGTTTTTTAAAAACAGCGACGTTTCCATACTTACCATAAATCACTGAATTGAATTTTGTTGCCTTGAGCGTTTCAATTGACCTACGAACGATTGTTGAGAAAAGCGGACATTCTCAGAGACAGACGTATGTCAGCTGTGACACATCTCTTAGGTATTTTAGGTCACACATCTGGTTTGTCTCTGGTACCCTCTGTTACGTCTCTGGTACCCCTCTGATCACGTACAACTCATATACACATCAGGTACTACTCAGACACGGCTCTGATACCTCCTCCGAGGATATAAGTAGGTTATGCTAGTATTTTCCATTTAATTTCATGACGTCACACGAACAACACGTATTAGCAAGAGCTGTTCGTGACAATTCGCGAACCGATCGAGAAGAACATCTCTTTAAACAAGTAACAGAACCACAAATAGCAAGTGCAGTGACAATGCCTACAACAGAAGTCACGTTTGATCATGCTTTCGGTCCACAGCTATCCGGTGGTCGCTGGGTGCTTGGAAATGTATACATAGACTATGACGATGAAAATATGTTGGTAGGCAATAAAAATTTTCACAATACACCTGGATTACAGCAGTTAATATTTTACAAGAATCCCCGGGAATTTACACCCGCTGATTTACAATCTTACAAACAAATATTAGATATATCTGGTGTGCATCGTGATAACCGAGGACATTTGAGACATCAAGCCTGTCCTGTAAAATTCAAAAATATAATAAAACCTCTGTTTAAATGTAAAAAACGGCTGACCAGAAAGTCCCCACCCGTAACTCAACTGTACAATGCTGTTGGTGGAACTAGAAAATTTCTTCGTGATTGGACTGACCCAAATGTACTTGTTGATCGTTTAAATCAATTAGAGCCTGAAGATATTGAGTTTAACGAAATAATCGAAGAATTAAGAAGGGCCAACATAGTTGAATAAAAGAGGTTAACAACAGGTTGTAAAATCATTTGATGACCAACTGTTTTAAAGTAAAGATGCCTAATTGTACTTGGGGAAGAGCGTGAGAAGTATAGCAGTACCGGTTCTGGGACACTTTGGTAACCTGTCCATCCAGTTCTCCATCTTCAGCATACACCCCCCTGAAGAAGTGGTCGACAATGACCAGAGGGTGTACAAGAATTGAGAAAGAAGAAGAGATAAGCGATAAGTTTTGCAAATATACAAGGAGTATCTAAAGAGTCATCCGAAGAAGTGGTCGACAATGACCAGAGGGTGTACAAGAATTGAGAAAGAAGAAGAGATAAGCGATAAGTTTTGCAAATATACAAGGAGTATCTAAAGAGTCATCCGAAGAAGTGACAATGACCAGAAGGTATCCGAAGACGAAGAAATATCGACAATGACCAGAAGGTATCCAAAGACGAAGAAGTATCGCCAATGACCAGAGGATCTGAAGACTCCGATAAAGTATCGACAATGACCAGAGGGTCTTTTACCTTTTTTTACCTGTTCACCTTTTGTTTACCTAAACGACTACACTAATTAATTGTCACCACCCAACACTTTGATGAATTAATTTAAAAATTTTTGTTTGGTTGGGGAATTGAACCCACGATTCTGTTTCCGAAGCTCTGTGCACATTTCACTGTGCTACCGAGACATGTAATCAAAATTGACTAAGATAGGTTAGACATGCAACACAAATCATGTGTGTATATTGTATTGCCTACTCAAGTGGCGCACTGTTGTTGTTCAAAGAATGAAAAGTGGATAAATCATATTGTCACTATACAGGTTGTATCAAAAGTGTGTGTGTATTTAAATCAGATGCGATGTTTAGAAGCAGAGTAGGTGAGCCTAAACTACTGGTAAAGACGATGAAATAAGACAACAAAGGAAAGAGACGAGCCTAGCCGAGCCGAGTAGCCTTGCCTGGCCTCTCAATAAAACAAATATATACTTTTAAGAATTTTATTAAACTTTATAACAACACGAACAGATCTAGTTGTTTCCTGTAACGTCCTTTGTCTAATTCACAGTCCTTAAAAATAGATAGAAACCCATATCTATTTTCCCAGCAAGCGGAACAGATTTGTTTGAATTGATCAAATGTCATATCGGTACCAACGTGATCATTATAGATATGTTTTAAATGTAAGTCATCCTGTTTGAAAACTCTTAAAACGTTTGCATTGTCTCTAATTAAATGCTTGGGTATTTTTGCATAGCTTTGACTTAAATAAAATGGATCCACTTTAGCGTGTCGAGACATACTAAAGTATTCACGAATAATATCTTGATTATCACAAGCAACATCATCAAAAATAAATAAAGAATTTGGTTTAGCTTCAGACGGATGCATAATATTTGTACTACCACTAAACGTATAATAACCAATTTCTTTAAGAGGTTCAAACAGAGTTTCACGGTACCTGTATTTAGGTTGATAGAGAGATTTAGAATAAATGTAGATATTTTCAAATTTAAGTCCATTCGGATGCTCCAATAAATTAATCATAACATTGGTTTTACCGCAATTTGATGGTCCAATAATTAAACATCTGAGAGATGCTGGAAATAAGTCACCATGTTTTTTAAATTCTACATTTTTAAACTCTTCAAATATATTATTTTCAACATCAACAGTTGTTTTTTGCTTAATTATTTTCATACAGACGGATGCATAATATTTGTACTACCACTAAACGTATAATAACCAATTTCTTTAAGAGGTTCAAACAGAGTTTCTAGGTACCTGTATTTAGGTTGATAAAGAGATTAAGAATAAATGTAGATATTTTCAAAATTAAGTCCATTCGGATGCTCCAATAAATTAATCATAACATTGGTTTTACCGCAATTTGATGGTCCAATAATTAAACATCTGAGAGATGCTGGAAATAAGTCACCATGTTTTTTAAATTCTACATTTTTAAACTCTTCAAATATATTATTTTCAACATCAAAAGTTGTTTTTTGCTTAATTATTTTCATACAGACGGATGCATAATATTTGTACTACCACTAAACGTATAATAACCAATTTCTTTAAGAGGTTCAAACAGAGTTTCTAGGTACCTGTATTTAGGTTGATAAAGAGATTAAGAATAAATGTAGATATTTTCAAATTTAAGTCCATTCGGATGCTCCAATAAATTAATCATAACATTGGTTTTACCACAATTTGATTGTCCAATAATTAAACATCTGAGAGATGCTGGAAATAGGTCCCCATGTTTTTTGAACTCTACATTTTTTAATTCTTCAAATATGTTATTTTCAACGTCTAAATTTGTTTTCTGCTTAATTAATTTCATATCAAGTATCAACATATAAGTGTTAATGATCCATCAAACAACATTGTATTAAATGTTATCGCTTGACCTTTTTTGGAGGTCACTTGAAAATTATCAATAACTATTTATATGAAAGATATAGTTTGAACCTGTCAAAATCATATAAACAAGAAATTAGTGTATCATTGTAGAAGAAAAATATTTTTACTTATAAATTCTAAAGTTGTTATCATGCTGATGCAGCTTTTCCGCTTATTGCGAATTTATACTTTTATAATCTAAAGTTGAATTTCCATTCATTTGAGATACTTCAATGTAAGTAGTCACCTCAATGTTGAAGCTAGAATCTAATAAATTATTTTTAGCGAGGAATTTATTGAAACGTTCAAGAGATCCGCTGAATATCAGCGGGCTCCAGTGGGGACTCGTTGGGTCTTTTGGCCCAAAATTATTATTAAAAATAAGTGTAAGTGTCAGTATAATTGAAGGTAATTGAAATTTTCATAATATATTTTTTAGGGTGTCCAGTTCGTCCGAATGCGTAAGTAGGTTAGAGTTATAAAACAAGCTAGGTCATTAATCATAGAATTTTACAGTGAACCGACTGAATTGTAAGTATCTGACAAGTTTTAAAATTACAAAATGAAAAAAAAAATTTCTGGCATATCTGGGGTGCTAATCCTCAATGACCCGTTAGTATTAATAAATGTTTTTGTGAATTTTTTGGTACTAATAAATTAATAATAATAAATAATAATAATCTTAAATTTTCAGCAACGGGTGTTCTGGGACGAAAGACCCCTTGAGGTATAGTATTGTATTTATTTCTCAAATAATTTATACATTGAAATTTTGTGTTACAGCAGAAATTAAAAAAAGAAGAACATTTAACATGTTTTTTTAATAAAACCTTTTTACCAATCCTAGATCCTCTTTTTCCGGTCGAGAAAACTAGTGAGCTTCAAGTTGCTTCGGCTGTTACATACAAACATGTCTAGATCAGAAAAATAGTTACTTTTAACTAGACATTTTTATATAACTGACACTAGTTACCCATCCTCAAATTCCTGTTTTGTTACCTTTTTTTTTAGACAATGCAGGCTGTAATCATAATGGGCAAAAGGGCTGCGTACATCCCATACACATTGGTAAATACAGGAATCGTGTGGCCCTATAATACATATGTAGAGGTGGAAGAGGAGTCGGTTACTGTATGGGCGTTAAATGGTATAAGAATGTACAATACATTGTATTATAATTATTTTTAAAAAAACACAAACCCCACAAAAAATTCTTTTATTCCAGAACAAATGGTTCTTTGAGGACTCTACTAGATTCCAGAAGCAAATCAAATTACAATTAGACTAATATACTCACCAAGCTCACATGGAGCACAATACTGTAGGTTGTGTAATAATTTTTTTTTTTTTTTTGTTTTTTTTTTTTTTTTTTTTTTTTTTTTTTTTGCACTATATCCATATTAAGGCATTCAGAGCAGAAGATTGATCTACATTGCTACGAAGATATAGTATGTGTTTTCCGTGTTTTATTAGCAAATCTATGAAGGAAGATTGGGGTGAAAAACGTGCATACCAAGGAGGTGGTAATTACGGTCGTTCTCTAAAGTAGGAGGAGGAGGACCCATGAGAAAAAAGAAAGTATAAAAGACATAGTTATACGAAGATGAGAATAGTTTTCAAAATATTATATGTGAATATAGTTGTTGAGTCTGTTTATATTATACTTTAACTTTAGTTGAAAAAACTCATTATAATGGGCGAAGTTAAAATCATTTGTACTTTATGTTTTTATACAACTATCCGATATGTAGTCGGTAGTGGTACTCGAGATACGATTTGGATAACCTGTTCAAGCTGTAGCGAAAAAATGAAGAGACCTGAACTAACTCCCATGAATATTTGCAACCCTACAATTAAGGATCCTAGATTTATCCGTAGAAATTAAATAACTAAAAAAAAATAAAAAATGTATCTCCATAAAAAGAATAATAAATGTTTGTTACTTTTGAACTTGTTGTTCATTTTGGTGAAGACGATGAACATGTAGAATAAAAACTTTTATTTAGAACCACCACCCAATCTTTGGGATGAAGACTCAAATGAGATGTTGGAAACGATTTTGGAAACTTCCAAGAGAGCAAAGAATAATTCAACAACAGCAACAGATGCTCTTGGTGAAGACGATGAACATGTAGAATGAAAACTTTTTTTTTTAATATATATTTTAAATAAAACAATTTGCAGTTTTTTTACAATACATATACCAAAAATTAATAAAGTAAACATTTTCTAATGCACACACAGTGTTTTCACCAGAGTGTTCACTACAATGGTGAGATTTAAACACCATTTTGCAATTTTCATACGAGAACATTTCATTTTCTAAAACAATTATATGGTTGGATATAAATTTCTCCAAATAATTTTTTATATTTTCACTTGAAACTAGGATACAATCATCGAAAACATAACTTTGAATGAATTTTGATAGGTCTTCATACTGAAGTTCACTTTCTTCATCCCAAGAACTCCAGTCCAATCCGTGTATATTATTTTTAGTGATGGTGTCTTTGATGGTTTTTGAACACAGCATTTTAGTTGTGACCGGTAACTTCACCATCTTGTGAACATCGTTTTGAGTGGTGCAATTAAAAATTGCTATTTCGCGACACAAAAAGATGTCATCTTCTGGAAATGAAAAACCTTGCACGTCTATTATGAACATGTTGTCTGTTATAAAACCGAAAAAAAAAACGTTTGATTATTGTTTATATAACACTTCCCCCTCCTCTAGAGTATTACTTCATTTTTATTCACCCAGCTATTTTGAGAGTCATCAAATCCCAACCATTTCACAAAAACTTTATTTCTTTTCGTTTTTAGTACTTTTTCCACAAGGTAAACGTCTGTATATTTCACTTTTTGTAATTGTTGATTGTAAAAACCACCCAAAATGTTTTTGTTTTTGTAATCCTTCAATAAATAAGTAATGGGATTGGTTAATTGAACTTTGCGTATTGTGAAAATTTCTGTAGACCAGTTTGGTGTGTATTTTTTGTCGAAGATTCCCCTAGCTTTTGAAATCCGAACATGATCACCTATTTTGAATCTCTGTTCTGTTAAATCAACTCTTTTTATTCGATTATACACAGACTTCAATAATGTCTTTTCATCTCTTTTTTTTACTTCTGAGGGTTTCATTCCGATCGTAGAATGTTTAGTATTGTTATATTCATGAACAACATATTGTAGAATATTAATCCATCTGTACGTACCGTTAAAACTAAACTCTTTCCATAATTTTGTTTTCAAAGTACGAATAACTCTTTCTGCCATAGAAGCTTTTTTCTCACTATAAACATTATAATGGGTAATGTGATATTCATTCATAAGAGTTTTCATGGATGGATTGAAAAATTCTGTTCCCATGTCTGTTTGTAAATTGTTTGGTACTTGTTGCATAAAAACTTGTCTCATCGCTCTTGCTACTTCATGTCCAGATTTATTTTTTAGCGGTAAGGCCCACAAAAATTTGGAAAAACAATTTATCACTACCAGTATATACCTATATCCATCATTTTCATCTGCATAATTCTGTTTATCGATTAGATCAGATTGGAATAGATCTTTGAGAGATTTAACTATTGTTTTGCGACGTTTAAAATTAATTCTAGCTGGTTTGTGGAGCTCATTGACTATTTGCCTTTTTACGTTGGACATACTTAATAAGGGACTTTCCTACACATTCAAGCATCAACAATTATCTTTGCTTCTTTCAACTCCTCAATAATGGAATTTATTTCGTTTGAATGTCCACTGTGACCTGCTACTTGTGATGCTATCAATAACCGCAACCGGTCTACTAATTCATTTGGGTCATCCCAATGTACATAATCAATTTTATTATCATTTGCTTCCATAAACAACCCTTTGCCTTCAGTGATAGGTGCAATAATTTTTTTATATTTTTCCAACCTACTACCATCGATTTGTTTATCAGGTTTATAATGTCTCCTATGAGCATTTGTTTTCACAACAATTTTTTTGTAATTATTTTCATCTTCGGCTGTGAAATTATCAGGATATTTCTTGAACAATAATTCATACAAACCAGGAGTTCCCTTGTACCTTTTATTTCTCAAGATTATGTCAGCTCCGTCTAATTTGATTTCGGAATCACCAATGAAGAATTTTTCACTAGTATCATCAAACCTTATTCCATATTTGTGGTCAAATTCCTTGTTTTGATTGTCACTTATCATAGTACTGATGTATTTTCTCGGTAGCGTATCATATTGTTCTAAATAGTCTTGCACTGATTGTTTTGCAATGTCAGTAAATCGATCATTTGTTGAAGGTAAATCAATTTGTTGTTGTTGTTGTTGGTTATTCTCATCATCATCATTTTGAACTTGTTGATTTATATCGTCCAAATGAATATTTTCAATTATGGCTTTTTTCAAATCACTTGTATCATCATAGTCGTTTTGTTCTTCTTCTTGCGGCATGAATTGTGACATAGTATTTTGATTTGCAACATTGGATTTGTTTTTTTGAGAATTTGTTTTCAATATTTTTTAAATATTTGGTAATGGGATATCTTCCTGAACGACTTCACCTTGTTTCAATTGTTTCAATTTATTTTTTATAATGTTACGCTTTACTATAAGACGCCTTTTTAAATCTTTATTCATCATTATTTGCAAGAAAACGGAGAATATTAAAATGTATTGATCAGGTCAAAAACAGGTATTAATCAGGTCTTGAACAGGTCTAGAACAGGTATTAAACAGGTCTTGAACAGGTCTAGAACAGGTCTAGAACAGGTCTAGAACAGGTATTAAACAGGTCTTGAACAGGTCTTGAACAGGTATTGAACAGGTCTAGAACAGGTCTAGAACAGGTATTAAACAGGTCTGAACAGGTCTGAACAGGTCTAGAACAGGTCTAAACAGGTTTTAAGTTCACAGCTAAAACTGACTGGAATAAAAAACACAAAACTTCTTTTATACATTTTATTGAAACAAAAATCTTAGACAATCGAATATAATTTCAAGGTTCTGGAACGTAATCCACCAATTCCATATTCACTATGTTGTTGGTTGTATGGAATATAAGTTGAATTTAGTTGATGTTGTGGTTTGATGGTTCCATTTTTATAAAGGTATTCAACTCCATTAATGTCATCGTAACTAGGTTCATAACCCAATTTATCCATGTAATGTTTATTCATTACTGAATTATAATTATTATTGTCGAGTAATCCAAGAAAATGTCCTATTTGATGAACAAGAACCAACTTTAGATTATAATCATTTGAGGTAAAATTTTTCAAATTCATATCCCATACTACATTTTTCATTATGTGTATTTCACCACATTGTATATGATTCAATATTCTTGATCTAGGTACTATTGTATGAGCAACTTCATTGACATCATTTTGGATATCGAAAAAGAGTTTACATTGATAATCAGGTAAACATGTACCACTCAAACGATGTGCATGTGTATCAAAAAAAAAGGTAAGTAGCGGTGACTTTGTATAACAATCAATTTCACAAAACTCAATACCAGTACTATTGCTCCAAGTATCAGTAGCGGCATGAATCACTTCCATTTTTGCTGGACTAGCGTTCATTGCACACCAAGTTATCATTTGTTTTGCAAATGGTCTTCGATATACATTGTAAAAAAGACCTTCACTCACCACCAACACAAGAAAAAAAATTGAGTGTAAGATATACATGTTTATGGATTGAATGAATGAATGATTTACGCTCATCAGCTTATATATATGATAAAATATGCATATTCAGCAATATTTGACAGTTATTTTAAAACATTTTTACTACATTTGTTAAAGGATTATAATTCACTATACGATCATGTATAATAACACAATAAGCACATGTATTTGCTGGTATATTTTTACTTGTTTCAAATTCTAATCTGATATCTACACTGCCAGATTTCAATGATTCATTTTGTCTGCTACAATCAATGGCAAAAATTGTTGCAAGCTCCTTGAATTTCAACATATTAAGACACGGATCACCAACATACTTGTTATAGTATGACTCTTGAAATTGTGCATACATTTCATATAATACAGCGTAGTAATTTTTATCAAAATTTAAATTCAAATTATCGTAGGGATACATTTCCGAATTTAGGTATAATTTCATATTTGTAACATTACAATGATCAAATCTGCTTAAATTCGTCACAACATCATTCTTTTTGTTAGATTGAAATCCAACTAAAACGTAACGGGGTTTTTCCAACAGACTGGTCGTTTTAATATTCCAATTATATCTCATTGTTTGTGGAATCAAAGGTAGCTCATGGCACTCCCAACTGCGAAACGCAAGTTCCAAGTTTTTTCCATTTTCAATAAATTTAAATAAACGTAATTTTTCACTATCAGATACTTGAATGTGTGGTATTTTCCAAACAATTTTTGTTAAATTAACTTTAACTTTTTCTCCAGCCTTTGTAGAAACCACAGCATTAACATCACTTGAAGCTCTAATTAGAACAAGCTCTTGACGTATATTGATGATTATTTTTGTGAAATCTTCGAAAAATCCCAATAAAAGTTTTAAAGGCAAACAAACATTGAAATTTCCATCACTATCAATAATTTGTGGTATTGTAGTAGGACTCCAACCTACACTATTATATCTATTGCAATCCCTATCTGATAATGAAACATAACCTTTCATAGTACTTGTTATACCTGGATTGCGAACTCTGTCAATAACACATCCCCCAATTTCATAACGAATTTCATCAAACAAATAGGAAATTCCATTATTGATAAAGTTTAAGGTTGCACTTTCTTTTCCATCTCCGTCAGTTAAACGACCTTCAATGTATAAAAAACTTTCTGATGGTAAAGTGTAAAGATCTTGAGTTTGAATAGGTATACGTATTTCATCGGAATTGTTAAATGTTGTATTTGCATATGGAATGTGACTATGCATTTCACGATTTATAACTGAATTGTCTTCCAGAACCACAATTGAAATTTAGTAAAAAATTCACTCCTGTTCTAAAAACAACTTTTATATTACACCAATATCTTCTTATTCTAGTAGCACCACCACCACGTCGTCGTTTCGTTATGATTATAGTAATTTAAATCCCAGAGATATTAAAAATGACTTATTTTCCGGTGTCAACTCTTGCAAATTTTTCTTTGCACTAAAAGCTGTGTTTGAATTTTGAGTATTTATACTTATTCGAGGAGTACTGTTGTATATGAAAACCATAACTAATATTTTCTCAAGTGTAATCTTACCGTGACCACTTCTTTGTTAAAATTAACTGGATTTCCATCTTGATCAACTATTTTAAGGTAAATTTCATCGATATATCTACTGATTACTGGTAGATAGATAACATTTTTTGGGATTTCAACAATTTTGTAACCTGGTGGTACATTTGGATAAAACATGTGTATAATGTGTACCTGATTGTCGTTACTGTATGAATTCGTCACCAAGTTACATTCAATGCAAATTGAATTCACTTTCGTAATGTTTACAGGATAGTCCCCTATGTGTCTCTTATATGCTTTCAATTTTTGTTTTTTAAAACCCAATAACTGACCTATGCTATTAGGCATCTCAAAATGTATAGCTCTATTACTGTTCACCTCACACTTTAGTGTATTATTATTTACTTCTATTGTTAACACAGTAGGTTCATCAGATTTCTTAACGTTCCTTTTTTCTATGGTATTTTCTTCCATAAGTTTGCGACGATCACTAGTTGTTGTTGTTGTGCCTTTAGTTATAACATTTTGCTCTACACTCTCTTGCATATTATGTTTATCACCGTCAGATTTCATTTCGAGTTCAAAAATTCTTGAATTGATGTATCGGTTAATGTCGTTAACTTCGTATGAACCACTAGGTATTTCAATATTGTAACCATTTATGTGAAAATTATTGTTGGTTTCGTCTACATTAGGAATTGTATTGTATGTCATGAAATCAATCAAACCTATAACATACTGCTCATTTTCATCCAATATAAGTGGAGGATAGATTTTAGTTGATAATAAGGAATTTCTACCAGATAATACAAATGTATACGACATTATCACCATGAAAAGGTTATAAATTGAATGATAGAATACATCTTTAAACAATTTTATTTATTTAAAAAATTCAAACACAAGTGTCCACAATTATAACTAGTATTATTTTGATAAATTTCATGATTGTATAATATTTGACATGATCCACTTGAATGAAAGTATGATAAAGCTTCTAGCGGGGGTCTTAGATTACCATAACTATCAAAGTAAAATATTTGTGATCCAGTTTTCTTATAAGCTGTCCAGTGAGTTCCCGGACCATTCTTTTCATCCAAATTGATGATTCCACTTTCATTAATTCTTATTTTTTTGGGTAGAGCATCTCTCATGAAAACTCCACGAAAATATGGAATTTTTAAATGTTTTGCATACTTTACTAATTCTATATTTGTTAGTGCACGTTGTGGTAATTTGGTGTTATTTATAAAAAAAGACCTAAACCACTTTTGTAAGGTTTCAAATATAACCCTTTACCCATTGCTATAGTTTCCATTTGTTTGTTGTGTCGCTGTTTTTCAAACAATTGATCTTTTGCTGATTTTGCATCATTGACAGCTTTTGCAATAGCTGCTGCTCCCCCACCCAGAGTACCAAGAGTACTTAGAGCAGCAAAAATTGGTATCAAAGGTAATATACCTCCGGTTTTTGGAACTGGAATAATACGAGGTTTGGAAACTACCGTACTCTTTTTACTAGACTTTGCCACTTTTACTGCCATACTGATTGCTTCCCCCATTGTTTTTGGTTTGTTTTGTAGGAGATATTTTTTTATTTTTTGAATTATCTTCTGTAGACTCATAGGGGTTTTCTTATTGACTTTTCCCCTTGTTTTCCTTTTAACCTTTCTCTGCTTTCGTTTCGTTGATGCCATTATTGTGTGTTGAACTCCAACAATAAACTAATATCGAAGACGCTATTGTGCTAAACAGCAAAGACTAATAATAAATTGAAGACGCTACTGGTTTATATACTAGAATATTTTTTGTTTTTTACTAATGTCACCATCATCATCATCATCATTATCACTGACATCACTAACTTTTCGCTTTTTACTAAATTCATTCACCAAAAGCTGTTCTTCAATACCACGTTTTATTTTTGTATTTGACACGTCATCATCATCGATATCAAGTTTTAATTTTCTTTTTGCTCGGGTTCTCGGTTTAACGATTAAATTTTCTAAAAGTTGTTCTTCGCCGTTACGTTTCCTTTTTGTATTTGATACACCATCATCGATATCAAAATCAAGTTTTCTTTTTGCTTGTTTTTTCCGTTCAGTCACTAAGTCATTTGTTATGGTGGAAGTCTTATTCATTGGATAATCATCAGCAATATCAACATCCATGTTTTGAATTTTTTTATGCGTACTAGACAACTTTTGTTTGCGTTTTATTTTAGGATTCTTTGTTGGAATGACACCTTTAAGAATCATTGTGCATTTATTTATACCATCTGTAACTTTTTCTAAAGATTTATTAATCTTTTTTATTTCTTTGACACAGTTGTTTATTGTCAATTTATAATTATTAAATTTTAAACCCATACCCAATTTTACTTTTGTTTTCATAGCACCAGCGACACCAAGAGCGGCCAGCTTCTCGGAAAATGAACTGTTTTTTGAGCGAAATTGATTTAGCGCTTTTTCTGCTAAAATCTTGTCGGCTGCGTGTCGTTGTTGTAGGTCGCTATTTTGTGAATAAGCAATATCATGTTCCCGACATGCTTCATCTAATCCATTGATTCCTCTATCCCCTCTTGATAATCGTTTATTTAACTTTGTTCCCGGACCACAAAATTTATAACCCGGTATATGCATTTCAAATGGTAATCTATTAATTGCACTATTCAACATAATGACACCCCAAAGTTCAACTACAAAATGAACAACAAGTTCAAAAGTAACAAACATTTATTATTCTTTTTATAGAGATACATTTTTTATTTTTTTTAGTAATTTAATTTCTACGGCTAAATCTTGGATTCATAGGAATTAGTTCAGGTCTCTTCATTTTTTCTCTACAGCTTGGACAGGTTATCCAAATCGTATCTCGAGTACCATTACCGACTACATTTCGGATAGTTGTATAATAACATAAAGAACAAATGATTTTAACTTCGCCCATTATAATGAGTTTTTTCAACTAATGTTAAAGTATAATATAAACAGACTCAACAACTATATTCACATATAATATTTTGAAAACTATTCTCATCTTCGTATAACTATGTCTTTTATACTTTATTTTTTCTCATGGGTCCTCCTCCTCCTACTTTGGGAACGACCGTAATTACCACCTCCTTGGTATGCACGTTTTTCACCCCAATCTTCCTTCATAGATTTGCTAATGAAACACGGATAACACATACTATTTTCTGTCTGTGTTTCACCTTTGCACTTTGGACAAACAAATTTTACAGGTGCAGGCATAGCTCTACAATGATACATTAATTTCTTGAAGCAATATGTATTATTTGGCAGCTCCACACTATATCTTTCATATAAACAGTTATTGATCATTTTCAAGTGACCCCAAAAAAAGGTCACACGATAACACTTATAACAATATTATTTGACTGTTTATCAACAGTTATATTTTGATACTTAGTATGAAAATAGTTAAGCAAAAAACAACTTTTGATGTTGAAAATAATATATTTGAAGAGTTTAAAAATGTAGAATTTAAAAAACATGGTGACTTATTTCCAGCATCTCTCAGATGTTTAATTATTGGACCATCAAATTGCGGTAAAACCAATGTTATGATTAATTTATTGGAGCATCCGAATGGACTTAAATTTGAAAATATCTACATTTATTCTAAATCTCTCTATCAACCTAAATACAGGTACCTTGAAACTCTGTTTGAACCTCTTAAAGAAATTGGTTATTATACGTTTAGTGGTAGTACAAATATTATGCATCCGTCTGAAGCTAAACCAAATTCTTTATTTATTTTTGATGATGTTGCTTGTGATAATCAAGATATTATTCGTGAATACTTTAGTATGTCTCGACACGCTAAAGTGGATCCATTTTATTTAAGTCAAAGCTATGCAAAAATACCCAAGCATTTAATTAGAGACAATGCAAACGTTTTAAGAGTTTTCAAACAGGATGACTTACATTTAAAACATATCTATAATGATCACGTTGGTACCGATATGACATTTGATCAATTCAAACAAATCTGTTCCGCTTGCTGGGAAAATAGATATGGGTTTCTATCTATTTTTAAGGACTGTGAATTAGACAAAGGACGTTACAGGAAACAACTAGATCTGTTCGTGTTGTTATAAAGTTTAATAAAATTCTTAAAAGTATATATTTGTTTTATTGAGAGGCCAGGCAAGGCTACTCGGCTCGGCTAGGCTCGTCTCTTTCCTTTGTTGTCTTATTTCATCGTCTTTACCAGTAGTTTAGGCTCACCTACTCTGCTTCTAAACATCGCATCTGATTTAAATACACACACACTTTTGATACAACCTGTATAGTGACAATATGATTTATCCACTTTTCATTCTTTGAACAACAACAGTGCGCCACTTGAGTAGGCAATACAATATACACACATGATTTGTGTTGCATGTCTAACCTATCTTAGTCAATTTTGATTACATGTCTCGGTAGCACAGTGAAATGTGCACAGAGCTTCGGAAACAGAATCGTGGGTTCAATTCCCCAACCAAACAAAAATTTTTAAATTAATTCATCAAAGTGTTGGGTGGTGACAATTAATTAGTGTAGTCGTTTAGGTAAACAAAAGGTGAACAGGTAAAAAAAGGTAAAAGACCCTCTGGTCATTGTCGATACTTTATCGGAGTCTTCAGATCCTCTGGTCATTGGCGATACTTCTTCGTCTTTGGATACCTTCTGGTCATTGTCGATATTTCTTCGTCTTCGGATACCTTCTGGTCATTGTCACTTCTTCGGATGACTCTTTAGATACTCCTTGTATATTTGCAAAACTTATCGCTTATCTCTTCTTCTTTCTCAATTCTTGTACACCCTCTGGTCATTGTCGACCACTTCTTCGGATGACTCTTTAGATACTCCTTGTATATTTGCAAAACTTATCGCTTATCTCTTCTTCTTTCTCAATTCTTGTACACCCTCTGGTCATTGTCGACCACTTCTTCAGGGGGGTGTATGCTGAAGATGGAGAACTGGATGGACAGGTTACCAAAGTGTCCCAGAACCGGTACTGCTATACTTCTAGTGCGCATGTATATATCGCTATATTCTCCAAGTGTTTTTACATTGAAAGACTTCCAAACGTTTCTAGCGTGAGCATAGTCATCATCAGTTACGTTCGCATCGTTTAGCTTACTGTAAAAGCATTCAATTGGTGGTAATTTATCATCGTTTAATTTTTCTGAGCTATTAACATAGTCATATGGAAATATACCTTTTCGTGTTAATAATGTAAATTGATCAATGCTTAGATTGCTATTTTCCTTTTTTAAAATATTCAAATCATCGACGTTCAAAGTTTTAACGATAGAATCGAGGCCCGCTCCCAAGAAACGAAATGAATCAATGAATCCAAATCTTATACCTGTTTTTGAGTCGTGTTGCGTGAATGAAATGTATTTTTTCTTATTGACTGGCAAAAGACTAACTTTTCCACGTTTGGCAATGTCTCTAATAATTAAATGGGAATTATATCCAGACAGATTGTGGAACGATATTGGTACAACAAATAGTTTTTCAAAGCTTAAATTGCAGTATTGGTGCGCAAAATATCTAAACATCCCAGGAAAATGATCATGATCACGTACTATTATATCCCCGTCTTTAAACTTTTTTTCACAAATCTGACAAACAGTTGCACCGACAGTACTTGGTGTCACTACCATTGGCGTAATTGTTACAATTTTTGATTCTACAAATTCAGCTATACGGCTCATTTCGCTAGCGAACCAATCCATACAATCATCACCTCTGTAGCTTTTATAAAACGATAGAGTGTCATCGGAAGAACATTTCATGTAGTAGCCCGCACTGTATGCCTTATGATGTTGATACTTGCGTGTTGTTCGTGAAATTTTTTTGTTACATGTCTCCAATTGAGATTCGAAATCAGCATAAATAATGAAAGGACATTTTTGTTTATATGAGAAATTTTTAAATTCAACAGTCATATTTGGGGGAGGAAATTTTTTCGTTATTTAAATTCTCGCAAAGTTCAAAATGATTATTTAACCTTTCTTGTGAAGAAAAATAGTTGATACATCTATCACAAATATGCTTCTTGTTTCTACTCTTACTTAACTGTGAACCAACTAAACGAGATAAATCTGATATCAAACAATCATGATATTTAATATTAACATCAACATTTTCATCATCAGTAGGAGGAGCATCATAATCATTTAATTTTTGAAAATGTTGGTTTTGAATAAGTAATAAATTAACGTGATGATTTAATTTTTTTTCAGCTAATCGTGCTGGTACTACTACATAAAATGATTTTTCATTCACTACATTATACTCTAACATGTAAACATTTACAGAAATATTATTAATTTTCTCAAATTTCTTAATTTGAGGTAATTTCATTGGCATATCAAATCCTTGAGTTTTCAAGACGGCGGAATAGTGCGGATATGCTGTTGCTCGAAATTTATTTCTTTTAATAGGATGTAAAATAGCATTAACACTCCAAAAAAAGCATGCATCATCATCGTTCTTGATGTTAATGCAAGCTTTTTTTCTCCAAATCGGCTCAGGCAATTTAATAAAAGATGAACCATTACCCATTTCGTATTTGTTAATAGCTACTTCCAAAGATATTATTGTGCTTATAGCCCACCCACTTTTTTCCTCTTGAAATTCAGACATTTTATTTAAAATTTGATCTACAACATTATTTTTAAACCATTCTTCTAAATCAGTTCCTTCGTCAATGATTGCATTAGCTGTACTAAAATGTTTTTGATCAACTTCTTCCCGATCATTTGATTGCTTTACATAATCCCCAATTAGAGTAGTATTAACTTTTATCATTTTTAATTGCTTTCATATTTTTGAAATTTTAACTTTGAATAAATGAAGCGCATCTTTAAAAAAATCTTCAATCTCTTTATGCTTTAAATTCACAATAATCCCCGTCCTAATTCTTTTTTTAAAATAAACCCCAATGTCTAACCACTTTACCCTTCTACTCCTTTTTAACCCATACCCTACATGTTTTTGAAATAATTTAATTTGGTGACGCATTCGCTCAAGTTCCCCAATTTTTGTTTGAATTTTCCTTTTATGGCCAACAGAAAATTTTATTTTCTTTAACCCTAAATCGCATTTTTTAACATGAGCATCTATAAATTTTATTGTTAAATTTGCTAATGGTTCTGAATAATGTTGTTTGAGAAGAGTTAATGTTTCGTCTACTTTGTTCATTACGGCCTCATTCATTGTATCACTTTTCATATATCAAAAATATAACTTACCAAAAAATTAATTCTTCACTACTTCAAATAAAACCGCCGGTGAGGGTTTTCCTACTTCCTTCAATCCTCTAAATATCAGCCCGTACTTATTGGGTTGAAACTGGCGGAGATTTTGTTCAAAGCTCTCAGTTACTCTGCTTGGTAGAAACACTACTTTGTCCTCCAACTCCAACAAAATGCTTCGCCCAAACTTCCCGTTTGTCACTTTCGCGTTCAGGATTGGATGGGTCTCGTTAATTTGCAGTTCATGCAATTTGACTAACGTCTTTTGTAGATTTCCTTCACATAAAGAAGATTTATTAATTTCTGACAGATTCATCTACAAACAAACAAAAATATTAAAAAATAAAAAAAATCTTCTGCTCAATTAATGATGTAATAAAAAATAATTGTACGCAATTGAACTACATAAAAATAAAATAAAACATCTACTTAATTCTAAAGTATACTCACTTTTTATCTTTTTCTACCTTCGCACACAACTTGATTGTACACTGTAATGATCTGGAATGAAGCTCTCTTACTTATTTTATATCATGTGTCAGCGCTGCACGGGCAAGTAAGAGGGTTGTGGATTGTTTTCAACAAGTCCGAACTCGACTTTACATTAATGGTCTTGAATGAAATAATTTGACCTTTTGTAATCATGTTGCGAATAGTCTGACAACAACAACTTTTCCATAGAATAATAATTTTTGTAATTTATTGCATATTTAAATTATCTACTTAAATGTTTTTTCTTGGACGTCTCAAGCTGTCCGTAGGATAATAATTTTTGTATTTTATTGCATATTTAAATTATTTACATGAATGTTTTTCTTGAACGTCTGGGGCCGAGGTCATTTAAATTGGAGATTATCATTTACATAATTAAATTTATTATGAAACAACTATTAAGATTAGATACAATTTATTCAAATCGTAATAGGTTAGATATTTTTTAACCCCACATGCTATATTCAAGACGGAGAATAATATCAAGATTTACGTAAACGCAACAAGTATTAAAATTACATTAGACTTATTTGTTTTTGATCTTACATTCTATATTTAAGACTGAGAATAACATTTACGTAAGTACAACATTTACGTAATCAAATTTTTAGATTATACTCCATTGTTATTGTTGAAACCGGAGAAAAATATGAAATAATTTTAAAATATATTACGTTATTGTTCAAGCGAGATTATTCCCGTGACGGAACATCACGCTTTTGCCCTTTTTACATTGCATGATTCACTATACCATAAATATAGATGTCACCACTTATATATATATTAGTTTTAATGTTGGTGTTTAAGGGAGAAGGTCTTTTAAATTCTTTGATAAATAATTTACCGTTTGAGCTCCATCTTCCTGGCGGATATCAGTACTGCGGTCGTAAGTTTTTTTATACACTTTAATAAATCATGAAGCTTTCTAAAAAATGTTTTTAGCTGGAACAAAACTTCAAAACCGTCTAGCACGTGGTGATTCGGGCATTAATACTCTAGACGCCGCTTGCAAACAGCACGACATTGCTTATTGGCAAAATAAGACTCTCAACGAACGACATAGAGCGGACAAGGAGTTGGAAGATAAAGCTTGGACTCGCGTCAAGTCAAAAGACGCTTCATTGGGGGAAAAAACTGCCGCATTACTAGTAACGGGTGCAATGAAGGCAAAACGAAAAATGGGAATGGGTTGTCGCCGTCGTTCTCAAAAACGTCGTTCTTTTCATAGGGATGTTGTTCTAAAACTAGGCAAGTCCCTGAAAAAGGGAACATATTTGAAAGACACTGCAGTGTTTGCCTTACGAGCAGCCAAAGCGCTAATTAAACAATTTGGGGGATCAAAGCATGTTGATGTTCCTCGAGTAATACCAGTTAAATCTGGAGGTTTCCTCCCACTCATACCCTTGTTTGCTGGACTTTCAGCACTTGGAGCTCTGTCGGGTGGTGCTGCTGGAATTGCAAAGACCGTTATTGATGCTAAGCATGCTCAAAAAAAATTAGAGGAAGATGTACGCCATAATAAGGCCATGGAGCGTGTAGGATCGGGACTGTACCTTAAAAAGTATCCAAAAGGTGGTTTTGGATTGTATTTGCAGAAGCAAAAAAACCAATAAAGCTACCCAATCATGCCCTGTTTGATATCGACATAACACGCTACGCAAAATTATTTAAAATACCAAATTTTCGAGGGGTTTTTATGCGAGACACTCTACCTAAAGACGGTCCTCGAAAACAAGAATGTGCGATAGTTAATTTAGATTCCTCTCAAAATACCGGCAGCCATTGGGTAGCTTACAGAAAGATAAACAACGATGTGGAATACTTCGATTCATTCGGTAACTTGAAGCCACCGAAAGAGCACTTTCCCATCGAACATTTAATTAAGAGTGCAACACCTTCAGAGTTGTTGGATATATGGCATAAACTTCCTAATGAATATCGTGGAAATTTTGAACTACAAATACGGCTGCCTTGTTTTATCCATTACAACCGACCTGATTGGACACCGCATTGTGATGGTCCTCCGAGTTCTCAAGCTTCTTGTTTTCTTTGTAAACATGCATTAAAATAAAAATTTCAAAAATATTTGATTGTGTATTATTTAAGTTCTTACATCCCTTGACTTGTTTCAGTCATCATAATGTCGCAGTTTTTGAGAGTCAACAGCACAAATCACATATTTACCTTCCAACCCCCCACGCCTATTGTTCTAAATACGAACAGCGATTATGAATTAGCTCTACGATCTTTTCACTCCTATAACAGCATACCAAACATTGAAAATTGTAAATTTTACTACTACAATGAACAAAACAAGCTTCAAAGTTTTGATTTTCCTACAGGATGTTACGAAATTGCCGACATCGAAGCGTTTATTCAAAATAAGTTAGGTGTGAGTAATTCACTAAGACCGGAAGGTATATTTTCGCTAAAACCCAACCACAATACGTTAAGATGCGAAATCCTGAGTAAATATAGAATTTCATTCAAGATGAGCGATAGTCTAGGTAACATATTGGGATTTTCTCCGAGAATACTTGACAACTATAAGTTGCACTCTTCAGATCTACCAGTCAAAATTATTAAAGTATCCAGCATACGCTTTGATTGTAACATTGTCACTGGAGCCTTTGATGGAGACAGACCAGCTCATACTATCTACGAATTTGTTATACAGTCAGATCCTGGGTATGCTATTGATGAAACTCCTCATAATTTACTCTATCTACCTGTTGTATTACAACGGGAAATAACCAACATTACTGTGCTAGCCTTAGACCAAGACGGTCGACCTGTGAACTTTCGTGGAGAACTTAGTACTTTGGTGTTGGAGCTGAGAGCTAGAGGTAGCAGATGGGTCTAATAATCGATCAATTACATAAAAGACATCCTGAGGTGCTTTCAACTTCATTATCTAAGCGATCATCAAAGCTGAAACAGCTAACAATCGCAAACAAGTTGGTTCTACAATCGCTGGGTTTTAAATTAAAAAAAATAAAATGACAACCATGTATGGAAAACGTACTCGTGTAAACGACAATATGCCTCCGATGTTTGATATCTATCGCAAACCAAAGTTTGATGAATCCATTCGTAAAGCTGAGTACAGAACATACGCCCCCTTTATCAAGTCATTCAATTGCAGCGACATTGTGGAGTTTAGCATCAACCAGGTCGATTCTTTCTTCGCAATGAGTGAAACTTTGCTATGCATCAAAGGGTCACTCGTAATACAAGGTGATGGTGAAGTAAAACTAGCAAATAATGTCGGTGCTTTTCTTTTCGATTCATGTACCTACAGCGAAAGTGCGAGAGAAATGGAAACAGTTCGTGATCCTGGAATAGTTAGCGCTATACGTGCCATGACTTGCTACAATCAAGAAGACTCCAATCACATGGCGATAGCCGGCTGGAATTACCCCAAAGATCCTATTTTAAATGACACCAACAAGTCATTTAGTCTACAAATTCCTCTCAAACATATTTTCAACATTTTTAATGATTATCCGATGATAACATGTGGGCGACAGACAATACGACTAGTTCGAGCTCGAAATGACAATGATTGTCTAAATATTTTTGAAAAAACCGTTGGCAACTCGTTAACTAATACAACTGCTACAATTACAATTACTAGCGTTGAGCTAAAAATTAAGCATATATATCCTAATGATGATATTAAATTGGAACTTATGAAATCTATTCAAAAAGATCAGCCAATAGTTATTCCATTCAGAAAGTGGGAACTACATGAATTACCTGCAATCACTACAGGGGCTAGACGTGAGGTTTGGGCAGTTAAAACGACAACATCCGTCGAAAGACCTCGTTATGACATCGTGTTCTTTCAAACAAATAGACGTGACAACAGCAAAACTGATTCTACTTCGTTTGATAATGCCGATGTTCAAAGTATCAGGCTATCATTGAATGGCGAATACTTTCCCAATGAAAGAATGCGATTGGATTTTGGTAAAACAGACTACAATGAAGCCTACTTCAACTATACAGAATTTTATCCTAGCTACACTAATTCCACCCAAAAGCGTCCCCTGCTTGATTATTCTGCTTTTAAAAAACGTGCATTATTTGTAATAGATTGCTCGAAACAAGAAGAAAGTATGAAGGCATCCACAGTCGATGTAAAACTCGATATTGAAGCAAACATAGCATTTCCACAAAATACTAAAGTATACTGCATAATCATTCATGATTGTTTAATGGAATACTTTCCTCTTACCGAAATTGTTAAGAGTTTAAATTAACTACGTTCAAACCACATTTCTTCAACATAGCGAGGTCAACCGCATAATAATTTATACATGCGTAATAGGATACTCCCCCCTCAGCGCATCGGTTAACAGTATAAGGCCGGGAACAGACGAGCGTTTATTTTACGTGCGTTAAAACGCACGTTAAAACGTACGTTTCAGCATTATTATACTTACAATATAACTAGTCACACAGCAGCGCGCGTCTGGTTTAACGTCCGTTTCAACGCAGACGACGTCCGTAACATGCTGAAACGTGTCAGCGTGCGTTGTAGCTTTCTATTTGCTTATACCATTTCGGTCACACACAGGTCTAGTGTTTATTCAACGGCCGTTTTGTCGTAATATAGCATATAATTTTTCGATTTCAGTGAGAAATAATATTAAATATGGTTGACCCTGAACTTGTAATAAGTGAAGTTGAAAAACGGGTAGTTTTGTGGGATCCTTCTTCTGAGAATTATAAAGATAAGAATAAAAAAGACAATGCGTGGAAAGAAGTTGCTTCATCTTTATTTGAAACTTTTGCCAGTAAAACAGATGCAGAACAGAAAATATTAGGTAAGTAGATTATCTCTCTATATATATATCATTTTGAAACACAATTGTGACCAAATAAACACCAAATTTGAATATAGGCCCTATAGTAAATATCGAGGTAGATATCAATTGATAGAGAGAGCTTTATTCTAGATTTTATTATACTGCCAAGGCAACTCTCCAGCTTCGCTAACAAAATAATTTGCAAGTGCATCTCGATAGCGATTAATAGATCTATTTACGGTGATTGTCTCATCATTAATAAAATCTTCTAATAAGCCAACAATAGTTAGAGTATCGTCAAAACTGTAACCGTCGCGTTTGCGTACAAAGTTGTGCAATACACAGCAACTCTTTACTATGTCAATAGCAAATTCTACATCTACATCAATTGCCCTGTGAAGAATGCGCCACTTATTGCTCAAAATTCCAAAGGTACATTCCACATAACGCCGAGCCCTTGATAACCTGTAGTTAAAAACTCTTTTTGGCACTGACAAATGTTTGCCAGAGTATGGCCGAAGAAGATTAGGTGATAATCCAAAAGCCTCATCTCCTACAAACGCAAACGGTAAAGGTATCGCAACACCTGGCACTTCATTTGGTTTAGGAAGCATTAATGTGTTATTTTCTATCCCTCTATATAAAGACGAATTTCTAAAAATCGTAGAATCAGAGTCTTTACCATAGGATCCAATATCAACGTAAATAAAATTATAATTTGAATCAGCTATAGCTAATAAAACGATGGAAAAGTAATGTTTGTAGTTAATATAAGAAGATCCACTTGCGATTGGCTTTATAATTCGGATGTGCTTTCCGTCTACAGCCCCCACGCAGTTGGGAAAATTAGCTCGATTTCGGAAACCCTCCGCTGTATTATTCCAATCCAATTCGTCAGGAATAGGTATACATTTTCCTTTCATTACATCCCAAATTGTGCGACATACAGTTTTTACAATTTCGCCTGCTGTTGAACGTCCAATTCTGAAGTTATAGTGTAAATCCTTTAAACTACACCCACTGCCAAGATACCTGAAAATTTACAATAAATTGTTTGATTTATGTTTTTCAATCTGTTTATTGATGTTATTATTGTCTTACAGCACAAGATTTGGAGAAGAAATGGAGAAGCATAAGAGACAATTACGTCCGAAATCGAAGAAAAAATAATGAAGCGTGCAAATCGGGATCTGGCGCGAGTAAAAAAAAGAAGTACATTTATGAAGAACAACTACGTTTTTTAAAGAAGACTATGGAACTACGGACGACAAACACCAGCATTCCAGAAGATCCAACACTGGATAATTGTTCTGTCGATATTCAAAGTAATGGAAATAATAGCGGCCTTGAGAATGGTGAAGAAAGTGTAGTTGAAGTTACCCCAACAACTTCTACAAAACGTGCATCAGTAAACGCGAAAAGATGTACACGAAAAAGTAACTTCATTGAAGAAAAATTGGTCAGTTTTATGGAGGCACATCAACCAAGGCAAGATTTATTGATTGAAGATGAAGACCTATCATTTTTCAAATCTTTACTGCCCACAGTTCGAAAACTGAATGCGGACAAGAAATTTACATTTAGAATGCAGACTATGCAAATTTTGCAAAATTTGCAACAAGGTACATCTGCGACTATAGAGGCTAGACCAAATAATTTTATTTCGTTCCCTCCACAACAGTCTACTGCTTCGTATGCCAACACTAATACAAATTATCAACCTGAATCTAGACCGTCATCAACGGCTACATATTTTTCAAATTTTTCACCAAGCTACCATTCTACTGATGATTCACATTCGCGAGCCGAATATGACCGAGACAATCCTCAATATTCAAACTTAGACCTTCAATAAGTTTTTTTCTGTGTTCTTATTTTGTATAATCAATAAGAATAAATTTTATAATCAAAAATTTATTTGTACTTAAATACTTATTTGTATAATCAAAATAAATTTAATGTTTATGTAACAAATTGTATTGACTGTCTTACGTACCTTAAAGTAACAGCGAGCATTTCTTCTGGTGGAATTGAGCTTCTCATGTTGGTATCCTGCTTTATTATGTACTCTCTTATAGAATACAACAATTCATCGAAAGATTTTATAGACATCCGAAAATAGTTAAAAAATTTATCTTCATCTGCTTTAAGACGTGCATACAAGGTGTAGAAATGACCACGTAAATGTCTTTCAGAATTGATAGGGTGTACCCACCACTTTCTGTTGCTGCACTTCTTTTTATTTTTTAAGTATTTTACCACCAGATATGAAAATTCACACATTTGAACAGCGTTCATCATGAATCAAGACCGTCGAGTCGTGTGCGTTGGTAATTTCCTGTACATACAACGTACGTTAGAAATTACGCACGTTTACGCATTCGTGTGACATCCTTTTCGACGTCCGTCAGAAATTACGTGCGTGCGAGACGCACGTAAAATAAACGCTCGTCTGTTCCCGGCCTAAATGAACCGCCGCTCTGACCGTAGTCAGTATTCAAGTTCAATTCGAAGCAAGCAAGACTTTCAAAATGAAATTGGCCTTAGTTGACATTCAAGCGATAATAGTTAATGGCGAATTCACTCCAAAGGAGTTATCGATCGAAATGGGAGGTAAGAGATCGCATTTTATATTCACATCCCCAATGTTATTGGACCACCTCAACAACAAGGATCGGAAAACGTGTGCGTATTTGGAGAGAAATGTACACGGAATCCAATACACATCTGGGGATGTGGACTACTGCAGACTGGACGATATATTAAAAACAAAGTTACTGTTTGCTGCGGACGTGATTTACGTGAGAGGCCAACAAAAAGAAGATTTGCTCAAGAAGAAAAGTGAGAAGTATGGGGTGTTCCCAGTAATCGTAGATGTCACGAAATTCGACGGAACGCCGCAGGAGACAGGTAACTTTGTGCCCCACATAAATCCGTGCCATGTGGATGGGCGATTCATGTGCACAGAACGAAATGTGGACCATTTGAGAGAGTGGATTTTACAAAACATTCCATTGTAAAATAATTTTAAAATAAATTTTCATAAAAAAATAGAATTTTATCAACACACACCTTTTATTCATCAATTTTTATTTTACAGTTCATACATTTTAAACCATTATTGTTATTATTGCAGAGAAGAGAGTGAAGGTGTTGAAGTAGTTGCTGAGGGTTGACATTTTTCATGCTCTTGTTTGTTTTGTTGAAGGGTAGTAGGTTGGATACGTCTAGGTTGCTGCTTATAGTCTCTGAAAACATAATCCCAAGCACTCGAATTGTCTTCTTGTTGTCTCTGTTTTAACTCTTCAGGTTCCCAGTTTATTTGAAGACCGCCCCACGCTTGTTTAACTTCTTCATTCTCTTTGTGCTTTTCCCCACAAAGGCAAAGGTCCTCTAGCCGCTTTATAACCATACTTTTGTCCTCATAAAAAGCAATGTCTCTACTTAATAGACGTATTTTTTGAATAAACGCTTCAACTTGATGACTTAACTCCTTGGAAGACATAATGTAACTAATTTTAACTCCAAGAAAATTTTAGGAGGAATAAAAGTAAATTTTAAAACATTCCTTTATCTAAGACAGTAGGCATAACTACACTTCAGGCAGACAGCCCGCCGGCTCTTATCAGTTCGGGCTTATCCCTTCAAGGTCACCGAGCTGCGGTTAACGCCGAATATTTTATTAGATTATATTAAAACAACGTGTCGACCAGAGGGAAGAAGAGATAAGCGAGTAATCATATACAGGGTGGATTGAAAGTATCTTTGGTTTAACATATACAGAGTGTATAAAACATGTGTCCATCGAAAGTATCTTTGGTTTAACAGAGTGTAGCGGAGAAAATGTCAAACGTCAAAACGTCACATGTGCCGTAGGTGCATTAGTATGAATCACGCCCCGATCGCCAGTGCCGGATGTACAGAATTGGCGGCACGGTCATGGACACACTGAACAAGGTGAGCGGTCGGCCGTACCTACAGGAAGGCGGCGACATACTGAACATGGTGATCGAACGATATAAGGATATTTTGTAAGCAATATCAAAACACAGGCTTTAAGATATTATATTACGTAAATATTTTAGCTACAGTTTCATGAATATTTTCACGCACTTTCGATAGATGTTTCGGAGCTTCAGCGAAGTATTCAATCGTAGACTCGTTCACCATAAATTTTTCAAAAATACCAACCATGACTATATCTTCGAGAGTTTTGCACCCAAATTCATCTTTTCTATGAGTAACTTCTAGATTATGGGGTATGTGGTGTTGTATAACTGCTAGGGTGGGGTCATAGATTATATCATTGTGTTCTATCCAGAAATGTGCAGCCACTTCGTGGAAAATTAAACTTCCCGCCAAACACACACCGCAATAGCCTGCTCGAATAAACTCCTGCTCGATACAACATTTAATGAGTTTGAGTTTGACGTACTCACGCATGGGATCCATGTCTGCTCACGTCAAGTGATAAATGATGAATGATGAACTGTCCAGACATGTTAACGCTTTTAAGCACCAGCCAAACGATTGGCTCGATAGAACGCATGAAATTATAAACTCGTAGATCGTGAGATATTTTTAACGACTCCTGTATATTTTCTGACCGATGATAACCGCAAATAAAAATATTCAATTGTTAAAAACAGAAAAAGCTATTACACCCACGTGCGATATGTTATAACCGCAAAGTAGATATAAAAATATTCACTGCATTATTTGTAAAAAACATAAAAAGTGGTTGTTTGTTAAATCAAAACACCCCCGCAATATGTAGTGAGAATCACTAAATAACGATCCCAATAGGGACACTGGGTGAGAAGAAAAGGTACACGTAAAATTCAAAGAACATTAACATATAGAAAAATAAATACGTAGAAGTTACATGTGTTAGAGAGGCTATTTCTCGCGTCCCCATATCTTTCCCCACGTGTAGCTTTCCATCAGACCCCATAAATTTTGATTTTTCAAGACCCCGTAAAAAATATGGGGCGATTACTTTTTAAATTTGTTCACAATAAAAGATAGTATTTTATAATTTTCATTGGAAAAAATCAGCCATTGATATTTTTAGCGAATAAAATCTATACATGGTTCAAATATACACTTAAAACTTAATATAGAGATATACTTACATAAATATACAGGTCGGGCGAGGTCATCAAAAAGTACTATTAGTTAAAAAGGTTTTCTGTGAAAAAAACATTTAATGAGTTTGAGTTTGACGTACTCACGCATGGGATCCATGTCTGCTCACGTCAAGCGATAAATGATGAATGATGAACTGTCCAGACATGTTAACGCTTTTAAGCCAAACGATTTTGGGGCGTTCGACTCCTGTATATATTTTCTGACCGATGATAACCGCAAAAATATTTAACAGAAGAAACTACACACACACTTTGTGCGATATGACCGCAAAGTAGATATAAAAATATTCACTGCATTGTAAAAAAGCTACTGTGGTTGTTTTTTAGCGACGTTTCCATACTTTCTTATCAGTACCGGATGTAAGAATTGGAAGGTGAGTGGTCAGTGCCGTATGTAAGAACACGGTCATGGCCGTTAATCAGTTCTTATCAGCTTGAAGTCCAGTGCCGTACCGGATGTAATTACGGAATTGGAAGAAAAAAACGGCGGCACGGTCATAGCCGACAAGGTGAGCGGTCGGATGAAGTCTTGCCGGATGTGTGGCATACTGAACAAGGTGATCGGACAGTGTGAACGATAAAGGATATTTTGTAGGCGATAAAAAACACAGGCTTTAAGATATTATATTACGTAAATATTTTAGCTACAGTTACGTGAATATTTTCGCACATATTAGATAGAACGACAATATTACAGGAAACATTAATTTTTACGAAACATTCTTCATATATACAGAGTGAAGCAATAACAAATTAGATTCCAAAGCTGATAAATTATGACATATCGTTGATAATTTTATTCATATGTAGTTACATGATGCGACTTTTCTTCAGATATTTGTTAGCGACATTTTAAATGTTTGCGTTATACTTGAAATTCCAGGAGTTGGACTTTAAACTGAATAATATTATAAAATACACCTCTTTCCACGGCCAACCCTGGAGGCAATAATCAGAGATTATCGGAGGTGTTTAAGGCCTCGTTTTAGGATTCCCCATTGGAAATACCATACAGCAGAACAGTATAATATTACCAATAGGCCTACCATCGGTTAAGTAGTATGTCCTCGTCTGACGACATTCACTCGTTCTTGTTGGGTGTCCAATTCGAAACGTAAAGGCGTGAATACACAGTTTCCCAAAATAGAGGAGTTCAGTCTAAGGTCAGTGTGGCCAACAAAAAGTGATTTTTCTGACAATAATGACAGTTAATGTCTACCTTCAAAACATAAGATTTTTGCAGGTTTTTTATAATTACGAACATCTAAATTGCTTTATTAAGACAATGAATACACCCCCGAAGCGTAAATCTTAAAATTTAAAATGTCTTTTTAGCTGAATAATCAACGCATCAAAGACCAATAATTCCAGAAACTTTTGGCATGTCACCATTTCATTTCTGCTATTCTGTCACTAGATATGTCATATGTCAGTTTTATTTGTTTTTAATGATATTGGTTTAATCGTTCATGTTCATTTTCGTTTAGACTTTTCTAGTTCTAGTTAGTTGTATCTCTTAATTCTTCCGATTGCTTTTTCCAGTGACATCTGACATAACTAGTGACATAATGACAGAAATGATATGGTGGATTTCCAAAAGTTCCTAGAAATATTGGCCACCGATGCGTTGAGTATTCAGCTAAAACGTCATTTTAAATTTTAAGATTTACGCTTCGGGGGTGTATTCATTGTCTTAATAAAGCAATTTAGATGTTCGTAATTATAAAAAACCTGCAAAAATCTTATGTTTTGAAGGTAGACATTAACTGTCATTATTGTCAGAAAAATCACTTTTTGTTGGCCATACTGACCTTAGACTGAACTCCTCTATTGAGAGGCATTCTTCTAACCTCTATTCGCTTGTTGGATTTCAGGTGTCCAATGTAAAGGTACACACACACACGTTCCCAGGATGTATTTTATGAGGTACTTTGAAATACTTTGAATAAAATTTAATGATTACAGGCTGTCGAACTGATAATAAATCATAGGAAAAAATAGATTTATGACAACGACATTTGCTGCAGTCGTCATGAAGTAAACGTAAGGTATATAAGAATTTTTCAGTCCGTTATTGAATAGTGTCCCCAGGGTATCCAGGGACCAAATAACGCATCCTCAGGGCTGAGGACAACATTGGGCTGTGGACCTGATGTTTTTTCAGAATCAGATTTTGAACTACAGTTTTCTGTTGCCAGGTATCGAGACATTCTTCATAATCTTCAAACGTTATTGTAGTTTTTACAACCTCCCTTAGCTTCCTTTGTCACCCCCACGTTCTCAAGTTCAGACTCTATTTCTCATCATAACCTTCATCACCTCTTCCCTTTCTTAGCGACATCATCATCAACACCTTAGTTGTGTAGAGTTTCGAGGCCCACGTACTCTGTCATTGGAACGCCATTATTCTCATCCTTTCTTATTTACCAGAGGAATGCCATATGTCCGGGAGCATAATCGCTTGTAAGCGCCGATGACAGTCACGCTTCATAAGGGTCTTGATGGAGCTCATAAATCAGCAGTGTCTGTGTACATGACTGAGCAGCAGGGGAAAGCATCAATCCATAGTGAAAATCATAAATTGTAGTTTTAGCAAGATCTAGGATTGCCTGCCCCACATATATAGATCTGAACCTTCCGCAATTCTACTGCGGGCTTTTCACTAAAAATTGTGCTATTCTCGGGCTTGTCGATGTCCGCACCATACCTTCCGTTCCACTCTGTTAAAAGCTTCACCCTCTTTCGAACGTTTTCCATTGTTTTACCTGAAACAAAGGGTACATTAGTATTTTGGATTTATCTTTAATATTGGAACTTACCAAACACTGCATTGTTCATTAATTTGGTTCTTTTCAAACTCGTGGCCCTCGTTCCTGTATTCAAGGCTATGTAAGGCTTCAACCACGGCGCCTGAATTTGACGGTTGATCAACACCAACCCATACACAAATGTTTGCTTCAGCGTTCGGTAATGGATAACTTGGTTTTATTGTGGAGGGTCGCCATTAACTTGGTTAACTCACCAAAGATGTTACAACGTCTGGGAAATGTCCATATACCAACTCAACGGAAACTTTTTGTCTAAAAATTACTTCAGTAAAAAACTAATTGTACTTATGCTAACCTATGTAAATAAATATTTTTCTGATTCGCATTATTTTGACCAACCACATTACAGCACAATATCCGGTGATACATGATGAATCACCAACCTGGCTCGTGCACAAAACTTTTTGAAAATTACTCTACCCTATATTTAGACCTCCAACCCCAACATTACGCAAGCAACTTTACAAATAACTTTCTCTTATCTATTGCGACACGTGATTTTTCATAGTTCTATGCCACCTGACTCGTGAACCGTTATCACAGTTTCTTATCTACACTTTCCGCCATCTCTTGTCATAAAAATTAAAAAAAGATTTTCAGAACAATCAATAATTTTAGCAAACCCCCACAAAAGGGGCGCATCGCTGTGAGGTTATCTAACCACATTCCACGTGTCCGAGGCAACACGCTGAACACAGGAGCCATTGATATTTTTAGCAAATAAAATCTATACAGGTCGGGTCATCAAAAGTACTATTAGTTAAAAAGGTTTTCTGTAAAAAATTATTTTGACACATGATCTTAGGACGCGGTATACACCCATAAGTCAATAACACAAATTGTTACCCTCTTTTAAAATATGGGGCGATTACTTTTTCAAATTGCTACAATGAAGGATAGTATTTTATTGGGAAAAAACAGCCATTGATATTTTTTAGCGAATAAAATCTATACATGGTTCAAATATGCACTTAAAACCTAATATAGAGGTATACTTACATATACAGGTCGGGTCATCAAAAGTACTATTAGTTAAAAAGGTTTTCTGTAAAAAATAGAGGTGAGTAAGCAACAAAGTAAAACTAGAATTATTTTGGATTTTAGGACGCGGTATACACCTATAAGTCAATAACACAAATTGTTACCCTCTTTTTAAAATATAGGGCGATTACTTTTTCAAATTACTACAATGAAGGATAGTATTTTATTGGGAAAAAGCAGCCATTGGTATTTTTTAGCGAATAAAATCTATACATGGTTCAAATATGCACTTAAAACCTAATATAGAGGTATACTTACATATACAGGTCGGGTCATCAAAAGTACTATTAGTTAAAAAGGTTTTCTGTAAAAAATAGAGATGAGTAAGCAACAAAGTAAAAATAGAATTATTTTGGATTTTAGGACGCGGTATACACCTATAAGTCAATAACACAAATTGTTACCCTCTTTTTAAAATATAGGGCGATTACTTTTTCAAATTACTACAATGAAGGATAGTATTTTATTGGGAAAAAGCAGCCATTGGTATTTTTTAGCGAATAAAATCTATACATGGTTCAAATATACACTTAAAACCTAATATAGAGGTACATAAATATACAGGTCGGGTGATCAAAAGTTTTATTAGTTAAAAAGGTTTTCTGTAAAAAAATAGAGGTGAGTAAGCAACAAAGTAACACTAGAATAATATAATTTTGAAGCACTTCCACCGTAACAGAGTTTTACCAACCCCCCATTTTCCTGAAAACTTACCAAAGAAAGTTACTATATGTTCCATGGGTATGACAGAAATGTAACTATTATAAAATCCGTCAACAAATATACCCTCAGTACCATTGACTATTTCATAAATATGTTCATTAATATAATAGTTAAAAACTAAAAATCGGGTGCCGGAGTTATGGAACTGTACTTGTAAAACATCCCCTTCACCATAGTTGCCTCTCAACAACACTTCCTCCCTATAAAAAACACCGCCTAACTTAAAACATATAAATACAGAGCTACCCCTTTGAACTGGACGATAATAACTGAATAAACTGATATGTGAAAGTGTTAAATCAATTTTTAAGAGATATTCACCATTTTTTTATACTTAATGCGTAGTGAAATAATGCATACAAAATGTTATTTTATAAATTATCAGATTTGTTACAATGTAGTTTGCAAATGTTTTTATTGTGGGTAAAAGATAGTGGTTAGAAATCCGGGAAGAATAAAGGAAGCTAATAGCACAAGCGGTGGGGAAGCAAATAAAACTGTGAATTTTAATATCAATATTACCACAGACACAGACATATTACGAGAGCCATGGGTAAGGAACATACCTACGTTTTTTATTGTCAAAATCTTACTAGTTTATTTTTTTTCAGAACAAATAGTGCAAGTCATCAGGGAAAGGCTGCCGCTGCACCTAGCCGTAGGTATATTACAAACGTCATATATTTGATATTTATCTTATGCACTTTACAGCTGCTGGATATACTAACATTAAATATAAACGGGCTGCCAACGGATTATAGGCCGTTTGACTACATTAGCCTTGGGTCGTACCAGGGTGCAGCGCTGTGGTACGACCCAGTACCGACGGGGTTTCGCCCGGTGCCGGCGGTGGTGGTTTGGATTATAAGGTAAGGTAATTAGTTATACCTAAATGAAATAATAATTTAATATGTATTTCAGAAACGAATAAAAGATGTGTGACCCTTCCACAATAATTATTGTTGTTTTATTAAAAACCAACTATCCATCCTATCCCTGATTGATATAGCCTGAGGTTGAACATGGTTAAATAATAACCATTTCCAACCACATAGCTAAGAAAAAATAATATAAATAATGAAACAATGTAAAAGTTTTGTCAACGCAGAAATAATACAGCTTTCAGAAATAATCAAAGGCAGCAAAGACATTGAAAAACTACTATGGGTTAGAGGTTTTTGATTATTTCTGAAAGCTGTATTATTTCTGCGTTGGCAAAAATTTTTACATTGTTTTATTATTCATAATTGTGACGAGCACAAATAACCACATAGCTAAGAAAAAATAATAAAACATTGTAAAAGTTTTGCCAACGCAGAAATAATACAGCTTTCAGAAATAATCAAAGACAGCAAAGACATTGAAAAAACTACTATGGGTTAGAGGTTTTTGATTATTTCTGAAAGCTGTATTATTTCTGCGTTGGCAAAAATTTTTACATTGTTTTATTATTCATAATTGTGACGTGCACAAATAACCACATAGCTAAGAAAAAATAATAAAACATTGTAAAAGTTTTGCCAACGCAGAAATAATACAACTTTCAGAAATAATCAAAGACAGCAAAAATTTTTACATTGTTTTATTATTCATAATTGTGACGTGCACAAAGGGTGCCGTATACAAAGCGTGACGTGTGCAAAACGTGACTGAAGGTCGTAAAACTGGACGTAATGTTGTGACGTCATGCGCGGGGTGTACCAATTTGGGGTGTCGATCGAGAACATGGTTAAATAATAACCATTTTCAACCACATAGCAAACGCTTTTACAACAGAAAAAATATGGATAATAGAACAATGTAAAAGTTTTGTCAACGCTGTGTAGAAATAATACATTTTTCAGAAATAATGAAAGTAGTTTACAACAGTAAGAAATTGGAAAAAAACTTACTATGGGTTATTCTTCACGGTCGTAAGGAGGGATCCAATTATTGTTATCCCCAACGATAGAAAACTCTCTCTCCCCGTGGTCATAAAATGTCTCTAGAAAACCACCATCTTGAGGGTTCTGAAGGTAATATGTGTAATACGTCATTAGTTGGTTATCCAAATAAAAATGGATGCTAACGATGGAACCCTCGCTTCGATCTTCTAGAGGTATGGTGAATTCAAACATATGAATAGGTATATGGTGTAAATCGTTGACGCGCCGCAACAACAGATTAATACAAAGAGATACGTCTTTCTCGACCACTCTCACATCATGACACATTAACGGTTGGTCATCAATACCTGCAGAAAAAATCAAGCAACGAACTAGGTAATCAGCCATGGTGTTTTGAAAATTCTCGGGACTAACTTAAGCCTATATATATACCCAGAAAAACATGTTTTTGTTTATATAGTTAGTATTACCGCATATCGACCGCTAAAACTGCTACATTGTAACGATTGAACGTTACTCCACAGGGCAAGTAATAGTCGGAATTTTCTTTTTTTTCGATACTGGACATGTTAAACGTCACGTGGCCGAGATGTCATGACCAGCGACGAGAGAGAAGCCAATTCTAGCGTAAATATAAAAAACACGTCAAACGTCACGTGTTCGAGATGTCAAACACACCGAACACAGGGTATCAACAAACTGTTTCATTTTTAAAAACTTCACCAGGTACACCCAAGAACGTTTTTTTGGAGAATTCAAAAATATTTTCACAACTTATGTTGTTTCCCCTATTTTCAACCACCACAGCATATTTGATATTTTCACGATTTACATTGTTTTACCATATTTAAAAACCACACGCCTCTAAAATATCGACTATTGATGTTGTTATCAGATATTTTTCGATTCCTTTTTTTTATAATTATATAATTTAAACTTTTACATTGTTTTTCAAATTATCATAATTTTTCTTATCACCTTTTCCGGTGACGCTCAGCTTTCATAGTAATATTATATAGTACATCAACTTATTTAGTTTTTTCAAATTATCGTGAATATTCAAGGTTACGTTCGTACTACACCGATAAGAGTTTTCAACGAATTTTCATATTACAATTTTTATATTTTCACGCGTACCGCAATGAAATACAAGATTACGCATCATGAGCTGGACACGTTTGGTGCCCGCTTCTTAGTACAGACATGTAGTTACATTTCCCGTACATTTTCCCATTCCCACTATTAAATACTACGCAAAGTTCTAAAAACTGATTCAATGTGACAGGTTATCGTAAAAGTGAGGTTATCTAACCACACACACATTATCGTAATAATTGTGGAAAATAACACCTATATATTTATAAAGGATTCACAACAGTAACTCCATGATGAAATATTTTTTAAAACATATGTTACTTAGAATAAACTCGAACTAATTACCTTAAAAGAATGTTTTCTCCTTAGAATATCAATAAGCCACGCCCCCTTTTCGATCAGCGTAACAACTGATAAACTCAAAACAGTTTATCGTAAAAGTGAGGTTATCTAACCACACACACACATTATCGTAATAATTGTGAAAAATAACACCTATATATTTATAAAGGATTCACAACAGTAATTCCATGATAAAATATTTTTTAAAACATATGTTACTTTGAATAAACTCGAACTAATTACCTTAAAAGAATGTTTTCTCCTGAGAATATCAATAAGCCACGCCCCCTTTTCGACCCTATTTAAAGAGCTTCTCGGAGCGGCAGAATCATAATCTTTCCAGCTCTCGTTATCTACAGACGTTATCAGTTGCTCTTGTGGTAAGTCTAGAAACATTTTTTTGATTTACTTCTCGGAGTGGCATAACCAGCTCTCGTTCAGACGTTATCAGTTGCTCTTGTGCCTACATACTTTTTTCAAAAATTTTGGAAATTTTTCAACACAAGATGGAAAAGTTTTTGATAACTAAAGATGTTATTAAAAAAGTTCGAAAATTCAACCTAACTGGTAGAACGGTGGAATTTAAAATCCGCCCAATTCCCGAAGGGGCAGATCCACTAAAATGGGTACGCTCCGGCATGGAGGATGTTATCAATAAGGTGACCGAGGGAACAGAGTCGAGTGATCAAATTGGTTTTACTTTTTGCTCGAAAGAGTTTAGTCGTGGTGATGGTTGGTTGCGGTTTAATCCTGCATCCGAGGTGAAATTTGAAGACATATGGTCGATGATATGTGCTGTCTACCAATCTAATTTGGCAGGTTTTGACACTGAGACGTTTTGTCTAGCAGCCACAACCGTGAAAATGCCTAAAGGTAAAGGACGAGGTTGTAAGTACAACAACTTTGACGAAGAGTGTGCTAAACGTGGTGGTGTTATGGTAATAAATAATACAGACAATTTATGCCTGGCTAGAGCAGTGGTTGTAGCTAAAGCGTACGCCGACAATGCCCCTGACAAAAACAAGATAAGAGTAACGAAGGGTCTCCAGACTCAGAAAACTTTGGAATTATTAACAGCCAGTGGTATCGAACTACCCAAAGAGGGTGGTGGTCTGGAGGAGTTGAAAAAATTCCAAGAATATTTGACCGACTATACAATAACGGTATACAACTACGGTACAAAGGATGTCTTGTATGAAGGAGTAGGGGGAAACAAGAAAATCAATCTTCTTTATCACGAAAATCATTATAACGTGATTATATCGTTGACGTCTGCTTTTTGCTGTCCATATTTCTGTGAACATTGCCACACACCCCACGAATATAATATGCACCGCTGTGAAAAAACATGTCCAGCATGTGAACAATCACCCCTATGTAAATCAAGTGTGAAAATCGTATGTGATGGATGTAATCGGTATTTCAGAGGACAGATCTGCTACGATTACCATAAACAAAGTAAACTATGTGAACGGTTAATCTCTTGCGAAATATGCCTTAAAACGATTCCCAGAAAGCGGGAACACATATGTGGTGAAGTTTTCTGTAAAATATGTAACGGATTCAAAGCTTCTCCACACAATTGTTTCATGCCCGTCGACACACGTAAGCCTTCAATGCACGGGGTACTATTTATATTTTATGACCTTGAGTGTACTCAAGAAGAAGTTATGTCTGACGGCTCTTTACTACACAAAGCCAACTTATGTGTGTTTGAGCAACACTGTGCACTATGTATAGGTACAGACAAAAGATGGTGCGATTGTGGTGTTAGATATCAAGTTTTAACAATTGACCCTGTAGCTCGTTTTATGGAGTATGTAATGAACCAAAGGGCTCTGTTTAAGAAAATAATTGTAGTCGGACATGCAGGAGGTCTATATGATAACCAGTTTATGTTAAACCACCTTATAACAAAGACAGGTCTAACACCCGAACTAATTACTAGAGGCACGAAGCTAATACAAATGAAAGTGCGGAATGTGAGTTTTATCGACTCTTTAAACTACTTCCCAATGCCTCTGGCAAAATTGCCTAAAGTATTCGGGCTAAAAGATATAAAAAAGGTTACTTCCCCCACTTGTTCAACAAAGTCGGAAACTGGGATTACATCGGACAACTACCTGCCCTCGAATATTACGATCCTGAAAATCTGAAATACTCCCCTTCACTCAACGAAAAGAACGACGCCAGAAATCAGCTAATCGTTTGGCATAAAAAACTCTCTGATCAAGGGTATGTCTTCAACTTTAAATCAGAACTTATTTCCTACTGTATAAGTGACGTGTCCATACTTGCTCAGTCTTGCTTAAGGTTCAGAGAGTTGCTTTTAAAAGAAGGAGGGGTCGACCCGTTCACAGAAGCCATCACGCTACCTGGTGCATGTAATAAAATATTTAGGAGAAACTTTTTACACCCGAATACCATCGAGTTAATTCCCAAGAACGAATATAGATGTCGCGATAAACAATCTAGGATTGCTACTCAATGGTTAATATATGAAAAACACCAAAGAGGTATCAGAATAGAACATGCAGCCAGAGGGCGAGAAGTTGTATTGAATGGTCTTAAGGTTGATAGATACTGCAAAAGCACAAGACAGGTCTTTGAATTTGAGGGTTGTTACTTCCACAGTTGTCCAAAATGTATGAAATATAGACGTAACGAACCGACACATGACAACCCATCACTTACATACGAGCAACGGTACGAGGCGACGTTGGCGAAGAATGAAAAATTAAGATCTCTCGGGTACGAGGTAATTGTAAAATGGGAGTGCGATTTTCGTCGTGAAATAAACCCCGAAATTGAAGCTATTACCGGAAAACATCCTCTCCTCGAACAGCTACCATTGGAGCCTCGTGACGCCTTTTACGGGGGACGAACAGATGCCACAAAGCTTTATTATTCTTGTAAAAAATGGAGAGAAAATAAAATATACTGACATCTGCTCCCTATATCCGTGGGCCAATAAATATGGAAAATATCCAATTGGTCACCCGGAAGTTTTTGTGGGAGAAGAATGCTACGCTCTTGATTTAAAACAAACCGAAGGACTAATAAAGTGTCGAGTGTTACCGCCAACAAATCTCTACCACCCCGTACTACCTTATAAATGTAATAGTAAACTAATGTTTTCACTTTGTCGTACATGTTGTGAATCTAACATGTCTGAATGTTTACATAACGATGAAGAAAGAAGCTTTACCGGTACATGGGTAATGGACGAGGTTCTAAAGGCTCAAGAAAAAGGATACAAAATTCTAAATATTTACGAAATTTGGAAATATCAAGTGGTACAATACGATAAAACTACAAAGTCTGGTGGCCTATTTGCCGAATATATTTCAAAATTTTTAAAAATAAAACAACAGGCAAGCGGTTGGCCCACCGAATGTAAAACCCCAAAAGAAAAAGATCTCTATATAAAGGAATATTTTGACCGTGAGGGTGTAGAATTGTCCTGCGATGAAATTGAATTCAATCCAGGTCGAAGACAGGTTGGTAAGTCCATGATAACAAGTTTTTGGGGCAAGCTTGGACAATGTGAAAACCAGTCTAAGACGTCTATAGTCAACACACCTGCAGAACTATTTGACATTTTATCGCAGCCATGCAAAGAAGTAAACAATATTTTTCCGGTTAACGAAAACACCCTCATTGTTAACTGGTCCTTTAAAGAAGAGGCATATGCCACACTTCCAACTGTAAATGTCGTACTAGCGGCCTACACCACTGCACAAGCTAGACTAAAACTATACACGTATTTAGAAAAACTCGACGATAGGGTAATATATCATGACACAGACTCTGTCATTTACGTCTCTCGACCTTGCACCTACGAAGTACCTTTAGGCAGCTTTCTCGGCGATATGACAGACGAACTATGCGAATATGGGGAGGGAAGCTACATAACAGATTTTGTAGCCGGTGGTCCAAAAATATATGCCTACAGGGTTTATTCAACCGATAAAAATAAAACGTTCGATATTATTAAAGCGAAAGGTATAACCTTGAACTATAATACGAGCCAGAAAGTAAATTTCGACACCTTAAGAGACATGGTCCTGAATGAAGCCCCCGACGAATTCATAACTACTCGTAACATATTAAGGAACTCCGATCATTCGGTTGTCACAAAAAACGTAACTAAAGTCTTCCGAACCAGCTTCACTAAAAGAAAACGAATAGAAAACTTTGACTCTGTTCCCTACGGTTACAAACGCCAATGCTACTAGTTGGAAGCCGTTTTCACGGCTACTTCCCTTCCCCTAACCCCATCCCCAATATTCGCGAAAATTTGGGAACATTTTCTTGAGTGTAAGGTAAGAAGGGCACCTCCTAATTAACTTTGGGAACCTGTGTACCCCTCCTTGTGGGTAAGAAGGGCACCTCCTAATTAACTTTAGGAATCTGTGTACCCCCTCTTTTTGTGTGTAAGAAGGGCACCTCCTGGGAATCTGTGTGCCCTCCGTTGTGTATGTAAAGGTAAGAAGGGTACCTCCTAATTAACTTTGGGAATCTGTGTACCCCCTCTTTTTGTGTGTAAGAAGGGCACCTCCTGGGAATCTGTGTGCCATCTGTTGTGTATGTAAAGGTAAGAAGGGTACCTCCTAATTAACTTTGGGAATCTGTGTGCCCCCTCCTTAAAATGTCAGAATGTTGTATGGTGGTGTGTCCCCAATTTTTCGCGAATATTCCTTCCTGAGGGAGAAGTAGTCATTATATGACGAAAGTGCCTACCTCCTCGCCTGGTCTCCTTTGGACAGCGTTTTTGCTGACAAACAGGCACATTTCCTAGTCATGAGTAGAAACCAACCCACTAAAGATTTTTATCTAACAATTGAAAGACAAATGGTAATAAAAAACTTACCTTCATAAACACTTACAATTGTTACTTTTGCTAGTTCTTCGGCCACACCGTCATATGTCTTTGTACCGTTATCGGTTTTTCACAGATACCCTTCGTCTGTCAGTATTATGTTAATATTTTAAAGATGTACAGGGTCAATTTTTCAAACCTCTGCTACTGGGTTTGATGAAGTTTTTAAAAAATGAAACAGTTTGTTGATACCCTGTGTTCGGCGTGTTGCCTCGGACACGTGGAATATGGTTAGATAACCTCACAGCGGTGCGCTCCTTTTGTGGGTTTTTGCTAAAATTATTGATTGTTCTGAAAATCTTTTTTCTAATTTTCATATGAAGAAAATAGTCACACACAAAGAGATGGCGGAAAGTGTTGTATTAGCATAAGAAATTGTGATCAGTCAGGTGAGGTCGGTGGCTGGAACGTGCCGCAATGTATAGATAAGAAAAAAGTTATTTGTAAAGTTGCTTGCGTAATGTTGGTGTTGGAGGTCTAAATATAAAAATAGGGTAGAGTAATTTTCAAACAAAAAAGTTTTGCGCACGAGCCAGGTTGGTGATTCATCATAGCATGTATCACCGGATAAGTTATTTGTAAGTTATTGTGCTGTAATGTGGTTGGTCAAAATAATGCGAATCAGAAAAATATTTATTTACATAGGTTAGCATAAGTACAATTAGCTTTTTACTGAAGTAATAAAAAGTTTCCGTTGAGTTGGTATATTTCCCAGACGTTGTCTTTGGTTGAAATCCAGCCCTCTGGAGAACCCTACATAGTCTTCGGTACCCTTGTGTACAATTTGGGTACCCCGAATCGACATCCTCTGGGCTTTCCAAAACTCCGGTCAAAACGTCTGCGTGATTCATCTTTCCATGATGAGCACGTCTGCACAGTTGGAGTAATTTACTAGATCTCGATGTTCTTCTTGAGCCAACATTCTTTACACCAAGCTGTGAACTTGTAGTATTCAATTCCTTTCCGGTCACAGTTGTGCTCTTCTGTAAGCTCGTAGACTTCTTCTTTGCAGCAAAAAGAACAAAAACTTGGTTTGCAGTCGCTGCAGTTGCACGCTCTTCCCCAAGTACAATTAGGCATCTTTACTCTGAAACAGTTAGTCATCAAATGATCTTACAACCTGTTGTTAACCTCTTTTATTCAATTATGTTAGCCCTTCTTAATTCTTCGATTATTTCGTTAAACTCAATATCTTCAGGCTCTAATTGATTTAAACGATCAACAAGTACATTTGAGTCAGTCCAATCACGAAGAATTTTTCTAGTTTCGTCAACAGCATTGTACAGTTGAGTTACGGGTGGGGACTTTCTGGTCAGCCGTTTTTTACATTTAAACAGAGGTTTTATTATATTTTTGAATTTTACAGGACAGGTTTGGTGTCTCAAATGTCCTCGGTTATCACGATGCACACCAGATATATCTAATATTTGTTTGTAAGATTGTAAATCAGCGGGTGTAAATTCCCGGGGATTCTTGTAAAATATTAACTGCTGTAATCCAGGTGTATTGTGAAAATTTTTATTGCCTACCAACATATTTTCATGGTCATAGTCTATGTATACATTTCCAAGCACCCAGCGACCACCGGATAGCTGTGGACCGAAAGCATGATCAAACGTGACTTCTGTTGTAGGCATTGTCACTGCTCTTGCTATTTGTGGTTCTGTTACTTGTTTAAAGAGATGTTCTTCTCGATCGGTTCGCGAATTGTCACGAACAGCTCTTGCTAATACGTGTTGTTCGTGTGACGTCATGATATTAAATGGAAAATACTAGTATATTTAACCTACTTATATCCTCAGAGGAGGTATCAGAGCCGCGTCTGAGTAGTACGTGATGTGTATATGAGTTGTACGTGATCAGAGGGGTGCCAGAGACGTACCAGAGACGCACCAGAGACGTAACAGAGACGTACCAGACGTGTGAGATACCTATGTGTCACAGCTGACATACGTCTGTCTCTGAGAATGTCCGCTTTTCTCAACAATCGTTCGTCAATTGAGACGCCCAAGGCAACAAAATCCAGTGATTTATGATAAGTATGCTGAGTAGTACCTGATGTGTATATGAGTTGTACGTGATCAGAGGGGTGCCAGAGACGTACCAGATGTGTGAGATACCTATGTGTCACAGCTGACATACGTCTGTCTCTGAGAATGTCCGCTTTTATCAACAATCGTTCGTAGGTCAAAGACAATTGCTCAAGGTAACAAAATTCAATTCAGTGTTTTATGATAAGTATGGAAACGTCGCTAAAAAAACAACCACAGTGGCTTTTTTACAATGCAGTGAATATTTTTATATCTACTTTGCGGTCATATCGTACAAAGTGTGTGTGTAGCTTCTTCTGTTAATATTTTTGCGGTTATCATCGGTCAGAAAATATATACAGGATCCGAACGCCCCAAAATCGTTTGGCTTGAAAGCTTTAACATGTCTGGACAGTTCATCATTCATCATTTATCGCCTGACGTGAGCAGACATGGATCCCATGTGTGAGTACGTCAAACTCAAACTCATTAAATGTTGTATCGAGCAGGAGTTTATTCGAGCAGGCTATTGCGGTGTGTGTTTAGCGGGAAGTTTAATTTTCCACGAAGTGGCCGCAAAATATGGAATAGCAACCAAACTATGTCTGGGTACAAAGGTCTATTCGAATGGTGTGAAAATTACACCACATTTCTGGATAGAACACAATGATATAATCTATGACCCCACCCTAGCAGTTATACAACACCACATACCCCATAATCTAGAAGTTACTCATAGAAAAGATGAATTTGGGTGCAAAACTCTCGAAGATATAGTCATGGTTGGTATTTTTGAAAAATTTATGGTGAACGAGTCTACGATTGAATACTTCGCTAAAGCTCCGAAACATCTATCGAAAGTGCGTGAAAATATTCATGAAACTGTAGCTAAAATATTTACGTAATATAATATCTTAAAGCCTGAGTTTTTTATCGCTTACAAAATATCCTTATATCGTTCGATCACCTTGTTCAGTATGCCGCCGCCTCTGTAATTACATTCGGTACGGGCAAGACTTCGATTATCCACTGACCGCTGGAATCACCTTGTTCAGTATGGCCATGACCGTGCCGCCGTTTTTTCTTCCAATTCCGTAATTACATCCGGTACGGCACTGGCGAGACTTCGATTTTACACCACACTACCCGAGCTGATAAGAACTGATTAACGGCCATGACCGTGCCGCCGTTTTTTCTTCCAATTCCGTAATTACATCCGGTACGGCACTGGACTTCGAGCTGATAAGAACTGATTAACGGCCATGACCGTGTTCTTACATACGGCACTGACCACTCACCTTCCAATTCTTACATCCGGTACTGATAAGAGCTGATAAGCGGCACTGATAAGAGCCGGCGGGCTGTCTGCCTGAAGTGTAGTTATGCCTACTTAAGACATTGTACACTTGCGTTTTACAATTTTATATTTAACTGTAAGATGTCTTACACTTGCGTTTTACAATTAAAAAAATTATAATTAACGTATATATTATCATTCCAGAAAGAATAATACATAATAAGGTAAATCTTGCATCAACCTCCTCATTATAAATAATAGTTTTCTGCCAATCTGCTTGATCACTTTCACTATTATTCGGGAATATCAGTTTGATTTTGTAGAATGCTCCTGTTTTGGGTATTGTCGTGGAGAATACTCGTAGCTGTCCATCATTCACTATTTTATGGCTCATTAAAGCCCATTCGGTTCGGTTACACTCAACTTTCAAATTATTGAAGCATACAGCCATATTTTTCACATTATTAGGGCTGTTCACATACAAGTCATTGTTTACAATTGCCGTTAATATAATAAAACTTGCTATTAATGTGGACATTTTATATGTAGAATCCGTCGTTGCTTCCAAGTGTGAAACGTACTATCCTACAGACTTGGGTATACTGTTTAAAATTCAGAACTTTTGGATTTGTTATTAAAAAAATAGTTTGCGAGGATGAGTGAGGCGTTTTCCAACAAGTCTCAACAAATTCTTGATCGGTTCAGGTGATTTGACCGCACGTAACCACGCGGTGAATTTATGACGTCACATCTTCTCTAACAAGTCTCGACAAATTCTTGAATGTACGAAGTCACGTCGAGTTCATTTGACCATCTCACGCGTAAAATGATCTCACATTCAAGATGGAGAATAACATTCGCTTAAATTATGTTAATATGCGGCAACTGGCGTTCAGGTGTCCAGTGGCAGAGCGACGTCACATCTTTTCTAACAAGTCTCGACAAGAATGTACGAAGTCCACGTAGAGGTCGACCATCTCACGCGTGAAATGATCTCGGAGAATAACATTTACATAAATTATTTTAATATGCGGCAACTGGCGTTCAGATGTCCAGCGGCGGAGCGCTAGTGTCTCCCCAAACCTACCATACACTTCACACTAGCCCCCTAACAAAAAAGAACCGGACGCCCGTGGTGTGCTTGAATCCTCTTTGCTACACTACTACATTAAATGGTTCAAAGGAAAAAATATTTTACTGGAAACACAAAAAATATCAACTTCTCAATTTACAATTTAGAATACTTGTACAATTTAATTTACGTTAATAACATTCAATATTTTGCTATTGGAAACACAAAAATAATAACTTTTTTTTAATTAACAATTCAACAAACTTTATAAATTATCCTTTAAACATTTGTTCTCCACTAACTAGTGGAAATAATCAGTTTAGTAATAATTGCTCAAAGTCGATACGGATGTGATTTTTTTTTCAGACGTTACCGACGGTGATTATGATGGGGCGGAAGGGGGTACGTCCCCCCCCATCCTCTCTCAAAAATATAGGGACCGTAGGCCCCCACTACATATATGTAGAGGTGGGGGCTGATTTTGTGACGGTGTGGGCGTTAAATGGTATGTTGTTATGATAATGTTAATAAACATTTTATTATAATTACTGTATTTTTTTACAGTTGTACCACAATAAATTTCTTTAAATATTTGATTTTTATTCATTATTCCTTTCTCAATAAATATAAGTAGACAGCAGTTATCACTTAATTTTCAAACAATTTTAAATTTGTACTATTATAGATGGCTAAAGTCAGATTCGGCTTCCTATATAGTTAAAATAAAAGATATTTTCCCAGGGATACCAACAGATGTTACAGGAGCATTCCAGTACACTGACGGTCATATATACTTTTTTAAAAACACTACCTACTACTACAAATATAATGAGTTTACTAAAACTTGTTGCAGCTGGACCCTTTAATTGGAACATCTTTGATATTCCATGCCCCAATAAATATAATATTTTCAAAATAAGCTCTACAAATGATTAAATTGCTTATCTGTCACATAACCACAACACTACCTTAAGTTACAACATTAAGATAAGAAGTTTCAACCACAACAGGTATAATTCTGCAACACCCGAAACTACATAAACATGATAAGACGTATGGTCAGTGGTTCTCAACTGGATTTTGTCTTTTTAATACTTATTAAACAATGAAACATAAATTGATTGAGGAATGTGACTGAAAAAGGTTGCGAACCACTGCTCTGTCATGAAGCATATTTGTTTTAATTATTCATAAAGTCGTCTATTTCAAATAATTGATAAAAAGAAATTATTTTGCGATGGGGGTTTAATATTAGTCGAAAGAAATCGAAAACAAAAACATATTTTCATCTAATTAGGACAATTTTGCGGTTACCTGTGTGTTGTGAACCTATTGTTTACCCATATTGATTAATACCTTTGTTATTGAATATTTCAGAAATATAAAATTAAAATGTAATAAATTCATATAAAAATATGATACACTTATTGTATCTCAGTCTCGATCAAGATGTTAGTCTATGCACCAGTACTACTGTTTTTTCTCACCGTGTCGTCGTCGGAAAACAATACCGAATTTGCGAAAGCATTTTTGCTACTTTTCGGCTATGTGAATTCATCAATAAGTGCGATTACCGATTTGGATACATCTATAATAGCATTTCAGGAAAGGTACAATCTTCCTGTAATGGGAAAATTATATGATGCAACAGTGAATAAAACCAGGTGCGCTTCAAGTGAGAATAATTTTCGGGTACATTCAAAATGGAACAAAACGAAATTAACGTGGTATTTTCCTCAAGCCAGCAAGGATCACATAAGAATAGCTCGGCGGGCTTTCGAGATGTGGGAAGAAATATCTATTTTAAAATTTGAAAATGTTCGAATACCTAAGCCAATACCTGACATTACTTTAACTGTTGTTGGTACTGAACAGTATTACCGAACAGATTGTCAAGGTGGTCGTAGATGTCTTAGTAATTTTGATGGTCCTGGAAATGTATTGGCACACGCAGATTACCCTAATAATGATCAGTGTACAGAAATTCATTTCGATGCTACAGAACATTGGTATTTTGGTAATGAAACTTCAGATCACGATGGAACAAGTTTTTTGGCAGTTTTACTACATGAAATTGGACATGTGCTTGGTCTGGAGCATAGTGATGTTCAGCTATTATGAATCCATATTATCAACAAGATATGATACATTTCGGTGAAGATGAGAAAATGGCGATACAAAGTTTGTATGGAGTGAAAGATAAAAAAGCTCCCCAAACTACTGCTAAGAACGCCGCAACTACAGAGAAACCTATGACACCACCACCACCACCAAGATTTTGTGAAATTCAAGCCCACGATTTTATGTTTCTTGCTAAAGCTTCAAATTTTCCAAACTACCGCATGTATGTTGGTTATGATATATTTTTGTGGAAGTTTGATTCAAATCTTGTGCATATTCCGAAGAATCCTGAATTAATTATCGATTATCTTCCTCAAGAACTAAGATCCGAACATGTTTCACACGTCTTTCAGAACTCGCAGGGAAATTTAGTAACCATCATTAATAATACATTCTATTCGGCTTCCTTCCCCGATCTTAATATTCACAACCATTTTCCACTCTTTTCTCTTCCTCAACATGCTAAAATGATTGCTCTATTCCAAACGAATAGCGGTCGAGTGTACCTCATGTACAACGATGATTTGTGTGTAGAATTTACGGAAAATGGAAATATCCTAAATCGTGGCCCCATCAGTTATTTCTTCCCCGGACTACCTGATAAAATAACTTCAGCCTTTCGTTATACGGATGGTCATATTTACTTCTCCTACAAAAATTATTTTTATAAGTACAGCGAATACACCAATAGAGTATCAGAAGCAGGTCCATTTAGTTGGAGTTTATTTAGTATATCGTGTCCTGAAGAGGGTCTACTGAAGCAATTAAACACAATGCTGTCAAAAGTTATTTCTTTGTATGAAGTTTGAAATAAAATTATAAAAATTGACTTTACTATCATTTCTAAATAGGTCCTTTTGGCAACACTCTAACCGACCAGCACTATATGTTAAAGAGTAGGTAACGTAATTTCAAACGATCTCACTTGTGTCCGGCAATTAGAATTATCTTGGGTAGATAAGCAGTTCAATCAACCTCATATACGATGTTATTTCACGTGAGTTTGACTTTACAATCATTTCTTCATCATCATAGTACAATGGATCCTTTTGGCAACACCGACCAGCACTCCTGTTAATTCAATCCGCCCTGGACGATTCACGTATATACTAGACCTCAATGTCATTCAAACGAGATGTTGTTTGCTAAAATCAACCTACCAGCCAAAGATACTTTCGATCCACCCTGTATATGATTCACTCCAGACGTTAAGGCCCTTTTGCTTTCCTGTGACATATGCCCGTACTATTTATTAATCATTAATCATACTAATGCACCCACGGCTGACGTTTGACATGTGACATTTTCTCCACTACACTCTGTATATGTTGAACCAAAGATCGATCCATGCATGTGACGTTTTGTACACTCTGTATATGTTAAACCTGCCTAAGATACTCCACCATGATTCACTTATATACTAGACGTTAAGGCCTTTCGATATGTCGTTTGCTATGACTTTTGGTACGAGGGGTGCTGTGTGGGGGATGAAGGAAGGTAGCTAGAATTTTACGTATAATCTAGACGTTAATGCCTTTGGGACGTCGTTTGCTATGATTGGATGACTTTTGAGGGGTGCTGTGTGGGGGATGAAGGAAGGCAGCTGGAATTTTACGTATAATCTAGACGTTAAGGCCTTTGAAACGTCGTTTGCTCTGATTGGATGACTTTTTAGGGGTGCTGTGTGGGGGATGAAGGGGGCTAAAGGGGGGTAGCTGGAATTTTACGTATAATCTAGACGTTAAGGCATTTGAGACGTCGTTTGATTGGATGAATCGTCACTGATTGTGACATACCCCGTACATGCAGACACATCGTGACATACCCCGTAGGATAAAAAATAGCGGACGAAGCTTCCGATGAAGATACCTCTACCAGCCGCTACCGATGAAGATACCTCTACCAGCCGCTAGATGTCTCCGGCCAAACTGGAATAAAAATTGCCGAACCTTCAATTTCAAACGACCACATCCACGACCCAGAGTAGAGATCCACTGCAGTTGATAGCCGAAGCTATGCAGCTTCTGGTACAGCAACAGCCAGCACCACGTCCAGCAGAGCCCCGATGGCACCGGCAACCACCCACTTTCTCAGGGAAAGAGGACGAGAATCCCGAGACGTTCCTTTCGGACCTGGAGGACTTCGCCATGGAGTCCAACATACCGAGGGAACAATGGAGGGACCTTCTGAGCCACCAACTTCGAGGTGATGCCAAGACGTGGGGACAAGTATACGCAAGAGGAAGCATAGAATACAATTGAAAAGGCAATATAACAGCCCGACAATTATTGCGAGGATGACGGCAAAATTCTATGGCGGCCTCCAAAATCAGAACGAGCCCGTAGCCGAGTTTATCATGAGGAAATGGGCACTGGCAGCTACCCCCAAGCACGATGTGTCAGACGATTTTGGACCAAATACGCCCAGAAATCAGAAGGCACCTACGAGCAACTCCACCAGACACCATAGAAGACTTGCTCCACATCTGCGCAGATATCGAAAAGGACATCTCCTACGACAGGAGAGTTGGAGCACAAGAAGCACCACCAAGGAGGTACGATCCACGGTACCAACCTCCGATGGACCAATGGAGAAACAGGCAAAACCCTCCACCACCAGCAACGAGACCACCATCCACACCAGCAACACAACCCACAGGGCAACGCGGACCTCCAAGACGAGAACCCCAGAGAGCCCCACCTGCTGCAAGGAGCCAATCAGCGCAACGGCCATCGGGAAACGACAGGGGGCGCCTACTAGAGGAAAAAACTTTGTCAAATCGTCAACTCCAGGTTTCAGTTCTCAGCCCGACCTGCGAGAAAGCGAATATGACCAGCCTCCCAACAATCGAAGTAGAAGTCAACGGACGTCAAGTGTCGGCACTCGTCGACACCGGTGCGACATCCAACACACACAGACTGGATCTTCAATTCCACCTTCAGGGTACTACCAGACATCAATCACGATGTCATTTTAGGGATACCATGGCTGCAAGACCAGAAAGTCCTGATGGACTTCTCACGCAAGTGTCTTCACGCAGGTACCACCCGACGCCACACCCTGTTCTGGAAGAAGCCAGCAAAACGACGAACCAGTGGAGCGCCCCACTCCGTCCTCGAGGAGGACCAAACAACCCCTGAAGCTCGAGAAGACATCAACCGCCTCCTACGAGACTTCAGCGACATCTTTGACGACCACCTCCGACAGTGCAAGGAGAGGCTGGAAATAGAAAAGTCCAAAGAACAAGTAAACCTTTAAGTGTAACAAATCAGGTATGCCTTCCGATACACAATCATATTTATTTTTATTTAAAACACAAGAACAATGTAATGATTTCTGTGATGTAATTGAAATGTTTTGGCCTGGTATAACTATATATTGCTCAGAATTTAATCATGACTACGAATCAGAAATACCAAAATTAACTTATTTATCTATAGTAAGATTGGGATTTAGAATAGGATGGGGAACATTATATAATAAATTAGGTGAATCATTAACAGATAGCATTGCATATATGTTAAGGCAAAATTTAATGGTAGACTATAAAGATAAAGATAATATGTTAAATAAAGCAAAAGGAAATTTAAATATATGCATAAAAAATAAAATTCCATCTGTAGATTTTAAAACTGAAATTGATAAAGAACATAACTATAAACGAAAAGCTGATGATACATTTGTACAGCAACCTACTAAACAATCTCGTTGGTAATTTCAGATATGGAATTAGTCGCTAATTATAATGAAGATTATCATAATGATATATATCTCAATATTGTAGTGTATTCTGATAACATTGATTGTAGTCATTTTGAATTTAGTTTAAATCCTAATGCCGGAGATATCTATTCAAAATATAATGTAGATACTAATTTAAGAGTAATTAATGAAGAAACAGCAAAAGATTCAAGTAGGGAATGGACTTGTAAACGTTATTTATGTTTTGTTGTTACAATTTATATTATGTCTAATGAAAAATATAAGAAATTAGCTACTTGTGTTTTTGATGCATTATTAAGGGGTTGGATGACCTTTGGCACGTAGACCTCGCGGAATTAAGAAATTTTGCACATCAAAATAGAAATCATAAAATGATTCTAGTTGTCATTGATTGTTTTTCAAAGTTCTTGTGGACGCGTCCGTTAAAGACGAAGACTGGTGAGGAGATTACTCGAGCATTCTCAGACATTCTCGCTCATACTAGACGAGTACCAAAAAATCTACAATCTGATCAGGGGAAGGAATTTTATAACAACAAATTTCAAAATTTGATGAAAGAACACAATATAAATAATTATAGCGTATTTAGTACAATGAAAGCTTCTATGGCTGAACGTGTTATAAGAACGTTGAAATCGAAACTGTACAAGTATTTCAGTTTAAATGGTACCTACAAATGGTTGGATATCCTACCGAAAATCACCCAAGAATACAACAATACTAAGCATACAAAAACAAAGTATAAGCCTTCCCAGATTTCCAAATCCAACGAAAAAGCAATTTTAAATACAGTCTATAATCATATAAAAAAAGCCTGTCCACAAAAATTCAAAGTGGGTGATATTGTGCGCATAAGTAAGTCGAAGCATGTCTTTGAAAAAGGTTACACTCCAAATTACACAACCGAACTCTTCAAGGTCATCAAAGTTAAAATAACTAACCCCACAACGTACTTGCTCGAAGACATGTATGGCACACCTATAAGTGGGGGCTTTTACGAAGAAGAATTGCAGAAAACATTAAATCCTGACATATACTTGGTTGAAAAAATACTCAGAAGAAAAGGTAAAAAATTGTACGTCAAATGGCTCGGCTTGGACAAAAAACATAACAGTTGGATAGAAAACGTAGATGTTTTGTAGCACTACTTTTTGCTCTGCCGCGTATGAATACAGTTAAGCTGAAGTTGGTCTTTAAAGCTCGGATATAAATTGAGACATTTGCTAACCATTATCAGTTGGTGTAGTTATCGTTGCTGAGTTAACAACATGAGTTCTTATTCTACTCAAGATAGTGGTTACGGTAGTGAATTCGATTCAATGGATTATAGTGCTAAATTGGATCAAAAATATGAAATGGCTGCCAAGCATGAAATACATTACTTGCTATCTAGAACATATCCTGCAGGCGCACTTCAAATTCAGTGTGGTATAAGTCCAGCAAGAAGCTTCAGCTCCGCTGTTATTCTATCATCCTGGAATAAATTTGGAAGAATATCATTCAGCACTTTCGAATGGTCAACGCTAATTGATATATTGAGAAATAATACATTTTTTGATGATCCGATGTCTGAATTGGCTGATGAAAACGAGTCCGTAGAAATTCAATGTGGAGACTACTGTCAAGTTCGACAATTAATTTACGATGACACGAAGTTTTTGGATATTAGCAAGCATGGTGTTACTTTCGAGTGTACTCAAGGAGATGTTTCGCAAATACTTCAAGTTGATCAGATCCTTCTTTCACATCACCTAGCGTATTTAGACTCTCTAAGTTTCTGTGAATTCTACAAAAATTCAATAGAAACTATTAGGAATTTCTCCGAAAATAATGGACATTTAAGTGAAGTAGAATTATTATATGCTTTTTGTGATTGTAGTAATAGCATACTGTCAATTGCACTTAGAGAATATATACATTACTATAAGTTTAAAGTTGTAAACGACTTGGAATTTTAATAAACAATACATATCTGTTTTTGTTTTTATTTCACTGAAACGAGCATCTCGGGTTATTATTGAAGTAAATGTTGAAGAGTAAAGACATGCTACCGCTGCTGCTGCCGTTATTAATTCTTCCTCTAGCTGCACTTGAGGAAATTAATCTAAATAACACAACATATTTGGAGGAAATTAATCAAAATTATGCATTAACATATTTGGAACAATATGGATATGTTACAACACATGATATAGCCAACCCTACAACAGTTTTAGCAAATTTTCAAGAAAGATACAATCTACCTGTAGATGGGACCCTTAATCCTGATACAATTCACCTATTGCAGCGGTCTTGATGCATGGTAGGAGAAAACGATCATAGCGATCACTTTTACACAATTAAATCCAAATGGACTGAAACTAACATTACTTGGTATTTCCCTCAGTCAACGCCCGAATATGCTAATGCAGCTACGAGGGCTTTTGATATATGGGAAGGAAACTCCAAATTTACATTCAAACGAGTTATACTATCTTCACCTACTCCAGATATCACAATAACTGTTTTACGCAAAAAACATCAATTTAGAGCTAGCTGTCAGGGTGCTCATGATTGTGAATATAATTTTGATGGTCCTGGAAGAGTATTAGCTCATGCTTATTTTCCATCGAAAGATGGATGTATAGAAATTCATCTAGATGGTGATGAGCAGTGGAATACTAATCTAGATGGGAATATACCGGACGGTGATACTAGCTTCCTCATGGTGCTAACTCATGAAATCGGTCATGCTTTGGGAATTGGTCACAGCAACGTGTCGTCTGCAGTGATGTTTCCATGGTATCAAACAAACATTACAACTCTTGATGAAGATGACAAAATGGCGCTCGAAGCTCTTTATGGACCAATCAATAAATTTGCAAATAATCCTTTCAGACCAACATCTACGCTGTCACCGCCTACACCGCCGCAATCACCACCACAATCACCACAACCATCGTTATTATCTCCACCCAATACTATATGCGATATTAAATCGCCAGATTTTATGTTTCTCGCTACAGCTAGATCTTTTCTTAATTTCCGATTATATGTTGGAGATAAATCCTTTTTATGGAAATTTGATTTAAAAGATATTCGTATACCTTTGGATATTGGTTATGTTGATGATTATCTTCCCCAACAACTCAAAACATATAAAATGTCAAACATTTTTCAGAATTCTGCGGGTAATTTATTCGCGTTTAACAAAACTACCAACATTTACTATACTGTTTCATTCCCAGAATTAAATATTTTGCAAACAAGAAGCATACCGATACCAGCCAATTCAAAAGTTGACTTTATTTTTCAAACAAATAGTGGACAAATTTACTTGCTTTATGACAAGATGACTCGATATATTGAATTTAACGATGCTTTTGAGCAAGTCCTGAACAGAGGGTATGTTAGGGATTAATTTGTGCTCCCTAAAGGTATCACTTCCGCTTTTAGACACACAGATGGTTATATATATTTTTTCACCAAAGATACCTACTACAAATTCAGCGAATATACGAAAAATGTTGTAGCTTCCGGACCATTTGAATGGAACATCTTTGGCATACCATGTCCCAATACAAGTTTGAAGGAGCAGCTTAAATCACTTCTTACACGTGTACTTTCTATTTATGAATAATAAACAACACTTTTATTTTTATTTCAATTTTTATTTGTAGTACAATCACAACATTCAATCAAAAACATTTACAATATAGGTATGAGTATGAGTATGATATATTATGAAAAGTGATACGTTATTTTCACAAATCAATATCGCTATCATCCTCCTCGCTATGAACAGAAATGAACCGATTTGGGTGACGTTTATATGTATGCTCGCTTGATAAAATTCATTTTGACACCACTTATCCCGCGATTTGTAAAGAAAGGGTACATTGATATAGGCATATACCTCATGCCAATGATCTCGTAGAACATGAAGCTTTATATCAATTTTTTCTTTTTCCAAAATACAAACCAACTGCTTATAACAGCGCTGGCATAATACAATATTCAAGTTTTTAATGAAATACTGTTGGAATCAGACACAATATGTATCTTCTGCCGATAAGAAATTGTAAGCCAATTCAAAACTAGGACGTGCTAGCAAAGCGCCCCTAATCTTTGGTGTAACATATCGTGATGACAAATCATGTTCCCAAAAACTTACGGTTTTGTTTTTTGAAAAGGCTATTTTATTCAGAACATTCCATCTATTTTCAACATAATTTTTGACTATTTTTAATAATAAAGTATGAGGTACACGAACTTCAACTATAAAGGTAAGAATTGAATCTATGTTTTTACAAATGTTTCTTATGCAAATGTCTTCTAGTGTAGCCATCCCTACAACAAAACAAAAATTATTCTGAAACACTATAATGTCCCCAAGGAAGCGTATCAAATGAATCGGGAAGTAATTTTCTTTTATCATCGTGGGGACTTAAAGCTATTTTAGTCTGTTTAATGCTATAAACATCATGGGCGAACGAACGTATCGTATTTTGACTTATTTCCATTTGCTTCCATTTTTTCAAACAGTCCACATAATCTTCAAAAGTTAGTTTATTTTTTACAATACATTTTTTAATGCCTTTCGATTTTTTGATAACTTTACCTCCCTGAACTTTGTAGCTATACATTTTGGACCTTAAGCCAACGAAATGAGTAATTATTTGACCATTCGCCTCATCTTTCATTAAACCCAACACTTTTTTATTAACTTTTGTTATATTGTATGGATTATCGGCGGGATAGTCTGATGTATCAAATTTATCAATATTTGCCTTGATTAGCTGTTTGTACATATCGTCACAAGTCAGTTCGTAAATAAAACTATCAGTGTCTGTGTACATTAGTTTACAATTGTCCCCCATCTTTGGAAGCATAAAATTGTAATGAAAATCATACATAACGGTTTTGGAAATGTCAAGAATAGCCATACCCACATACATCGGTTTATTAAAAATAAGTTCAGATTTTTTCAACTCGATTGCCAACAAAGGTGATGACGGATTATTATCGAAAACTGTTTTATTTTGATAACGCGGACTAGCAATAAGATTTTTGGCCCCATAACGACCTTCATATGAAGACACTAATTTACAAATTCTATGTTTACGTATACATTCCATACATTTCCCGAAAACCGCATTATTCATGAGTTTCCTCAAATCTTTTTCAAAGTCGCTGGTAGCTACAGTCCGCAACCGATTAAATTTTAAAACTGTATGTACTTTTTTCAACACTAGACCATGTTTTAAAGCCTGCTTTAAATTCCTGTAATGTAGAGTGTAATGTCTTTTATCATGTAGAGTAGTCATTAACTTTGATAATTTTGAACCAGGTGGCTTGAGATGTTCAGGACACATGGGGAAGTCTTTGTGCAAATTATGCAAACCGTTGAGATATTCCTTATCAACTTGGAGAATATAACCTTCAGGAGAATCGTCCGCAATGGATTGTATGAAATCAACATCAAATTTATCCATATTATTTTCAACCCATTCGAAGCCTCCGTAGGGCAAAGGTTCACACATCGCTTTACCATACAAATTGTTCACATCCGTATAGAGTATGTACTTTGAGGGCTTCTCAGCATCATATTCCGGCATATATTTGTTGTTCGATTCGCTGTATATATTGCAGCACTGCGATATTCCACCTCTAATAGCATTTTCAACAAACATTATCATATCTATATCTTTTAAAATTTGTAGTTTACATTTTGTAAACTTTAGCATTGCATCCTAAGTATATCCAGGCATAGTGTAGTACCAAGCTGGGTCTAAATCATACGTTTTTAAAGCTGTTTCTCTAAAGTTTTCGAAAGCATCTGCTAGAAGAAGGATATCAGTGCGCATGTATATATCGCTATATTCTCCAAGTGTTTTTACATTGAAAGACTTCCAAACGTTTCTAGCGTGAGCATAGTCATCATCAGTTACGTTCGCATCGTTTAGCTTACTGTAAAAACATTCAATTGGTGGTAATTTATCATCGTTTAATTTTTCTGAGCTATTAACATAGTCATATGGAAATATACCTTTTCGTGTTAATAATGTAAATTGATCAATGCTTAGATTGCTATTTTCCTTTTTTAAAATTTTCAAATCATCGACGTTCAAAGTTTTAACGATAGAATCGAGGCCCGCTCCCAAGAAACGAAATGAATCAATGAATCTAAATCTTATACCTGTTTTTGAGTCGTGTTGCGTGAATGAAATGTATTTTTTCTTATTGACTGGCAAAAGACTAACTTTCCCACGTTTGGCAATGTCTCTAATAATTAATCATATCCAAAAAGATTGTGGAACGATATTGGTACAACAAATAGTTTTTTAAAGCTTAAATTGCAGTATTGGTGCGCAAAATATCTAAACTTCCCAGTAAAATGATCATGATCACGTACTATTATATCCTGGTCTTTAAACTTTTTTTCACAAATCTGACAAACAGTTGCACCAACAGTACTTGGTGTCACTACCATTGGCGTAATTGTTACAATTTTTGATTCTACAAATTCAGCTATATGGCTCAAGTAGGCATAACTGCACTTCAGCGAGACAGCCCGCCGGCTCTTATCAGTTCTTATCAGTACCGGATGTAAGAATAGGAAGGTGAGTGGTCAGTGCAGAACACGGTCATGGCCATCAGTTCTTATCAGCTCGGTGTCGAAGTCTCGCCAGTGCCGTACCGGATGTAATTACGGAATTGGAAAACAGCGGCACGGTCATGGCCGTTAATCAGTTCTTATCAGCTCGGGTAGTGTGGTGTCGAAGTCTCGCCAGTGCCGTACCGGGTGTAATTACGGAATTGGAAGAAAAAACGGCGGCACGGTCATGGCCATACCGAACAAGGTGATTCCAGCGGTCAGTGGATAATCGAAGTCCATACCGGATGTAACTACAGAGGCGGCGGCATACTGAACAAGGTGATCGAACGATATAAGGATATTTTGTAAGCGATAAAAAACTCAGGCTTAAAGATATTATATTACGTAAATATTTTAGCTACAGTTTCATGAATATTTTCACGCACTTTCGATAGATGTTTCGGAGCTTTAGCGAAGTATTCAATCGTAGACTCGTTCACCATAAATTTTTCAAAAATATCAACCATGACTATATCTTCGAGAGTTTTACACTCAAATTCATCTTTTCTATGAGTAACTTCTAGATTATGGGGTATGTGGTGTTGCGTAACTGCTAGGGTGGGGTCATAGATTATATCATTGTGTTCTATCCAGAAATGCGGTGTAATTTTCACACCATTCGAATAGGTCTTTGTACCCAGACATAGTTTGGTTGCTATTCCATTGCGGCCACTTCGTGGAAAATTAAACTTCCCACCAAACACGCACCGCCTGCTCGAATAAACTCCTGCTCGATACAACATTTAATGAGTTTGAGTTTGACGTACTCACGCACGGGATCCATGTCTGCTCACGTCAAGCGATAAATGATGAATGATGAATTGTCCAGACATGTTAACGCTTTTAAAGCCAAACGGGGGCGTTCGGCTCCTGTATTTTCTGACCGATGATAACCGCAAAAATCAGAAGAAGCTACACACACACCTATTGCGATAATATATGTTATAACCGCAAAGTAGATATAAAAATATTCACTGCATTGTAAAAAAGACACTGTGGTTGTTTTTTTAGCGACGTTTCCATACTTTCTTATCAGTACCGGATGTAAGAATTGGAAGGTGAGTGGTCAGTGCAGAACACGGTCATGGCCACCAGTTCTTATCAGCTCGAAGTCCAGTGCCGTACCGGGTGTACGGAATTGAAAAACGGCACGGTCATGGCCGACAAGGTGAGCGGTCGGATGAAGTCTTGTCGGATGTGTGGCATACTGGTGATCGGACGATAAAGAATATTTTGTAGGCGATAAAAAACACAGGCTTTAAGATATTATATTACGTAAATATTTTAGCTACAGTGAATCACACATATTAGGTAGACAATATTACAGGAAACATTAATTTTTACGAAACATTCTTTATACAGAGCGAAGCAATAACAAATTAGATTCCAAAGCTGATAAATTATGACATATCGTTGATAATTTTTATGTAGTTACATGATGCGACTTCAGATATTTGTTAGCGACATTTTAAATGTTTGTGTTATACTTGAAATTCCAGGAGTTGAATTTTAAACTGAATAATATTATAAAATACACCTCTTTCCACGGCCAACCCTGGAGGCGATAATCAGAGATTATCGGAGGTGTTTAAGGCCTCGTTTTAGGATTCCCCATTGGAAATACCATACAGCAGAACAGTATAATATTACCAATAGGCCTACCATCGGTTATGTATGTCCTCGTCTGACGACGTTCACTCGTTCTTGTTGGGTGTCCAATTCGAAACGTAAAGGCGTGAAAGTTTCCCAAAATTGAGAGGCATTCTTCTAACCTTTATTCGCTTGTTGGATTTCAGGGGTCAAATGTAAAGGTACACACACACACACGTTCCCAGGACGTATTTTATGAGGTACTTTGAAATACTTTGAATAAATTTAATGATTACAGGCGGTCGAACTGATAATAAACCATAGGAAAAAATAGATTTATGACAACGACATTTGCGGCAGTTGTCATGAAGTAAACGTAAGGTATATAAGAATTCTTCAGAAATCACAAGAGTCCGTTATTGAATAGTGTCCCAGCAGGGGAAAGCATCCATAGTGAAAATCATAAATTGTAGTTTTGGCAAGATTGCCTGCCCCACTAGGCTTGTTTAACCAGATCTGAACCTTCCACAATTCTACTACAACTAGATCGGGCTTTTCACCGCGCTATTCTTGGACTTGTCGATGTCCGCACCATACCTTCCGTTCCACTCTGTTAAAAAACTTCACCCTCGAACATTTTCCATTGTTTTACCTGAAACAAAGGGTACATTAGTATTTTGGATTTATCTTTAATATTGGAACTTACCAAACACTGCATTGTTCATTAATTTGGTTCTTTTCAAACTCGTGGCCCTCGTTCCTGTACTCAAAGACTTCAACCACGGCGGTGGATCAACCCATACACAAATGTCTGCTTCAGTGTTCGGTAATGGATAACTTGGTTTTATTGTGGAGGGTCGCCCTTGGTTAACTCACCAAAGATGTTACAACGTCTGGGAAATATACCAACTCAACGGAAACTTTTTGTCTAAAAATTACTTCAGTAAAAACTAATTGTACTTATGCTAACCTATGTAAATATTTTTCTGATTTGCATTATTTTGACCAACCACATTACAGCACAATATCCGGTGATACATGATGAATCACCAACCTGGCTCGTGCACAAAACTTTTTTTTGAAAATTACCCTATATTTAGACCTCCAACCCCAACATTACGCAAGCAACTTTACAAATAACTTTTTTCTTATCTATTGCGACACGTTTCATAGTTTTATGCCACCTGACTCGTGAACCGTTATCACAGTTTCTTATCTACACTTTCATAAAAATTAAAAAAAAAAAGATTTTCAGAACAATCAATAATTTTAGGAAACCCCCACAAAAGGAGCGCATCGCTGTGAGGTTATCTAACCACATTCCACGTGTCCGAGGTAACACAGGAGCCATTGATATTTTTAGCGAACAAAATCTATACATGGTACAAATATGCACTTCAAACTTAATATAGAGGTATACTTACATATACAGGTCGGGTCATCAAAAGTTCTATTAGTTAAAAAGGTTTTTCTGTAAAAAAATTATTTTGGGTCTTAGGACGCGGTATACACCCCATAAGACAATAACACAAATTGTTACCCTCTTTTTAAAATATTTGGCGATTACTTTTTCAAATTGCTACAATGAAGGATAGTATTTTATTGGGAAAAAGCAGCCATTGATATTTTTTAGCGAATAAAATCTATACATGGTTCAAATATGTACTTAAAACTTAATATGGAGGTATACTTACATATACAGGTCGGGTCATCAAAAGTACTATTAGTTAAAAAGGTTTTCTGTAAAAAATAGAGGTGAGTAAGCAACAAAGTAAAACTAGAATTATTTTGGATTTAGGACGCAGTATAAACCTATAAGTCAATAACACAAATTGTTACCCTCTTTTTAAAATATAGGGCGATTACTTTTTCAAATTGCTACAATGAAGGATAGTATTTTATTGGGAAAAAGCAGCCATTGAAATTTTTTAGCGAATAAAATCTATACATGGTTCAAATATGTACTTAAAACTTAATATGGAGGTATACTTACATATACAGGTCGGGTCATCAAAAGTACTATTAGTTAAAAAGGTTTTCTGTAAAAAATAGAGGTGAGTAAGCAACAAAGTAAAACTAGAATTATTTTGGATTTAGGACGCGGTATAAACCTATAAGTCAATAACACAAATTGTTACCCTCTTTTTAAAATATAGGGCGATTACTTTTTCAAATTGCTACAATGAAGGATAGTATTTTATTGGGAAAAAGCAGCCATTGAAATTTTTTAGCGAATAAAATCTATACATGGTTCAAATATGTACTTAAAACTTAATATGGAGGTATACTTACATATACAGGTCGGGTCATCAAAATAGAGGTGAGTAAGCAACAAAGTAAAACTAGAATTATTTTGGATTTAGGACGCGGTATAAACCTATAAGTCAATAACACAAATTGTTACCCTCTTTTTAAAAAATATAGGGCGATTACTTTTTTCAAATTGCTACAATGAAGGATAGTATTTTATTGGGGGAAAAAGCAGCCATTGGTATTTTTTAGCGAATAAAATCTATACATGGTTCAAATATGCACTTAAAACCTAATATAGAGGTACATAAATATACAGGTCGGGTGAAGTTTTATTAGTTAAAAAGGTTTTCTGTAAAAAAATAGAGGTGAGTAAGCAACAAAGTAACACTAGAATAATATAATTTTGAAGCACTTCCACCGAGTTTTACCAACCCTTTCCTGAAAACTTACCAAAGAAAGTTACTATATGTTCCATGGGTATGACAGAAATATAACTATTATAAAATCCGTCAACAAATATACCCTCAGTACCATTGACTATTTCATAAATATGTTCATTGATATAATAGTTAAAAACTAAAAATCGGGTGCCGGAGTTATGGAACTGTACTTGTAAAACATCCCCTTCACCATAGTTGCCTCTCAACAACACTTCCTCCCTATAAAAAACACCGCCTAACTTAAAACATATAAATACAGAGCTACCCCTTTGAACTGGGCGATAATAACTGAATAAACTGATATGTGAAAGTGTTAAATCAATTTTTAAGAGATATTCACACTCAGCCATTTTTTATACTTGTAGTGAAATAATGCATACAAAATGTTATTTTATAAATTATCAGTTTTGTTACAATGTAGTTTGCAAATGTTGCTATTGTGGGTAAAAGATAGTGGTTAGAAATCCGGGAAGAATAAAGGAAGATAATAGCACAAGCGGTGGGGAAGCAAATAAAACTGTGAATTTTAATATCAATATCACAGACCAAGTTGTTAAACGAGAACCATGGGTAAGGAACATACGTTTTTTTTTTATTGTCAAAATCTTACTAGTCTATTTTTTTTTTCAGAACAAATAGTGCAAGAAGTAAGAGACAGGCTACCGCTGCACCTAGCCGTAGGTATATTACAAATGTCATATATTTGATATTTAATCTATTTGCACTTTACAGCACTTTGATATTTCAACCATCCAGCTATCTGGCGAAGATTTGGGGGACATACCGGAGTGGTGGATAGGGCTTGGGTCGTACCAGGGAGCGACACTCTGGTATGACCCCAGCTACGACCCCGGCACCGGGGGACTCTCACTGGGGAACCCTACAATAGTGGTGTGGGTGTTAAGGTAAGGTAATTAGTTATACCTAAACGGAATAATAATTTAATATGTATTTCAGAAACCAATAAAGATGCACCACTTATAATTATTGTTTTATTAAAAACCAACTATCCATCCTATCCCTGATTGATATAGCTATTTCTGCGTTGGCAAAAATTTTTACATTTTTTATTATTCATAATTGTGACGTGCACAAATAACCACATAGCTAAGGAAAAATATTGTAAAAAGTTTTGCCAACACAGAAATAATACAGCTTTCAGAAATAATCAAAGACAGCAGACATTGAAAAACTATGGGTTAGAGGTTTTTCATTATTTCTGAAAGCTGTATTATTTCTGTGTTGGCAAAAATTTTTACATTGTTTTATTATCCATAATTGTGACGTGCACAAATAACCACATAGCTAAGAAAAAATATTGTAAAAAGTTTTGCCAACGCAGAAATAATACAACTTTCAGAAATAATCAAAGACAGCAGACATTGAAAAACTATGGGTTAGAGGTTTTTCATTATTTCTGAAAGCTGTATTATTTCTGTGTTGGCAAAAATTTTTACATTGTTTTATTATTCATAATTGTGACGTGCACAAATAACCACATAGCTAAGAAAAAATATTGTAAAAAGTTTTGCCAACGCAGAAATAATACAACTTTCAGAAATAATCAAAGACAGCAAACATTTTTACATTGTTTTATTATTCATAATTGTGACGTGCACAAAGGGTGCCGTATACAAAGCGTGTGCAAAACGTGACTGAGGGTCGTAAAACTGGACGTAATGTTGTGACGTCATGCGCGGGGTGAGGTGTCGATCGTGAACATGGTTAAATAATAACCATTTTCAACCACATAGCAAACGCTTTTACAACAGAAAAATTATGGATAATAGAACAATGTAAAAGTTTTGTCAAAAGCTGTGAAGAAATAATACATTTTTCAGAAATAATGAAAGTAGTTTACAACGGTAAGAAATTGGAAAAAACTTACTATGGGTTATTCTTCACGGTCGTAAGGAGGGACCCAATTATTGTTATCCCCAACGAATGAAAACTCTCTCTCCCCGTGGTCATAGAATGTCTCTAGAAAACCACCATCTTGAGGGTTCTGAAGGTAGTATGTGTAATACGTCATTAGTTGGTTATCCAAATAAAAATGGATGCTAACGATGGAACCCTCGCTTCGATCTTCTAGAGGTATGGTGAATTCAAACATATAAAAAGGTTGTAAATAATTTACACGACTCAACAGCAGATTGATATGAAGAGATACGTCTTCCTCGACCACTCTCACGTCATGACACATTAACGGTTGGTCATCAATACCTGCAGAAAAAATCAAGCAACGAACTAGGTAATCAGCCATGGTGTTTTGAAAATTCTCGGGACTAACTTAAGCCTATATATACCCAGAAAAACATGTTTTTGTTTATATAGTTAGTATTACCGCATATTGACCGCTAAAACTGCTACATTGTAACGATTGAACGTTACTCCACAGGGCAAGTCGGAATTTTTTTCGATACTGGACATGTTAAACGTCACATGGCCGAGATGTCATGACCAGCGACGAAGCCAATTCTAGCGTAAATATAAAAAACACGTCAAACGTCACGTGTTCGAGATGTCAAATACAGGGTATCAACAAACTGTTTCATTTTTAAAACTTCACCAGGTACACCCAAGAATGTTTTTTGTAGAATTTAAAAATATTTTCACATCTTGTTTCCCCTATTTTCAACCACCACAGCATATTTGATATTTTCACGATTTACATTGTTTTACCATATTTAAAAACCTCACGCCTCTAAAATATCGACTATTGATGATGTTATCAGATTTTTTTCGATTCCTTTTTTATATATAAAACTTTTACATTGTTTTTCAAATTATCATAATTTTTCTTATCACCTTTTCCGGTGACGCTCAGCTTTCATAGTAATATTATATAGTACACCAACTTATTTTTTAAAATTATATTCAAGGTTACGTTCGTACTACACCGATAAGAGTTTTCAACGAATTTTCATATTACAATTTTTCACGCGTACCGCAATGAAATTAAAAACTACGCAAAGTTCTAAAAACTGATTCAGTGTGACAGGTTATCGTAAAAGTGAGGTTATCTAACCACACACACATTATCGTAATAATCGTGGAAAATAACACCTATATATTTATAAAGGATTCACAACAGTAATTCCATGATGAAATATTTTTTAAAACATATGTTACTTAGAATAAACTCGAACTAATTATCTTAAAAGAATGTTTTCTCCTTAGAATATCAATAAGCCACGCCCCCTTTTCGATCAGCGTAACAACGGATAAACTCAAAACAGTTTATCGTAAAAGCGAGGTTATCTAACCACACACACACATTATCGTAATAATTGTGAAAAATAACACCTATATATTTATAAAGGATTCACAACAGTAATTCCATGATAAAATATTTTTTAAAACATATGTTACTTTGAATAAACTCGAACTAATTACCTTAAAAGAATGTTTTCTCCTGAGAATATCAATAAGCCACGCCCCCTTTTCGACCCTATTTAAAGAGCTTCTCGGAGCGGCAGAATCATAATCTTTCCAGCTCTCGTTATCTACAGACGTTATCAGTCGTGGTAAGTCTAGAAACAATTTTTTTGATTTACGAGTAATCTCTCCAGCTCTCGTTCAGTCGTTATCAGTTGTATCTACATACTTTTATTTCAAAAATTTTGGAAATTTTTCAACACAAGATGGAAAAGTTTTTGATAACTAAAGATGTTATTAAAAAAGTTAAAAAATTCAACCTAACTGGTAGAACGGTGGAATTTAAAATCCGCCCAATCCCCGAAGGGGCAGATCCACTAAAATGGGTACGCTCCGGCATGGAGGATGTTATCAATAAGGTGACCGAGGGAACAGAGTCGAGTGATCAAATTGGTTTTACTTTTTGCTCGAAAGAGTTTAGTCGTGGTGATGGTTGGTTGCGGTTTAATCCTGCATCCGAGGTGAAATTTGAAGACATATGGTCGATGATATGCGCTGTCTACCAATCTAATTCGGCAGGTTTTGACACTGAGACGTTTTGTCTAGCAGCCACAACCGTGAAAATGCCTAAAGGTAAAGGACGAGGTCGTAAGTACAACAACTTTGACGAAGAGTGTGCTAAACGTGGTGGTATTATAGTAATAAATAATACAGACCATTTATGCCTGGCTAGAGCAGTGGTTGTAGCTAAAGCGTACGCCGACAATGCCCCTGACAAAAAGAAGATAAGAGAAACGAAGGGTCTCCAGACCAAGAAAACTTTGGAATTATTAACAGACAGTGGTGTCGAACTACCCAAAGAGGGTGGTGGTCTGGAGGAGTTGAAAAAATTCCAAGAATATTTGACCGACTATACAATAACGGTATACAACTACGGTACAAAGGATGTCTTGTATGAAGGAGTAGGGGGAAACAAGAAAATCAATCTTCTTTATCACGAAAATCATTATAACGTGATTATATCGTTGACGTCTGCTTTTTGCTGTGTATATTTCTGTGAACATTGCCACACACCCCACGAATGTAAAATACACCGCTGTGAAAAAACATGTCCAGCATGTGAACAATCACCCCCATGTAAATCAAGTGTGAAAATCGTATGTGATGGGTGTAATCGGTATTTCAGAGGACAGATCTGCTACGATTACCATAAACAAAGTAAACTATGTGAACGGTTAATCTCTTGCAAAATATGCCTTAAAACGATTCCCCGAAAACGGGAACACATATGTGGTGAAGTTTTCTGTAAAATATGTAACGGATTCAAAGCTTCTCCACACAATTGTTTCATGCCCGTCGACACACGTAAGCCTTCAATGCACGGGGTACTATTTATATTTTATGACCTTGAGTGTACTCAAGAAGAAGTTATGTCTGACGGCTCTTTACTACACAAAGCCAACTTATGTGTGTTTGAGCAACACTGTGCACTATGTATAGGTACAGACAAAAGATGGTGCGATTGTGGTGTTAGATATCAAGTTTTAACAATTGACCCTGTAGCTCGTTTTATGGAGTATGTAATGAACCAAAGGGCTCTGTTTAAGAAAATAATTGTAGTCGGACATGCAGGAGGTCTATATGATAATCAGTTTATGTTAAACCACCTTATAACAAAGACAGGTCTAACACCCGAACTAATTACTAGAGGCACGAAGCTAATACAAATGAAAGTGGGGAATGTGAGTTTTATCGACTCTTTAAACTACTTCCCAATGCCTCTGGCAAAATTGCCTAAAGTATTCGGGCTAAAAGATATAAAAAAAGGTTACTTCCCCCACTTGTTCAACAAAGTCGGAAACTGGGATTACATCGGACAACTACCAGCCCTCGAATATTACGATCCTGAAAATCTGAAATACTCCCCTTCACTCGACGAAAAGAACGACGCCAGAAATCAGCTAATCGTTTGGCATAAAAAACTCTCTGATCAAGGGTATGTCTTCAACTTTAAATCAGAACTTATTTCCTACTGTATAAGTGACGTGTCCATACTTGCTCAGTCTTGCTTAAGGTTCAGAGAGTTGCTTTTAAAAGAAGGAGGGGTCGACCCGTTCACAGAAGCCATCACGCTACCTGGTGCATGTAATAAAATATTTAGAAGAAACTTTTTACAACCGAATACCATCGGGTTAATTCCCAAGAACGGATATAGATGTCGCGATAAACAATCTAAGATTGCTACTCAATGGTTAATATATGAAGAACACCAAAGAGGTATCAGAATAGAACATGCAGCCAGGGGGCGAGAAGTTGTATTGAATGGTCTTAAGGTCGATGGATATTGCAAAAGCACAAGACAGGTCTTTGAATTTGAGGGCTGTTACTTCCACAGTTGTCCAAAATGTATGAAATATAGACGTAACGAACCGACACATGACAACCCATCACTTACATACGAGCAACGGTACGAGGCAACGTTGGCGAAGAATGAAAAGTTAAGATATCTCGGGTACGAAGTAATTGTAAAATGGGAGTGCGATTTTCGTCGTGAAATAAACCCCGAAATTGTAGCTATTACCGAAAAACATCCTCTCCTCGAACAGCTACCATTGGAGCCTCGTGACGCCTTTTACGGGGGCCGAACAGATGCCACAAAGCTCTATTATTCTTGTAAAAATGGAGAGAAAATAAAATATGCTGACATCTGCTCCCTATATCCGTGGGTCAATAAATATGGAAAATATCCAATTGGTCACCCGGAAGTTTTTGTGGGAGAAGAATGCTACGCTCTTGATTTAAAACAAACCGAAGGACTAATAAAGTGTCGAGTGTTACCGCCAACAAATCTCTACCACCCCGTACTACCTTATAAATGTAATAGTAAACTAATGTTTTCACTTTGTCGTACATGTTGTGAATCTAACATGTCTGAATGTTTACATAACGATGAAGAAAGAAGCTTTACCGGTACATGGGTAATGGACGAGGTTCTAAAAGCCCAAGAAAAAGGATACAAAATTTTAAATATTTACGAAATTTGGAAATATCAAGTGGTACAATACGATAAAACTACAAAATCTGGTGGCCTATTTGCCGAATATATTTCAAAATTTTTAAAAATAAAACAACAGGCAAGCGGTTGGCCCGCCGAATGTAAAACCCCAAAAGAAAAAGATCTCTATATAAAGGAATATTTTGATCGTGAGGGTGTAGAATTGTCCTGTGGTGAAATTGAATTCAATCCAGGTCGAAGACAGGTTGGTAAGTCCATGATAACAAGTTTTTGGGGCAAGCTTGGACAATGTGAAAACCAGTCTAAGACGTCTATAGTCAACACACCTGCAGAACTATTTGACATTTTATCGCAACCATGCAAAGAAGTAAACAATATTTTTCCGGTTAACGAAAACACCCTCATTGTTAACTGGTCCTTTAAAGAAGAGGCATATGCCACACTTCCAACTGTGAATGTCGTACTAGCGGCCTACACCACTGCACAAGCTAGACTAAAACTATACACGTATTTAGAAAAACTCGACGATAGAGTAATATATCATGACACAGACTCTGTCATTTACGTCTCTCGACCTTGCACCTACGAAGTACCTTTAGGTAGTTTTCTCGGCGATATGACAGACGAACTATGTGAATATGGGGAGGGAAGCTACATAACAGATTTTGTAGCCGGTGGTCCAAAAATATATGCCTACAGGGTTTATTCAACTGATAAAAATAAAACACTCGATATTATCAAAGCGAAAGGTATAACCTTGAACTATAATACGAGCCAGAAAGTAAATTTCGACACCCTAAGAGACATGGTCCTGAATGAAGCCCCCGACGAATTCATAACTACTCGTAACATATTAAGGAACTCCGATCATTCAGTAATCACAAAAAACGTGACTAAAGTCTTCCGAACCAGCTTCACTAAAAGAAAACGAATAGAAAACTTTGACTCTGTTCCCTACGGCTACAAACGCCAATGCTACTAGAAATCAGCCGTTTTCACGGCTACTTCCCTTCCCTCCAACCCCATCCCCAATATTCGCGAAAATTTGGGAACATTTTCTTGAATGTTTGTGTAAAGGTAAGAAGGGCACCTCCTAATTAACTTTGGGAATCTGTGTGCCCCCTCCTTGTGGGTAAGAAGGGCACCTCCTAATTAACTTTGGGAATCTGTGTGCCCCCTCCTTGTGGGTAAGAAGGGCACCTCCTAATTAACTTTGGGAATCTGTGTGTCCCCTCCTTGTGGGTAAGAAGGGCACCTCCTAATTAACTTTGGGAATCTGTGTGCCCCCTCCTGTGTAAAGAAGGGTACCTCCTGGTGTGTGCCTCCTCCTTAAAATGTCTCCCAATTTGTTGTATGTTAGGACACCTCTTTGGTGTATCCCCAATTTTTCGCGAATATTCCTTTTTTCCTGAGGGAGAAGTAGTCATTATATGACGAAAGTGCCTACCTCCTCGCTTGGTCTCCCTTGGACAGCGTTTTTGCTGACAAACAGGCACATTTCCTAGTCATGAAACCAACCTTTCAAAAACCCGCTAAAGATTTTTATCTAACAACTGAAAGACAAATGGTAATAAAAAATAACCTTTTTTTCATAAACACTCTTGTTACTTTTGCTAGTTCTTCGACCACAGCACACCGTCACTACTTGACCTAAAATGTCTTTTTACCGTTATCGGTTTTCCACAGATACCCTTCGTGGGACTCTGTATTCTATCTGTTAATATGCTAAAGCTGTACAGGGTCCATTTTTCTACCAAACCTCTGCTACTAGGTGTACTTGGTGAAGTTTTTAAAAAATGATTTTCGATACACTACTGGTGATACACTGTGTTCAGCGTGTTGTCTCGACATCTCGGACACGTGTTTGAAACATTTTACCAGAATGTGGTTAGATAACCTCACAGCGGTGATAAGTGCTGTTAATGATTCCAATATTGTTGTGGGGTTTTGCTAAAATTATTTATTGAATAATGATTGTTCTGAAAATCTTTTTTTTAAACAATTTATAATTTTCATTAGCGTAGATAAGAAATTGTGATAATTTTACGGTTCAGTCCACGAGCCAGGTCGGTGGCATAGAACTATGAAACGTGACGTAATAGATAAGAAAAAAGTTATTTGTAAAGATGCTTTCGTAATGTTGGGGTTGCGTCATGAGGTCTAAATCTTAATAAAAATTATATACATAGGGTAGAGAAATTTTCAAACAAAAAGTTTCACGATATCACCAGCCAGGTGATGTTGGTAATTATCGCATAAAATCATAGGAAAGCACGTATCACCGGATAAGAAAAAGTTATTCGTAATTGTTTATTGTGCTGTAATGTTGCGGTTGATCAAAATAATGCAAATCAGAAAAATATTTATTTACATAAGTTAGCATAAGTACAATTAGCTTTTTACTGAAGTAATTTTTAAAAGTTGCCGTGAGTTGGGCTGGTATATCATTTCCCAGACGTTGTCAATAGTAACATCTTTGGTTTTCTTCCAGCCCTCTGGAGAAATCTTTGTAGCAGAAAGTGAACCCTACATAGTTTTCAAGTCTTCAGTTGTGTACAATTTGGGAGATGGCATCTTTCATCCATACTACCGGATCGACATCTTTGATTCCAAACTCCAAAGCTCTAGCCGGTCAAAACGTCTGAGTGATTCATCTTAAAATAAATCATGATGAGCACGTCTGCACACTATACAAGTAATAATGGACTAGATGTTCTTATTTCTCTTGAGCCAACATTCTTTACACCAAGCGGTGAACTTGTAGTATTCAATTCCTTTCCGGTCACAGTTGTACTCTTCTGCCAGCTCGTAGACTTCTTCTTTGCAGCAAAAAGAACAAAAACTTGGTTTGCAGTCGCTGCAGTTGCACGCTCTTCCCCAAGTACAATTAGGCATCTTTACTCTAGTTGGTCATCAAATGATTTTACAACCTGTTGTTAACCTCTTTTATTCAATTATATTAGCCCTTCTTAATTCTTCGATTATTTCGTTAAACTCAATATCTTCAGGCTCTAGATGATTTAAACGATCAACAAGTACATTTGGGTCGGTCCAATCACGAAGAACTTTTCTAGTTTCATCAACGTACAGTTGAGTTACGGGTGGGGACTTTCTGGTCAGCCGTTTTTTACATTTAAACAGAGGTTTTATTATATTTTTGAATTTTACAGGACAGGCTTGATGTCTCAAATGTCCTCGGTTATCACGATGCACACCAGATATATCTAATATTTGTTTGTAAGATTGTAAATCAGCGGGTGTAAATTCCCGGGGATTCTTGTAAAATATTAACTGCTGTAATCCAGGTGTATTGTGAAAATTTTTATTGCCTACCAACATATTTTCATCGTCACAGTCTATGTATACATTTCCAAGCACCCAGCGACCACCGGATAGCTGTGGGCCGAAAGCATGATCAAACGTGACTTCTGTTGTAGGCATTGTCGCTGCTATTTGTGGTTCTGTTACTTGTTTAAAGAGATGTTCTTCTCGATCGGTTCGCGAATTGTCACGAACAGCTCTTGCTAATACGTGTTGTTCGTGTGACGTCATGATATTAAATGGAAAATACTAGTATATTTAACCTACTTATATCCTCAGAGGAGGTATCAGAGCCGCGTCTGAGTAGTACCTGTTGTGTTGTTGTACGTGATCAGAGGGGTGCCAGAGACGTACCAGAGACGTAACAGAGACGTACCAGACGTGTGAGATACCTATGTGTTATAGCTGACGTCTGTCTCTGAGAATGTCCGAATTTCTCAACAATCGTTCGTCAATTGAGACGCACAAGGCAAAATTCAGTGATTTATGATAAGTATGCTGAGTAGTACCTGATGTGTAGTTGTACGTGATCAGAGGGGTGCCAGAGACGTACCAGACGTGTGAGATACCTATGTGTTATAGCTGACGTCTGTCTCTGAGAATGTCCGAATTTCTCAACAATCGTTCGTCAATTGAGACGCACAAGGCAAAATTCAGTGATTTATGATAAGTATGCTGAGTAGTACCTGATGTGTAGTTGTACGTGATCAGAGGGGTGCCAGAGACGTACCAGACGTGTGAGATACCTATGTGTTATAGCTGACGTCTGTCTCTGAGAATGTCCGAATTTCTCAACAATCGTTCGTCAATTGAGACGCACAAGGCAAAATTCAGTGATTTATGATAAGTATGCTGAGTAGTACCTGATGTGTAGTTGTACGTGATCAGAGGGGTGCCAGAGACGTACCAGACGTGTGAGATACCTATGTGTTATAGCTGACGTCTGTCTCTGAGAATGTCCGCTTTTCTCAACAATCGTTCGTCAATTGAGACGCCCAAGGCAAAATTCAGTGATTTATGATAAGTATGCTGAGTAGTACCTGATGTGTAGTTGTACGTGATCAGAGGGGTGCCAGAGACGTACCAGACGTGTGAGATACCTATGTGTTATAGCTGACGTCTGTCTCTGAGAATGTCCGCTTTTCTCAACAATCGTTCGTCAATTGAGACGCCCAAGGCAAAATTCAGTGATTTATGATAAGTATGCTGAGTAGTACCTGATGTGTAGTTGTACGTGATCAGAGGGGTGCCAGAGACGTACCAGACGTGTGAGATACCTATGTGTTATAGCTGACGTCTGTCTCTGAGAATGTCCGCTTTTCTCAACAATCGTTCGTCAATTGAAACGCTCAAGGCAAAAGTCAGTGATTTATGATAAGTATGGAAACGTCGCTAAAAAACAACCACAGTGTCTTTTTTACAATGCAGTGAATATTTTTATATCTACTTTGCGGTTATAACATATATTATCGCAATAGGTGTGTGTGTAGCTTCTTCTGATTTTTGCGGTTATCATCGGTCAGAAAATACAGGAGCCGAACGCCCCCGTTTGGCTTTAAAAGCGTTAACATGTCTGGACAGTTCATCATTCATCATTTATCGCTTGACGTGAGCAGACATGGATCCCGTGCGTGAGTACGTCAAACTCAAACTCATTAAATGTTGTATCGAGCAGGAGTTTATTCGAGCAGGCTATTGCGGTGCGTGTTTGGTGGGAAGTTTAATTTTCCACGAAGTGGCCGCAAAATATGGAATAGCAACCAAACTATGTCTGGGTACAAAGACCTATTCGAATGGTGTGAAAATTACACCGCATTTCTGGATAGAACACAATGATATAATCTATGACCCCACCCTAGCAGTTACGCAACACCACATACCCCATAATCTAGAAGTTACTCATAGAAAAGATGAATTTGAGTGTAAAACTCTCGAAGATATAGTCATGGTTGATATTTTTGAAAAATTTATGGTGAACGAGTCTACGATTGAATACTTCGCTAAAGCTCCGAAACATCTATCGAAAGTGCGTGAAAATATTCATGAAACTGTAGCTAAAATATTTACGTAATATAATATCTTTAAGCCTGAGTTTTTTATCGCTTACAAAATATCCTTATATCGTTCGATCACCTTGTTCAGTATGCCGCCGCCTCTGTAGTTACATCCGGTATGGACTTCGATTATCCACTGACCGCTGGAATCACCTTGTTCGGTATGGCCATGACCGTGCCGCCGTTTTTTCTTCCAATTCCGTAATTACACCCGGTACGGCACTGGCGAGACTTCGACACCACACTACCCGAGCTGATAAGAACTGATTAACGGCCATGACCGTGCCGCCGTTTTCCAATTCCGTAATTACATCCGGTACGGCACTGGCGAGACTTCGACACCGAGCTGATAAGAACTGATGGCCATGACCGTGTTCTGCACTGACCACTCACCTTCCTATTCTTACATCCGGTACTGATAAGAACTGATAAGAGCCGGCGGGCTGTCTCGCTGAAGTGCAGTTATGCCTACTGGCTCATTTCGCTAGCGAACCAATCCATACAATCATCACCTCTGTAGCTTTTATAAAACGATAGAGAGTCATCAAAAGAACATTTCATGTAGTAGCCCGCACTGTATGCCTTATGATGTTGATACTTGCGTGTTGTTCGTGAAATTTTTTTGTTACAAGTCTCCAATTGAGATTCGAAATCAGCATAAATAATAAAAGGACATTTTTGTTTATATGAGAAATTTTTAAATTCAACAAAGTCATATTTGGGGAAGGAAATTTTTTCGTTATTTAAACTCTCGCAAAGTTCAAAATGATTATTTAACCTTTCTTGTGAAGAAAAATAGCTGAGACATCTATCACAAATATGCTTCTTGTTTCTACTCTTACTTAACTGTGAACCAACTAAACGAGATAAATCTGATATCAAACAATAATGATATTTAATATTAACATCAACATTTTCATCATCAGTAGGAGGAGCATCATAATCATTTAATTTTTGAAAATATTGGTTTTGAATAAGTAATAAATTAACGTGATGATTTAATTTTTTTTCAGCTAATCGTGCTGGTACTACTACATAAAATGATTTTTCATTCACTACATTATACTCTAACATGTAAACATTTACAGAAATATTATTAATTTTCTCAAATTTCTTAATTTGAGGTAATTTCATTGGCATATCAAATCCTTGAGTTTTCAAGACGGCGGAATAGTGCGGATATGCTGTTGCTCGAAATTTATTTCTATTAATAGCAAAAAAGCATGCATGGTCATCGTTCTTGATGTTAATGCAAGCTTTTTTTCTCCAAATCGGCTCAGGCAATTTAATAAAAGATGAACCATTACCCATTTCGTATTTGTTAATAGCTACTTCCAAAGATATTATTTTGCTTATGGCCCACCCACTTTTTTCCTCTTGAAATTCAGACATTTTATTTAAAATTTGATCTACAACATTATTTTTAAACCATTCTTCTAAATCAGTTCCTTCGTCAATGATTGCATTAGCTGTACTAAAATGTTTTTGATCAACTTCTTCCCGATCATTTGATTGCTTTACATAATCCCCAATTAGAGTAGTATTAACTGTTATCATTTTTAATTGCTTTAATATTTTTGAAATTTTAACTTTGAATAAATGAAGCGCATCTTTAAAAAAATCTTCAATCTCTTTATGCTTTAAATTCACAATAATCCCCGTCCTAATTCTTTTTTTAAAATAAACCCCAATGTCTAGCCACTTTACCCTTCTACTCCTTCTTTTTAACCCATACCCTACATGTTTTTGAAATCATTTAATTTGGTGACGCATTCGCTTAAGTTCCCCAATTTTTGTTTGAATTTTCCTTTTATGGCCAACAGAAAATTTTATTTTCTTTCACGCTAAATCGCATTTTTTAACATGAGCATCTATAAATTTCATTGTTAAATTTGCTAATGGTTCTGAATAATGTTGTTTGAGAAGAGTTAATGTTTCGTCTACTTTGTTCATTACGGCCTCATTCATTGTATCACTTCTCATATATCAAAAATATAACTTACCAAAAAATTAATTCTTCACTACTTCAAATAAAACCGCCGGTGAGGGTTTTCCTACTTCCTTCAATCCTCTAAATATCAGCCCGTACTTATTGGGTTGAAACTGGCGGAGATTTTGTTCAAAGCTCTCAGTTACTCTGCTTGGTAGAAACACTACTTTGTCCTCCAACTCCAACAAAATGCTTCGCCCAAACTTCCCGTTTGTCACTTTCGCGTTCAGGATTGGATGGGTCTCGTTAATTTGCAGTTCATGCAATTTGACTAACGTCTTTTGTAGATTTCCTTCACATAAAGAAGATTTATTAATTTCTGACAGATTCATCTACAAACAAACAAAAATATTAAAAAATAAAAAAAATCTTCTGCTCAATTAATGATGTAATAAAAAATAATTGTACGCAATTGAACTACATAAAAATAAAATAAAACATCTACTTAATTCTAAAGTATACTCACTTTTTATCTTTTTCTACCTTCGCACACAACTTGATTGTACACTGTAATGATCTGGAATGAAGCTCTCTTACTTATTTTATATCATGTGTCAGCGCTGCACGGGCAACTAAGAGGGGTGTGGATTGTTTTCAACAAGTCCGAACTCGACTTTACATTAATGGTCTTGAATGAAATCATTTGACCTTTCTGACAACAACAACTTTCCATAGAATAATAATTTTTGTAATTTATTGCATATTTAAATTATTTACATGAATGTTTTTCTTGAACGTCTGGGGTCGAGTTCATTTAAATTGAAGATTATCATTTACATAATTAAATTTAATATTAAACAACTATTAAGATTAGATACAATTTATTCAAATCGTAATAGGTTAGATATTTTTTAACCTCACATGCTATATTCAAGACTGGGAATAACATCAAGATTTACGTAAACGCAACAAGTATTAAAATTACATCAGACTTATTTGTTTTTGATCTTACATTCTATATTTAAGAGTGAGAATAACATTCACGTAATCAAACTTTTTAGATTAGACTCCATCGTTATTATTGAAACCGGAGAAAAATATGAAATAATAATAAAATATATTACGCTATTGTTCAAGCGAGATTATTCCTGTGACGGAACATCACGCTTTTACCCTTTTTGCATTGCATGATTCACTATACCATAAATATAGATGTCACCACTTGTATATATTAGTTTTAATGTTGGTGTTTGAGGGAGAAGGTCTTTTAAATTCTCTGATAAATAATTTACCGTTTGAGCTCCATCTTCCTGGCGGATACCAGTACTGCGGTCGTAAGTTTTTTATACACTTTAATAAATCATGAAGCTTTCTAAAAAATGTTTTCAGCCGGAACAAAACTTCAAAACCACCTAGCACGTGGTGATTCAGGCATTAATCCTCTAGACGCTGCTTGCAAACAGCACGACATTGCTTATTGGCAAAATAAGACTCTCGACGAACGACATAGAGCGGACAAGGAGTTGGAAGATAAAGCTTGGACTCGTGTCAAGTCAAAAGACGCTTCATTGGGGGAAAAAACTGCTGCATTACTAGTAACAGGTGCAATGAAGGCAAAACGAAAGATGGGAATGGGTTGTCGCCGTCGTTCTCAAAAACGGCGTTCTTTTCATAGAGATGTTGTTCTAAAACTAGGCAAGTCCCTGAAAAGGGGAACATCTTTGAAAGACACTGCAGTGTTTGCCTTACGAGCAGCCAAAGCGCTAATTAAACAATTTGGGGGATCAAAGCATGTTGATGTTCCTCGAGTAATACCAGTTAAATCTGGAGGTTTCCTCCCACTCATACCCCTGTTTGCTAGACATTCACCACTTGGAGCTCTGTCGGGTGGTGCTGCTGGAATTGCAAAGACCGTTATTGATGCTAAGCATGCTCAAAAAAAATAAGAGGAAGATGTACGTCATAATAAGGCCATGGAGCGTGTAGGATCGGGACTGCACCTTAAAAAGTATCCAAAAGGTGGTTTTGGATTGTATTTGCAGAAGCAAAAAAACCAATAAAGCTACCCAATCATGCCCTGTTTGATATCGATATAACACGCTACGCAAAATTGTTTAAAATACCAAATTTTCGAGGGGTTTTTATGCGAGACACTCTACCTAAAGACGGTCCTCGAAAACAAGAATGTGCGATAGTTAATTTAGATTCCTCTCAAAATACCGGCAGCCATTGGGTAGCTTACAGAAAGATAAACAACGATGTGGAGTACTTCGATTTATTCGGTAACTTGAAGCCGCCGAAAGAAGTTGTTAAATATCTCGGGAAAAGTGTGAGAATTTTCTACAACAATACTCATTATCAAAATTACAATCAAATAAATTGTGGACATTTGTGTTTGAAGTTTTTACAACAATGACTGTTCAAACTTTAGTTGAACGTTTTTATTTATTTGTTTGGTTTCATTTTTTTATTACAAGTGTGACGCCCATGTTAAACTTTCTCTTCTGGAGCTTTTAATTTATCAAAGTTCTAGGAAGTGTAAAAGGGACACAACCCTCGCCAAACAACGCGCATTCATTCTCTTTATTGAACTTAGTCTCTTTTATTTTTTATGTCCTATTTATAATTTAAGTTAATCATAGGTGTTTTCAAAGTTAAAATATTGTACATAGGCTGTTGATTAATGAGAATATACGCAAGTTAAGTCAACAAGCCTTTTCTTCTCCTTCGCCGTCCTATGGAACTTTTTGTGGAGAAAACAGAGATTTTCTCCGTCGATGTTTCCGGTGTGCCGAGTCGTATCGAAACATTAGTTGGTCCTTCGAGCCGGATATAAATAAAAAAGACTAAAACGTGACACCTAGTACAAAAAGAAGACTTTTAGTGAAACAGTGCGCTGCTATTAAAACGGACAAGGTTCTTGTCAAGTGAGTTAGTGAGTGCATTGTGCAATAAAAGTGATAAAAAAAGGAATACATAGGTATAAGAAAAACACAATCCCAGGATTCTCAGGTAGGAGTAGTTGCTAGATACTTGTGACAGTGATTCACGGATAAAACTTTCATAGAACTCTCGTTGTATCACTCTAGTACGATACATCATCTGTTTAAAGGAACTTTCGCATACTTCGTAAAATTTTTCTGTATCTCCTTTTTGTTATATAGCTAAAACTTAGTTAAATATATCATTGTTGTAACAAAGCCCAACGCCATTCTAATTGGAATATAAAACTTGGACTAATTGGAATATCTAGACTTTGGTTGTACCCTTTATTGCATGATTATAAATTCTCTATATTGTAGTGGTTACATAAATACGACGTATTTTTATTCCGTTTGTTTTGGTTTACGCTGATGTGTACTGAGACAATAAATCTTTTCTATTAGCATAATAATTTATGCAAGATATCTTGTGACAAATTAAAATTATTGTTTTTATTTTGGCGGTTGTAATATTATACTCACTTCAACCAGTAGTATTTTCTTGAATCTTTTGGTATCTTATATTGTTGGTTCAAATCTCTGTATCTTATACTCTGTAAAATTATTGTAATAATTTAATATGGCTGAACAATTAGAGGCTTTAGTTAAAGAACGCGGAGTATATAAAGGGAAAATATCCAAAATTATAAACTGGTATACTAAATCAGCTGACACAGAGACCAATTGCATGGAATTTGAAGTTAGACGGGATAGTTTAACTCAAGCCTTTAACAAGTATGAAACAGTTCAAATGAAAATTGAAATTATTGATTTAACTCATCAAGATAAAGAGAACGTCGATGACAAATATCTCTCTTGTTTGGCGAAGTTGAAGACAAAAATTAAGACTCTTTATTCCACTGAAAATAGTGGACAAACAGTTCCTCTTGAAACTCAATCTCAAAAACCCAATTTTATATTGCAGGAGCGAAGTTCGCAACCCACAAAACAAAAACTTTTTCATTTCAAATCGACCTTTTGACATGGAACAACCACCCAACGTATTTCCAAAGGTTTATCGGGGCCGCCCCGAAAACCAGCGAAATCCACGAGCCGTCAGAGTAGCGCCGGAGGCACGTCCTGCCCGAGGCAACCCAGCTGCTACTGCACCGCAAACCCCCGCTGTCGCCGACCCTCCTAGGGCGCAACCCGGACAGCAAGCTTTCAGACCAAGGGGTCTAAACAAACCCACCCTCAGAACACATAATCAGGAGCTAGACCACAAAGTATCTACTGGTAGTCCAGCAGAAAATTCCGTATTTGCTTCAAACATAGCGGTGCGTGAAACGCGTATGCGGCAGACCTTTTCGCCGTCAGCGCCAGCCCTGATTGACATATCTCGGCAAACCTACGCCGAGTTGATTACTGACGACCCCCAGCTAACGAAAGTCATCCTGCCAGAGTATCTGGATTACTATGCCACCTCCTTGTTATGGCTAAGAATCCTGCATCTCAAGCAGAAGAACTCACAACCACTAACGGAAATCGAACAGGACATGTTAACGTTAGTGCAGACCACCAGTTTCGCTGTGCCTCAACCGATTATGCTGCAGTTGCAGCAATTAGGCAATATACATACGAAAACTGGCCAACATCTTTACCCAGAATTTCCGACTCCACCAGTCGAACAAATAATGGGACAACCCGGGTACTATGGTACCTTGGGAATTCTTGCGCCTGGTATTGACGATACCCTACACAACCTCTATGAAGAGATTCCACCACTTGGAGTTCTGGCTGAAGCAGTCAGACAAAGTGTGTCGGACGCACCCGCAGGACGTTATGTATCGTTACTCGACCTTCAGGATGCACCAGCCAACGAAAATCTTCTTGGTTTTAGACCACTTGGCATCCGTCGTAACGAAGCTAAAAACCTAGCATTCATGGCCAACATAACAAACGCAACATTTGCATCTTATCCCGCTATGACCGGCTTCAATTTTGAATTCGTCGCCGCGATATCAGGAATCATCTCGTTAACTAAAACTTTCAAACTTACAGATTTAGTCTTTTCCACAATGAGCGAGACTGGATCGATATCCCAGGCCATAATCTCTCGACCTCTCACCCAAATGGGGAGGAACAACCTACGTGGCGAAACCCGGCCAACGTCGTTAACTAACGAAAGTTCAACAGCTTTCGGTTCCGCGGTCTTCTTCGATTCGCAGTTAATGAAGGAGCAGGGACCAAACTCGAACAATTCCACTTGGTGCTGCCTAAATTTTAGGAATAATGAGACACCTGCGACAAGGATCGCAAACCGAAACAACCGCCGCTTGACGATACCTTCTCCATATCTAGCAGAAACTTTTCAAGCTATTTCACTTGATGCTGGTACATATCGTACCAACATTATAAAACAACTCGTCACAGCGAAAAGATAGTGACCATGACCTGGCACTTCTTTTCAACCGATAGTATTAGCAAAACGTAAGACACCCAGCTAACTATCACTTTTCACTAAGAAACTAGCAAGGGTATTTACGTCAGAAACATAACAAAATTATGTCCATTACCTAGATTTGAAGATTAAATTCAATTAACCTCAATAGGTATATTTTAATAATACTTTTATATAATAAGTTGAAATCATCATAACTTTAGTTTTAGCTTTTAATAAAATTCGATTTAATATGTAGTTACCGCTTATTGAAGGCAGTGCCTTCAATGCCGGGGTGTATGTTCAAACTTTAGTTGAACGTTTTTATTTATTTGTTTGGTTTCATTTTTTTATTACAAGTGTGACGCCCATGTTAAACTTTCTCTTCTGGAGCTTTTAATTTATCAAAGTTCTAGGAAGTGTAAAAGGGACACAGCCCTTGGGTGGTAAAAACAAACATGTGGTTTTCAAGAGATCTGTTTTGGGAACAATGTAAAATAACAAAAATTCATGCATTCACTCTACTACTCTCTCTCAGTTTAGATCTTCTCGAGCTTACTTTTTATTACATTTCAACTCTCGCCAAACAACGCGCATTCATTCTCTTTATTGAACTTAGTCTCTTTTATTTTTTATGTCCTATTTATAATTTAAGTTAATCATAGGTGTTTTCAAAGTTAAAATATTGTACATAGGCTGTTGATTAATGAGAATATACGCAAGTTAAGTCAACAAGCCTTTTCTTCTCCTTCGCCGTCCTATGGAACTTTTTGTGGAGAAAACAGAGATTTTCTCCGTCGATGTTTCCGGTGTGCCGAGTCGTATTGAAACATTTGAAACGTTAGATTTTAAGTTGTAAATTACCTGTAAATATTCGTATACGTTCTTAGTCATCAGTATTTATGGTTGATACTCGCGAGATAGTTTGGTTGTGTGTAAGGTTCCTTCTTGAAGTTGTTACTTGATAAAATATTCAATTCTACGTCTAAACAACATCGCATCACAAAATATAGAAGTATTTATTTCTACAACAGACGGTATTAATAATTTACCTTAGTTTGTTTCCATTTTTTCCCTGTGTTTTTAGCATCGAATAAGCAGAATTGTTTTAAAGTATTTTTGTTTACCTTTCGTTATTTGACAGTAGGTTTCATTTTGGAAATTATTGCAGCTCCGTTCGACGTCGTTGGCGCAGTGTGCGAGTACCAATGTATGAATGCGTGAAGATCTATGAATTTGTTTTGGAGTGTTACCTTGGATGATTTTTCGATAGACTACAGATATTTTCGTAGTTGTCAATATGTAATATTCCAATTTAGTTGTAATTTGTTTATATATTTGTATATTTATTTTGTACCTTCGAATCGAATAAGGGGTGTTACAAAGGCTTTAAGTTGGTAGGTATCATGTTTGGGGTTTTGACACCTGTCAGTAGGGTGGCCAGAATGGATTGTCAACCATTCTAGTGGCTTTCTTCTTCCGGTAGTGGAATTAGAAAGACGTAATGTCGACCTGAGGAATTGGATTTGAAATCTAATATTTTCCTAAGGCTTGTAGAGCCATCCAAAGTTTTGGGATTTATGGAAAGTCTCCTCAGAAATTAGTGGAGATACCTGTGCAAGTCATTTTGTGAATTTTGCCGAGAATTGGGCTTTGAAGATTGTTAGAGGTTATCTCTACCCACGAGTTGGATTTTTGTTATCGACAATTACGAATGGATTTATGCTGGTAGGTGGTTGGAAGGAACGTTGTAGCTGATCCTTTGAGACTTAAGCTTGGACCCTTCACGATAGAAGGTATGTACTAGTGATATTTTCATGTAGCAATAGGGAAGAGTAGAACAAGGTTTTAATTGGGTTTTGTTTTCTCAATTTAAGGGTTCACCCAGGGGGCATTGAAAGATCCTCGCCCACTGAGGGTTTCGCAGAGACTTTACCCACTGCACTGAAGCTGTGATGTTCCACGACAAGGGATGCCCGCTGGTTAATAGAATGGGGAAGATTGCCAGGATAGTTTCATAGTTGGTTTTGATATTTTCTCGACCTTTAAAGTTTGTTTTTGATATTTTTTTTGAAATTTAAGGTATGTTTTTGATATTTTCTCTAAAGTTAAAGTAATTTTTTTATTAGCATTAAAGGGGGGAAGTTAGAGGATTTTACTAGTATTTAAGAAAGGGGGGAGAATGAGAGGATTTTATTAGAATTTAAGAAAGGGGGGATTCGAGGTTTTCACTAGTATTTAAGAAAGGGGGGTTATAGGATTTTGCTAGGATCTAAGATTCTAAGTAAGTTTAGTTCTCTTACTTGAGGTTTATTATTGATGTAAAACTTGACTTTGGAATGTACTTAATTACTTATAATAGAAGATCATTATATGTGAAGGCGGAAATTACCCTTTCATTGTGGTTTGGTAAGATATACTTCTTGGACTTGTCGATGTCCGCACCATACCTTCCGTTCCACTCTGTTAAAAAACTTCACCCTCGAACATTTTCCATTGTTTTACCTGAAACAAAGGGTACATTAGTATTTTGGATTTATCTTTAATATTGGAACTTACCAAACACTGCATTGTTCATTAATTTGGTTCTTTTCAAACTCGTGGCCCTCGTTCCTGTACTCAAAGACTTCAACCACGGCGGTGGATCAACCCATACACAAATGTCTGCTTCAGTGTTCGGTAATGGATAACTTGGTTTTATTGTGGAGGGTCGCCCTTGGTTAACTCACCAAAGATGTTACAACGTCTGGGAAATATACCAACTCAACGGAAACTTTTTGTCTAAAAATTACTTCAGTAAAAACTAATTGTACTTATGCTAACCTATGTAAATATTTTTCTGATTTGCATTATTTTGACCAACTACACTACAGCACAATATCCGGTGATACATGATGAATCACCAACCTGGCTCGTGCACAAAACTTTTTTTTGAAAATTACCCTATATTTAGACCTCCAACCCCAACATTACGCAAGCAACTTTACAAATAACTTTTTTCTTATCTATTGCGACACGTTTCATAGTTTTATGCCACCTGACTCGTGAACCGTTATCACAGTTTCTTATCTACACTTTCATAAAAATTAAAAAAAAAAAGATTTTCAGAACAATCAATAATTTTAGGAAACCCCCACAAAAGGAGCGCATCGCTGTGAGGTTATCTAACCACATTCCACGTGTCCGAGGTAACACAGGAGCCATTGATATTTTTAGCGAACAAAATCTATACATGGTACAAATATGCACTTCAAACTTAATATAGAGGTATACTTACATATACAGGTCGGGTCATCAAAAGTTCTATTAGTTAAAAAGGTTTTTCTGTAAAAAAATTATTTTGGGTCTTAGGACGCGGTATACACCCCATAAGACAATAACACAAATTGTTACCCTCTTTTTAAAATATTTGGCGATTACTTTTTCAAATTGCTACAATGAAGGATAGTATTTTATTGGGAAAAAGCAGCCATTGATATTTTTTAGCGAATAAAATCTATACATGGTTCAAATATGTACTTAAAACTTAATATGGAGGTATACTTACATATACAGGTCGGGTCATCAAAAGTACTATTAGTTAAAAAGGTTTTCTGTAAAAAATAGAGGTGAGTAAGCAACAAAGTAAAACTAGAATTATTTTGGATTTAGGACGCGGTATAAACCTATAAGTCAATAACACAAATTGTTACCCTCTTTTTAAAATATAGGGCGATTACTTTTTCAAATTGCTACAATGAAGGATAGTATTTTATTGGGAAAAAGCAGCCATTGAAATTTTTTAGCGAATAAAATCTATACATGGTTCAAATATGTACTTAAAACTTAATATGGAGGTATACTTACATATACAGGTCGGGTCATCAAAAGTACTATTAGTTAAAAAGGTTTTCTGTAAAAAATAGAGGTGAGTAAGCAACAAAGTAAAACTAGAATTATTTTGGATTTAGGACGCGGTATAAACCTATAAGTCAATAACACAAATTGTTACCCTCTTTTTAAAATATAGGGCGATTACTTTTTCAAATTGCTACAATGAAGGATAGTATTTTATTGGGAAAAAGCAGCCATTGAAATTTTTTAGCGAATAAAATCTATACATGGTTCAAATATGTACTTAAAACTTAATATGGAGGTATACTTACATATACAGGTCGGGTCATCAAAATAGAGGTGAGTAAGCAACAAAGTAAAACTAGAATTATTTTGGATTTAGGACGAGGTATAAACCTATAAGTCAATAACACAAATTGTTACCCTCTTTTTAAAATATAGGGCGATTACTTTTTTCAAATTGCTACAATGAAGGATAGTATTTTATTGGGAAAAAGCAGCCATTGATATTTTTTTAACGAATAAAATCTATACATGGTTCAAATATGTACTTAAAACTTAATATGGAGGTATACTTACATATACAGGTCGGGTCATCAAAAGTACTATTAGTTAAAAAGGTTTTCTGTAAAAAATAGAGGTGAGTAAGCAACAAAGTAAAACTAGAATTATTTTGGATTTAGGACGCGGTATAAACCTATAAGTCAATAACACAAATTGTTACCCTCTTTTTAAAAAATATAGGGCGATTACTTTTTTCAAATTGCTACAATGAAGGATAGTATTTTATTGGGGGAAAAAGCAGCCATTGGTATTTTTTAGCGAATAAAATCTATACATGGTTCAAATATGCACTTAAAACCTAATATAGAGGTACATAAATATACAGGTCGGGTGAAGTTTTATTAGTTAAAAAGGTTTTCTGTAAAAAAATAGAGGTGAGTAAGCAACAAAGTAACACTAGAATAATATAATTTTGAAGCACTTCCACCGAGTTTTACCAACCCTTTCCTGAAAACTTACCAAAGAAAGTTACTATATGTTCCATGGGTATGACAGAAATATAACTATTATAAAATCCGTCAACAAATATACCCTCAGTACCATTGACTATTTCATAAATATGTTCATTGATATAATAGTTAAAAACTAAAAATCGGGTGCCGGAGTTATGGAACTGTACTTGTAAAACATCCCCTTCACCATAGTTGCCTCTCAACAACACTTCCTCCCTATAAAAAACACCGCCTAACTTAAAACATATAAATACAGAGCTACCCCTTTGAACTGGGCGATAATAACTGAATAAACTGATATGTGAAAGTGTTAAATCAATTTTTAAGAGATATTCACACTCAGCCATTTTTTATACTTGTAGTGAAATAATGCATACAAAATGTTATTTTATAAATTATCAGTTTTGTTACAATGTAGTTTGCAAATGTTGCTATTGTGGGTAAAAGATAGTGGTTAGAAATCCGGGAAGAATAAAGGAAGATAATAGCACAAGCGGTGGGGAAGCAAATAAAACTGTGAATTTTAATATCAATATCACAGACCAAGTTGTTAAACGAGAACCATGGGTAAGGAACATACGTTTTTTTTTTATTGTCAAAATCTTACTAGTCTATTTTTTTTTTCAGAACAAATAGTGCAAGAAGTAAGAGACAGGCTACCGCTGCACCTAGCCGTAGGTATATTACAAATGTCATATATTTGATATTTAATCTATTTGCACTTTACAGCACTTTGATATTTCAACCATCCAGCTATCTGGCGAAGATTTGGGGGACATACCGGAGTGGTGGATAGGGCTTGGGTCGTACCAGGGAGCGACACTCTGGTATGACCCCAGCTACGACCCCGGCACCGGGGGACTCTCACTGGGGAACCCTACAATAGTGGTGTGGGTGTTAAGGTAAGGTAATTAGTTATACCTAAACGGAATAATAATTTAATATGTATTTCAGAAACCAATAAAGATGCACCACTTATAATTATTGTTTTATTAAAAACCAACTATCCATCCTATCCCTGATTGATATAGCTATTTCTGCGTTGGCAAAAATTTTTACATTTTTTATTATTCATAATTGTGACGTGCACAAATAACCACATAGCTAAGGAAAAATATTGTAAAAAGTTTTGCCAACACAGAAATAATACAGCTTTCAGAAATAATCAAAGACAGCAGACATTGAAAAACTATGGGTTAGAGGTTTTTCATTATTTCTGAAAGCTGTATTATTTCTGTGTTGGCAAAAATTTTTACATTGTTTTATTATCCATAATTGTGACGTGCACAAATAACCACATAGCTAAGAAAAAATATTGTAAAAAGTTTTGCCAACGCAGAAATAATACAACTTTCAGAAATAATCAAAGACAGCAGACATTGAAAAACTATGGGTTAGAGGTTTTTCATTATTTCTGAAAGCTGTATTATTTCTGTGTTGGCAAAAATTTTTACATTGTTTTATTATTCATAATTGTGACGTGCACAAATAACCACATAGCTAAGAAAAAATATTGTAAAAAGTTTTGCCAACGCAGAAATAATACAACTTTCAGAAATAATCAAAGACAGCAAACATTTTTACATTGTTTTATTATTCATAATTGTGACGTGCACAAAGGGTGCCGTATACAAAGCGTGTGCAAAACGTGACTGAGGGTCGTAAAACTGGACGTAATGTTGTGACGTCATGCGCGGGGTGAGGTGTCGATCGTGAACATGGTTAAATAATAACCATTTTCAACCACATAGCAAACGCTTTTACAACAGAAAAATTATGGATAATAGAACAATGTAAAAGTTTTGTCAAAAGCTGTGAAGAAATAATACATTTTTCAGAAATAATGAAAGTAGTTTACAACGGTAAGAAATTGGAAAAAACTTACTATGGGTTATTCTTCACGGTCGTAAGGAGGGACCCAATTATTGTTATCCCCAACGAATGAAAACTCTCTCTCCCCGTGGTCATAGAATGTCTCTAGAAAACCACCATCTTGAGGGTTCTGAAGGTAGTATGTGTAATACGTCATTAGTTGGTTATCCAAATAAAAATGGATGCTAACGATGGAACCCTCGCTTCGATCTTCTAGAGGTATGGTGAATTCAAACATATAAAAAGGTTGTAAATAATTTACACGACTCAACAGCAGATTGATATGAAGAGATACGTCTTCCTCGACCACTCTCACGTCATGACACATTAACGGTTGGTCATCAATACCTGCAGAAAAAATCAAGCAACGAACTAGGTAATCAGCCATGGTGTTTTGAAAATTCTCGGGACTAACTTAAGCCTATATATACCCAGAAAAACATGTTTTTGTTTATATAGTTAGTATTACCGCATATTGACCGCTAAAACTGCTACATTGTAACGATTGAACGTTACTCCACAGGGCAAGTCGGAATTTTTTTCGATACTGGACATGTTAAACGTCACATGGCCGAGATGTCATGACCAGCGACGAAGCCAATTCTAGCGTAAATATAAAAAACACGTCAAACGTCACGTGTTCGAGATGTCAAATACAGGGTATCAACAAACTGTTTCATTTTTAAAACTTCACCAGGTACACCCAAGAATGTTTTTTGTAGAATTTAAAAATATTTTCACATCTTGTTTCCCCTATTTTCAACCACCACAGCATATTTGATATTTTCACGATTTACATTGTTTTACCATATTTAAAAACCTCACGCCTCTAAAATATCGACTATTGATGATGTTATCAGATTTTTTTCGATTCCTTTTTTATATATAAAACTTTTACATTGTTTTTCAAATTATCATAATTTTTCTTATCACCTTTTCCGGTGACGCTCAGCTTTCATAGTAATATTATATAGTACACCAACTTATTTTTTAAAATTATATTCAAGGTTACGTTCGTACTACACCGATAAGAGTTTTCAACGAATTTTCATATTACAATTTTTCACGCGTACCGCAATGAAATTAAAAACTACGCAAAGTTCTAAAAACTGATTCAGTGTGACAGGTTATCGTAAAAGTGAGGTTATCTAACCACACACACATTATCGTAATAATCGTGGAAAATAACACCTATATATTTATAAAGGATTCACAACAGTAATTCCATGATGAAATATTTTTTAAAACATATGTTACTTAGAATAAACTCGAACTAATTATCTTAAAAGAATGTTTTCTCCTTAGAATATCAATAAGCCACGCCCCCTTTTCGATCAGCGTAACAACGGATAAACTCAAAACAGTTTATCGTAAAAGCGAGGTTATCTAACCACACACACACATTATCGTAATAATTGTGAAAAATAACACCTATATATTTATAAAGGATTCACAACAGTAATTCCATGATAAAATATTTTTTAAAACATATGTTACTTTGAATAAACTCGAACTAATTACCTTAAAAGAATGTTTTCTCCTGAGAATATCAATAAGCCACGCCCCCTTTTCGACCCTATTTAAAGAGCTTCTCGGAGCGGCAGAATCATAATCTTTCCAGCTCTCGTTATCTACAGACGTTATCAGTCGTGGTAAGTCTAGAAACAATTTTTTTGATTTACGAGTAATCTCTCCAGCTCTCGTTCAGTCGTTATCAGTTGTATCTACATACTTTTATTTCAAAAATTTTGGAAATTTTTCAACACAAGATGGAAAAGTTTTTGATAACTAAAGATGTTATTAAAAAAGTTAAAAAATTCAACCTAACTGGTAGAACGGTGGAATTTAAAATCCGCCCAATCCCCGAAGGGGCAGATCCACTAAAATGGGTACGCTCCGGCATGGAGGATGTTATCAATAAGGTGACCGAGGGAACAGAGTCGAGTGATCAAATTGGTTTTACTTTTTGCTCGAAAGAGTTTAGTCGTGGTGATGGTTGGTTGCGGTTTAATCCTGCATCCGAGGTGAAATTTGAAGACATATGGTCGATGATATGCGCTGTCTACCAATCTAATTCGGCAGGTTTTGACACTGAGACGTTTTGTCTAGCAGCCACAACCGTGAAAATGCCTAAAGGTAAAGGACGAGGTCGTAAGTACAACAACTTTGACGAAGAGTGTGCTAAACGTGGTGGTATTATAGTAATAAATAATACAGACCATTTATGCCTGGCTAGAGCAGTGGTTGTAGCTAAAGCGTACGCCGACAATGCCCCTGACAAAAAGAAGATAAGAGAAACGAAGGGTCTCCAGACCAAGAAAACTTTGGAATTATTAACAGACAGTGGTGTCGAACTACCCAAAGAGGGTGGTGGTCTGGAGGAGTTGAAAAAATTCCAAGAATATTTGACCGACTATACAATAACGGTATACAACTACGGTACAAAGGATGTCTTGTATGAAGGAGTAGGGGGAAACAAGAAAATCAATCTTCTTTATCACGAAAATCATTATAACGTGATTATATCGTTGACGTCTGCTTTTTGCTGTGTATATTTCTGTGAACATTGCCACACACCCCACGAATGTAAAATACACCGCTGTGAAAAAACATGTCCAGCATGTGAACAATCACCCCCATGTAAATCAAGTGTGAAAATCGTATGTGATGGGTGTAATCGGTATTTCAGAGGACAGATCTGCTACGATTACCATAAACAAAGTAAACTATGTGAACGGTTAATCTCTTGCAAAATATGCCTTAAAACGATTCCCCGAAAACGGGAACACATATGTGGTGAAGTTTTCTGTAAAATATGTAACGGATTCAAAGCTTCTCCACACAATTGTTTCATGCCCGTCGACACACGTAAGCCTTCAATGCACGGGGTACTATTTATATTTTATGACCTTGAGTGTACTCAAGAAGAAGTTATGTCTGACGGCTCTTTACTACACAAAGCCAACTTATGTGTGTTTGAGCAACACTGTGCACTATGTATAGGTACAGACAAAAGATGGTGCGATTGTGGTGTTAGATATCAAGTTTTAACAATTGACCCTGTAGCTCGTTTTATGGAGTATGTAATGAACCAAAGGGCTCTGTTTAAGAAAATAATTGTAGTCGGACATGCAGGAGGTCTATATGATAATCAGTTTATGTTAAACCACCTTATAACAAAGACAGGTCTAACACCCGAACTAATTACTAGAGGCACGAAGCTAATACAAATGAAAGTGGGGAATGTGAGTTTTATCGACTCTTTAAACTACTTCCCAATGCCTCTGGCAAAATTGCCTAAAGTATTCGGGCTAAAAGATATAAAAAAAGGTTACTTCCCCCACTTGTTCAACAAAGTCGGAAACTGGGATTACATCGGACAACTACCAGCCCTCGAATATTACGATCCTGAAAATCTGAAATACTCCCCTTCACTCGACGAAAAGAACGACGCCAGAAATCAGCTAATCGTTTGGCATAAAAAACTCTCTGATCAAGGGTATGTCTTCAACTTTAAATCAGAACTTATTTCCTACTGTATAAGTGACGTGTCCATACTTGCTCAGTCTTGCTTAAGGTTCAGAGAGTTGCTTTTAAAAGAAGGAGGGGTCGACCCGTTCACAGAAGCCATCACGCTACCTGGTGCATGTAATAAAATATTTAGAAGAAACTTTTTACAACCGAATACCATCGGGTTAATTCCCAAGAACGGATATAGATGTCGCGATAAACAATCTAAGATTGCTACTCAATGGTTAATATATGAAGAACACCAAAGAGGTATCAGAATAGAACATGCAGCCAGGGGGCGAGAAGTTGTATTGAATGGTCTTAAGGTCGATGGATATTGCAAAAGCACAAGACAGGTCTTTGAATTTGAGGGCTGTTACTTCCACAGTTGTCCAAAATGTATGAAATATAGACGTAACGAACCGACACATGACAACCCATCACTTACATACGAGCAACGGTACGAGGCAACGTTGGCGAAGAATGAAAAGTTAAGATATCTCGGGTACGAAGTAATTGTAAAATGGGAGTGCGATTTTCGTCGTGAAATAAACCCCGAAATTGTAGCTATTACCGAAAAACATCCTCTCCTCGAACAGCTACCATTGGAGCCTCGTGACGCCTTTTACGGGGGCCGAACAGATGCCACAAAGCTCTATTATTCTTGTAAAAATGGAGAGAAAATAAAATATGCTGACATCTGCTCCCTATATCCGTGGGTCAATAAATATGGAAAATATCCAATTGGTCACCCGGAAGTTTTTGTGGGAGAAGAATGCTACGCTCTTGATTTAAAACAAACCGAAGGACTAATAAAGTGTCGAGTGTTACCGCCAACAAATCTCTACCACCCCGTACTACCTTATAAATGTAATAGTAAACTAATGTTTTCACTTTGTCGTACATGTTGTGAATCTAACATGTCTGAATGTTTACATAACGATGAAGAAAGAAGCTTTACCGGTACATGGGTAATGGACGAGGTTCTAAAAGCCCAAGAAAAAGGATACAAAATTTTAAATATTTACGAAATTTGGAAATATCAAGTGGTACAATACGATAAAACTACAAAATCTGGTGGCCTATTTGCCGAATATATTTCAAAATTTTTAAAAATAAAACAACAGGCAAGCGGTTGGCCCGCCGAATGTAAAACCCCAAAAGAAAAAGATCTCTATATAAAGGAATATTTTGATCGTGAGGGTGTAGAATTGTCCTGTGGTGAAATTGAATTCAATCCAGGTCGAAGACAGGTTGGTAAGTCCATGATAACAAGTTTTTGGGGCAAGCTTGGACAATGTGAAAACCAGTCTAAGACGTCTATAGTCAACACACCTGCAGAACTATTTGACATTTTATCGCAACCATGCAAAGAAGTAAACAATATTTTTCCGGTTAACGAAAACACCCTCATTGTTAACTGGTCCTTTAAAGAAGAGGCATATGCCACACTTCCAACTGTGAATGTCGTACTAGCGGCCTACACCACTGCACAAGCTAGACTAAAACTATACACGTATTTAGAAAAACTCGACGATAGAGTAATATATCATGACACAGACTCTGTCATTTACGTCTCTCGACCTTGCACCTACGAAGTACCTTTAGGTAGTTTTCTCGGCGATATGACAGACGAACTATGTGAATATGGGGAGGGAAGCTACATAACAGATTTTGTAGCCGGTGGTCCAAAAATATATGCCTACAGGGTTTATTCAACTGATAAAAATAAAACACTCGATATTATCAAAGCGAAAGGTATAACCTTGAACTATAATACGAGCCAGAAAGTAAATTTCGACACCCTAAGAGACATGGTCCTGAATGAAGCCCCCGACGAATTCATAACTACTCGTAACATATTAAGGAACTCCGATCATTCAGTAATCACAAAAAACGTGACTAAAGTCTTCCGAACCAGCTTCACTAAAAGAAAACGAATAGAAAACTTTGACTCTGTTCCCTACGGCTACAAACGCCAATGCTACTAGAAATCAGCCGTTTTCACGGCTACTTCCCTTCCCTCCAACCCCATCCCCAATATTCGCGAAAATTTGGGAACATTTTCTTGAATGTTTGTGTAAAGGTAAGAAGGGCACCTCCTAATTAACTTTGGGAATCTGTGTGCCCCCTCCTTGTGGGTAAGAAGGGCACCTCCTAATTAACTTTGGGAATCTGTGTGCCCCCTCCTTGTGGGTAAGAAGGGCACCTCCTAATTAACTTTGGGAATCTGTGTGTCCCCTCCTTGTGGGTAAGAAGGGCACCTCCTAATTAACTTTGGGAATCTGTGTGCCCCCTCCTGTGTAAAGAAGGGTACCTCCTGGTGTGTGCCTCCTCCTTAAAATGTCTCCCAATTTGTTGTATGTTAGGACACCTCTTTGGTGTATCCCCAATTTTTCGCGAATATTCCTTTTTTCCTGAGGGAGAAGTAGTCATTATATGACGAAAGTGCCTACCTCCTCGCTTGGTCTCCCTTGGACAGCGTTTTTGCTGACAAACAGGCACATTTCCTAGTCATGAAACCAACCTTTCAAAAACCCGCTAAAGATTTTTATCTAACAACTGAAAGACAAATGGTAATAAAAAATAACCTTTTTTTCATAAACACTCTTGTTACTTTTGCTAGTTCTTCGACCACAGCACACCGTCACTACTTGACCTAAAATGTCTTTTTACCGTTATCGGTTTTCCACAGATACCCTTCGTGGGACTCTGTATTCTATCTGTTAATATGCTAAAGCTGTACAGGGTCCATTTTTCTACCAAACCTCTGCTACTAGGTGTACTTGGTGAAGTTTTTAAAAAATGATTTTCGATACACTACTGGTGATACACTGTGTTCAGCGTGTTGTCTCGACATCTCGGACACGTGTTTGAAACATTTTACCAGAATGTGGTTAGATAACCTCACAGCGGTGATAAGTGCTGTTAATGATTCCAATATTGTTGTGGGGTTTTGCTAAAATTATTTATTGAATAATGATTGTTCTGAAAATCTTTTTTTTAAACAATTTATAATTTTCATTAGCGTAGATAAGAAATTGTGATAATTTTACGGTTCAGTCCACGAGCCAGGTCGGTGGCATAGAACTATGAAACGTGACGTAATAGATAAGAAAAAAGTTATTTGTAAAGATGCTTTCGTAATGTTGGGGTTGCGTCATGAGGTCTAAATCTTAATAAAAATTATATACATAGGGTAGAGAAATTTTCAAACAAAAAGTTTCACGATATCACCAGCCAGGTGATGTTGGTAATTATCGCATAAAATCATAGGAAAGCACGTATCACCGGATAAGAAAAAGTTATTCGTAATTGTTTATTGTGCTGTAATGTTGCGGTTGATCAAAATAATGCAAATCAGAAAAATATTTATTTACATAAGTTAGCATAAGTACAATTAGCTTTTTACTGAAGTAATTTTTAAAAGTTGCCGTGAGTTGGGCTGGTATATCATTTCCCAGACGTTGTCAATAGTAACATCTTTGGTTTTCTTCCAGCCCTCTGGAGAAATCTTTGTAGCAGAAAGTGAACCCTACATAGTTTTCAAGTCTTCAGTTGTGTACAATTTGGGAGATGGCATCTTTCATCCATACTACCGGATCGACATCTTTGATTCCAAACTCCAAAGCTCTAGCCGGTCAAAACGTCTGAGTGATTCATCTTAAAATAAATCATGATGAGCACGTCTGCACACTATACAAGTAATAATGGACTAGATGTTCTTATTTCTCTTGAGCCAACATTCTTTACACCAAGCGGTGAACTTGTAGTATTCAATTCCTTTCCGGTCACAGTTGTACTCTTCTGCCAGCTCGTAGACTTCTTCTTTGCAGCAAAAAGAACAAAAACTTGGTTTGCAGTCGCTGCAGTTGCACGCTCTTCCCCAAGTACAATTAGGCATCTTTACTCTAGTTGGTCATCAAATGATTTTACAACCTGTTGTTAACCTCTTTTATTCAATTATATTAGCCCTTCTTAATTCTTCGATTATTTCGTTAAACTCAATATCTTCAGGCTCTAGATGATTTAAACGATCAACAAGTACATTTGGGTCGGTCCAATCACGAAGAACTTTTCTAGTTTCATCAACGTACAGTTGAGTTACGGGTGGGGACTTTCTGGTCAGCCGTTTTTTACATTTAAACAGAGGTTTTATTATATTTTTGAATTTTACAGGACAGGCTTGATGTCTCAAATGTCCTCGGTTATCACGATGCACACCAGATATATCTAATATTTGTTTGTAAGATTGTAAATCAGCGGGTGTAAATTCCCGGGGATTCTTGTAAAATATTAACTGCTGTAATCCAGGTGTATTGTGAAAATTTTTATTGCCTACCAACATATTTTCATCGTCATAGTCTATGTATACATTTCCAAGCACCCAGCGACCACCGGATAGCTGTGGGCCGAAAGCATGATCAAACGTGACTTCTGTTGTAGGCATTGTCGCTGCTATTTGTGGTTCTGTTACTTGTTTAAAGAGATGTTCTTCTCGATCGGTTCGCGAATTGTCACGAACAGCTCTTGCTAATACGTGTTGTTCGTGTGACGTCATGATATTAAATGGAAAATACTAGTATATTTAACCTACTTATATCCTCAGAGGAGGTATCAGAGCCGCGTCTGAGTAGTACCTGTTGTGTTGTTGTACGTGATCAGAGGGGTGCCAGAGACGTACCAGAGACGTAACAGAGACGTACCAGACGTGTGAGATACCTATGTGTTATAGCTGACGTCTGTCTCTGAGAATGTCCGAATTTCTCAACAATCGTTCGTCAATTGAGACGCACAAGGCAAAATTCAGTGATTTATGATAAGTATGCTGAGTAGTACCTGATGTGTAGTTGTACGTGATCAGAGGGGTGCCAGAGACGTACCAGACGTGTGAGATACCTATGTGTTATAGCTGACGTCTGTCTCTGAGAATGTCCGAATTTCTCAACAATCGTTCGTCAATTGAGACGCACAAGGCAAAATTCAGTGATTTATGATAAGTATGCTGAGTAGTACCTGATGTGTAGTTGTACGTGATCAGAGGGGTGCCAGAGACGTACCAGACGTGTGAGATACCTATGTGTTATAGCTGACGTCTGTCTCTGAGAATGTCCGAATTTCTCAACAATCGTTCGTCAATTGAGACGCACAAGGCAAAATTCAGTGATTTATGATAAGTATGCTGAGTAGTACCTGATGTGTAGTTGTACGTGATCAGAGGGGTGCCAGAGACGTACCAGACGTGTGAGATACCTATGTGTTATAGCTGACGTCTGTCTCTGAGAATGTCCGCTTTTCTCAACAATCGTTCGTCAATTGAGACGCCCAAGGCAAAATTCAGTGATTTATGATAAGTATGCTGAGTAGTACCTGATGTGTAGTTGTACGTGATCAGAGGGGTGCCAGAGACGTACCAGACGTGTGAGATACCTATGTGTTATAGCTGACGTCTGTCTCTGAGAATGTCCGCTTTTCTCAACAATCGTTCGTCAATTGAGACGCCCAAGGCAAAATTCAGTGATTTATGATAAGTATGCTGAGTAGTACCTGATGTGTAGTTGTACGTGATCAGAGGGGTGCCAGAGACGTACCAGACGTGTGAGATACCTATGTGTTATAGCTGACGTCTGTCTCTGAGAATGTCCGCTTTTCTCAACAATCGTTCGTCAATTGAAACGCTCAAGGCAAAAGTCAGTGATTTATGATAAGTATGGAAACGTCGCTAAAAAACAACCACAGTGTCTTTTTTACAATGCAGTGAATATTTTTATATCTACTTTGCGGTTATAACATATATTATCGCAATAGGTGTGTGTGTAGCTTCTTCTGATTTTTGCGGTTATCATCGGTCAGAAAATACAGGAGCCGAACGCCCCCGTTTGGCTTTAAAAGCGTTAACATGTCTGGACAGTTCATCATTCATCATTTATCGCTTGACGTGAGCAGACATGGATCCCGTGCGTGAGTACGTCAAACTCAAACTCATTAAATGTTGTATCGAGCAGGAGTTTATTCGAGCAGGCTATTGCGGTGCGTGTTTGGTGGGAAGTTTAATTTTCCACGAAGTGGCCGCAAAATATGGAATAGCAACCAAACTATGTCTGGGTACAAAGACCTATTCGAATGGTGTGAAAATTACACCGCATTTCTGGATAGAACACAATGATATAATCTATGACCCCACCCTAGCAGTTACGCAACACCACATACCCCATAATCTAGAAGTTACTCATAGAAAAGATGAATTTGAGTGTAAAACTCTCGAAGATATAGTCATGGTTGATATTTTTGAAAAATTTATGGTGAACGAGTCTACGATTGAATACTTCGCTAAAGCTCCGAAACATCTATCGAAAGTGCGTGAAAATATTCATGAAACTGTAGCTAAAATATTTACGTAATATAATATCTTTAAGCCTGAGTTTTTTATCGCTTACAAAATATCCTTATATCGTTCGATCACCTTGTTCAGTATGCCGCCGCCTCTGTAGTTACATCCGGTATGGACTTCGATTATCCACTGACCGCTGGAATCACCTTGTTCGGTATGGCCATGACCGTGCCGCCGTTTTTTCTTCCAATTCCGTAATTACACCCGGTACGGCACTGGCGAGACTTCGACACCACACTACCCGAGCTGATAAGAACTGATTAACGGCCATGACCGTGCCGCCGTTTTCCAATTCCGTAATTACATCCGGTACGGCACTGGCGAGACTTCGACACCGAGCTGATAAGAACTGATGGCCATGACCGTGTTCTGCACTGACCACTCACCTTCCTATTCTTACATCCGGTACTGATAAGAACTGATAAGAGCCGGCGGGCTGTCTCGCTGAAGTGCAGTTATGCCTACTGGCTCATTTCGCTAGCGAACCAATCCATACAATCATCACCTCTGTAGCTTTTATAAAACGATAGAGAGTCATCAAAAGAACATTTCATGTAGTAGCCCGCACTGTATGCCTTATGATGTTGATACTTGCGTGTTGTTCGTGAAATTTTTTTGTTACAAGTCTCCAATTGAGATTCGAAATCAGCATAAATAATAAAAGGACATTTTTGTTTATATGAGAAATTTTTAAATTCAACAAAGTCATATTTGGGGAAGGAAATTTTTTCGTTATTTAAACTCTCGCAAAGTTCAAAATGATTATTTAACCTTTCTTGTGAAGAAAAATAGCTGAGACATCTATCACAAATATGCTTCTTGTTTCTACTCTTACTTAACTGTGAACCAACTAAACGAGATAAATCTGATATCAAACAATAATGATATTTAATATTAACATCAACATTTTCATCATCAGTAGGAGGAGCATCATAATCATTTAATTTTTGAAAATATTGGTTTTGAATAAGTAATAAATTAACGTGATGATTTAATTTTTTTTCAGCTAATCGTGCTGGTACTACTACATAAAATGATTTTTCATTCACTACATTATACTCTAACATGTAAACATTTACAGAAATATTATTAATTTTCTCAAATTTCTTAATTTGAGGTAATTTCATTGGCATATCAAATCCTTGAGTTTTCAAGACGGCGGAATAGTGCGGATATGCTGTTGCTCGAAATTTATTTCTATTAATAGCAAAAAAGCATGCATGGTCATCGTTCTTGATGTTAATGCAAGCTTTTTTTCTCCAAATCGGCTCAGGCAATTTAATAAAAGATGAACCATTACCCATTTCGTATTTGTTAATAGCTACTTCCAAAGATATTATTTTGCTTATGGCCCACCCACTTTTTTCCTCTTGAAATTCAGACATTTTATTTAAAATTTGATCTACAACATTATTTTTAAACCATTCTTCTAAATCAGTTCCTTCGTCAATGATTGCATTAGCTGTACTAAAATGTTTTTGATCAACTTCTTCCCGATCATTTGATTGCTTTACATAATCCCCAATTAGAGTAGTATTAACTGTTATCATTTTTAATTGCTTTAATATTTTTGAAATTTTAACTTTGAATAAATGAAGCGCATCTTTAAAAAAATCTTCAATCTCTTTATGCTTTAAATTCACAATAATCCCCGTCCTAATTCTTTTTTTAAAATAAACCCCAATGTCTAGCCACTTTACCCTTCTACTCCTTCTTTTTAACCCATACCCTACATGTTTTTGAAATCATTTAATTTGGTGACGCATTCGCTTAAGTTCCCCAATTTTTGTTTGAATTTTCCTTTTATGGCCAACAGAAAATTTTATTTTCTTTCACGCTAAATCGCATTTTTTAACATGAGCATCTATAAATTTCATTGTTAAATTTGCTAATGGTTCTGAATAATGTTGTTTGAGAAGAGTTAATGTTTCGTCTACTTTGTTCATTACGGCCTCATTCATTGTATCACTTCTCATATATCAAAAATATAACTTACCAAAAAATTAATTCTTCACTACTTCAAATAAAACCGCCGGTGAGGGTTTTCCTACTTCCTTCAATCCTCTAAATATCAGCCCGTACTTATTGGGTTGAAACTGGCGGAGATTTTGTTCAAAGCTCTCAGTTACTCTGCTTGGTAGAAACACTACTTTGTCCTCCAACTCCAACAAAATGCTTCGCCCAAACTTCCCGTTTGTCACTTTCGCGTTCAGGATTGGATGGGTCTCGTTAATTTGCAGTTCATGCAATTTGACTAACGTCTTTTGTAGATTTCCTTCACATAAAGAAGATTTATTAATTTCTGACAGATTCATCTACAAACAAACAAAAATATTAAAAAATAAAAAAAATCTTCTGCTCAATTAATGATGTAATAAAAAATAATTGTACGCAATTGAACTACATAAAAATAAAATAAAACATCTACTTAATTCTAAAGTATACTCACTTTTTATCTTTTTCTACCTTCGCACACAACTTGATTGTACACTGTAATGATCTGGAATGAAGCTCTCTTACTTATTTTATATCATGTGTCAGCGCTGCACGGGCAACTAAGAGGGGTGTGGATTGTTTTCAACAAGTCCGAACTCGACTTTACATTAATGGTCTTGAATGAAATCATTTGACCTTTCTGACAACAACAACTTTCCATAGAATAATAATTTTTGTAATTTATTGCATATTTAAATTATTTACATGAATGTTTTTCTTGAACGTCTGGGGTCGAGTTCATTTAAATTGAAGATTATCATTTACATAATTAAATTTAATATTAAACAACTATTAAGATTAGATACAATTTATTCAAATCGTAATAGGTTAGATATTTTTTAACCTCACATGCTATATTCAAGACTGGGAATAACATCAAGATTTACGTAAACGCAACAAGTATTAAAATTACATCAGACTTATTTGTTTTTGATCTTACATTCTATATTTAAGAGTGAGAATAACATTCACGTAATCAAACTTTTTAGATTAGACTCCATCGTTATTATTGAAACCGGAGAAAAATATGAAATAATAATAAAATATATTACGCTATTGTTCAAGCGAGATTATTCCTGTGACGGAACATCACGCTTTTACCCTTTTTGCATTGCATGATTCACTATACCATAAATATAGATGTCACCACTTGTATATATTAGTTTTAATGTTGGTGTTTGAGGGAGAAGGTCTTTTAAATTCTCTGATAAATAATTTACCGTTTGAGCTCCATCTTCCTGGCGGATACCAGTACTGCGGTCGTAAGTTTTTTATACACTTTAATAAATCATGAAGCTTTCTAAAAAATGTTTTCAGCCGGAACAAAACTTCAAAACCACCTAGCACGTGGTGATTCAGGCATTAATCCTCTAGACGCTGCTTGCAAACAGCACGACATTGCTTATTGGCAAAATAAGACTCTCGACGAACGACATAGAGCGGACAAGGAGTTGGAAGATAAAGCTTGGACTCGTGTCAAGTCAAAAGACGCTTCATTGGGGGAAAAAACTGCTGCATTACTAGTAACAGGTGCAATGAAGGCAAAACGAAAGATGGGAATGGGTTGTCGCCGTCGTTCTCAAAAACGGCGTTCTTTTCATAGAGATGTTGTTCTAAAACTAGGCAAGTCCCTGAAAAGGGGAACATCTTTGAAAGACACTGCAGTGTTTGCCTTACGAGCAGCCAAAGCGCTAATTAAACAATTTGGGGGATCAAAGCATGTTGATGTTCCTCGAGTAATACCAGTTAAATCTGGAGGTTTCCTCCCACTCATACCCCTGTTTGCTAGACATTCACCACTTGGAGCTCTGTCGGGTGGTGCTGCTGGAATTGCAAAGACCGTTATTGATGCTAAGCATGCTCAAAAAAAATAAGAGGAAGATGTACGTCATAATAAGGCCATGGAGCGTGTAGGATCGGGACTGCACCTTAAAAAGTATCCAAAAGGTGGTTTTGGATTGTATTTGCAGAAGCAAAAAAACCAATAAAGCTACCCAATCATGCCCTGTTTGATATCGATATAACACGCTACGCAAAATTGTTTAAAATACCAAATTTTCGAGGGGTTTTTATGCGAGACACTCTACCTAAAGACGGTCCTCGAAAACAAGAATGTGCGATAGTTAATTTAGATTCCTCTCAAAATACCGGCAGCCATTGGGTAGCTTACAGAAAGATAAACAACGATGTGGAGTACTTCGATTCATTCGGTAACTTGAAGCCGCCGAAAGAAGTTGTTAAATATCTCGGGAAAAGTGTGAGAATTTTCTACAACAATACTCATTATCAAAATTACAATCAAATAAATTGTGGACATTTGTGTTTGAAGTTTTTACAACAATGACTGTTCAAACTTTAGTTGAACGTTTTTATTTATTTGTTTGGTTTCATTTTTTTATTACAAGTGTGACGCCCATGTTAAACTTTCTCTTCTGGAGCTTTTAATTTATCAAAGTTCTAGGAAGTGTAAAAGGGACACAACCCTCGCCAAACAACGCGCATTCATTCTCTTTATTGAACTTAGTCTCTTTTATTTTTTATGTCCTATTTATAATTTAAGTTAATCATAGGTGTTTTCAAAGTTAAAATATTGTACATAGGCTGTTGATTAATGAGAATATACGCAAGTTAAGTCAACAAGCCTTTTCTTCTCCTTCGCCGTCCTATGGAACTTTTTGTGGAGAAAACAGAGATTTTCTCCGTCGATGTTTCCGGTGTGCCGAGTCGTATCGAAACATTAGTTGGTCCTTCGAGCCGGATATAAATAAAAAAGACTAAAACGTGACACCTAGTACAAAAAGAAGACTTTTAGTGAAACAGTGCGCTGCTATTAAAACGGACAAGGTTCTTGTCAAGTGAGTTAGTGAGTGCATTGTGCAATAAAAGTGATAAAAAAAGGAATACATAGGTATAAGAAAAACACAATCCCAGGATTCTCAGGTAGGAGTAGTTGCTAGATACTTGTGACAGTGATTCACGGATAAAACTTTCATAGAACTCTCGTTGTATCACTCTAGTACGATACATCATCTGTTTAAAGGAACTTTCGCATACTTCGTAAAATTTTTCTGTATCTCCTTTTTGTTATATAGCTAAAACTTAGTTAAATATATCATTGTTGTAACAAAGCCCAACGCCATTCTAATTGGAATATAAAACTTGGACTAATTGGAATATCTAGACTTTGGTTGTACCCTTTATTGCATGATTATAAATTCTCTATATTGTAGTGGTTACATAAATACGACGTATTTTTATTCCGTTTGTTTTGGTTTACGCTGATGTGTACTGAGACAATAAATCTTTTCTATTAGCATAATAATTTATGCAAGATATCTTGTGACAAATTAAAATTATTGTTTTTATTTTGGCGGTTGTAATATTATACTCACTTCAACCAGTAGTATTTTCTTGAATCTTTTGGTATCTTATATTGTTGGTTCAAATCTCTGTATCTTATACTCTGTAAAATTATTGTAATAATTTAATATGGCTGAACAATTAGAGGCTTTAGTTAAAGAACGCGGAGTATATAAAGGGAAAATATCCAAAATTATAAACTGGTATACTAAATCAGCTGACACAGAGACCAATTGCATGGAATTTGAAGTTAGACGGGATAGTTTAACTCAAGCCTTTAACAAGTATGAAACAGTTCAAATGAAAATTGAAATTATTGATTTAACTCATCAAGATAAAGAGAACGTCGATGACAAATATCTCTCTTGTTTGGCGAAGTTGAAGACAAAAATTAAGACTCTTTATTCCACTGAAAATAGTGGACAAACAGTTCCTCTTGAAACTCAATCTCAAAAACCCAATTTTATATTGCAGGAGCGAAGTTCGCAACCCACAAAACAAAAACTTTTTCATTTCAAATCGACCTTTTGACATGGAACAACCACCCAACGTATTTCCAAAGGTTTATCGGGGCCGCCCCGAAAACCAGCGAAATCCACGAGCCGTCAGAGTAGCGCCGGAGGCACGTCCTGCCCGAGGCAACCCAGCTGCTACTGCACCGCAAACCCCCGCTGTCGCCGACCCTCCTAGGGCGCAACCCGGACAGCAAGCTTTCAGACCAAGGGGTCTAAACAAACCCACCCTCAGAACACATAATCAGGAGCTAGACCACAAAGTATCTACTGGTAGTCCAGCAGAAAATTCCGTATTTGCTTCAAACATAGCGGTGCGTGAAACGCGTATGCGGCAGACCTTTTCGCCGTCAGCGCCAGCCCTGATTGACATATCTCGGCAAACCTACGCCGAGTTGATTACTGACGACCCCCAGCTAACGAAAGTCATCCTGCCAGAGTATCTGGATTACTATGCCACCTCCTTGTTATGGCTAAGAATCCTGCATCTCAAGCAGAAGAACTCACAACCACTAACGGAAATCGAACAGGACATGTTAACGTTAGTGCAGACCACCAGTTTCGCTGTGCCTCCACCGATTATGCTGCAGTTGCAGCAATTAGGCAATATACATACGAAAACTGGCCAACATCTTTACCCAGAATTTCCGACTCCACCAGTCGAACAAATAATGGGACAACCCGGGTACTATGGTACCTTGGGAATTCTTGCGCCTGGTATTGACGATACCCTACACAACCTCTATGAAGAGATTCCACCACTTGGAGTTCTGGCTGAAGCAGTCAGACAAAGTGTGTCGGACGCACCCGCAGGACGTTATGCATCGTTACTCGACCTTCAGGATGCACCAGCCAACGAAAATCTTCTTGGTTTTAGACCACTTGGCATCCGTCGTAACGAAGCTAAAAACCTAGCATTCATGGCCAACATAACAAACGCAACATTTGCATCTTATCCCGCTATGACCGGCTTCAATTTTGAATTCGTCGCCGCGATATCAGGAATCATCTCGTTAACTAAAACTTTCAAACTTACAGATTTAGTCTTTTCCACAATGAGCGAGACTGGATCGATATCCCAGGCCATAATCTCTCGACCTCTCACCCAAATGGGGAGGAACAACCTACGTGGCGAAACCCGGCCAACGTCGTTAACTAACGAAAGTTCAACAGCTTTCGGTTCCGCGGTCTTCTTCGATTCGCAGTTAATGAAGGAGCAGGGACCAAACTCGAACAATTCCACTTGGTGCTGCCTAAATTTTAGGAATAATGAGACACCTGCGACAAGGATCGCAAACCGAAACAACCGCCGCTTGACGATACCTTCTCCATATCTAGCAGAAACTTTTCAAGCTATTTCACTTGATGCTGGTACATATCGTACCAACATTATAAAACAACTCGTCACAGCGAAAAGATAGTGACCATGACCTGGCACTTCTTTTCAACCGATAGTATTAGCAAAACGTAAGACACCCAGCTAACTATCACTTTTCACTAAGAAACTAGCAAGGGTATTTACGTCAGAAACATAACAAAATTATGTCCATTACCTAGATTTGAAGATTAAATTCAATTAACCTCAATAGGTATATTTTAATAATACTTTTATATAATAAGTTGAAATCATCATAACTTTAGTTTTAGCTTTTAATAAAATTCGATTTAATATGTAGTTACCGCTTATTGAAGGCAGTGCCTTCAATGCCGGGGTGTATGTTCAAACTTTAGTTGAACGTTTTTATTTATTTGTTTGGTTTCATTTTTTTATTACAAGTGTGACGCCCATGTTAAACTTTCTCTTCTGGAGCTTTTAATTTATCAAAGTTCTAGGAAGTGTAAAAGGGACACAGCCCTTGGGTGGTAAAAACAAACATGTGGTTTTCAAGAGATCTGTTTTGGGAACAATGTAAAATAACAAAAATTCATGCATTCACTCTACTACTCTCTCTCAGTTTAGATCTTCTCGAGCTTACTTTTTATTACATTTCAACTCTCGCCAAACAACGCGCATTCATTCTCTTTATTGAACTTAGTCTCTTTTATTTTTTATGTCCTATTTATAATTTAAGTTAATCATAGGTGTTTTCAAAGTTAAAATATTGTACATAGGCTGTTGATTAATGAGAATATACGCAAGTTAAGTCAACAAGCCTTTTCTTCTCCTTCGCCGTCCTATGGAACTTTTTGTGGAGAAAACAGAGATTTTCTCCGTCGATGTTTCCGGTGTGCCGAGTCGTATTGAAACATTTGAAACGTTAGATTTTAAGTTGTAAATTACCTGTAAATATTCGTATACGTTCTTAGTCATCAGTATTTATGGTTGATACTCGCGAGATAGTTTGGTTGTGTGTAAGGTTCCTTCTTGAAGTTGTTACTTGATAAAATATTCAATTCTACGTCTAAACAACATCGCATCACAAAATATAGAAGTATTTATTTCTACAACAGACGGTATTAATAATTTACCTTAGTTTGTTTCCATTTTTTCCCTGTGTTTTTAGCATCGAATAAGCAGAATTGTTTTAAAGTATTTTTGTTTACCTTTCGTTATTTGACAGTAGGTTTCATTTTGGAAATTATTGCAGCTCCGTTCGACGTCGTTGGCGCAGTGTGCGAGTACCAATGTATGAATGCGTGAAGATCTATGAATTTGTTTTGGAGTGTTACCTTGGATGATTTTTCGATAGACTACAGATATTTTCGTAGTTGTCAATATGTAATATTCCAATTTAGTTGTAATTTGTTTATATATTTGTATATTTATTTTGTACCTTCGAATCGAATAAGGGGTGTTACAAAGGCTTTAAGTTGGTAGGTATCATGTTTGGGGTTTTGACACCTGTCAGTAGGGTGGCCAGAATGGATTGTCAACCATTCTAGTGGCTTTCTTCTTCCGGTAGTGGAATTAGAAAGACGTAATGTCGACCTGAGGAATTGGATTTGAAATCTAATATTTTCCTAAGGCTTGTAGAGCCATCCAAAGTTTTGGGATTTATGGAAAGTCTCCTCAGAAATTAGTGGAGATACCTGTGCAAGTCATTTTGTGAATTTTGCCGAGAATTGGGCTTTGAAGATTGTTAGAGGTTATCTCTACCCACGAGTTGGATTTTTGTTATCGACAATTACGAATGGATTTATGCTGGTAGGTGGTTGGAAGGAACGTTGTAGCTGATCCTTTGAGACTTAAGCTTGGACCCTTCACGATAGAAGGTATGTACTAGTGATATTTTCATGTAGCAATAGGGAAGAGTAGAACAAGGTTTTAATTGGGTTTTGTTTTCTCAATTTAAGGGTTCATGGACCCTTCACGATAGAAGGTATGTACTAGTGATATTTTCATGTAGCAATAGGGAAGAGTAGAACAAGGTTTTAATTGGGTTTTGTTTTCTCAATTTAAGGGTTCACCCAGGGGGCATTGAAAGATCCTCGCCCACTGAGGGTTTCGCAGAGACTTTACCCACTGCACTGAAGCTGTGATGTTCCACGACAAGGGATGCCCGCTGGTTAATAGAATGGGGAAGATTGCCAGGATAGTTTCATAGTTGGTTTTGATATTTTCTCGACCTTTAAAGTTTGTTTTTGATATTTTTTTTGAAATTTAAGGTATGTTTTTGATATTTTCTCTAAAGTTAAAGTAATTTTTTTATTAGCATTAAAGGGGGGAAGTTAGAGGATTTTACTAGTATTTAAGAAAGGGGGGAGAATGAGAGGATTTTATTAGAATTTAAGAACGGGGGGATTCGAGGTTTTCACTAGTATTTAAGAAAGGGGGGTTATAGGATTTTGCTAGGATCTAAGATTCTAAGTAAGTTTAGTTCTCTTACTTGAGGTTTATTATTGATGTAAAACTTGACTTTGGAATGTACTTAATTACTTATAATAGAAGATCATTATATGTGAAGGCGGAAATTACCCTTTCATTGTGGTTTGGTAAGATATACTTTCTTTGCGCTGATCGCCTTGGTACCAAAGCTATCCGATAATCGGTATTTACATTATGGAGTACAAATTTACAGTATAATTTTTTTTGGGTTTAATTTCTGATCTATTTCTAGGTTAATATTTAACACTTTCATTCACCTTCAGTGAAACGGAAGTGAATATAGAGTTACTCTGTGTGTATTGGTTTACGAAACAGGTTTCGACATTATGTAATATTTTTTTTTATATATACTACAAACTTGTGACTTTTCTTATTATTAATAGAAGGTTAGAGTTGTGGGTTGTGGTATCGAGTAGGTTTCCGAGCCACTTCATTTAGTTTTTTTGTTATTTTGTAAACTCTCCAAGGTAAATGGATTTTCCTTCGGATATTAATATATGAGACAGTTTAGTAGGTTGTTCTTATTTACTCCCGCTCGTTTGCTAGGTTCAGAACGGGACCAAGACGATAGGGCAAATAGACCTAGCTGGCGCCCATATAGAAGATTTTTTCCCGGATTTGTAGCTGACTCACACCCAGCCGCCGACTTAGTTAGTTGAAGGCCCGAAAGGTTGACACCGGGACAACTGAACTTTACTTGTAGCTTTTTTTTTTGGTGCATTGGCCTAGCGCCGTGTTTGGCAGGTTACAATTTTTGGCGCCCAACGTGGGGCCTTGTTTAAATTGAAGACATTTTTCCCATTTGAATTGATTGAAGAAATTTTAGGACCATCACTTGAAATTAAGATTTTTTTTTGGTTTTCAGGGTAGAACTTTCCTCTGGTAATTGTGGCATTGGAGGTATTATAATTTGTAGTTCTTTTAGACAATTACACTGGTTTTTATTATTTAGTAAGTAGTTGTTTGAAATAGGTGTGTTCGTGGAATCCATTGGCGTAGACCTCTAGGGACGGCATATATTTCGGTATTGCTAGTCTGCGAGTGGATACTGGGGACGTGAAGTACATTACTGGAAGATTTTTTATTGGCACGAACCTTTTAGATACAGCAGACTTGTTATTTTGCTAGTTCGTGGGTAAGCAGTCTTGCATGAGTTGGATGAGTAGTTGATCATTTAGTTACTTTTGATATAAATTTAGTTTTGACAGAGTAACTCTAGTATTAGGTAACTGTGAACACATAAAATATATCCTCACAAAATTTCATTAAGTGTTCAAGGCATTGAAAAAATATTGTTTTTTATTATACATGAACTTGCTACATTGATCTGATATATAGGTAAATTGTAGGTACTATTAGTACGTTAACCAGTTAGTTGGAGGTGAACTGTGAGTTTATATAGCGGTGGATATTGATAAGACTTTTAACTGAAAATTGTATATTGACCGTTTGAATTTAGGGGTAATTTGTATATACTGATTTAATAGTTTATTTTATTTCGAGTTCTGTTTACGAGGTTTAGTATAAAAAGGTGTTATGATGACTCGCAACATGATCATTAATAGGTTGGAGAAGGATGAACTCGAATGGGAACTTAGATGTAGAGGTATTAAAGTTGGTTCGGTGGAGGCAATGCGCACGCATCTTGCTACTTGTCTGCGTTTGGAGAAATCCGGTGACAGTTTTCGGTATCCTAAATATCCTTTTACGTTTGAAGAAGATGAGGCAGCGCTGGAACGTAAGTGTATCGAAATTGAAACTTTATTGGATAGTTACCCTGGTGTATCAGTTGTTGGGGCAACTCAAAAGTTGCAGACAAAATTATCGCATGCGATGAATAGGGTAGATTTTATGGAGACGGATCAGGACGGGGATAAAGAAACAAAAAAATCCGAGTTGTTGAGTAAATTGTTAGGCCTGTTGGATATTTTCCATACCAAATCAACTCCAATCTCTACGCTTGGTACGAGTGTTCCAGCTGCGTTAAGTTTAATTACAGCAAAGCAATTTCAGGCTGGTGCTCAGGGTTGTGCAGCATCTTCACCGGTAGGGGAATTAGATTCCAGGAGTGTGTCTCGAAATTCTTTAGCTAAAATGGTCCCACCACATAAGTGGGGTCTAGAAAAATTCTCCGGAACATCTAAGTCACTATCTATTTCTGCTTTTTTTGAACGAGTCGAAGAATTAAGGATTGCCCGGAATGTTCCCACAGACGTTTTATTAGATTCTGGTGTAGATCTTTTCTGTGACAGGGCTTATCAATTTTATAAGGATGTTAGGTTAAGAGTAGGATCATGGGAGGAGTTACGAGAGGAATTTAAAAGTGAATATCTGTCGGCCCATTATAATGACGTTCTTTTTGAGGAACTGAGGAAAAGGACACAGGCTGCTTCGGAATCAATAGGGGTTTATCTTGCAGTGATGTCAAGCTATTTTAATCGGTTAGGCTGTGTAATTTCCGAGGAGGCCAAGCTGTCAATAATTATGAAAAACTTACATCCATTTTACCAAGACAGGCTGAGAGACCCACTACCCCATTCCTTGGAAGAGCTACGAAAAGTTTGTCGTCAAATGGAGAGCAGGCGTGACGCTATAAATAGTTATGTAGAACCTAGTATTAGGAGGGGAAACATTTTAGAAAGAGATTTAGCTTTTGTTGAGGTAGAGATTCCTGATCAGTTGGACCGTGTAGATGTCGCTACTACTTCTGCTGGAACTGAACGAGAAAAGTCGATTATTTGTTATAGATGTAAGAAACCAGGTCATCGGGCCGTCGGTTGTGTGCTTCCTCGGTCTTTGCGTTGTTATAAATGTAATAAAGAAGGATTTACGACGAGGACTTGTCCCAAATGTAAACAGGGAAACGAAGAAAGGCGCTCTTAACTGGTCGAAATAGGGATGCTGTTGATTGCTCGACCGATATTGGACCTATTCTTGATTTTATTATCGACCATGCTGTGAATGATGAGAGACCGTATTTGAGGGTACATGTGTTAGGTACTGAGTTACTAGGACTTTTGGATTCGGGAGCGACGAGTACTATAGTAGGTAGTAATGGTTGGAAAATTTTGCAGTCTTTAGGTTTTGTGTTGGATACTTCCAAAAGGACTACTTGTAGGGTCGCGAACGGGCAAATGGTTGAGTGCATAGGAGAGTGTAAGATTCCTTTTTTGCTTAGGGATCAGCTGAGAATTATATCTGTTCTGGTGTTACCAGAGGTACCTCACGTACTTATTTTGGGTACGGATTTTTGGCGGATTATGGGGATAGTCCCTGATCTCAGACATAACGAGTGGCAGTTTTCGTCATCACCAGTTAATGTTGCTGCTGTAGATCATTTACGTAGTACTTACTCTCTGAACGATATTCAAAAAGCTCGCCTGGAAGCTGTAGTAGAACACAATAGATCTGCAATGGGGAATAGCTTGGGTTGTACAAACGTTGCTGAACACACAATTGTATATCATGCCAGCCCCATAAAACAAAGATATTATCCTGTATCACCGGTCATGCAGTCGCACATTGATAAAGCGCTAGACGAGATGCTTAACCTAGGTGTTATCGAAAAATCCAAAAGTCCGTGGAGTTCACCGATCTTGATGGTAAAGAAAAAGGATGGAACCTATCGTTTCTGCGTAGATTATCGTAAGTTGAACGCAGTTACGGAAAGAGATAGTTATCCGCTTCCTTACATAACCAATACTTTAGACAAATTGCGTAACGCACATTACCTCTCTACAATAGATATAAAATCAGCATATTGGCAAGTGAAGGTAGCAGAGTCTTCGCGTCATTTCACTGCGTTTACTGTTCCAGGGCGAGGTTTATTCCAGTTTGTCCGTATGCCTTTTGGGCTGCATAACGCCCCTGCCACTTGGCAACGTTTAATCGAGCAAGTTCTTGGACCAGAGCTAGAACCCCATGTTTTTACTTATTTAGATGACGTTGTTATCGTTTCCCAGACTTTCGAGAAACACTTATCCATTTTAGAGGAGGTTTTTGAACGAATTAGGAAGGCGAATTTGACGGTTAGTTGGGATAAGTGCCATTTTTGTCGCCCTCAGTTAACTTATTTAGGGTATGTTATAGATGGAAATGGGTTACATGTTGATCCTGAAAAAGTTAAAGCAATGCTGTTACTTCCTTCTCCTAAGTGTATAAAGGATGTGCGTGGTGTTATCGGCACGTTCTCATGGTATCGTAGGTTCATTCCTGATTTTTCCTCGTTGATATCGCCTATTACGGCACTGTTGCGGAAGGGGAGAATATTTGTATGGAGTTCAGAATGTGAGAAGTCCTTCACTAAAATCAAAGAGTGTCTTGTTAAGGCCCCGGTGTTAAGTTGCCCAGATTACAGTTTACCATTTGAGGTCCATTGCGATGCTAGCGGATATGGACTTGGAGCCGTGCTGGTGCAGATCCACCCAGATGGAGAGCGTGTTATCAGTTATTTGAGTCGATCATTGAGCAAACAGGAAAAAGTATATTCAACTACGGAACGTGAATGTTTGGCAGTTTTGTGGGCTGTGGAGAAATTGAGGCCATACTTAGAAGGTGTATCGTTTACGGTTGTCACTGATCATTACTCGCTGGTTTGGTTGCAGAATTTGAAAGACCCAACTGGTCGTCTGGCGAGGTGGAGCGTCAGATTGCAGCAGTATGATTTTAAGATTATACATCGTAAAGGAAAGGAGCATGTGATTCCAGATACTTTATCCAGAGCAGTTCCAGAGGTCGAATTTAGTGACATAGCAGTTGTTAAAGATAAATGGGTTGTTAGGATGATGAATACCGTTGTGTCTGACCCCATTAAGTACTCACAATGGAGGGTGATGAACGGTAAAGTATGTTAGAAGTAATTACATGACGTTGGGTGATGAAAACGATAATTGGAAAGAGGTAGTTCCTAAAGAAGAGCGGCGAAAAGTAATGCAACAATTTCATGAACCACCTTTAGCTGGTCACCCGGGTGTTTTGAAGACGTTTAAACGAATAAGTGAGAAGTTCTATTGGCCTAAACTCAAGTCAGATGTTGCTAGTTTTGTTAGGACTTGTAGGGGATGTGCTGCTTATAAAGCCGATTTAAGTGGACCAAAAGGTTTGATGACTCCCCAACCCAAAGCACATCGACCATGGGAGATTGTAGCTACTGACTTGATGGGACCATTTCCTCGCTCGACTTCAGGGTTTAAGTTTATTTTAGTTGTGGTAGATCTGTTCAGTAAATTTGTAGTTAGTTTTCCTCTAAGGTCGTCAACAGCACAGGTAGTGTCGAAAAAGATTGAAGAGGGTGTTTTTTTGATGTTTGGTGCACCTCGTATGTTAATTTGCGACAATGGACCGCAGTATACTTCGAGAGTTTTCTCGGATCTAATGAAAGAGTATGGAGTTTCGGTACGTTTTAATGCGAATTATCATCCTCAGGCTAATCCGACGGAAAGATATAACAGGACTTTGAAGACGATGTTATCCATGTATGTTTCAGACAACCATCGAAAGTGGTGTGATAATTTGGCTAAAGTAACATGTGCTATAAGGACGGCATATAACGAGTCGACCCAACAAACGCCGTTTTTCGTGAATTTCGGAAGGAATATGATCCTTAATGGAACAGAATTTGAAGCTAAGGAAGAGTTAGGAGGAAATCTTTTAGACTCAACTCGAGATGATAACGCGACACGACAAAAATCTTTTAGGGCATTATTTGAGGAAGTTAGGAAACGATTGGACAAAGCTTCGGAGAAAAACGAAAAGTATTACAATCTACGTCGTCGTCCCGACGAGCTACTTCCAAATCAGTTAGTTTGGAGAAAGAATTATGTATCGTCGGATGCTGCCCGGTATTATACCAGTAAACTTGCTCCTCGATGGGTTGGGCCTTATTTGATTAAGAAGAAAGTATCAACCTGGACATACTCGTTAGTGGACAATAGAGGTAATCATAAAGGTATCTGGAATATCAAAGATTTGGAGACAGCTAGCGCTGATGAAAAATTCACTGGGAATTTTTCTTGAAGTAAGGGGGGAATGAAACGTTTAGATTTTAAGTTGTAAATTACCTGTAAATATTCGTATACGTTCTTAGTCATCAGTATTTATGGTTGATACTCGCGAGATAGTTTGGTTGTGTGTAAGGTTCCTTCTTGAAGTTGTTACTTGATAAAATATTCAATTCTACGTCTAAACAACATCGCATCACAAAATATAGAAGTATTTATTTCTACAACAGACGGTATTAATAATTTACCTTAGTTTGTTTCCATTTTTTCCCTGTGTTTTTAGCATCGAATAAGCAGAATTGTTTTAAAGTATTTTTGTTTACCTTTCGTTATTTGACAGTAGGTTTCATTTTGGAAATTATTGCAGCTCCGTTCGACGTCGTTGGCGCAGTGTGCGAGTACCAATGTATGAATGCGTGAAGATCTATGAATTTGTTTTGGAGTGTTACCTTGGATGATTTTTCGATAGACTACAGATATTTTCGTAGTTGTCAATATGTAATATTCCAATTTAGTTGTAATTTGTTTATATATTTGTATATTTATTTTGTACCTTCGAATCGAATAAGGGGTGTTACAAAGGCTTTAAGTTGGTAGGTATCATGTTTGGGGTTTTGACACCTGTCAGTAGGGTGGCCAGAATGGATTGTCAACCATTCTAGTGGCTTTCTTCTTCCGGTAGTGGAATTAGAAAGACGTAATGTCGACCTGAGGAATTGGATTTGAAATCTAATATTTTCCTAAGGCTTGTAGAGCCATCCAAAGTTTTGGGATTTATGGAAAGTCTCCTCAGAAATTAGTGGAGATACCTGTGCAAGTCATTTTGTGAATTTTGCCGAGAATTGGGCTTTGAAGATTGTTAGAGGTTATCTCTACCCACGAGTTGGATTTTTGTTATCGACAATTACGAATGGATTTATGCTGGTAGGTGGTTGGAAGGAACGTTGTAGCTGATCCTTTGAGACTTAAGCTTGGACCCTTCACGATAGAAGGTATGTACTAGTGATATTTTCATGTAGCAATAGGGAAGAGTAGAACAAGGTTTTAATTGGGTTTTGTTTTCTCAATTTAAGGGTTCACCCAGGGGGCATTGAAAGATCCTCGCCCACTGAGGGTTTCGCAGAGACTTTACCCACTGCACTGAAACTGTGATGTTCCACGACAAGGGATGCCCGCTGGTTAATAGAATGGGGAAGATTGCCAGGATAGTTTCATAGTTGGTTTTGATATTTTCTCGACCTTTAAAGTTTGTTTTTGATATTTTTTTTTGAAATTTAAGGTATGTTTTTGATATTTTCTCTAAAGTTAAAGTAATTTTTTTATTAGCATTAAAGGGGGGAAGTTAGAGGATTTTACTAGTATTTAAGAAAGGGGGGAGAATGAGAGGATTTTATTAGAATTTAAGAACGGGGGGATTCGAGGTTTTCACTAGTATTTAAGAAAGGGGGGTTATAGGATTTTGCTAGGATCTAAGATTCTAAGTAAGTTTAGTTCTCTTACTTGAGGTTTATTATTGATGTAAAACTTGACTTTGGAATGTACTTAATTACTTATAATAGAAGATCATTATATGTGAAGGCGGAAATTACCCTTTCATTGTGGTTTGGTAAGATATACTTTCTTTGCGCTGATCGCCTTGGTACCAAAGCTATCCGATAATCGGTATTTACATTATGGAGTACAAATTTACAGTATAATTTTTTTTGGGTTTAATTTCTGATCTATTTCTAGGTTAATATTTAACACTTTCATTCACCTTCAGTGAAACGGAAGTGAATATAGAGTTACTCTGTGTGTATTGGTTTACGAAACAGGTTTCGACATTATGTAATATTTTTTTTTATATATACTACAAACTTGTGACTTTTCTTATTATTAATAGAAGGTTAGAGTTGTGGGTTGTGGTATCGAGTAGGTTTCCGAGCCACTTCATTTAGTTTTTTTGTTATTTTGTAAACTCTTCAAGGTAAATGGATTTTCCTTCGGATATTAATATATGAGACAGTTTAGTAGGTTGTTCTTATTTACTCCCGCTCGTTTGCTAGGTTCAGAACGGGACCAAGACGATAGGGCAAATAGACCTAGCTGGCGCCCATATAGAAGATTTTTTCCCGGATTTGTAGCTGACTCACACCCAGCCGCCGACTTAGTTAGTTGAAGGCCCGAAAGGTTGACACCGGGACAACTGAACTTTACTTGTAGCTTTTTTTTTTGGTGCATTGGCCTAGCGCCGTGTTTGGCAGGTTACACATTAGTTGGTCCTTCGAGCCGGATATAAATAAAAAAGACTAAAACGTGACACCTAGTACAAAAAGAAGACTTTTAGTGAAACAGTGCGCTGCTATTAAAACGGACAAGGTTCTTGTCAAGTGAGTTAGTGAGTGCATTGTGCAATAAAAGTGATAAAAAAAGGAATACATAGGTATAAGAAAAACACAATCCCAGGATTCTCAGGTAGGAGTAGTTGCTAGATACTTGTGACAGTGATTCACGGATAAAACTTTCATAGAACTCTCGTTGTATCAGTGGACAAACAGTTCCTCTTGAAACTCAATCTCAAAAACCCAATTTTATATTGCAGGAGCGAAGTTCGCAACCCACAAAACAAAAACTTTTTCATTTCAAAACGACCTTTTGACATGGAACAACCACCCAACGTATTTCCAAAGGTTTATCAGGGCCGCCCCGAAAACCAGCGAAATCCACGAGCCGTCAGAGTAGCGCCGGAGGCACGTCCTGCCCGAGGCAACCCAGCTGCTACTGCACCGCAAACCCCCGCTGTCGCCGACCCTCCTAGGGCGCAACCCGGACAGCAAGCTTTCAGACCAAGGGGTCTAAACAAACCCACCCTCAGAACACATAATCAGGAGCTAGACCACAAAGTATCTACTGGTAGTCCAGCAGAAAATTCCGTATTTGCTTCAAACATAGCGGTGCGTGAAACGCGTATGCGGCAGACCTTTTCGCCGTCAGCGCCAGCCCTGATTGACATATCTCGGCAAACCTACGCCAAGTTGATTACTGACGACCCCCAGCTAACGAAAGCCATCCTGCCAGAGTATCTGGATTACTATGCCACCTCCTTGTTATGGCTAAGAATCCTGCATCTCAAGCAGAAGAACTCACAACCACTAACGGAAATCGAACAGGACATGTTAACGTTAGTGCAGACCACCAGTTTCGCTGTGCCTCAACCGATTATGCTGCAGTTGCAGCAATTAGGCAATATACAGACGAAAACTGGCCAACATCTTTACCCAGAATTTCCGACTCTACCAGTCGAACAAATAATGGGACAACCCGGGTACTACGGTACCTTGGGAATTCTTGCGCCTGGTATTGACGATACCCTACACAACCTCTATGAAGAGATTCCACCACTTGGAGTTCTGGCTGAAGCAGTCAGACAAAGTGTGTCGGACGCACCCGCAGGACGTTATGCATCGTTACTCGACCTTCAGGATGCACCAGCCAACGAAAATCTTCTTGGTTTTAGACCACTTGGCATCCGTCGTAACGAAGCTAAAAACCTAGCATTCATGGCCAACATAACAAACGCAACATTTGCATCTTATCCCGCTATGACCGGCTTCAATTTTGAATTCGTCGCCGCGATATCAGGAATCATCTCGTTAACTAAAACTTTCAAACTTACAGATTTAGTCTTTTCCACAATGAGCGAGACTGGATCGATATCCCAGGCCATAATCTCTCGACCTCTCACCCAAATGGGGAGGAACAACCTACGTGGCGAAACCCGGCCAACGTCGTTAACTAACGAAAGTTCAACAGCTTTCGGTTCCGCGGTCTTCTTCGATTCGCAGTTAATGAAGGAGCAGGGACCAAACTCGAACAATTCCACTTGGTGCTGCCTAAATTTTAGGAATAATGAGACACCTGCGACAAGGATCGCAAACCGAAACAACCGCCGCTTGACGATACCTTCTCCATATCTAGCAGAAACTTTTCAAGCTATTTCACTTGATGCTGGTACATATCGTACCAACATTATAAAACAACTCGTCACAGCGAAAAGATAGTGACCATGACCTGGCACTTCTTTTCAACCGATAGTATTAGCAAAACGTAAGACACCCAGCTAACTATCACTTTTCACTAAGAAACTAGCAAGGGTATTTACGTCAGAAACATAACAAAATTATGTCCATTACCTAGATTTGAAGATTAAATTCAATTAACCTCAATAGGTATATTTTAATAATACTTTTATATAATAAGTTGAAATCATCATAACTTTAGTTTTAGCTTTTAATAAAATTCGATTTAATATGTAGTTACCGCTTATTGAAGGCAGTGCCTTCAATGCCGGGGTGTATGTTCAAACTTTAGTTAAACGTTTTTATTTATTTGTTTGGTGTAAAAGGGACACAGCCCTTGGGTGGTAAAAACAAACATGTGGTTTTCAAGAGATCTGTTTTGGGAACAATGTAAAATAACAAAAATTCATGCATTCACTCTACTACTCTCTCTCAGTTTAGATCTTCTCGAGCTTACTTTTTATTACATTTCAACTCTCGCCAAACAACGCGCATTCATTCTCTTTATTGAACTTAGTCTCTTTTATTTTTTATGTCCTATTTATAATTTAAGTTAATCATAGGTGTTTTTAAAGTTAAAATATTGTACATAGGCTGTTAATTAATGAGAATATACGCAAGTTAAGTCAACAAGTCTTTTCTTCTCCTTCGCCGTCCTATGGAACTTTTTGTGGAGAAAACAGAGATTTTCTCCGTCGATGTTTCCGGTGTGCCGAGTCGTATCGAAACAATGACAGACTCGAATATGCAGCTATTATTAGCACATATTTACCAGAAAAAATCGTTAAGAAGTTTCACAGCTGAAGAGTTGGAGCACTTCCCCATCGAACATTTAATTAAGAGTGCAACACCTTCAGAGTTGTTGGATATATGGCATAAACTTCCTAATGAATATCGTGGAAATTTTGAACTACAAATACGGCTGCCTTGTTTTATCCATTACAACCGACCTGATTGGACGACGCATTGTGACGGTCCTCCGAGTTCTCAAGCTTCTTGTTTTCTTTGTAAACATGCATTAAAATAAAAATTTCAAAAATATTTGATTGTGTATTATTTAAGTTCCTACATCCCTTGACTTGTTTCAGTCATCATAATGTCGCAGTTGTTGAGAGTCAACAGCACAAATCACGTATTTACCTTCCAACCCCCCCCACCTATTGTTCTAAATACGAACAGCGATTATGAATTAGCTCTACGATCTTTTCACTCCTATAACGGCATACCAAACATTGAAAATTGTAAATTTTACTACTACAATGAACAAAACAAGCTTCAAAGTTTTGATTTTCCTACAGGATGTTACGAAATTGCCGACATCGAAGCGTTTATTCAAAATAAGTTAGGTGTGAGTAATTCACTAAGACCGGAAGGTATATTTTCGCTAAAACCCAACCACAATACGTTAAGATGCGAAATCCTGAGTAAATATAGAATTTCATTCAAGATGAGCGATAGTCTAGGTAACATATTGGGATTTTCTCCGAGAATACTTGACAACTATAAGCTGCACTCTTCAGATCTACCAGTCAAAATTATTAAAGTATCCAGCGTACGCTTTGAATGTAACATTGTCACTGGAGCCTTTGATGGGGACAGACCAGCTCATACTATCTACGAATTTGTTATACAGTCAGATCCTGGGTATGCTATTGATGAAACTCCTCATAATTTACTCTATCTACCTGTTGTACCACAACGGGAAATAACCAACATTACTGTGCTAGCCTTAGACCAAGACGGTCGACCTGTGAACTTTCGTGGAGAACTTAGTACTTTGGTGTTGGAGCTAGAGGTAGCAGATGGGTCTAATAATCGATCAATTACATAAAAGACAACCTGCACTGCTTTCAACTTCATTATCTAAGCGATCATCAAAGCTGAAACAGCTTACAATCGCAAACAAGTTGGCTGTACAATCGCTGGGTTTTAAATTAAAAAAAATAAAATGACAACCATGTACGGAAAACGTACTCGTGTAAACGACAATATGCCTCCGATGTTTGATATCCATCGCAAACCAAAGTTTGATGAATCCATTCGTAAAGCTGAGTACAGAACATTCGCCCCCTTTATCAAGTCATTCAATTGCAGCGACATTGTGGAGTTTAGCATCAACCAGGTCGATTCTTTCTTCGCAATGAGTGAAACTTTGCTATGCATCAAAGGGTCACTCGTAATACAAGGTGATGGTGAAGTAAAACTAGCAAATAATGTCGGTGCTTTTCTTTTCGATTCATGTACCTACAGCGAAAGTGCGAGAGAAATGGAAACAGTTCGTGATCCTGGAATAGTTAGCGCTATACGTGCCATGACTTGCTACAATCAAGAAGACTCCAATCACATGGCGATAGCCGGTTGGAATTACCCCAAAGATCCTATTTTAAATGACACCAACAAGTCATTTAGTCTACAAATTCTTCTCAAACATATTTTCAACATTTTTAATGATTATCCGATGATAACATGTGGGCGACAGACAATACGACTAGTTCGAGCTCGAAATGACAATGATTGTCTAAATATTTTTGAAAAAACTGTTGGCAACTCGTTAACTAATACAACTGCTACAATTACAATTACTAGCGTTGAGCTAAAAATTAAGCATATATATCCTAATGATGATATTAAATTGGAACTTATGAAATCTATTCAAAAAGATCAGCCAATAGTTATTCCATTCAGAAAGTGGGAACTACAAGAATAACCTGCAATCACTACAGGGGCTAGACGTGAGGTTTGGGCTTTTAAAACGACGACATCCGTCGAAAGACCTCGTTATGTCATCGTGTTCTTTCAAACAAATAGACGTGACAACAGCAAAACTGATTCTACTTTGTTTGATAATGCCGATGTTCAAAGTATCTGGCTATCATTGAATGGCGAATACTTTCCCAATGAAAGAATGCGATTGGATTTTGGTAAAACAGACTACAATGAAGCCTACTTCAACTATACTGAATTTTATCCTAGCTACACTAATTCCACCCAAAAGCGTTCCCTGCTTGATTATTCTGCTTTTAAAAAACGTGCATTATTTGTAATAGATTGCTCGAAACAAGAAGAAAGTATGAAGGCATCTACAGTCGATGTAAAACTCGACATTGAAGCAAACATAGCATTTCCACAAAATACTAAAGTATACTGCATAATCATTCATGATTGTTTAATGGAATACTTTCCTCTTACCGAAATTGTTAAGAGTTTAAATTAACTACGTTTAAACCACATTTCTTCAACATAGCGAGGTCAGCCGCATAATAATTTATACATGCGTAATAGGATACTTCCCCCTCAGCGCATCGGTTAACAGTATAAATGAACCGCCGCTCTGACCGCAGTCAGTATTCAAGTTCAATTCGAAGCAAGCAACACTTTCAAAATGAAATTGGCACTAGTAGACATTCAAGCGATAATAGTAAATGGTGAATTCACCCCAAAGGAGATATCGATTGAAATGGGAGGTAAGAGATCGCATTACATATTCACATCCCCAATGTTACTGGACCACCTCAACAACAGAGACCGGAAAACGTGTGCGTATTTGGAAAGGAACGTACACGGAATCCAATACACATCTGGGGATGTGGACTACTGTCGATTGGACGATATATTAAAAACAAAGTTGCTGTTTGCTGCGGACGTTATTTACGTGAGAGGCCAACAAAAGGAAGATTTGCTCAAGAAGAAAAGCGAGAAGTATGGGGTGTTCCCAGTAATAGTGGATGTAACGAAATTCGACGGAACGCCGCAGGAGACGGGCAACTTTGTACCGCACATAAATCCTTGCCATGTGGATGGACGATTCATGTGCACAGAACGAAACGTGGACCATTTGAGAGAGTGGATTTTAAGCAACATTCCATTATAATAATTTTTTTAAATAAATTTTTTGTAAAAAAATAGAATTTTATTAACACACACCTTTTATTCATCAATTTTTATTTTACAGTTCATACATTTTAAACCATTATTTTTATTATTGCAGAGAAGAGAGTGAAGGTGTTGAAGTGGTTGCTGAGGGTTGACATTTTTCATGCTCTTGTTTGTTTTGTTAAAGGGTAGTAGGTTGGATACGTCTAGGTTGCTGCTTATAGTCTCTGAAAACATAATCCCAAGCACTCGAATTGTCTTCTTGTTGTCTCTGTTTTAACTTTTCAGGTTCCCAGTTTATTTGAAGACCGCCCCACGCTTGTTTAACTTCTTCATTCTCTTTGTGCTTTTCCCCACAAAGGCAAAGGTCCTCTAGCCGCTTTATAACCATACTTTTGTCCTCATAAAAAGCAATGTCTCTACTTAATAGACGTATTTTTTGAATAAACGCTTCAACTTGATGACTTAACTCCTTGGAAGACATAATGTAACTAATTTTAACTCCAAGAAAATTTTGGGTTGAATAAAAGTAAATTTTAAAACATTCCTTTATCTTAGACGTCGTACACTTGCGTTTTACAATTTTATATTTAACTGTAAGATGTCTTACACTTGCGTTTTACAATTAAAAAAATTATAATCAACGTATATATTATCATTCCAGAAAGAATAATACATAATAAGGTAAATCTTGCATCAACCTCCTCATTATAAATAATAGTTTTCTGCCAATCTGCTTGATCACTTTCACTATTGTTCGGGAATATCAGTTTGATTTTGTAGAATGCTCCTGTTTTGGGTATTGTCGTGGAGAATACTCGTAGCTGTCCATCATTCACTATTTTATGGCTCATTAAAGCCCATTCGGTTCGGTTACACTCAACTTTCAAATTATTGAAGCATACAGCCATATTTTTCACATTATTAGGGCTGTTCACATACAAGTCATTGTTTACAATTGCCGTTAATATAATAAAACTTGCTATTAATGTGGACATTTTATATGTAGAATCCGTCGTTGCTTCCAAGTGTGAAACGTACTATCCTACAGACTTGGGTATACTGTTTAAAATTCAGAACTTTTGGATTTGTTATTAAAAAAATAGTTTGCGAGGATGAGTGAGGCGTTTTCCAACAAGTCTCAACAAATTCTTGATCGGTTCAGGTGATTTGACCGCACGTAACCACGCGGTGAATTTATGACGTCACATCTTCTCTAACAAGTCTCGACAAATTCTTGAATGTACGAAGTCAGGTCGAGTTCATTTGACCATCTCACGCGTAAAATGATCTCACATTCAAGATGGAGAATAACATTCGCTTAAATTATGTTAATATGCGGCAACTGGCGTTCAGGTGTCCAGTGGCAGAGCGACGTCACATCTTTTCTAACAAGTCTCGACAAGAATGTACGAAGTCCACGTAGAGGTCGACCATCTCACGCGTGAAATGATCTCGGAGAATAACATTTACATAAATTATTTTAATATGCGGCAACTGGCGTTCAGATGTCCAGCGGCGGAGCGCTACTGTCTCCCCAAACCTCCCATACACTTCACACTAGCCCCCCTAACAAAAAAGAACCGGACGCCCATGCTGTGCTTGAATCCCCTTTGGTACACTACTGAAGCCTATCCAAAAATGGTATATTCCATTGAAATGGTTAAATTTGCACCGCCATCGCCACAACACGTATGGGCAGAGTTTTACACCAAACAAAAGGAACAACAGTCGTCTGCTGCAGCCGCAGCCCGAGGACAAAGTATCGTCGTAACCAATTTAAAAAGAGACCCTACAAGAGGCTATTATTGTGCGGCATGCGAAACAACCGTGAAAAATATGTATACGCACGTAAAGTCAAACCGTCATGGTGAGAGAATATGCCTTTCATTATATTTCGAAGAATATACCTATTATTATATGTCACGCTTCTATTCATTCATTTTTTTTGGATTTCAGATACAAAAGTTCTTGAGAAAATGAAGCAAAATCGTGACGACAGTACAATGAGGAGTACTGTTGCCGACAAAGAAGGTGGTGGTGGTGGTGGTGTTGTTCGTGACCTAACAATGGAGACTGGATGTAGCGGTGACGGCGGCGCAAATGAAAGAAAGCGACTGGATACGAAGGAAAAAGAACAGGAGGCAGAAGAAGAAGAGAGAGAAGAAGAGGAGGAGGAGAACAAAACTAGTAGACAGAAAAAGAAAAAAATGAAAAAACAACCGGCTACCTTTTGCTGTAGTTCCATCATGTGTTTGAAATGTAAAATTTTATTTTCTGCTAATGATATTATAAAACACCGAAAAACATGTGGTAAAAAATTTAAATGCGAAAAATGTAATAAAAAGTTTGTTCGTAATTACGTGTTAAAATGTCATCAAAAAAAATGTTAGGTTAATGTTATTTTCATGTGTTTTTTTTAAAGTGTTTTGTTTTGATAAAATCAAATGTCAACTAATTGTACTTGTGTCAATATATCTTTAAATTGTCACATGTATGTTTCCAAGCTATTGGACTTCAATGTATCAATGGTAGTTGCCAATTTGTTTTGTAATGCATTTATATTGGTAAAATTATGTGATAAATGATTTGTAAAATCTTGCAATGATGTAAATTTTTTTTGAAATATACTATTTACAACAGTTAATGCGTCAAGACTCATTTGTGATTTATCATCAATATCCTCAAATACATTAAGATTCATTTCATTGTCCATTTCTTCATCGTCATCATCCTCGTCTTCTTCTTCTCCACCTTTTAGTAAATTCAATTCTAAATCTTCAGCAGTAAAACTCGAATCAATTAAATTTTCTTGAAGTTTGCTGCTCTTGTTGTCTAGAGCACTCATTCGTTGAATTTCATCGAAAAAATCTTTATTTATATGTTGAACATTAATTTCTGCAGGTTTCTTGTATACATATCATGCGATGATGGTACGTAAGTATGTGGATCTATTAAAATATGTTGCTGATGCTGCCGCTGGTGCTGCGACTGCAAACCTTGAGTATTATTGTGTCGTTTATTTTTAACCGTATAAAAGTCAAATAATTGTTTTCTTTTTTGTTGTCTCTCTTTTATGACATTTTTTGCAATTCGCAATTTTGATGGGCAATACCGATGTCCGTCCCGCGGTCAGAAAATTGAGGGTTTAGGAAAAGGGTTTTTAATCCCCGACCGATGTCCGTCCCGCGGTCAGGTGGATACACAGGTAGAATGGGCAGGGTAGAATATTATTCATAGAATAATTAGTATGATTCGTGTATTATCGACACCCTTCCACAGACCCTTACATATAAATAGAGGAATATTTTAAATAACAGCTAGTAGTGCTTCTCGTTGTTTCGCGTGTGATACCGTTCGACTTTTGGCTTAAAAACGCACCACTTTAATTGGTTAGTGCTTTCGTTGTGCTCCAGAGAAATGGATGTCATGGTAAGTCAGAAAGGTAAAACTCTTATCAATATTGATGGTTTTAAGTTTTATTTTCATAAAAATTTATGTAATAACATTACACGTTGGGCATGCGTTAATAAATTGTGTAAAGTCTATTTAAAACTAAATGATAAAAATGAAATTATTGAACGAAACCATGAACATAATCACTTCAAAAACGAAGAAAGTTTAATCAACCGTCAAAAACTTAATAATAATTTAAAAAGAAAAGCAGTGGAGGACATCGCGTCAACACCGTCAAAGATTTTGCATCGGGAGTTAAGGATTCAAAACTTAGGTTTAAGTGATGAATATAAAGCCTCCGATTCTGAAATCGGAGGGTTCTTAAAAAACTTCTTTGGGTTGCCCTTTTTAGATCCGTCAGAAATTGATGATGCATTTACGGAAGATTTAATGTCTATGCAACCTAACGACAGACGCGTTGAGACATTTTGTGATTATATATAAATATGAAATAAAATGTAATGGTTTTAGCATTACAAATAAAGTATCTACTACATATTATATCTTATATGTATATATAATATATAATATCTGCAATATAAATTATCATACGGATCCACGGGACGGACTTCGGACAAACGTCTTGACCCTTTTAACCGCGGGACGGACCTCAGACGTACCTGCGTTTTACCCTGACCGCCGGACGGACATCGGAAACACCGATTTTGATTCGTCATTCGTTATAACAAATAAATTATTAAAGCCACCAAGATCTTTTTCTGTTACATTAATATTTTCATAGAGTATACCTAGCGTGTAAAATGGTAAAAAAGAAAATGATTTTTGTAATCTATTTCGTAACACATCATTTACAATTATCACACCGTTTAATTTGATTTGATCATTTGAACATTTCTCCTCTACTTTTCATTATCGCGCAAAAAAAATACAAAACCGCTTATGATCATAAACAAGTGATTTTATATCCGTTGCGGCTGTCTCGTTATACAAGTGGTTTTATGGCCTAAACCTACTACTTATCTCTCATAGATATTTTTTTCAGTGGCGCTTGGTCAAGTCATTTTTATCGCTTTTCGCCGAAAAAATATATATTTATGTGGCGAGCTGTCATCCGTTTCTCCTCTGCTGCTGCCTGTTGTCGATTCTCCGCGGTTTTTTTAACTCACCACTTCCTTTAGATTATTTTTTTATCATGGTTTCTCCAACATTAGCCATACGTGTTTAGTATATTAGATGCACGTTGCAGATTGTGAACCCCTTTGTGATAAAACGTCCTGCTTTTAGGAATAACGTTTTAGTTACTTGCGCACAGCTCTCTAGTAAGCACTATTTCTCTATTAGAACACTTGTAGGGTGTGAAAAAGTTTAATTTTTTTTCTTTTCTTGTACGCATATAAAATACATAAACGACACGATATATAATGGCGGCAATAAATACCATAGATCAATATGATGACATATTGGAACTATTATTTCCATATAAAAATCAGCAGTCCACCACCAGTGATGCCGCCGCTAATAGTGGTGGTGATTCAAATCCCTTGGAAGAAGCAGAATACAATACATATTCAATATATTCAAATTTGATACAAACGCCAAAGGATTTGGAGAATAACAATGCTGCTGCAGAAAACAGCAATTTTGCCGCCAATTTCTTCGATGATCCAGTGATAGCAGCAGACGAAGAAATGAACGAAACAACAACAGTGCCGCCTAGTGTCGTCGCCAATTTCTTCAATGATCCAGCAGCAGCAGAGGAGAACGAAGAAATGAACGACGAAAACACAACAGTGCCTAGTATTAATGAGGTAAACAATGACAATAGTATTAATTACAATTTTATTTTGAGCGAATAAGCCACATTACAAAATTTTATAAATAATAATGATATCACAAAAACGATATTATACAATGAACCGTTGCCACCAACACCACTACCGTCTTTTCATGTTACTAATACTTTCAATTATGTGGATAATCATCAATCGAGTGTGGAATTTTTATTAAACGTTGCGGATATAATGGTAAAACCATCACAAAATCAACAAATCATTAATAGTTATGATATTAATGATTTGTTGATTTTTCCACCAGAAAGTCCAACAAATGAAACAATTGGTATAATCGATACTACTCCACAACAACAACACGATTCTACCAATTGTATAATTCAACAAACCAGTAATACGAATAATTTTATTAATTTTCAACAAAACACGAATATCAATTATAATAATAATAATAATAATAATAGACCTTTGCCTTCTTTTGAAACTATTGAAAATAATATGATTAAAAACCGTAAAAAATTTTATTTGAAAATAAAAAATAGTGGCCAGAATAAAGTCTATTAATTTCAAAATTATACCAAGTTATTTCCATTTTAACCAACATACCGATACGTGACGTTTGAAGCGACACGTGACGTTTGACAAAGTAGAGTTGTTATTTGAAAATATCAACCTCAATTCATGTTATATAAATTATCCTTTAAACATTTGTTCTCCACTAACTTGTGAAAATAATCAGCTTGGTAATAATTGCTCAAAGTCGACACGGATGTGAATTTTTTTTCAGACGTTACCGACAGTGATTATGATGGGTCTGAAAGGGGTACGTCCACCCCCATCCTCTTTCGAAAATATAGGGACCGTAGGCCCCCACCACATATATGTAGAGGTGGGGGCTGATTTTGTGACGGTGTGGGCGTTAAAAGGTATGTTGTTATGAGAATGTTAATATACATTGTATTATAATTACTGTATTTTTTTACAAATGTTCCACAATAAATTTTTTAAATATCTGATTTTTATTCATTATTCCTTTCTCAATAAATATAAGTAGACAGCAGTTATCACTTAATTTTCGAACAATTTTAAATGTGTACTATTATAGATGGCTATGGTATCCCGCACATCGTTAATAGTCACATCCGCACCCTCCTTGAAGTTAATCCATCCTACCCCTCGTTTTTTTTTCCATAGTGTGAAACTGTTTACTACAAGAGTTAACACAAGAACGTACTACACCAGATTTTACTTTTTTTACAGGGGTTAGTTAACTATGTTCAGTCTCACTATCGAAAAAAAAAAGAAAATATCGAAAAAAGAAAATTCAATTCCAACTATTACGAACGCTTGCTGAAGCCCTGGGGAGTAACGTTCAATTAATCGTTACAATGTTGCGGTTTTCGTGGTCAATATGTGGTAATACTAACTATATAAACAAAAAAACAAAAAAACATGTTTTTCTGGATATATATATAAAAATATAGAGGTTAGGCTTTAATATACTAAGTTAGTTCCGAGAATTTTCAAAACACCATGGCTGATTACCTAGTTCGTTGCTTGGTTTTTTCTGCAGGTATTGATGACCAACCGTTAATGTGTCATGATGTGAGAGTGATCGAGGAAGACGTATCTCTTTGCATTAATCTGCTGTTGAGACGCGTCAACGATTTACACCATATACCTATTTATATGTTTGAATTCACCATACCTCTAGAAGATCGAAGTGAGGGTTCCATCGTTAGCATCCATTTTTATTTGGATAACCAACTAATGCTGTATTACACCTATTACCTTCAGAACCCTCAAGATGGTGGTTTTCTAGAGACATTTTATGACCACGGGGAGAGAGAGTTTTCTATCGTTGGGGATAAGAGTAATTGGATCCCTCCTTACGACCGTGAAGAATAACCTCTAACCCATAGTACGTTTTTTTTTCAATTTCTATATCTTTGCTGTTGTAAAAGTTTAATTATTACTTCTTAGATTATTTCTGAAAATGTCAGTAGATTAGCTGTATTATTTCTACACAGCGTTGACTTTTAATCTCAAAACTTTTACATTGTTTTATTATTATTTATATTATTTTTTCTATTCGTTGTAAAAGCATTTTTTTTTTAAATTGATATTAAAATTCATATAGCAGTTTTATTTATTTGATTCCCCACCGCTTGTGGCATTATCTTCCTTTATTCCTCCTGCACAGATTTCTAACCACTATGATATATTTTACCCACAAACAATAGCGACCTTTTACTGCAAACTACATGCAAACTATGGTGAAGGGGATGTTTTGCAAATACAGTTCTACAACTCCGGAACCCGATTTAGAGTTTTTAACTATTATATTAACGAACATGTTTATGAAATGGTCAATGGTACTGAGGGTATATTTGTTGACGGATTTTATAATAGTTACGTTTCTGTCATGCCCATGGAACATATAGTAACTTTCCTTGGTAAGTTTTACTTAAAACTTCACGCTGTTCCAACAGCAGAAACCTTAGCATCTTTCAGGAAACTCTGTTACGGTGGAAAATTGTTAAAGAGGGTGTTTCGACAATTTGGGCTATTGAGTTATGGGTGTATGTGTCTTTGTACTAAAATCAGACAAGTTATTGACTTATGGGTGTACACCGTGTCTCTGTACTAAGATCATGCGTCAAAATCATTTTTATATTATTCTAGTGTTACTTTGTTGCTTACTTACCTCTATTTTTTACAGAAAACCTTTTTAACTAATAGCGCTTTTGATGAGATAACCTCACCCGACCTGTATATTTATGTAAGTATTTATATCTCTATATTAAGTTCGAAGTGCATATTTGAACCATGTATAGATTTTATTCGCTTTATGCTGAAAATATCAATGGCTGATTTTTCCCAATGAAAATTATAAAATACTATCTTTTATTGTAACAATTTGAAAAGTAATCGCCCAATATTTTTTAGCTAAACGGGTTCTTATTTCAGAAACATCAAAATAAATTTATGGGGACTTGTTCATACACTGGTCTGATATGAAAAAAAATGGAAAGCCTCACTATCTACACCTCACAGCGCTTCGTGGGGAAAGATATGGGGACGCGAGAAATAGTCTCTCTAAGACATCTTCACATGTAACTTCTACGTATTTATTTTTCTATATGTTAATGTTCTTTGAATTTTACGTGTAGACAATGAACCTTTTCTTTCTTCTTCTTTCTATCACCTGGCAAGTGTCCCTATTGGGTATTATTTCAAGATCGTTATTTAGTGATTCTCACTACATATTGCGGGGGTGTTCTGTTTTGATTTAACAAAATAAAACAACCACAGTAGCTTTTTATGTTTTTTACAAATAATGCAGTGAATATTTTTATATCTACTTTGCGGTTATAACATATTATCGCACAAAAAAAAATATAGGTGGGTGTAAGATGTAGTAGCTTCTTCTGTTTTTAACAATTGAATATTTTTATATCTACTTTGCGGTTATCATCGGTAAGAAAATATTTATACAGGAGTCGTTAAAAATATCTCACGATCTACGAGTTGATAATCCTATGACAAAATCGAGCCAAGAATTATGCATCGTTTATCTGGTGAAGACTTAAAAGCGTTAACATGTCTGGACAGTTCATCATTCTTCATTTATCACTTGACGTGAGCAGACATGGATCCCATGCGTGAGTACATCAAACTCAAACTCATTAAATGTTGTATCGAGCAGGAGTTTATTCGAGCAGGGTATTGCGGTGTGTGTTTGGCGGGAAGTTTAATTTTCCACGAAGTGGCTGCAAAATATGGAATAGCAACCAAACTATGTTTGGGTACAAAGGTCTATTCGAATGGTGTGGAAATTACACCACATTTCTGGATAGAACACAATGATATAATCTATGACCCTACACTAGCTGTTACGCAACACCACATACCCCATAATCTAGAAGTTACTCATAGAAAAGATGAATTTGGGTGCAAAACCCTCGAAGATATAGTCATGGTTGGTAGTTTTGGAAAATTTATGGTGAACGAGTCTACGATTGAATACTTCGCTAAAGCTCCGGAACATCTATCGAAAGTTTGTGAAAATATTCATGAAACTGTAGCTAAAATATTTACGTAATATAATATCTTACAGCCTGTGTTTTTTTTTTCTTAATGATATCACTCCGCTTACAAAATATTCAAATAAAATATCCTAATTGATATCGTGTGTTCAGCGTGGACAAATGTAGCTAAAATATCTACGTAATACCTATAATATCTTATAACCTGTTTTTTTTTTCTTAATATCACTCCGCTTACAAAATATTCAAATAAAATATCCTAATTGACATCCAGTGTTCAACGTATTCAGACAACACTTGTATATAGTTTTTATATTTACGCTAGAATTTTCACACTGTCCGCTTTAATCACCTTGAATATTGTATCAGTATGATTGCCACAACGGCCATGGTCGTGCCGCCGTTTTTTCTTCCAATTCTGTAATTACATCCGGTACGGCACTGGCAAGACTTCGATTTTATCATCCAATTGTACTATGTTATTACCATCTGTATACCACTGACCGCTGGAATCACCTTGAATATTGTGTCAGTATGATTGTCACAACGGCCATGACCGTGCCGCCGTTTTTTCTTCCAATTCTGTAATTACATCCGCTACGGCACTGGCGAGACTTCGATTTTACACCACACTGATAAGCCCGAGCTGATAAGCGGCTGTTTCGTTGCCGGCGGGCTGTCTGGCTGGAGTGCTGCTATGCCTACTAACTGCTCGATTGGAAATGGCCACGAAAGAAGCCAAACATTTGAATCAAATTGACGAGATTCAATTAAACCAGAAATTGGCAGGAATAAATAGTTCATTTTTTTATTTGGCCTCGCAACATTCATACAGTAAAATGCATATAGAGGTTGGTGCGTTGGGCTCCTTAAACTTGATTTACTTTAATGTTGTTGGAAAAAACAATGAAAAAGATACCAATGACGACGACAACAACAATGACGATGAATTTGTGCTAGACTAAGAATTGGCTCAAAAAATGCCAGCAAAATTATGGTTACTTGTACCGCGAGTATTGGAATATTTAATGCATAATACTGGTGGTCAGTGCCCGTTTCATTTGTTTAAAAAAAATGTGTACTTGACATCACAATTTTTAAAATTTCATAATATCGAATGTACATCTATACACTACAATATCCCGGGGATTTAATTTATATTTAGCCAGGCGTTTATCATCAAATTTATAATTTAACCAGTAATCTTGCTGAAGCAATCAATTTTGCCTTTCCAAATTGGTCTCTATACAATCGCTTTTTTTTACATTTGTGCTTGCGATGACAATCACATTGTTGATATTGCCACTTCAACGAAAAATAAAGCATTTGCTATTAAATTGAAAACTTTTGATATGTATAAATGTATTCATTGTATCGGCGGTGAAGAAGAAGGTGACGACGACATATTGTATTTTGCAAATTTTTTCAAACTACTGACTCACTACAAAGAAAAACATTTTTACAAAGAAGAGGAAACATCAACAACAGCAGCAGCAGCAGCAAAAGAAGCATCAACAAGTGGGGCAATAAAAAAAAATAACTCCACACATTTTAATGATTTGTATGAAGCCTATCCAAAAATGGTATATTCCATTGAAATGGTTAAATTTGCACCGCCACCGCCACAACACGTATGGGCAGAGTTTCACACCAAACAAAAGGAACAACAGTCGTCTGCTGCAGCCGCAGCCCGAGGACAAAGTATCGTCGTAACCAATTTAAAAAGAGACCCTACAAGAGGCTATTATTGTGCGACATGCGAAACAACCGTGAAAAATATGTATACGCACGTAAAGTCAAAACGTCATGGTGAGAGAATATGCATTTCGTTATATTTCAAAGAATATACCTATTATTATATGTCACGCTTCTATTCATTCATTTTTTTTCTTTTTGATTTCAGATACAAAAGTTCTTGAGAAAATGAAGCAAAATCGTGACGACAGTACAATGGGGAGTACTGTTGCCAACAAAGAAGGTGGTGGTGGTGGTGTTGTTCGTGACCTAACAATGGAGACTGGATATAGCGGTGACGGCAGCGCAAATGAAAAAAGAAAGCGACTGGATACGAAGGAGAACAACTAGTAGACAGAAAAAGAAAAAAATGAAAAAACAACCGGCTACCTTTTGCTGTAGTTCCATCATGTGTTTGAAATGTAAAATTTTATTTTCTGCTAATGATATTATAAAACACTGAAAAACATGTGGTAAAAAATTTGAATGCGAAAAATGTAAAAAAAGTTTGTTCGTAATTACGTGTTAAAATGTCATCAAAAAAAATGTTCAACTAATGCAAACGGTTAGGTTAGGTTAATGTTTTGTCATGTGTTTTTTTTCATAAAATCAAATGTCAACTAACTGTACTTTTGTCAATATATCTTTAAATTGTGACATGTATGTTTCCAAGCTATTGGACTTTAATGTATCAATGGCTGCATTCAGAAGAAAAACCCGATTAGTTATCGATAAGTCATTGGTCACGTGATGATGAGCAATTCTTCTGAATGCACTTTTTTACAGTAGGTAGTTGATTTATTTACATTGACAATAATGACATGGACATGATATTTGTGTGTACCATCGGTTCAAAATGAACAACAATATTTTGGGTGTGGACGATTTAATAGATCTCAATGTAGTGGAACAGGCTGCAATTAATTTAGCTATACCATTACCTTTACTAGCTATAGAGGAAAGGGAAACACATGCTAGAAATAAATACTATTATGAACGAGTAGTCCCACAATACACAGGTATTCCTATTATTCTGTATAACATGTCTTTATACTCATAACATATTTCCACCTCTTCCATATCGGTCAAAATCCCACCAAGAAAATAAAAAAACTACACAAATATATTCAAAATTCAAACGAATTCGACCATCAACTCTCAAAATGGCACTATTGACAGTATTGACAATTAAAGAATCACTAATCGTAATCGTAAATCGCTAATTTAAAACGATCGAAAAAATGGCGTCCGATTAGCAATATATCTTTACAACTCATCACTTTTATTGCGCATTCAGCAGACGAATCCTCAGCGATTAGTAATCGATAGTGTCTGCTGAATGCGGCCAATGGTAGTTTCCAATTTGTTTTGTAATGATTTTATATTGGTAAAATTATCTGATAAATAATTTGTAAACTCATGCAATGATGTAAATTTTCTTTGAAATATACTATTTACAACAGTTAATGTGTCAAGACTTATTTGTGATTTATTATCAATATCCTCAAATACATTAAGATTAATTCCATTGTCCACATCTTCATCATCATCCTCTTCTTCTTCTCCACCTTTTAGTAAATTCAATTCTAAATCTTCAGTAAAACTCGAATCAATTGAATTTTCTTGAACTCCGCTCTTGTCTAGAGCATTCATCCGTTGAATTTCATCAAAAAAATTTTTATTTATATGTTGAACATTAATCTCTGACGGCGATGGCTGTTGTTCTTGTAATAACATATCATGCGATGATGGTACGTAAGTATGTGGATCTATTAAAATATGTTGTTGCTGCTGCTGCTGCTGCAAACCTTGAGTATTATTGTGTCGTTTATTTTTAACAATATACATGTCAAATAATTGTTTTCTTTTTTGTTGTTTCTCTTTTATGGCATTTTTTGCAATTCGCAATTTTGATTCGTCGTTCGTTATAACAAATAAATTATTAAAACCGCCAAGATCTTTTTCCGTTACATTAATATTTTCATAGAGTATACCTTGCATGTAAAATGGTAAAAAAGAAAATGACTTTTGTAATCTATTTCGTAATACATCATTTACAATTATAACACCGTTTAATTTGATTTGATCATTTTCAAATACGGTCTCGTTAAAAAAATTATAAAATCCATCTTCTATCAATCCTCCCACAAACATTTCTCCTCTATTTTTTTTATCGCGCAAAAAAAATACAAAACCGCTTATGATAGTAGTCGCGACACTTGGGCCACCCCCCTCCACTTTCCATTTAGCTAGTCCGGTGGCGGGTAGGAGTCTACATATGGGCCGGTGGCGACATCTACATGCGGGTAGGAGTCTACATATGGGCCGGTGGCGACATCTACATGCGGGTAGGAGTCTACATATGGGCCGGTGGCGACATCTACATGCGGGTAGGAGTCTACATATGGGCCGTCCGCCATTTTTTATCCATGTCTTATTTATTGTATGCGCGCCTTAACGTTAAAGGCAGGTATTTGTCAGCACCCTCGTACTAAAAGTCAATCATAGCAAACGACATATCGTTCGAAAGGTATTAACGGCTAATCTGCCGTCCAAAGCTAAACCCCCGTATTTGAAAAAAAAACGAAAAATGAGATATTGTGTCTGGTATAATAAAAATATCAAAAACTCGGATCTTTTCTATGCTATAACCTCGTATCTTGCGCAAAAACGCTAAAAAACGATCCTTTATTTACTCGTATTTGCTAAAAATACCTTAAATGCTAAGAAAAATTCACGTATTTACGTTTTACTATAGGTTAAACCCGTACTTGCAATCAAATACGTAGATTCTGCTTAGTAAAATTCAAATACGGGTATTACGCTTAGCGTCTACAATATTTCGCGCGTGTTCATACGTGTTTCTTTCTAATTGTCTAATTGTCTTAGTTTGCCGATAATATCTAGCCAGAAAGCATTGTTTAGGTTTTTTTGGATCAATATTTTGATAAAAAAGGTTTATATTTTTGTTCTTGAAACTTTATGGTGTATGATTTTGTTGTTATATGAAATTAAAATGAATCCGTCTGGAATAAGGGGCAAAAAACTGCTTGCTTTAGCCAAGTTAGTAGAGGTTCCGACATTTTGCGAAGACAATACCTTTGTTGATGTTACCGAGCAGAGCGGTCAATTTATTAACATATCACAAAGCTGTGTTATACAAGGTGACAAAGAAGTACAAGCTACGATTGTTTTTGGAGGTAAGTTTTTATTCAAACATGTATGTATTTATACAGGGTGGTACAAATATTATGCAAAATAAAATAATTATGAAATCGATATTACTTACAAAAGAAAGTCTTTAGTCTAGTCTGAAAGTTTAAAAAAGCTTAAAAAAATAGGTTATAAGCCATTTTCACAACTCATGACGTAAATTACTGGCCAATATTGACTTTTTGTACTTAATTCGTAGATCCAGAGGTACAAGTTTTTGATTTTTCTGAAGCAAGCCAGAAAACTAAACCAGAAAGTGATGGAAATGCTATTGTAAGTTTGGTGAATGAAGCCAAAAGTCAAAGCCTCCCTATATTTTGCGAAGATAATACATTTGCTGGAGAATTAAATGCCCAGGATGGACAATTTATCACCATTTCAGAAGTTCGTGGTATTGATGGGGTGCAGCCTGTGATAGTTGCGTCGAATAATGGTAAGTTTGCGTGTACAGTTCTGTTACACTTGAACAAAAATTCCATTTGGAGAAATAATAGTAATATATTACTGATGATAAGGTGCAATAAATCATTATTTTCGAACAATTCCAATTGATGATAAATATTTTATAGACCCAGAGATACAAAAAACGCAAGATCGTGAAATAATCATTGAAGATATTATACAAGATGATGTGCTGGAAAATTTGATTCAGGAAAACATTGGTAACTTTCTCATGAGTGTATAGTTATGGAAACTCTAACAAAATAATATGTTTTTGTTCTTAGATCCGAATGAGACGTTGGGAACTCTCACGAAAAAAGGTACGGAGAGGAAAAGAAAGAAGTATAAATTGAACAGAGCCGCTAGAACAGACATCAAAAAAGAAAAAGTTAGGAACTTACATAAAGTGGTAACTAGTTGCCATCAAAATTGCAAATTCAAATGTATGAATGCTTTTTCAATAGAACAACGAGTGAAAATCAATGAAGAATTCTGGCAACTAAACCTAAAAGAACAAAAATCATTTGTAATGAACTCAACAGAATGTAAATCACCAAGACGAAAAACCGAAGGATCTAAAAATCACAAAACCTTTACCTATTTTTTAAAAGATCTAGGAGGCACAAAAAGACGAGTTTGTAAAGTATTTTACTTAACCACGTTGGGATACAAAAAAACAAATGATTGGGTAGTACAGTCAGCCTGGTGTAGCTCAAAAACGAAATCGCAAATACAGCATGAAGGTGATAAACGGGGTCGAAAGCCTCCCCCAAATAAATTGTCGAATACAGTAATTGAAAATCACATAAATACTTTCAATCCATTGGTTTCGCATTATAGACGAGAACATGCGCCATATCGTCTATATTTACCCAGCTATGTAACTGTTACTCTGATGTTTCAAGATTTTCAAAAGAAGTATCCTGAGTTTATTTGTTCTTATGAAAAGTATAGGAAAGTCGTGGAGTCCAAGAACATATCATTTGCGAAATTGGGCAATGAAGAGTGCGAACTTTGCGAGTCATTTCAACTACACAATCCTGAACATACATCTGACTCCCTAAAAGAAGGTTGCGATGTCTGCTCTACTTGGAATGTACATTGTAACGAGTTATTTTTGGTGTCACTCATTTAAGGTTTAATTTTATTGTTTTTTTTCCGTAACTATATAACTCGTTACTTATTTTCCGAATAGATCTTTTTTATATTACCGTTATATTTTTAAGTATTAGTCCGGAGGTACACAATTTCAAATTCTATCAAATTTAGTAGTTTCAACAATTTAAAATTTTCTAACCGAAAAGGACGTCTGGTATATATACCTTTGAATTAATTCCGAAAGACATTCAGTATATGGCAAACTTTTTGTTAAACATAAATAAAGTTTAACACCTATAATGAGAATATAAAAATGAAGATTTTGAAATTTTCGAGAGAGTGATCGAGAGTTATCGGGAGTAATTAGTTGAGAGTAGAAAGAAGAGATCGAAACCGAAACGAGCTTCCGCGTGTTTTTTTTCCGTAAAGATAGTGTCCGGAGTATTGGAAAGTGTGAACTCCGGGATACAGTGTGTGATTTTGAAAGGTAAAAATATTTTATTAATACACTTAAAAATTCGAAATTGTCGTACCGCCGTTGAGATAGTTTACGCAGTGTAAATTTTTATCTGGAAAATTTTCCTTTCCGTTTTTTTCGAAGAAGTTTATTTATTGAATAGTTTTAAGAATAAAAATTTATAGTTGAAGGAGATTTGCCTTAGAATTTTATTTTATTACCACCGTGAATATTTTCTTGTTCTCCGGTTCTATATTGAGTTTCCAATTTTTTCTTCACTGGTCGTTAATATACACTTAAGATTTATGTGAATTGGGACATTTTCATTTTATTCCGGTTTATTTTGTTTCTACTCTGTGTGTCCAAAATTCGGGTACAAATCTTTTATACATTTTTTTTTGTGGAATAATAGTTTGCCGGTTTATTTTAGATTCAAGGGATAATCAGACTTGGAAGTGGCCTAGCCATAATTTGTTTGATTACCTGGCAGATTTAAATCGTTTCTTTCCATTACCGTGGTACAATTCTTTTACATTTTTTTTTGAAATAATAGTTTGCCGGTTTATTTTAGATTCAAGGGATAATCAGACTTGGAAGTGGCCTAGCCATAATTTTTTTGATTACCCGGCAGATTTAAATCGTTTCTTTCCATTTCCGTGGTACAATTCTTTTACATTTTTTTTTTTGAAATAATAGTTTGCCGGTTTATTTTAGATTCAAGGGATAATCAGACTTGGAAGTGGCCTAGCCATAATTTGTTTGATTACCTGGCAGATTTAAATCGTTTCTTTCCATTTCCGTCGTACAATTCTTTTACATTTTTTTTGAAATAATAGTTTGCCGGCTTATTTTAGATTCAAGGGATAATCAGACTTGGAAGTGGCCTAGCCATAATTTGTTTGATTACCCGGCAGATTTAACTCGTTTTTATCAGCTCCGTGATACAATCCTTTTATAATTTTTTTTTAACTCGTTGGAATAATAGTTTGCCGGTGTTCTTTAAATTCAAGGGCTAATCAGACTTGGAAGTGGCCTAGCCATAATTTGTTTGATTACCCGGCAGATTTAAACCATTTTCGACTCGTGTAACAATAGTAGTTTTCCGTTGTGTTGATAACCTTGCCGGCTCTGACCGTTACGTCCGCTACGTTCTTTTCCCCGTTTTCTTTTGCTCGTACCTAGAGAAGTATCCATAAAATCGACCATAGAGTAGTAATAGCAATTTGGTAGTTAGTAGTTAAAATAGCTCAACAAGACCCCTGGAATTCGCCGTAACCTCCATCTGAGGCTATCTGGAACTCTTGACGATAAGTGTCAAGGGGCCGTGGAGCAAACCACGATAAAAATCTGGCGCCCGAGCATTCCGATTAATTATTTAACATCAAGGGTGTCCATAGTGACGTGTAGAGGTAGTAAACTACGTTACAAAAATGGCGCCCGAGCAGGGACCCGATTGTTGAAAAAACAGTGACCGTTAGATTCCGTTTAAGATTGTTTTTTTGCGTATTGTTGATTAGGACAGGGGCCTGATTTATTGATTTATTAGGAACCGTTATTTTCTTCTCGTTTCCATATTTCGTATTAGAGCAGGGACCCGTTTGTTAATTGAACAGAGACCATTTTGAATTTTTTTTTGATTGTTCATTAGAGCAGGGACCTGACTGTCGATAAGCAGGAACCGCTTTATTCCGTTTTATTATTTTACAAGGACCTGACTGTTGATTAGTAAGAACCGTTTAGTTCCGTTTTCGTTTTTACCGTAGAGAGCTGATTGTTGAATTACACAGTGACCATCATTCCGTTTTATTTAAAGTCCGTATTGTTGAGTTGTAGGTTTGTTTTTTTTCGTATTGAGTATTGAGACAGAGCGTATTGTTGTGCGACCGATATATATATATATATATATATATACTTTTTTTTTTGACCTGTTGATATTTTTTTTTTGAAATTTTTTTGAAATGGACTGTTTTGCCAGTCTTAGAATTTTGTTCTTTGTCATTTTAAAAGTTATCTTTCGGCTTGAGTTGAAAAGCTTGTCAGAAGAGACTGCTGTGTCTAGGACCAAAGGGCAAATGTCAAGAAGAAACTCAGAAGATATTAACTTATCCGGTGTCGTTGATGAAGAAGAAACTGAAAAATTAGAATCCGATACCGTAACCGTTCCGATCACTTTGGCCAACCCTCCGCTGAATGTACATGACTGGAAGGTATGTTTTGGAAACCGTGGAGACCCGGTCGCATTTATCGAGAGAATTGAAGAAATCTGTACCGCAGAGAATGTTCAAAAATATTATTTGCTTCCGGTGCTACCTGAATTACTATCCGGTGAACCCGCTCTATGGTACCGGAATAATCGAAGCAGATTTACCAGCTGGACCGATTTTAAAACCAATTTCCGAATTTTCTTTTATCCCGTAAATTACGAAGACAACTTAGAAGCCGAGATAGGCCGTCGTCTACAAAGGAGAAATGAGTCCGCCGCAACTTACATTACCGAACTCCAAACCCTGATGCGACGACATGGAAGGCTAACTCCCGAACAACAGTTAGCCAGACTGTACCGTAACCTGTTGCCCGAATACCGTTTGCAAATCCGAAAAAGGGACTTTGAGAATTTCTCCACATTTTGTCAAGTGGTGAGGGAATATGAGCTCCTCAGGAAGGAACTCCAGAATGTACCCAACCACAGTGGACCAACCCGTCCACAGCCGATATATACACAAAGATCTAGACGATCCCACCACTCGACACTTGGTCCATCCAGAGAGCCCTCCGCCGGTCCCAGCCAACCGTCACCTACCGATACTCCGCCACCGTCATCCGATACTCCTCGCCGTTCCCCGCCAGATACTACTCATCATCCGTCTGGATCATCTTCCCGTCCATCCACCTGTTTTCGCTGTGGTGAGACTGGACATTACCGAAACAACTGTCAAAATTCCCGTAAGATCTTCTGCACCCGCTGTCAAAAGGAAGGAGTCTTTTCCAGAGACTGTTCCTGCAGGAGGCTAAACCAAAGCTGTCCCGAGGAGAGGCCGACACAGCTTCTGCAAATCTTTGCCTCTCATACCGAACCGCCAGCAGAAATGAACGATCCCAGACCGCACTTAGATGTCGAAATTGGAAATGAGAAATTCCATGCTTTGTTAGATACCGGAGCTGCAAAATCATATATTGGTGATCAAATAGCTAAGACATTTTCCCAAAAGAAGCAAACTACCGCCCGTCAAGCTACGATGGCCCGTTTAGCTAATGGAAACTTAGTCTCTATCACCGACAGATATGAACTAATATGGAAGATCAATGACGTCACTATGGAGGGTTCGTTGGAGCATTTCCCTGGACTAATAACCGATATGGTATTAGGACATGATGTCCTTCGAAAGTATGATTTCCGGCTGGAGTTAGGAACCGGAAAAATATACGTGAAAAATGAAGTAGTACAGCGTTCACAATTAGCCAGTCCGCTTGGAATATTAGAGGTCGTGAACTCATACGAAAAAGAATCCTATGCGGATGTCCCAATCATCTGTAAGAAAGATACCCACCCTAGTATTGGTGGAAGAAATTGTTTCCGAAATGTGTCTGCTTTTGAAGTCTCTGCGTCTTCCTTGGTGTTAGGGGTTGACAAGGAGCAAACCGTTTCTGAAGTCTCTGCGTCTTCCCTGGTGTTAGGGGTTGACAAAAAGCAGTCCGTTCTTGAAGTCTCTGCGTCCTCCCTGGAGTTAGGGGTCGACAAGGAGCAAATTGTTTCCGAGGTCTCTGAGTCTTCCCTGGAGTTAGGGGTTGACAAAGAGCAGTCCGTTCCCGAGGTCTCTGAGTCTTCCCTGGAGTTAGGGGTTGACAAAGAGCAGTCCGTTCTCGAAGTCTCTGCGTCTTCCCTGGAGTTAGGGGTTGACAAAGAGCAGTCCGTTCTCGAAGTCTCTGCGTCTTCCCTGGAGTTAGGGGTTGACAAAGAGCAGTCCGTTCTCGAAGTCTCTGCGTCTTCCCTGGAGTTAGGGGTTGACAAAGAGCAGTCCGTTCTCGAAGTCTCTGCGTCTTCCCTGGAGTTAGGGGTTGACAAAGAGCAGTCCGTTCTCGAAGTCTCTGCGTCTTCCCTGGAGTTAGGGGTTGACAAAGAGCAGTCCGTTCTTGAAGTCTCTGCGTCTTCCCTGGAGTTAGGGGTCGACAAAGAACAAATTCGTTCCGAAGTCTCTGCGTCTTCCCTGGTGTTAGGGGTTGACAAGGAGCCAACCGTTTCTGTCACATCTGCGTTCTCTCTGGAAAATTTAGGGGATGACGAGAAGTATGATTATATAGGTTGTCCGCTGGATAGTATAGTTCCGTTCACAGAAAGAAACCTATCAAAAGAACAAACAGACAGATTAAGCGTCTTCCTAGACCAAGAGTTACCGAAATTTGAATCCTTGCGAGGCCCGACGTCACTAGTTGAGCATGAAATCCGTTTGCTGCAACCCCGTCCGATCAAACAAAGATACCGACCCCAGAATCCGAAAATGCAGGAAATTTGCAATGCTGAAATAGATGCCATGTTGGCAGAGGGAGTGATCGAACCTTCTACAAGTCCGTGGAGTTCTCCAATAGTCATTGTGAAGAAGAAAGATGGGAAAAACCGTTTTTGTATCGATTTCCGAAAAGTTAACGAGGTAACAATGAAGGATGCTTATCCTCTTCCGTTTATTAATGCTATTCTAGATAAATTGCGTAAAGCCAAGTATATTTCCAGTTTGGATTTGAAGAGTGGATATTGGCAGGTTCCGTTAACGCCCGAAAGTAAACCTATTACCGCATTCACCGCACCGGGACGTGGATTGTTTCAATTCACGGTTCTTCCGTTTGGTTTACATTCCGCACCTGCTACCTTCCAGAGACTGGTTGATAGATTAATAGGTCCAGATCTAGATCCATACGCTTTTGCGTATCTGGATGACATTATCGTTCTGGGGGAAACGTTCGATCAACACCTGGAAAATCTATCCGAAGTGTTCCGCCGACTACGAGGGGCACAGCTAAAACTCAATCCGGAGAAGTGTCATTTTTGTCTACCGTCCATGAAATACTTAGGCCATGTAATTACTGGAGATGGAATCCGTACCGATCCAGAAAAGGTCGAGAGTATAATAAAATTTACAGCACCAAGAAATATCCGAGAACTGAGAAGATTCTTGGGAGTTGCCTCCTGGTATAGAAGATTTGTGCCGTCCTTTTCAGAAAAGGTAGCTCCGCTAACGAAATTACTCCGCAAATCCCAGCGATGGAAGTGGGCTGAAGAACAAGAAGCCGCTTTCGCTAAAATCAAAACCTGTCTGTCGGAAGCACCCGTTTTAAGCTGCCCGGATTTTACCGTGCCATTCACTCTGCAGACCGATGCCTCAGAATATGGTTTGGGAATAGCCCTTACCCAACAGAAAGATGGCCACGAGCACGTGGTAGCGTATGCAAGTCGCACCCTGAGTCTTACCGAGAAAAACTACTCCGTCACCGAGAAAGAGTGTCTTGCCATTGTCTGGGGAATTGAAAAGATGCGTCCTTATTTAGAGGGCTACCATTTCACGGTTGTTACCGATCATCAATCCCTTAGATGGCTGCATTCCATATCTAGTCCGTCCGGACGTCTAGCGAGGTGGAGTATTTTTCTGCAACAGTATAATTTCGAGATACAATACCGTAAAGGTGCGCTAAACCGTGTAGCCGATGCTTTGTCCAGAAATCCGCTACCAATGACAACCGAGGCCGATCCACCGTCTGCTCTCTGTTTGAGCGATATAACCGAGGAATGTTCGTGGTACCGGAAAAAGAAAGAAGAGGTCCTGAAGGATCCAGAGAAGTTTCCGGACTACTGCATAAAGGAAGACCGTCTATACCGTCATTTCTGGGACGTAAATGATTACCGAGAACCAGAAATGTCCGATCCTTGGAAACTGTGTATAGCAAAACCTGACCGAACACGTGTCCTGCAAGGAAACCATAAAGCTTCAAACGCCGGACACCTAGGGATTGCGAAAACCATCAACCGTATTGCGAAACTGTACTATTGGCCAGGAATGTTCAGGGACATCACCAAATACGTAAGAAGATGTCTGCAATGTCAAAAGTACAAACCGTCACAACAAAAGATCCCAAGGAAGATACAACAGCAACCGCCAGAAACCGACATGCCGCGCAGATCAAAGGAACCTAGGAAGTTCATCACTCTGACGGACGACCTCTGTTGGAGGTGTGGAACCTCAGGTCACCGCCGGGAAAGCTGCAGCCGACCATACATTTTGTTTTGTTCCCGCTGTGGACAAGTGGGACGGATGTCCCGAGATTGCCCGTGTGATAGACACGGCCCCCGTATCCGATCGGTGGCAGTACAAGCCCACCTGGTCGCCCGTGCCAACCAACCCTGACGAACACAGGACTCTGCCACCCAGTGCAGCATCTATGCCGAGTGATCTCCCCCCAGCCTGGAACGCTGCTTCAGGTCATACCGACGTCAGTCTTCCCGTGGAAGAGGACCTCGCCTTCCAGACCCCTCCATCCGACGACGACGTTCCATGTAAAGAGGCCGCTACATCCTGGATCTCCGTTAACTGGACATTTAGTATTTTTTTTTGTTTTCTGTATATAGATAGTGAGATGTAATGTGGAAAAAAAGGGGGTGTGTAACGAGTTATTTTTGGTGTCACTCATTTAAGGTTTAATTTTATTGTTTTTTTTCCGTAACTATATAACTCGTTACTTATTTTCCGAATAGATCTTTTTTATATTACCGTTATATTTTTAAGTATTAGTCCGGAGGTACACAATTTCAAATTCTATCAAATTTAGTAGTTTCAACAATTTAAAATTTTCTAACCGAAAAGGACGTCTGGTATATATACCTTTGAATTAATTCCGAAAGACATTCAGTATATGGCAAACTTTTTGTTAAACATAAATAAAGTTTAACACCTATAATGAGAATATAAAAATGAAGATTTTGAAATTTTCGAGAGAGTGATCGAGAGTTATCGGGAGTAATTAGTTGAGAGTAGAAAGAAGAGATCGAAACCGAAACGAGCTTCCGCGTGTTTTTTTTCCGTAAAGATAGTGTCCGGAGTATTGGAAAGTGTGAACTCCGGGATACAGTGTGTGATTTTGAAAGGTAAAAATATTTTATTAATACACTTAAAAATTCGAAATTGTCGTACCGCCGTTGAGATAGTTTACGCAGTGTAAATTTTTATCTGGAAAATTTTCCTTTCCGTTTTTTTCGAAGAAGTTTATTTATTGATTTATTGAATAGTTTTAAGAATAAAAATTTATAGTTGAAGGAGATTTGCCGTAGAATTTTATTTTATTACCACCGTGAATATTTTCTTGTTCTCCGGTTCTATATTGAGTTTCCAATTTTTTCTTCACTGGTCGTTAATATACACTTAAGATTTATGTGAATTGGGACATTTTCATTTTATTCCGGTTTATTTTGTTTCTACTCTGTGTGTCCAAAATTCGGGTACAAATCTTTTATACATTTTTTTTTTGTGAAATAATAGTTTGCCGGTTTATTTTAGATTCAAGGGATAATCAGACTTGGAAGTGGCCTAGCCATAATTTGTTTGATTACCTGGCAGATTTAAATCGTTTCTTTCCATTACCGTGGTACAATTCTTTTACATTTTTTTTTGAACTAATAGTTTGCCGGTTTATTTTAGATTCAAGGGATAAGCAGACTTGGAAGTGGCCTAGCCATAATTTGTTTGATTACCCGGCAGATTTAAATCGTTTCTTTCCATTTCCGTGGTACAATTCTTTTACATTTTTTTTTTGAAATAATAGTTTGCCGGTTTATTTTAGATTCAAGGGATAATCAGACTTGGAAGTGGCCTAGCCATAATTTGTTTGATTACCTGGCAGATTTAAATCGTTTCTTTCCATTTCCGTGGTACAATTCTTTTACATTTTTTTTGAAATAATAGTTTGCCGGCTTATTTTAGATTCAAGGGATAATCAGACTTGGAAGTGGCCTAGCCATAATTTGTTTGATTACCCGGCAGATTTAACTCGTTTTTATCAGCTCCGTGATACAATCCTTTTATAATTTTTTTTTTAACTCGTTGGAATAATAGTTTGCCGTTGTTCTTTAAATTCAAGGGCTAATCAGACTTGGAAGTGGCCTAGCCATAATTTGTTTGATTACCCGGCAGATTTAAACCATTTTCGACTCGTGTAACAATAGTAGTTTTCCATTGTGTTGATAACCTTGCCGGCTCTGACCGTTACGTCCGCTACGTTCTTTTCCCCGTTTTCTTTTGCTCGTACCTAGAGAAGTATCCATAAAATCGACCACAGAGTAGTAATAGCAATTTGGTAGTTAGTAGTTAAAATAGCTCAACAAGACCCCTGGAATTCGCCGTAACCTCCATCTGAGGCTATCTGGAACTCTTGACGATAAGTGTCAAGGGGCCGTGGAGCAAACCACGATAAAAATCTGGCGCCCGAGCATTCCGATTAATTATTTAACATCAAGGGTGTCCATAGTGACGTGTAGAGGTAGTAAACTACGTTACAACATATTAAAAAAGCTAATGATTCTCGGGAACGATATTCGTTAGATAAGCAAAAGACTCACGATAAAAATACCCTATGCGTGTCAGTCGATTTGCAAAAAATCATAATGCTTCCTAGACTGGAAATGTTTAAAAAAGCTATTTTTACCCAAAGACTTTCGCATATAATGAAAGTTTTGTGCCTGTTGGCACAATTACTGCTGAAAGATTCCCTTTTGCTGTTTTATGGCATGAAGCCATAAGTGGCCGTAATCAGGACATTATAAGTACTTTCAAATCATTTTTCATCCATAACAGAGATGTTAAACATTTTATATTGTGGCTAGACAATTGCTCAAGCCAAAACAAAAATTGGGCCCTGTTTTCATTTTTAATTTATATAATAAATTATCAAGCCATTTCTGCAGAAACTATCACCCTTAAATATTTTGAGCCTGGGCATACCTTCATGTCTGCAGACTCCTTCCACCATCAAGTGGAGGAGTCATTGAAAAGGCTGAGAAAAGTTTATGACTTTAAGGATTTCGTGCAAGCTGTTGAAATGTGTAACAAAAGAAGGGTCAATATTAAAAAAATGGAACTTGAAGATTTTCAGCTGTGGAAAAATTTGTCTTCTGTAGCTAAAGTTAAAAAAGAAACTCCAAAACTGTACATTTCTAAAATTATTGAAATATTAGTTAAACGTAATGAGTATGAGTTATATTTTAAAACAAATAATAATGACGATTGGAGAAAACTGGATTTTTTACAAAAAAAATATATTCTGAACATGCCAGACCCATCAATAAAATCACAACCTAATGGCTTTGAAAAAAGTAAAGTGGAAAACATCCTAAAAAATCTGGGTGATATAATACCAGAGAACAGAAAACAATTTTTGCTGTAACTACCTGAAAAAATGTTTTAATATAAACCAATGTTAATATTTTTCTATTTCAAATTAATTATTAGGTATTTTTTTCGCATATTTGTGTATAATTAATATTAAAATGAAACTATATAACTGCTGTATTTTAATTGGATTACTAAAATTGATAGTTTCCTTAGGAATATCCCGACATTTTCACCTTTTTTCCAGATACTGGTATTTTTCCTAGTACATATCCCAATTGATATAGCTGCAATCACCGTATTATCAAAATACCGGGATTGTCCTTAGTATGGGACCTTATTTTCCATAACGATTTTCACCGTATGGGTTTTTATTTTATGGAAATGATAAAATATAAAGGTTTTTACATGAAAAAATGAATTAACTCGTATATTTATTCTACTGTGATACTGGTTGTATAATTTTAAGTCATTAGGTGAAGCTATATAAATACATTGGACCTCAATCATCATTTTCGCCATTTTTATTGTTTTGCAAATACGGGGGTTTAGCTTTGGACAGCAGTAATATATTCGTGAATCATATACAGGGCGGAGTATCTTTGAATGGTAGGTCGACTTTAGCAAACGACAAGGTATTAACGGCTAATATATACGTGAAGTCGACTTTAGCAAACGACAAGGTATTAACGGCTAATATATACGTGAATCATATACAGGGCGGAGTATCTTTGAATGGTAGGTCGACTTTAGCAAACGACAAGGTAACGGCTAATATATACGTGAATCATATACAGGGTGGAGTATCTTTGAATGGTAGGTCGACTTTAGCAAACGACAAGGTATTAACGGTTAATATATACGTGAATCATATACAGGGCGGATAATCTTTGAATGGTAGGTTGATTTTAGCAAACGACGTTCGAAAGGTCTTAACGTCTAGTATATACGCGAATCACCCATTATATAGAGGGTGGATCTTTCACATATGTGACGCATAGTGCTCTAGTGGCATCAGCATAAATATACAGAGTGTAGCGAAGAGTACAAAGAAAAAATGGTGCCAACTCAAACGTCACACGTCAAACGTCGATGCTGCATGTCAAATGTCAAACATCACATGTCACGTCTATGCTGAAGTGTGACAAAGAAGGAAGGGGCAGACAGAGAACGCATTCGCATCGATAGATCCCGTACGATGATACACCGTAAGTTGTGACGTAATCGAGACTGATCCGTTACGATGCTAACAGTGGGAGCGCTGCGATATACCAGGCTGGTTGAAAGTAGCATGGAGTTTTTAAATATGCTGTTATTAATGTGATTTTCTGCGATATACCAGGTTGGTTAAAAGTAATAAGATTTTAGAAATTGCTGCCAACCCCAAAACGTCACATCGTCACGTGCTACGTTGTCACGTCACGTTGTCACGCCAAACGTCACGTTGTCACGTCACATCGACACGTGCTACGTCAAACGTCACGTTGTCACGTCAAACGTGTGCGGATAGGAGCGCTCTCTTTTGACTTCGAAAGAGTACAGACATTGGATGGTGAATAAAGATATTTTTTAAAAAGTGAGGTTATGAAACAAATAGAAAATTCTAGTTTATTGGATGGAAGACGTCGTCAGACTGGGTGTCGCCTGCAAACAATTACCGCAAATTACTTATCCATTAAGACGTATCCAACCATGTTCAACAAAACAGAAGAGAATATAAAAAATGAAATCAATAATGTTTTTGTCATGACATGTGTAATATTAGTATCTGTCTTTGTTTTAATTTTAAAAATTTTCTTAAAAATTGTGAAACGAAAATTTGAATCTTCATGTAATATAAAAGTTGATGAATATACAGAGTGTTTCAATAAAAACCCATGTTTCTTTAAAAACAATTTATAATGGTAATACAGTATTTGAAAACCAGTGGCGGAGGCGTTGAACATTTCTTTCGGTACATGAATATAGTCCAGAGGCGTGACAGGGGTGACAAAGTTACCTGCTGCACACGGCGTACCATCAAATTTGCAAACATCAATAATGAGTGGAAAAACACCAAATATGTGGCATTTTTAGCAGAAATTCCGCTTTTTGTTGACCCCGAACGTAAATGTAGTCTGCTTCTTGCAGCTGAACCATTTAGAACACATTGTTCCAAAGCAATCATGTGAGAATATAATTATATTGAATATAACCAAAACTCTATTATCAATAGAGGACCCCAGGGATACCAACAGATGTGACAGGAGCATTCCAGTTCATTGACAGCCATACAAAAACACTACCTACTGCAAATATAATGAGTTTAAACTTCTTGCAGCTGGAATTGGAACATTTTTGATATTCAATGCCCCCCCCCCCAACCTATTAACTGAGGATTTAACAAAAATTATTTCTTATTATCAATATTTTAAAAATAAACTCTGCAATTAGCTTATCTACCACATAATCATACCTTTAGTTACAACATTAAGATAAGAAATTTTAACCACAAGTATAATTTTATCCGAAACATGATAAGACATATGGTCAGTTGTTCTCAACCAGATTTTGTCTTTTTAATACTAAATGAAACATAAATTTATTGAGGATTGTGACTGAAAAAGGTTGCGAACCACTGCTCTATCATGAAGCATATTTGTTTCTTCACACATCCACATAATTAGCAAGTCAAAGAGATCAGTTTTCCGGATCATAATTTCAAAGTTCTTTCGGTAATTTGATTGCAATCTCCGTAAATAGTATGTAACAGATTTTCCTAGTTTGCAAATACTCAAAGAACCCAAAAATTCTCGAATGAACACATTTTTTTCAAAGCAATCGTGAATACCGGGGGCTTAAAAGTAACAGATATTTATACATGGCGACTCAAAGTAACAAATGAAATATTACTACGAATTTCTATACAGGGGGCTTAAAGTAACATATATTTATACATGGCTACTCAAAGTAACCAATGAAATATCACTACGAATTTCTATACCGGGGGGGGGGGGGGCTTGAAAGTAACATACGATATTTATACATGGGCAAACTGAAATATGCTTTGGTACGTGGTGCGTCAAACGTCGCCCTAATGTTGACAAGAAAAATCGTCGTAAATTTATAATCAGTACGCCTGCCTGGGGGGGCAAAAGGACTCTAGTATTCGATATACACTGTAAAATCAAAGTTGACCGTCTCGTATTACATGTGCTTCAAACTCATTTTCCTCATTTTTGAAAACAAGTTGGGTCACTCATGAGGTTAATTAGGATGCATGACTAAAACACAAGTTAACAAGACATTTTTTTATTTAAATATTTTAGCTACAGTTTCATGAACATTTTCGCGCACTTTCAATAGATGCTTTGGCGCTTTAGTAAAGTATCCAAGTGTAGACTCTTCCGAAAATTTTTCAAAAATACCCCCCATGATTAAGTCTTCGATGGTTTTACACTCAAATTCATCTTTTCTATGAGTTACTTTTAGATTATGAGGTATATGATGTTGCATAACTGCTAGAGAGGGATCATAAATTAGCTCATTGTGTTCTATCCAGGCGTAATTTTTATGTCATTTGAATAGACCTTTGTACCCAGACATAATTCAGTTGTTACCCCGTATTTTGCAGCTACTTCATGGAAAATTAAACTTCCGGCTAGACATACCCCGCAATAGTTTGCTCGAATAAACTCCTGCTCAATACAACACTTAATGAGGTTGAGTTTAACGTACTCACGCTTGGGATCTGTAAAAGTCATCTGCTCAAGTGATCAATGATGAATGACGATCTGTTTGGATAATTGTACTTTTAAACCCTGGTGGCCAATTTGGTTTTACACCATTCATCCCAGTCAGCCTTACTTTCATTTATAAAGTGTCTCACATACTCATTAAGCGTTCTATGTAATTTCTCACAACCTCCTATAGATTGATGATGATATGCTGTTGAATAATTATGACTAATATTTAACATTTTAGTTAAAGCTTTGAATATTTCATTTTTATATTCTGTGCCTAAATCTGTCCTAATTTGTTTCATCAGACCGTAATTTGGTATGAAATTTTCTAAAATTCCACGAGCTATCGTGTTCGCTTCTTTGTTTTTAACTGGAATTATTACTGCATATTTCGTTAATTCACATAACATTGTGATGCAATAACGGTTACCATTTTCACTTTGTGGAAAAGGACCGACCGTATCTATATATGTTATATCCCATGGTTTTTCTGCTGTATCCGTTAATACAAATTCTTCTTTGTGATTATTCTTTGCTTTATTGACTTGACACTTGTGACATTGCTTAATATATTTTCTTACATCTTTTTCCATCTAAAATTCGCTCTTAATTTTTTCAATAGCCTGTTATTTCCTACATGACCTCCAAATAAAGGATCATTATAATAAGTTTCTAAAACCTGTTGCTTTTCTTCTTCTTCTTCCACCATCTTAGGTATATCGCAAATACCTATTCGTACGTTTTTTAACGTATTGTTTCCTTTTTCCATAAACTCTTTTATAGTGCACTGTGTGAAAATAATATCATTCATATAAATTTTCATCCCTTTTATTCCATTATTTACCGCTAGCTTATCAAGCTGAACTAACGTTTGACCTAAATCAAAGTTAACTATATCGGTATTTAATAAGGCTTGGCTAAATCTCATCCTGTTTTTGATCCGTATGTTCATCCTTAACGAGACACGGTTATTTTCAAATTGCAGAATTGGTAATTTATGCGCCTCTAAATTATTCAGTACTTTATATACTGCTGGCTTGCGAATATCTTCCTTTATTTCTGTGGAAACTATGTTATCTTCTCCTATAGGCTGAGCTTTATTCTGACGAGTTTTTGACCTCGTTATTGCTAAAACGTGAGTATTGTCAATGTACATGAAAACAATGTTTAAATGCTACACCCTTAATAAAAAGAAAAGTTTCTATTGTACCCAAAGTTTTAATTCCTTTAATATTTAAGATTTGTGTTGTTTTTATTAAGTGATGTGGAAAATTATCTGAAATTTTCAATAACGATATATCTGCACCTGTATCTAATATAAAAGTATCTATATTATCCGATATGTCAGTTTTAATTTGCACAAAGTTTGAAAGAGTTAAATCAAAGTTATAAATATAACGGTTATTATTATGCAAGTTATTAAAAAATTTGGATTTTTCACCTTTCTTTTTCAAAACCCCAATTCTTTTTGTTCATCTTCCTCTCTCCTTTCTTCACTTTCACACATTGTTACATTCCTATAATTATTGTTGAACCTATTATTAGGTCTTTCCCTATACTCATTTGAACTACCTCTATAACCATTGAATCTCCTTTCTCCTTGATTCTCCTGGAATCTCCTATTATTGTCGTAATTACCTTTTCTATGAAAGTTATTCCTTCCATTACGACTAGCATAAGAGTGTCTTCGTTGAGGAAAATACCTATTTCCCGACACAAACTTATTCCTATCTGCCTTATAATGCAGAACACTCTCTGTTGCCTGATTGTTTCCCACATTGATGGAAACCAGTTTAGTCATCACCTTTTGTGGTGTCGTAAAATTTCCAGCTGCTATAACGGTTATTACCCGTTCTGAAGCTGCGTTGTCTAACAATGATTTCACTGCTGCTTCTGTAGTATACTGGCATTCCTTCTGCCAAATACGCGGCTTGTAAACTTTCGGTCAGTTTCTCCATTTCGGAAGCATATCCGACGAGATCTTTATTATTTTGCCTTAGTTTACTTAGTTTAGCACTTATCAAACTAGTGCTGTCTCCTCTGAGTCTTTTCTTAAGTGTATCTACTATTTCTCTCAGAGAATTTTCAGTAGTAATCAAAACCCTGGCTTTTCCAGTCAGTCTCGTTTTCACGAATAACACAGCATTTCTCTCATGCTCTGCTGCGTATACTTGTAGTAAGCTAACCGCATCTACAAAAGATTGTAGTTTGCTTGTATCTCCATTAAACTCGTTTGGTAATATCTTACCAGCTAAATTGAAAAAATCACTCATACTTAATGCCATTTTATCCTCTTTATCTTTGCTTGTTGTCTCTAATACTTCTTTAATAATTAAATTATCACGCGTAATTAATTGAGACGGTACTTTATACTGACAATCTAACACTTGAAATGCTTTCTCTACCTTATCCCTGATTTTGTCAAAATATAAAATGCATGTATTCTGCTGATTCTCATCTAACTTATACCAATTCTTATTTATTAACCTAAAGAAATTATTAAATGAATCACACAACTTATTTATTATATCTATATGACTTTCTAAACTTTTAGGAACCTCCTTTTTTAAAACTCGCTTACTATTTTTACGTATATCTTCTAGAATTAAATTCAATCTAATCTCAAATTCATCCCACGTTACTGTATTTCCATCACTCGAGGACATTTAAAATTAATTGATTCATTATCAATGAGAGGAAATTTCAATAAAATATCAAATATTAACCCAACAACAACAAAACAGAATATACCCTTAAAGTTTACAAAAAAAAAAAATTCTCACAATAGATATACTATAGGGATTCTGGCTCACTACTTCAAAAATCTCCGCTGGTGGCGCTGAGAGCGGCGCGGCGTTGGCATCCATTCCGCGGCGTTGGCCGCCATTTTTAGTCCGTTGTAAAAATCTTTAAAAACTTCAGTGGGATTCGATCCCGGAACCTACGCGTCTATAGCAGAGCATCCAACTCATGCTGCCACGATGTCTCATGTGTATTAGATGCGAAGAAAGGTATGTTGCGACAAAGAGCGCTGACCGGGTTTGTGTTCGCAGGTTGGATATACCGGGTTGGTTGAAAGTAGGAGTTTTGTGATTTCTGCGATATACAAGGTTGGTTGAGAGTAACTTTTTTGTGCCAACCCCAAGTGTTACGTCGTTGGATATACCGGGTTGGTTGAAAGTGGGAGTTTTGTGATTTCTGCGATATACAAGGTTGGTTGAGAGTAACTTTTTTGTGCCAACCCCAAGTGTTACGTCAAACGTCACGTGGTACGTCACGTCGTCACGTGTCGTCGGAGGGGAGCTTCGAAACATTAGAACATTGGCGAGACATTTCTTGAAAAGTGAGGTTATGAAATAAAGTCGGATTGTGGCGAAGTCGTCAGACGTGGAGCAGACTTCGTATAAACTGGATGTCTATATCCCGCAAATTACTTATCCATTAAGACGTATCCAACCTACGCCATGTTCAACAAAACTGAAGAGAATATGGAAAATGAGATTTATAATGTTTTCACCATGACATGTCTAATATTAATATCTGTCTTGGTTTTAATTTTAAAAATTATTTTAAAAATTGTAAAACGAAAATTTGTATCTTCATGCAATATAAAAGTTGATGAATATACAGAGTGTTTCAATAAAAACCCAACGTTTCTTTAAAAAACTTTATTTATAATGGTAATACAGTATTTGAAAACCAGTGGCGGAGGCGTTGTACATTTCTTTCGGTACATGAATATAGTCCAGAGACGTGACAGGGGTTCGGATCTTGAGCAAAGTTTCCAGTTTCACAGGGTGTACCATCAAATTAGTTATATTCTGGAAAAACTATGTACGGTAATTCACTTACTGAATCTGTTAAATTCAATAATTCTACTCTAGTTCTTGTGGTCCCGAGGCTGTTATCTCTAAAAAATCATCTTGTTCCTCACTAGAACATTGACTATCATCTAAATTGTGTAATTCTTCAGAAAAAAAATTCTTGTGTTGCCTCACAGAACTATTTTGATTCTGTGAGTGATATTGATTTTGTTGAGGCCTAAATGTATTTGCCGTGGATACACTCATAGGTGTTGGTCTTTGTAACCGATGATTTTGACCGGGTTTGAAGACATTAGTATTATTTTTGTTAAAATTTGTATTATTCTGTTCTGATGAATTTCTTGACGTATTTGGTATATTTTGCAAATTAGTATTCAATGGTTGGTTTCTCTGTGTGAGATTTACAGGAGTACCTTGATTATACTGATTTGATTTTGATTGTTGTGGATAATTTGAATTATTTTGATATTGATTCCTATTTTTATTTTGGTTATTTACGCCACTAAATCTATTTTTTGAATAATTATTTTGACTTAAGTATATTTGGAAATCATTTGTGAGAACACTTAAAGCTACATTTAGATTTTCCGGATTTTTGGTACGCATAAGTGTACCTAGAGGTTCTTTCAGTCCTCTTAATAAAACTCTAAGAGCTAAATTTCTAAAATAACTACCTAAAATTATTTGTTCATTACAATTAGAATGCGTCATTAAATGAGATATCTGTAAATTTAAAATATGTTGTATTTTATTATAAAATTCATAGGGAGATTCGTTACCCTGTTTTAAATCAGATAATTCTAGATTTAAAGTATAAATATCACGTTTATCTGCGTATGTGTTCACTAACGCATCTTTAAGGTTTTCCCATGTTCTTATATTGCATGAGGAAATATTTATGGCGGCTTCGCCTTTAATTTTAGCTAGAATACTCGACATCAGATATTCATTCTGAAAGTCTCCTACATCTGCTGCATTATAAAATTTATTAACTAATTTTTCTGATATTTCCAAAAATCTTGGAAGAAGTGCATTATCACCATAAAATTCTGGTATCATATCTAAGAATTCTTTCTTTAAAATTGGAACTTGTGGTGTAGCCATTTTGTTGGATAAAAGAAAAAAAAGAAATAAGATGAAAAAAATTTTTTATGAAAAGTTAGTTTTCTATATATATATTTTTTTTTTTATAAAATTTGAGCTAGAACTTAATCAGAGTTTGAATTAGAATATCAAAGTTTTTAAAATCAATTAATAGTAAAATTTTCTTTATACGGCATTAAGCACTTACAGTAAAATCATCAACGTCCTCTCCATGGGCTCAGAAGTACAGGAACACTCCAATTTCCACTTGGGTCTTCTGGGTTCTTGAACTAGGAGAATCTTCGAGTCAAGCCACTAAATTCACTCAACCAAGAGTTCAAACGTTATTCACTTGAAATAGTCAATAAATCGTTAACACGAACCGACTGTTATTTGCACTAACACTTCGTTTGACTATCCTACTGACTGCGCCAATTATATAAAAACACCCTGTAAATGCCTTTTTAAAAATTGGTTTATTAACTAAGACAACTTATCAAATCGGATACAAGTTCTAAACTGATTAATTTACATGAGAATTAATTTAATGAAGAAATATGAAAAAGAACAACTCAGCAATTTATTATTATACAACTATAAACTATGAATGATGACTATGCTAAATAAGGTTCTACACCTAGGACATAGGCGTAGGTGACATATATATATATATATATTATCAATAACCCAATTACCATTTTACAATGGTGTAGGGTAAAAGATTTCATTACTTAACAATATATTTTTTCTTATATTTGACCACTAGGTGGTAATATCTTTGTGAACAAATTTTGCCCATTCCTTCTTAATTCTTGCTAATATTCTTGCCTCATTCTTTGCCTCATTCTTTGTAGGTGTCCCCACCATCCCAATTTTCTTGTTTGGATATAGTCTAGGGTCGATTTGATTTCTAAATCCTTTCTTATTTTTGTATTTCTTACTTTATCTATTCTTTTGACCCCTTTAACTCTTCTTAGATATTTCATCTCTACTGCTTGTATCTTGCTCCTTTGTCTGCCTGTCAATGTCCATGATTCACAACCAAAAGTCAGAATTGGTCTGTAGATGGTTTTAAATACATTTATTTTTGGCTTCATGGATATCTCTTTTTTGTTTATAAACGCCTGGTTCATTGCATAATACAATTTTAGTGTTTTTTGCACTCTATCGTTTATCTCTTTTTCATTTCTCCCGTTCTCTTGTAGTTCTACTCCTAGATATTTGAAGCTTGTTACTTGTTCAATTATAACATTGTCTATACTTATCTGTATGTTTTTATGCTCGTTTCCTACTGCCATGACTTTCGTTTTATTTTTATTTAATTTCATCCCATATTGCTCCATAGCATCATTCCAAATCTCCATATTATTTTGTAAGTCTATCTCTTTTTCAGCCACTATGACTATATCATCAGCGTATGCTCCTTCTGACATTTGTACCATTTCCATATATCTATATCCTACCTTGAACTTTTTTCGCAAGTTACCAGGTGTAATAGGTACTGCAAGAATGGCAAAAACTTCTTTAGAATGTTGGAGCTGCATTATGGACGACGAGATATTGAGAATAATTGTACAACAAACGAATCAATACATTAAAAGTATCAAAATATTATTCAAACGCGATAGAGATGCCAAACCTATTGACATCATTGAGCTGAAGGCATTTCTAGAGTCATGGAGTCAATGAGTGTGAGAGAGACAGCCCGCCATTTTTAGTCTGCTTCGCGCATCATGAGGCGCCCGCCCGCGAATTTATTTTTAAAAAAACTTGAATTGAGTGTGGATCGAACCCCGAATCTACGCGTTCATAGCAATACATCTAACATAGTCTGCCATGATCTCTCATGCATATCATTAGCGAAGAAAGGTAATACATGCTGCAATGTGAATAGCGCGCGCACCGTACGCTTCTTGCTGTGAATTGTGACGTAGTCGAGAAAGATCCGTTAGGGTGATAAGGTGGCGCGCGAGTCTTTGGTTCCTAATATACCGGGGACCGGGGGGGGAGCTTAAAAGTAACATGCTATATAATATTTGAACTGAAACATGCGTTGATAGGATTCAGCCCCCGTCCAGACCCCAGTAAGTATCACAAAATTATACTTCTAAACGGAGACGCCAAACTAGACGGCTTCGTTCTTCCGGACATCGGACTGCTTGTTAACGTGCCTTCGCTGTTTGAAGGTATAGTGGATGGAGTCAAGACCAGCTTACCTAGCAAATTATTCAAGAAACAAACGGGTGTTCGTGACGGTAAAACCATCACCATATTCTCGGCCACCAAGGTCACATTTTCAGCGGTAGGCCATAAAATAGATGACACAGATCTGTCATTCGTACATACAGTATTGGGTGGGGGCGAGTGGACCGCAGTAAGTCGTGCGCCTTCAAAGCCAGCTGCTGCGGTTAAAGTCAATAATATTACAAAAATAAGCGAGAAGAAGCCGCAACAGGAAGTGTCAGTCGTCTCAGATGAGTCTGAACGTCCACATGACAATGCAGGGTCCAATGACTCAGATGCATCTGAGGATGAGTTACATAATGGAGTGTTTTTGTATTTTTTAGAGGACGTCGAACTTAGAGGTTCGTTAATGCACGACGGATTAGACGTTTCCAATGCATGTTGGGAACGCGTTTCTGATTTCGTTTATAAATCCAATCGAAATGGTGACAGTTTAATCACTTTACTGATGACACTGACAACCCGGGATGTTTTCCCGCGAGTTCACTAATGGTGTTCACTATGTATCTCCGTAACAAAACACAATGTTTCAAAGCAATCATGGGAAAATATATGTATTTTATAATAACAGTAATTGGAGGAGTAAAAACAATTTATGGAGCAACTAGTCAAAAATTTGACGGAAATATCAAGAAACTGCATCCAAAAATATTCATAAGAATTTTGAAAAATCGAGTAAGAGGAATAAATAATATTGAAGACATGAAGGAAATAATAAGAGATCATTTAGAAAATCATGCGTTAATATGGTTTGCTGCCAGGGAAAAAGATATGTCACAATTTCAAGAATTTGAAACGGCATTTTTACAATATTTCTGGGGGGAAAATGCTCAATCAACCATCAGGGAAAATTTATATTTCGGAAAGTTCCATGAAAATAGGAGCCATAGTTTAAACAATTATGCAATTCAACTACATGCGATGACACAATATTTAGAACCACCAATTCCTGAGGAGGAAATCGTTATGTTCATAGCAAGGCATTTCAAGGCAGAATTGGCTGAAACCATTGCCATACAAAATATAAGGAAATTGGATCAATTATCTATGTATCTTCAAAGAGTAGAAAGAAATTTAATAAGACAAGAAAATTCACAACAAAATAGACGAACAAATTATATAAACAATGAGAATAATCAGAGAAACAACAATCAAAATAACAATTGGACAAATAATAGATTTAATAATAATGCACAAAATAACAATAACAATAATACAAATAATAACAGAAATTATAATTATCAAAACAATTATAACAGATACAGCAACAATAACAACAATTATAGAAACCGACCATATGAAGGAAACAACAGAAATGGACAGTATGAAAATAGACAAAGGGAAGAAAATAGAGAACAAAGAAGAGACTACAATACAAGAAGGACAAATGAAGATACCGAAGAAAGAAGAAACAGAAATGGAGAACAAAGAAGAATAAACAATATACAAAGACAGCAAGAAAGAGTGATATCAATGGAACCAGAGATAGTCACTGAAGAAGAATCCAATCAAAATTTTGGATCAAGCACATACCAAATGTAAAAAAAATATTATCTGTACATATGAACATCCAAGGGAATACATAAAATTTGGGGAAGAATTAGATTTAAAACAAACAATGGGGTTAATAAACATAAAAGGAAAAATAAATGAAAAACAAGTAAAAATATTAATAGATACAGGTTCGGAAGCGTCAATAATTAAAGAAAAATTAATAGAAGAAAATATTGAAAATTATGAAAATAAATTAATCAAAATACCAAAAACTACATTGATAGGAGCAAACGGAAAAAAGTTATGTGAAGTAAGTAAGTCTATAATACAAAAGATTGAATTGAAGGATGGGAAAGAAGTTGAAATGCAATTATTGTTAGTAAACAATTTAGAAACAGACATAGTTATAGGAGTCGATGAATTAACTAAATATAAGGCACGAATTGATTTTGATAAGCTGGAGATAGAAATAGATGGAAATAGGATTGAATTTGAAAATGGAAATTTGGAAGAATTGGCAATTGAAGAGGATAATAAGATGTTATGGAATATAGAAAGGAGTGGAATAATGGAAGAATTGGAATTAGTGTGTGGAAATAAAGGATATGAAGGAAAGGTGAAGAATTTAGTTAAGAAATATGAAGGATTGATTCGAAAAGAAATGAGAATGGCAAATAACTATGTGCATAAGATAGAAGTAAGAGGTGTAGAAAATTTCAGAATAAGAACGTATCCCATACCTTACAAATATAGGAAAGAAGTAGACTTAGAAATACAAAACATGTTAAAAGATGGTATAATAGAAAGATGCAATACAAGATATGTGAATCCTATTGTGGTAGTCAAGAAAGCAAATGGAGAATTGAGATTATGCCTAGATGCTAGAAACATAAACCAATACACTGTACCACAATACGAGGCTCCGATGAATGTAGAAGCGATATTTGGACGCATAACGAACACAAAAATTTTTTCAAAAATTGATCTTAAACACAGCTTTTGGCTTATTCCTTTGGATATAAAAAAATCTACACATAAGTATTGTTATATTGTAAATAAATTAGGTTTTTAATATTAAGTTGGAGTTAATTAATTTGAGAAGATACTACAATATAGGATTAAGGAATCTTGATAAAAGTTCTTGATCAGGAGAGCGACCTAAAATAAAAAATAAATTATAAGTAAAACAAAATGAAGTAAAATTTGCATTCATAAAAATTTTCAAAGAAAATGTTTGATAAATGCAAAATTTAGGGGATTTTGATATGGAAAATAGTATCATACATCACATACACCAAACAAGGGTTATTTCTATATAAAGTTTTAAAAATTAAAACTATCTAAAAGGGAAATTTCTCTTAACAATAAAAAAAAAGATAAACTAAAATTTGAATTAAATTTGACAAAATAAAAATAAACAAATCACCTGAAATATATTTGAACTTTAATCCGAACTTAAAACAGAAATCTTGATAACTTCTTTCTAAATTATAAAAAATTCTTTTCATATGAATTTTTCAGAGTCTTCAATCTTCAAAAGCTCTATAAAAGGTTTCTTGGCTAATATTAATCTAAAAAGAAAGAACCTTAAACATAAAAAATTTATTAGTTAGGTTATATAAAAAATCTGACATAAAAATATAAAGAGTATATCGATGAACATAGTTAACTAAGAGTGAACCATAGAGAAATATATTAATTTGTCTATGGAGTGAACTTGGATTTGTCAACTTGAACGAAAGAAAAGACCTTAGTAACAGAAATAAAAACAAATGTAAAATAATTTTTAAAATTTTGAAATTAAACGATAAAAACAACAATGAAGTATTTAAAGATATTAATAATAAACTTTCATATTAAAAAAGGAACATAAAATTAAACATTCAAGTCAAATAATAAAAATTAAAAATTATTAAATGAATTTGATTGGTCAGCTGAAATAAAATAAACTAAAAACTAAGAGACACATGGTTGTTGATTGAAAAAAAAAAAGAGGGATACAGATGGAAGAAAAGAGATTTTTTTTTTGGAATGTGATGTTAGGAAAGTAATTAAAATTTAAGTTAGAATAAAGTAAAACAACTCAAAATATATGTAGTAAAAGTGAAACTAACCTTTTTCAACAAGTTCCTGTTAAAAATCCCGTGGTAAATATCCATTTAAGTTAATAACCCTTTCAAATAAACCATAAATGGAAACTAGAGGCCATTTATACTGAAAATTCTCCAAGCTGACGACGAAACCTGAGAAAAACAATCCAAATCAAGGACTGACAGGCCCCCAGAGCGGTCTGAAACATAAAAGAAAATAATTATTAGAATTTCAAAACGTAGAAGAGGAAAAGGTATTTAATAAATCATAATTTGAATCATCAACTTACGTGTGTGTGGTGATAATTAAAACTCTGATATTTATCTCTCATTGTTGAGGCAATAGATTCATCCATTTTGTTGAAACACATGTTTCCAATTTCATAAAAAAATTTGTATACTATCTTTTTTACACAATTGTGTTAGAGTTGCATAACTAGTAAAAGAACTAGCTTTTAATTTTCATTAGTATGAATGTTCAGGAGTGAAAGACCATTTAGATAAGAGTATAAAAAAAAAATGTTTTCTCCATATTTACTTTTAAATCTGTATCAATACACAAAAAAATAAAATAATAAACTTACTAATATTTCACTAATCACAAAACTAAATTTCTTTCTTTCATAAGGTTGGCAAACTTAATACACTATTGAACAATTTCAAGGGCAAGGACACAGGACCGGCTTTAAAAGTTTTCGAATATAATTAAAGTTAAAGTTAAAAAAAAAAAAAAATTTAAAATAAGAATTAAAATAAAATAATTTAATGCATGAACCCACCCTGAGTATTGAAGAGTCCTGAAAACGGTAAGTGGTGTATGATACCATTAACATAAAATAGATTTCTAAAAATCATTGGCGCCCAACAAACAAACACATCAATACAATAAATAAAAAATTTAATAACAATAATAATAACACACAAAACACTAAATTCATATCAACACAAATTTTTGTACCTAGATTACTAAAAAATAAAGTTATTTAAATTTTAAAAAAGATTTTTTCACTGTATCTTATTTTAAAAATAGGAAAACGAAAAAATTACAATTCTTGTCGGACTAGTGATACATACCTGTTTTCTTGTAGGACGTTGTTTCATTTGGGCAGAGAACACACTAACCTATTATATGATATTTTTGTCCTACAGTTAGTAATGAGAAAAATGGTCTTGTGGTATTAACAATTTCTGAGCGTAGGACCGGGATAACGTACCGCGCAATTTGTAGGACAATATGTCTGTTAAATTACATGAATATTAACTAAGTAAAAAAAAAAAAAATCAGCTAGTTAGTAATCATTTATGATGACCTCGTTATCGATACATGTCGGAAAGAGGGGACTCTTTGATCAAACCATAGATTTTGTAGGACAAATATTTTTTCGAATAATTTAATTGTCTTGAGATTTAACCAAAAAAAATTCAGTTAGTAATAAATATTTGAGAATCATCAAATCAACATATTTTATCCTTGCTACCTCTGTTAGCTACCACAATCGAGAGTTTCGTATAGGAAATTATTGGGCGTCTCATCAAAATAAAGCTACTCACGGAAAATTAGCTTGATAGTAATCAAGTGCAAAAATGGGCGATGGATCCTGGACTATAACGAACATGTTTATGAAATGGTCAATGGTACTGAGGGTATATTTGTTGACGGATTTTATAATAGTTACGTTTCTGTCATGCCCATGGAACATATAGTAACTTTCTTTGGTAAGTTTTACTTAAAATTTAACGCTGTTCCAACAGCAGAAACCTTAGTGGTGCACATCTTTCAGGAAACTCTGTTACGTCGGAAAATGGTTACAGAGGGGTTAGGAAAACTCTGTTACGGTGGAAAATTGTTAAAGAGGGTGTTTCGACAATTTGGCTATTGAGTTATGGGTGTATGGTGTGTCTTTGTACTAAAATCAGAGAAGTTATTGACTTATGGGTGTATACCGTCTTTCTATACTAAGATCATGCGTCAAAATCATTTTTATATTATTCTAGTGTTACTTTGTTGCTTACTCACCTCTATTTTTTACAGAAAACCATTTTAACTAATAGAAGAAGAAGAATCTTTATTTAATATAGGAAGTCCTAATACATAGTAGTTTTTTTTTTTTAAATATCACATATTGTAGTCAGTCTTGATAAAATTAGTAATAAAAGTAAGAAGTTTCAGTATTAAAGTTAAAAATAAATACATATTAAAATAAACATACAAAATTACAAAGTTAATTTACGGATTGGAAATAAATTGTAGCAAATATTTTTTAAACTGAGGTAGAGAGGAACTCATTTTCATTTCAGACAAAGCATTAAATTCACGTAATCCACAAATGAAAATAGATTTTCTTGCTATGGCTTTTGATGAGATAACCTCACCCGACCTGTATATTTATGTAAGTATTTATATCTCTATATTAAGTTCGAAGTGCATATTTGAACCATGTATAGATTTTATTCGCTTTATGCTAAAAAAAATATCAATGAAAATTATAAAACACTATCCTTCATTGTAGCAATTTGAAAAGTAATCGCCCCATATTTTTTATTTAAAAGAGGGTGTTTCGACAATTTGGGTTATTGAGTTATGGGTGTATGACGTGTCTTTGTACTAAGATCATGAGTCAAAATAATTTTTAAATTATTCTAGTGTTACTTTGTTGCTCATCCGACCTATATATTTATGTAAGTATTTATATCTCTATATTAAGTTTGAAGTGTATATTTGAACCATGTATAGATTTTATTCGCTTTATGCTAAAAATATCGATGGCTGATTTTTCCCAATGAAAATTATAAAATACTATCTTTTATTGTAACAATTTGAAAAGTAATGGCCCCATATTTTTTAGCTAAACGGGTTCTTATTTCAGAAACATCAAAATAAATTTATGGGGACTTGTTCATACACTGGTCTGATATGAAAAAAAAATGGAAAGCCTCACTATCTACACCTCACAGCGCTTAGTGGGGAAAGATATGGGGACGCGAGAAATAGCCTCTCTAAGACATCTTCACATGTAACTTCTACGTATTTATTTTTCTATATGTTAATGTTCTTTGAATTGCACGTGTAAACAATAAACCTTTTCTTTCTTCTTCTTTCTATCACCCAGCAATTGTCCCTATTGGGTATTATTTTAAGATCGTTATTTAGTGATTCTCACTACATGTTGCGGGGGTGTTGTTTTGATTTAACAAAATAAAACAACCACAGTAGCTTTTTATGTTTTTTTTACAAATTAATAATGCAGTGAATATTTTTATATCTACTTTGCGGGTATAACATATTATCGCACAAAAAAAAATATAGGTGGGTCTAATCTGTAGCTTCTTCTGTTTTTAACAATTGAATATTTTTATATCTACTTTGCTGTTATCATCGGTCAGAAAATAAACAGGAGTCGTTAAAAATATCTCACGATCTACGAGTTTATAATTTCATGCGTCCTATGCCAAATCGAGCCAAGAATTATGCATCGTTTGGCTGGTGAAGCGTTAACATGTCTGGACAGTTCATTATTCTTCATTTATCACTTGATGTGAGCAGACATGGATCCCATGCGTGAGTACGTCAAACTCAAACTCATTAAATGTTGTATCGAGCAGGAGTTTATTCGAGCAGGCTATTGCGGTGTGTGTTTGGCGGGAAGTTTAATTTTCCACGAAGTGGCTGCAAAATATGGAATAGCAACCAAACTATGTCTGGGTACAAAGGTCTATTCGAATGGTGTGAAAATTACACCACATTTCTGGATAGAACACAATGATATAATCTATGACCCCACCCTAGCTGTTACGCAAAATCACATACCCCATAATCTAGAAGTTACTCATAGAAAAGATGAATTTGGGTGCAAAACCCTCGAAGATATAGTCATGGTTGGTATTTTTGAAAAATTAATGGTGAACGAGTCTACGATTGAATACTTCGCTAAAGCTCCGAAACTTCTATCGAAAGTTTGTGAAAATATTCATGAAACTGTAGCTAAAAAATTTACGTAATATAATATCTTACAGCCTGTGTTTTTTTTTCTTGATGATATCACTCCGCTTACAAAATATTCAAATAAAATATCCTAATTGACATCCAGTGTTCAACGTGTTCAGACCACACTTGTATATAGTTTTTATATTTACCCTGGAATTTTCACACTGTCCGCTTTAATCACCTTGAATATTGTATCAGTATAATTGCCACAACGACCATGGCCGTACCGCCGTTTTTTCTTCCAATTCTGTAATTACATCCGGTGCGGCACTGGCGAGACTTCGATTTTACACCACACTGATAAGCCCGAGATGATAAGAGCTGATAAGCGGCTGTTTCATTGCCGGCTGGCTGTCTGGCTGAAGTGTCTGTCTGATGGAAATGGCCACGAAAGAAGCCAAACATTTGAATCAAATTGACGAGATTCAAATAAACCAGAAAATGGCAGGAATAAATAGTTCATTTTTTTATTTGACCTCGCAATATTCATACAGTGAAATGCATATAGAGGATGGTGCGTTGGACTCCTTAAACTTGATTTACTTTAATGTTGTTGGAAAAAACAATAAAAAAGATACCAATGACGACGACAACAACAATGACGATGACGATGAATTTGTGCTAGACTAAGAATTGGCTCAAAAAATGCCAGCAAAATTATGGTTACTTGTACCGAATTTTAAACATTTACCGCGAGTATTGGAATCTTTAATGCAAAATACTGGTGGTCAGTGCCCGTTTCATTTGTTTAAAAAAAATTTGTACTTGACATTACAATTTTTAAAATTTCATAATATCGAATACATCTATACACTACAATATCCCGGGGATTTAATTTATATTCAGCCGGGCGTTTATCATCAAATTTATAATTTAACCAGTAATCTTGCTGAAGCCATCAATTTTGCCTTTACAAATTGGTCTCTATACAATCGCTTTTTCCACATTTGTGCTTGCGATGACAATCACATTGTTGATATTGCCACTTCAACGAAAAATAAAGCATTTGCTATTAAATTGAAAACTTTTGATATGTATAAATGTATTCATTGTATCGGCGGTGAAGAAGAAGGTGACGACGACATATTGTATTTTGCAAATTTTTTCAAACTACTGACCCACTACAAAGAAAAACATTTTTACAAAGGAGAGGAAACATCAACAACAGCAGCAGCAGCAGCAGCGGCAAAAGAAGCATCAACAACAAGTGGGGCAATAAAAAAAAAATAACTCCACACATACAAATTTTTAATGATTTGTATGAAGCCTATCCAAAAATGGTATATTCCATTGAAATGGTTAAATTTGCACCGCCACCGCCACAACACGTATGGGCAGAGTTTCACACCAAACAAAAGGAACAACAGTCGTCTGCTGCAGCCGCAGCCCGAGGACAAAGTATCGTCGTAACCAATTCAAAAAGAGACCCTACAAGAGGCTATTATTGTGCGGCATGCGAAACAACCGTGAAAAATATGTATGCGCACGTAAAGTCAAAACGTCATGGTGAGAGAATATGCATTTCATTATATTTCAAAGAATATACCTATTATTATATGTCACGCTTCTATTCATTCATTTTTTTTCTTTTTGATTTCAGATACAAAAGTTCTCGAGAAAATGAAGCAAAATCGTGACGACAGTACAATGAGGAGTACTGTTGCCGACAAAGAAGGTGGTGGTGGTGGTGTTGTTCGTGACCTAACAATGGAGACTGGATGTAGCGGTGACGGCGGCGCAAATGAAAAAAGAAAGCGACTGGATACGAAGGAGAACAAAACTAGTAGACAGAAAAAGAAAAAAATGAAAAAACAACCGGCTACCTTTTGCTGTAGTTCCATCATGTGTTTGAAATGTAAAATTTTATTTTCTGCTAATGATATTATAAAACACTGAAAAACATGTGGTAAAAAATTTGAATGCGAAAAATGTAAAAAAAAGATTGTTCGTAATTACGTGTTAATAGAATTTGTAAAAAATTAAAGGAACAAGTAGATGATGCGAAAACTTTGTTGTTGCAAATACATTTACTTTTTGATGGTCAGTTAACTCGAGTTTACAATTTTTATATTTATGAGGCCGAAAGTGCGCGTATTCACGGAGATTACTTCTTTTCCGGGGTCCAGGAAGTAATTATTACACCTACTATATCTTTGAGTGAAGGTTTCATCAGTTCTGAGCCCTCAGAAGAGTGATTAGTCATGTAAGTTGCATTATTAACTGTTCAAACCCAAAATTCTCTTTTTTATTTCTTTGCAGAAAGGGGTCATTTGTAATACAGTTACATCTTATTACTTTGATTTTTTACTCTGTATAATGTCCACATCAGCTTCTTATAGGTTTCCTTGATATCTAGATATTTGTTACTCCCCCTTTTTTTTTTCATTGATGTTAGAATTTTAATTTTATATTCCACAGAAAAACCCAAAAAAAAGCTCGGAAGTGGTCACAGAAAGTTCTCACTCTTTCAGACAGCCACATTAGGACCCTTTTGACTCGACAAATTGACATTTCCCACGACCCAGCGATACCTGCACCTCTAAAAGCCGTTAGGAGGTGAGAAACTTTTAATCTCTTTCGATTTGTAATAATACCAGGAGTTCTAGAAAAACAGTTAACAATAAATTTTATCGAGTACTGTTGAAAAATTGGTTCAAACCATAAGTTCAAAGTATCACCCAGAGTGTTCTGTAGGAATTAATCTCGAGTAGAAATAGCAGTGAGCTAGAGGATGTAGTACTAATAGCAGGAAGCAAAAAAAAATGTTCAATTAGAAATTCTAATGTGATATTAATTTGTTATCATGCAGCTTTCCGGTTATTGCGAATTTATCTAAAAAATTTTTTGAATTTCCATTCAGTTTGAGATACTTCAATGTAAGTAGTCACCTTAATGTTGAAGCTAGAATCTAATAAATTATTATTAGGGAGGAATTTATTGAAAAGTTCAAGAGATCCGCTGAATATCAGCGGGCTCCAGTGGGGACTCGTTGGGTCTTTTGGCCCAAAATTATAATTAAAAATAGGTGTAAGTGTCAGTATAATTGAGGGTAATTGAAATGGTACTAATAAATTAATAATAAATAATAATAATAATAATAAATTTTCAGCGATGGGTGTTCTGGGACAAAAGACCGGAAGCTTTGAGGAATAGTATTGTATTTATTTCCCAAACAATTTATACATTGAAATTTTGTGTTACAGCAGAAATTAAAGAAGAAATTTCCTTTTTTCCGGCCGAGAAAACTAGTGAGCTTCAAGCTGCTTCGGCTGTTACATATAAACATGTTTTTTTTTTAACTTTAAGCAGTAATTATTTCCGCGTCTTCAATGCACATTTTATATGATTTCATTTTCTTTGTAGTTTTTTTTCTGAGGACAAATCGACGTTGGGAAGCCCAATCCGCTAACATCTTTCGAAATTGAGGAAAATTAAAAAGGTTAAGTGATATTTTTTTCGATTTATATATTTACAGCTCCAATGAAGTCTGTTAACACTTTAATTGAACAATCCGACCGTTTATTACTTTCAATGAAAAAATTGAGAAAAATACTTTTTGATAAATTTACCAGTAGGGACGCTGAGATTTGGCTAAAACGAATGCATAGACAAATAAAATTATGTAATGCGGCAATTCGTAGAAAGTTACCTAATAAATTATCTATGGGAACTTTGAGAAAATTAGAAACTTACGTGGGGCACTTTGAACATTTTAGGAAATTAATTTTAAATAGACATGTAGGGTCAGGTTTAAATTCCAAATTACAGAGTAGAGTTAAATGGCTGAATGTAGAATCGAGTTTTGAGAGTAGGATCAAGACGGGGGCTGTAGTCAATTTACTTCATAAAGATTTGAACCGATTTTTAGAAGATTGTGTAGTTATTTTTCAAAATAAAATTAGGAAACTTTTGACAGAACACTCTGCATTGAAAGTGAATACGACATTTTGTGGGGAATTTTTAAAAAAATCCGGTGAAAATGAAATGTCAGACATAAAGTACTTCAATACCAAAAACGATGTAATTGAGAAATCGATTGATGTATTAGAGTGGTTCAAAGACCGCATCAAAGATAAACTATTGAATAAATTGTCGGAATTTTCGGAAAAAGAGTCGGGTAGCGCATTATTTAAAATTATATCATTAGCAGTAAATATAAATAAATTTGAAATTGGAAACGGCTCGTCCTACATTAAACTTCCAGAACAAATTTTGAAGAAACACAGTTGTATGAATATGAAAAATACCGATCAATTTTGCTTTTACTGGTCCATTGTTAGTGCCCCAGCATGTGAACAATCACCCCCATGTAAAGCAAGTGTGAAAATCGTATGTGATGGGTGTAATCGGTATTTCAGAGGACATATCTGCTACGATTACCATAAACAAAGTAAACTATGTGAACGGTTAACCTCTTGCAAAATTTGTCTTAAAACGATCCCCAGAAAGCAGGAACACATATGTGGCGAAGATTTCTGTAAAATATGTAACGGATTCAAAGCTTCTCCACACAATTGTTTCATGCCCGTCGACACACTTAAGCCTTCAATGCACGGGGTACTATTTATATTTTATGACCTCGAGTGTACTCAAGAAGAAGTTATGTCTAACGGCTCTTTACTACACTGTGATGCCTTTTGGCCTAAATATTAAGTTATTAATTATTTAAATTATTATTTAATAAATTCCCTTCAGCTAATTCCAATAAACCACGAATTGTTTTATAAATGATAAATATAAAGGTTGCACGTACGAGTCAATGTCAAAGCGTGAATAAATATAAGCAGTATTATTTATATTTACAAAATGGTGAACTTGACTCGTCGTATAAATATGTAACGATAGTATTTTAAGGGGGCATTACAATTCAATGGATTTCATTCTAATTCATTCTAATTCATTCTAATTAGTATTCTAGTATTATTCATATTAGTGTCAGTAGTTAATGTATATTAGTAAAGTTTAAGTAATAAATAGAACATGTCCCAGTGATACAGGTAGTTGTTTTATTCCTGTAAGATGACCCACCGAGTGACCAGCAGCACCACCTATTCAGAGGCCCTTCTACAATTCTAATGCACGCAGTATCCATACAAGGATACACACATTACATGGCGATCCTGCAAACAATTGGAATTCTGTGAAACATGGGTGGTAAATCATCGGAGCAAGAGGCCCAGGAAAATGGTGTGGTCAACAGCAATTTCATAGTCCAGGAAGAGAAAATGGAAGCAGACCTGGAGGTGAAGACTCTCATTTACATCATTGTGATTGTTTGGTGTTACAATTCGTATGGGCCGTATACAAAACATACAGAAGACAAATGAAAAGGGAGATAAGAAGAAATCTACAGCAAAGCACGCTGAATCTTTAGGATGGTGAGAATCTTTTTTTTGTAAACTTTAAGGGTATATTCTGTTTTGTTGTTGTTGGGTTAATATTTGATATTTTATTTAAATTTCCTCTCATTGATAATGAATCAATTAATTTTAAATGTCCTCGAGTGATGGAAATACAGTAACGTGGGATGAATTTGAGATTAGATTGAATTTAATTCTAGAAGATATACGTAAAAATAGTAAGCGAGTTTTAAAAAAGGAGGTTCCTAAAAGTTTAGAAAGTCATATAGATATAATAAATAAGTTGTGTGATTCATTTAATAATTTCTTTAGGTTAATAAATAAGAATTGGTATAAGTTAGATGAGAATCAGCAGAATACATGCATTTTATATTTTGACAAAATCAGGAATAAGGTAGAGAAAGCATTTCAAGTGTTAGATTGTCAGTATAAAGTTCCGTCTCAATTAATTACGCGTGATAATTTAATTATTAAAGAAGTATTAGAGACAACAAGCAAAGATAAAGAGGATAAAATGGCATTAAGTATGAGTGATTTTTTCAATTTAGCTGGTAAGATATTACCAAACGAGTTTAATGGAGATACAAGCAAACTACAATCTTTTGTAGATGCGGTTAGCTTACTACAAGTATACGCAGCAGAGCATGAGAGAAATGCTGTGTTTTTCGTGAAAACGAGACTGACTGGAAAAGCCAGGGTTTTGATTACTACTGAAAATTCTCTGAGAGAAATAGTAGATACACTTAAGAAAGGACTCAGAGGAGACAGCACTAGTTTGATAAGTGCTAAACTAAGTAAACAAAGGCAAAATGTATTTTCTCCTATTAGCAGTTTTCCAGGGTTCATTTTTTATGACCTTGTGTGATCCTCCAATTCCAGATTATCCCCTTCTTTATATCCCTGCTCAAAACCCTATTCATTTTTCTTTTCCTCCAAGACCTACCTGTGAAATTGGAGAGAATGATGGATGGGTCCCCGTTCAAATCCTCATTTGGAAGGTAGGAGATCAATCTTATCATCCGTTCAAGATCTCATGCAAATCTGAATCTATTAAGGCAAGTTGTTACAAGTATTTTGGTGGATCAAATGAAGAATGGGTAGAGGGAAGACTAAAGAGAGAATGGGAGTCAATTGATGATGATAAAGTAAAAGAGTATGTTACACAGACGATGGAAGAGTTGGCTTCAAAACTTGTATCAGCTAGGTGGGAAATAAATCATAGTTACTTATATGATTGTTATTGGTTGCAAACTAATACTAGAATTGTGAAAGTAACCTCTTGTAAAATAGAAAACATATACTCAGATTCAGTTAGAGGCCTACTCCAAGGAGATAGGGTTAACACTTCTATTGATACACGTGATTTTTATTTAAAGTCTAGTTCAGCACAAAGTTGCAAATTTAATGCTGTAGGATCTCAGGCTTGTCTATATCATGAAGTTAAAAAAATGATGGTTTGTGCAGAGAAAAAAATGATATTTAAGGATCTTAAAAAACTCTGCAATTCTCCCGAAGGTCATTTTTTTCTAGATAGTTATGGAACAATCCTATCAGTAATCAGGACTGCAAATTTTAAATCTCAAAATTCAATAAGAACCAGGGCACTTGATGAAGAGCAAAGTCTTCATCAACTAACTCCAAAAGAATTTTTCTTTCAAATAAATAGAGCAATGGGTGTGGATCCTTTAATCAGAGTCAAGACTGAAACTAAGGAAATTGAAGACAATTTCAGAGCAAAACAAACAAATATCATAATCAAAGGACAAGACAACAATAGGAAAATATCACTCTTCTCACCAGACAGCGAGTCGAAGGAACTTCCGAATCTGATACAATCCACAGAAAACAAGGAGGAAACAAAATCCACTGGAAATAAAACCATGAATTCCAATGCCTCAGTTGATGCCCGGTTTTCTTCAAGGAGAAGGAGAAACGTAAACAAACCCACATGGGATTTAACTCAAACGGTAACTCTTGATCCAAGTATATCCAGTATTAATTATCATGAATTAGACTATCAACTATCCAATCTCCTATATGACAATATAGGAAACAAAGTGTTTATGACGACTTGTCTACAAAAGCAAGATGACTGGGATAGAATTCTTGGATCCGAGCTTGATTGTCGAGAAATTTACAAATATACCTACCATTCTAATAAAATTCTCTGTAAGCCTACCCGAGAAGGATGGGAGGGATTTCCTTGCCTTCCGTTATCTATTGCCGATTCGAGAGCTCTTGATGGAGAGTACTTGAACTCTTCACACCTAAATCTTAAATATCAAGGGATAGAGTACCAAGTAGAACCTGTATCTGGAATTTTAATTCCAAAAAATATGAGTTTAATATATCAAAAACCTTTTCCTCATATTATTTTATATCTTAAGTCGTATTCGAATTTCGAGAATCATTTAAACTATGATTCAAGTTTAAATGTCTTGAGTTTCAAGTCTCTGACAGTAAACTTGACAAATCATCCATCTAATCAATTTGATTACGATGCAGCTGAATGGCAGAGCCCTATGTCTTCATCATATAGTATGGAATCAGATAATTCCTGGTTTGATAAAATTGTTCATTCCCATGGGTTTCTGAGTTCCATATGGAATTTCCTTAGAAACAGCACAATGTTTTGGGTGGTTATTTCAGTTATTATTGGTCTTCTCCTATTGAAAATTTATTTCTTTATCTCTCAATGTGTCTCAACCTCATCTTCAGCAATATATGCAAAGACCGGAATGATATGAATCCAACTTCTGAATAACTGCCGGACATTTAACTCTCATACATCAGTATCTATACCTTTAGATTACCACCACGGAGGAATTTGATTGGCGCAGTTGTAACTCGCCAATCAGGATAAATACTCGTGCAATTGGCACAATAATTGAATCAGAGAAAGAGTTCTCTACCAGCGACTTGTCTCCGAGCTTCGGCTCGAGACACTTATTATTTTTTTCTGCGAATCGTCTCCGAGGCTGAGCTTTAGATAGCCAGCCAGTATCACAGTATGAAGTACCGTTTGAAGCTCTGACTTACTTTTGCTAAATCGTGGTAAAGCTACGGAGAAGTGCACATTCACAAACAGAGTATTATTTTTAAAGAAGCCCACAGAAGAGACAAGTCCCAAGGAAATAAATCGCTTGTCGATAAATCGTTTATCGTTCTACACAGTTCTCCTTCAGCAAACTCAGGGTACTATGCTATAGTTACACCCTGAAGGAGGAGTCACTGCTGTACGACTTGACAACATGGCGCCCAACATGTTTTAAGAGCACAGTCGTCCAGCGGGACGACCACATCCACGACCCAGAGTAGAGATCCACTGCAGATATAAAGGAAAAAAACCAAAAACATGACCACCAAAGAAGAAGTTACCAAATTATTAGCCAGTCTACCGTCCTTAAGAGGGACCGTGGGAGGAGAGGAGGAATTGGGGCTCATAATAGATCAAGAGAATACAGGCAATTCAGACCCAATTATAATTGATGAGTTTGCAACTCTTGATGAAGATAAAGGAGAAGAATGTGAGCTAAATCTATCAGACACAACAATCCAATCCGAGCCGGACACAACCTCCAGCAGAGCCTCGAGACTTAAAAATAAAAAAGGAGATAACGTCCCTACTACCTATTCTAAACATCAAGACCTCCTTCTTAAAAAAGAGGTGTTAGATTGCGATGCAGAAAATCTAGCTTTAGAGCTACTTAGTAGAAACATTCTAGTCAAGGCTTCTCGTTTTTATCTAACTCACAAAGAAACAATCCCAGACGAATTCTTTGTTGAGTCTGCCATGAAAGTGCTCGAATCTGATGAAAGTCTAACTGAATACCAACTGGAATGGCTCCTAAGAGGAGCTCACGGAGGTTTTTCAGCTTATCTTCCTCTACAAAAGAAAAAAATGGAAGAAGAAAAATCTCACATCCTCTCAGATCTGAGGAATTTGTATATCAAAATACAAGACTCTAGAGTTCAACTGGAATACGACCGCAACGAACAGGTTGAGAATATCAGGTTGATAGACAATAAACTTGATCTCTTGACGAAATAGCTGCACAACCTCAACAAGCACTTCCGGATCTCCAAAAAAAGAACTTAAGATTCCTGAAGCTTTCTTTTTGGACGGATTAAAAGTAGAGAAAAATACAACATGGCGCCCAACATGTTTTAAGAGCACAGTCGTCCAGCGGGACGACCACATCCACGACCCAGAGTAGAGATCCACTGCAGTTGATAGTCGAAGCTATGCAGCTTCTGGTACAGCAACAGCCAGCACCACGTCCAGCAGAGCCCCGATGGCACCGGCAACCACCCACTTTATCAGGGAACGAGGACGAGAATCCCGAGACGTTCCTTTCGGACCTGGAGGACTTCGCCATGGAGTCCAACATACCGAGGGAACAATGGAGGGACCTTCTGAGCCACCAACTTCGAGGTGATGCCAAGACGTGGGGACAAGTATACGCAAGAGGAAGCATAGAATACACTTTCCTCGCAATACAATTGAAAAGGCAATATAACAGCCCGACAATTATTGCGAGGATGACGGCAAAATTCTATGGCGGCCTCCAAAATCAGAACGAGCCCGTAGCCGAGTTTATCATGAGAAAATGGGCACTGGCAGCTACCCCCAAGCACGATGTGTCAGACGATTTTGGACCAAATACGCCCAGAAATCAGAAGGCACCTACGAGCAACTCCACCAGACACCATAGAAGACTTGCTCCACATCTGCGCAGATATCGAAAAGGACATCTCCTACGACAGGAGAGTTGGAGCACAAGAAGCACCACCAAGGAGGTACGATCCACGGTACCAACCTCCGATGGACCAATGGAGAAACAGGCAAAACCCTCCACCACCAGCAACGAGACCACCATCCACACCAGCAACACAACCCACAGGGCAACGCGGACCTCCAAGACGAGAACCCCAGAGAGCCCCACCTGCTGCAAGGAGCCAATCAGCGCAACGGCCATCGGGAAACGACAGGGGGGCGCCTACTAGAGGAAAAAACTTCGTCAAATCGTCAACTCCAGGTTTCAGTTCTCAGCCCGACCTGCGAGAAAGCGAATATGACCAGCCTCCCAACAATCGAAGTAGAAGTCAACGGACGTCAAGTGTCGGCACTCGTCGACACCGGTGCGACATCCAACTTCTGTGCTACTTCAATGGTGAATCCAGAGGACATCACCAGGGAGGACATCAAGGTTCAACTCGCTTGCCAAAACAGGACAACGAGAAGCCCAGAAACCATCGAGTTGACGATTAAACACACAGACTGGATCTTCAATTCCACGGTCAGGGTACTACCAGACATCAATCACGATGTCATTTTAGGGATACCATGGCTGCAAGACCAGAAAGTCCTGATGGACTTCTCACGCAAGTGTCTTCACGCAGGTACCACCCGACGCCACACCCTGTTCTGGAAGAAGCCAGCAAAACGACGAACCAGTGGAGCGCCCCACTCCGTCCTCGAGGAGGACCAAACAACCCCTGAAGCTCGAGAAGACATCAACCGCCTCCTACGAGACTTCAGCGACATCTTTGACGACCACCTCCGACAGTGCAAGGAGAGGCTGGAAATAGAAAAGTCCAAAGAACAAGTAAACCTTTAAGTGTAACAAATCAGGTATGCCTTCCGATACACAATCATATTTATTTTTATTTAAAACACAAGAACAATGTAATGATTTCTGTGATGTAATTGAAATGTTTTGGCCTGGTATAACTATATATTGCTCAGAATTTAATCATGACTACGAATCAGAAATACCAAAATTAACTTATTTATCTATAGTAAGATTGGGATTTAGAATAGGATGGGGAACATTATATAATAAATTAGGTGAATCATTAACAGATAGCATTGCATATATGTTAAGGCAAAATTTAATGGTAGAATATAAAGATAAAGATAATATGTTAAATAAAGCAAAAGGAAATTTAAATATATGCATAAAAAATAAAATTCCATCTGTAGATTTTAAAACTGAAATTGATAAAGAACATAACTATAAACGAAAAGCTGATGATACATTTGTACAGCAACCTATACTAAACAATCTCGTTGGTAATTTCAGATATGGAATTAGTCGCTAATTATAATGAAGATTATCATAATGATATATTTCTCAATATTGTAGTGTATTCTGATAACATTGATTGTAGTCATTTTGAATTTAGTTTAAATCCTAATGCCGGAGATATCAATTCAAAATATAATGTAGATACTAATTTAAGAGTAATTAATGAAGAAACAGCAAAAGATTTAAGTAGGGAATGGACTTGTAAACGTTATTTATGTTTTGTTTTTACAATTCATATTATGTCTGATGAAAAATATAAAAAATTAGCTACTTGTGTTTTTGAGGCAATTTTTGATCATTTGCAAATAAAATATAAAGATTACCATAAATTAGCAGTACAAAAATATAGCACTTCAAATGGGAATCATATGCATGTTTTGTTTATTTCTACATTCATAACAAGTAAGAAAGAATTAAATAACATGGAACAATATTTATTTAAATTAACTATAAACGTTTCTTCTAACATTATAACAGATGATTCAGTTTATAATAATTGTACCTCTAGTATTATGTGTACTGCCCAATTCATAAAATCACCAGGAGCATATATTCATTATTTACAAAAATATATCAAACGCATATGGGCTTCAGATGCAGAATTAGCTAGAATGTTCGTATCATTTAAAAGAACCTATATTTTTAGTGAAGAAAGTGCACCTTAGCGTCAAAGAATAGATAAATATCTTATTAATTCTGTTGATGAAATAACAACTTTATTTTTCAACTTATTTAACGAAGGTAAACTTGATTTTACTTTATGTATGAAGGATCCTAGAATACAAACATATTTATCAAGAGTAAATTTGAAGCAGATTTATTTTAACTGTTTTACAAAGCATCACTTTTATTAAAAATATACTATTAATTATTGTAAATCAATATAAATTATTACCAGACGAACAAAGATGTTGTTGTCCAATATTGGAAATGTTATATTTACAAGGTATTGATCCAAAACAATTTTTAAAAGATTTATTTTTATGGTTGTGTGGTCAAAGTAAAAAAAAAATTGTTTGTGGTTATATGGTCCTGATTGTGGTAAATCACATCTGGCTAGAATTGTGGTGTAGAATTGTTAATGATGGTAGTTTTAGCTTTGCTAATTTAAGAAATAGTCTTTGTGCTTTATGGGATGAACCTTTCATTGGACCTGACTTAGCAGATCAAACCAAATTGGTATTAGAAGGTGAATCTGATATAAATATAACCATTAAAAACAATTCTTCAGAAGCATTAAATAAAAGAGTAATTTTAACAAGTAATTCAAATTTATGGAAATTTTGTAGTGGTGAAAAAGAAGCTTTTCTACAAATATGTTATAAATACGATTTCAATACACAAATTACCCATAATCATTTTTGCACTAATACTATTCATTATTGTCCAAAATTAGATTCGAACAGTTGTTCCGATAACCCATTTCTTTGCAACACCAGCGAAGCGATTGGTGAGAGGAGCACGGAAGATATTTCATTCCAAAAATGCAAAAAGATTCACCGAATTGAGCACAACCACGGCTTAAGTTTAATTGTACTTGCTTTGAATTATTATAAAATAAATTTTGTTCTTAATAATAATTTAGGTTCTAAAGAAGAATATACATTGTTAGCGAAGTTTACAGACATCAGGGATTCATACCAGCCTGCAACAACGCCTGAAAAGAATTACGCAAGTGGATCAAGAACAACAAAGAGAAGAAAATGAAAATGTAGGAAAACGCAAAAGATGTCATATTTGCATAGGATCAACGCGATTAACAAAATATAATTGCAAAAAATGCAAAAACCCCTTTTGTCCCATGCACATAGAAAGCTTTTGCAATGTTTGCAGTCGAACATTGACAAAAATACCACAAGATACCATAGATGAAGAGATAGTGTAATGATTTAGAAGTTTTTGTATTTTTTATATTACAGTAAAGTCATATATATATATATATAGAAATTGAAGGACAAGTTATAGAACAAGAGTAAATGGGCAGCTCTGATTCTGCCTCATTTTGGCTCTTTTAGCATGGGAATCTCCATAAGAAAATCTAAGGTTCATTCTGGCAAATTTGGTTCATTTTGGAGTGGGGGTAAAACTCAATCTACGCATGCGCTACGTTATTAGATAGGTGACGTCGTAGAGGTAATGATAAAAATAATGAAAAAATTCCAGCTACCCCCTTTCATCCCCCAAGCAGCACCCCTCGTACTAAAAGTTAACCAATCATAGCAAACGACGTATCGTTTAAAAGGCCTTATCGTCTAATGTATAATTAAAATAATGAAAAAATTCCAGCTACCCCCTTTCATCCTCCACGCAGTGAGAACGAAAGTGTTTCGTTTTGTATACCAAAAAAAAAATGGCAACTTTTGACGCGCGAGTATTGCAAGTAGAACAGAAATTTCAAAGTATAGCCGATTTTATTAAACATATTGGCAACAAACAATCAACTTGTTCATAGGGAGCACAAGAGTATTTAAATTGTTGTGCGATTGTTAGTCGAAAAATAATTAATTTAACATCGATTGAATGTCAGGATGTTATAAAAAATATGTTGGGTTTAATTGATTGACAAGATATTGTTATTAACAACGACGACAACAACGATGATCGTGAGAGCAGAGAATGTTATAATAAAAAAATATTTAATAGCATTTATACGGATATTGAACAATTTACCAATGTCGTGGGTGATAATTATACAAAATTGGAAAACAAATATGTACCCAATGATTATATGGTAAATCTACAAGATAACCAAGTGCTGTGTCGTCGTCAACAACAACATGCGCAAAAAAAGAAGGAAAAAATGTACTTTGAAACAGTACCAGTGTCTTCGTTGTCGTCGTCGTCTCAAACAACACAACAAGACATTAGCGTAAATTATGCATTAAATTTACAATTAAAAAATATAACTGCTCGATTGGAAATGCCCACGAAAGAAGCCAAACATTTGAATCAAATTGACGAGATTCAATTAAACCAGAAAATGGCAGGAATAAATATTTCATTTTTTTATTTGGCCTCGCAACATTCACACAGTGAAATGCATATAGAGGATGGTGCGTTGGGCTCCTTAAACTTGATTTACTTTAATGTTGTTGGAAAAAACAAAAAAAAAGATACCAATGACGACGACAACAACAATGACGATGACGATGAATTTGTGCTAGAAAATTATGGTTACTTGTACCGAATTTTAAACATTTACCGCGAGTATTGGAATCTTTAATGCATAATACTGGTGGTCAGTGCCCGTTTCATTTGTTTAAAAAAAATTTGTACATGACATCACAATTTTTAAAATTTCATAATATCGAATACATCTATACACTACAATATCCCGGGGATTTAATTTATATTCAGCCGGGCGTTTATCATCAAATTTATAATTTAACCAGTAATCTTGCTGAAGCCATCAATTTTGCCTTTCCAAATTGGTCTCTATACAATCGCTTTTTTTTACATTTGTGCATGCGATGACAATCACATTGTTGATATTGCCACTTCAACGAAAAATAAAGCATTTGCTATTAAATTGAAAACTTTTGATATGTATAAATGTATTCATTGTATCGGCGGTGAAAAAGAAGGTGACGACGACATATTGTATTTTGCATATTTTTTTAATCTACTGACTCACTACAAAGAAAAACATTTTCACAAAGAAGAGGAAACATCAATAACAGCAGCAGTAGCAGCAGCGGCGAAAGAAGCATCAACAACAAATGGGGCAATAAAAAAAAATAACTGCACGCATACAAATTTTTAATGACTTGTACGAAGCCTACCAAAAAATGGTAAATTCCATTGAAATGGTTAAATTTGCACCGCCACCGCCACAACACGTATGGGCAGAGTTTCACACCAAACAAAAGGAACAACAGTCGTCTGCTGCTGCTGCTGCTACAACAGCCCAAGGACAAAGTATAGTCGAAATCAATTTGAAAAGAGACCCTACAAGAGGCTATTATTGTGCGGCATGCGAGACAACCGTGAAAAATATGTAGGTATACGCACGTAAAGTCAAAACGTCATGGTAAGAGTATATTTCAAAGAATATACCTATTATTATTATATGTCACGCTTCTATTCATTCATTTTTTTTTTATTGGTGAACCATTTTACCTATTTAAAGCACGCTTCAGCGTGTTTAAATCGAACTTTCAAAAACGCGCGTTTTTTAAAGTTACCATAGCAACATCAACAACTCGAGAAACGAAGTCTAAATGACAATTTTTTTATTATTGATCTGACAGGAGTACTTTGTAACGTCAAAACCTTTATTCGAACAATATTTAACAATTTCAATTTTTTTTATACGCATCAGAAGATTTTTGCGGTATTAACCGCGATTCTGCTTTACTACTTAAAAAATCGATATTAGAATTCATTTTTATGCACTTCGGTGACAACAATATATCTTAAAGACAAAATGCAAATTAGTTTATGTTTTTCTCATTTCCATGACAACGCAAGCATCACGAATTCAACCTTTTTACATTATTAGTTCTTATTTCCATTTCGTGTTGTTGTAGTAGTATCTATTACTACTACATTTATAATTTCAAAGAGCACCAATAAACAAAAATAGCGTAAAGTATTCGTGGATAACTGGTCTCTAAAACACTTGCTCTATTTCGAGCACTCCGGCTTCGCCGTCGTGCTCGAAAAATCGCGCGTGTTTTAAAGACCTTAATATCCACTTATACTTTAATATACTATTTTTTATTTCAGATACAAAAGCTCTTGAGAAAATGGAGCAAAATCGTGACCTAACAATGGAGACTGGATGTAGCGGCGGCGGTAACGGCGGTGCAAATGAAAAAAGAAAGCGACTGGATACGAAGGAACAAGAACAGGAGGAAGAGGGAGAAGAAGAAAGAAGAGGAGGAGGAGAACAAAACTAGCAGACAGAAAAAGAAAAAAATGAAAAAACAACCGTAAATGTAATAAAAAGTTTGTTCGTAATTACGTGTTAAAATGTTTTAAAAAAAAATGTTAGGTTAATGTTATTTTCATGTGTTTTTTTTCAAGTGTTTTGTTTTGATAAAATCAAATGTCAACTAACTGTACTTTTGTCAATATATCTTTAAATAGTGACATGTATGTTTCCAAGCTATTGGACTTCAATGTATCAATGGTAGTTGCCAATTTGTTTTGTAATGCATTTATATTGGTAAAATTATGTGATAAATAATTTGTAAAATCATGCAATGATGTAAATTTTTTTTGAAATATACTATTTACAACAGTTAATGCGTCAAGACTCATTTGTGATTTATTATCAATATCCTCAAATACATTAAGATTCATTTCATTGTCCATGTCTTCATCGTCATCATCCTCGTCTTCTTCTTCTCCACCTTTTAGTAAATTCAATTCTAAATCTTCGGCAGTAAAACTCGAATCAATTAAATTTTCTTGAACATTGCTGCTCTTGTTGTCTAGAGCATTCATTCGTTGAATTTCATCGAAAAAATCTTCATTTATATGTTGAACATTAATTTCTGCAGGTGATGGCTGCTGTTGTTCTTGTAATAACATATCATGCGATGATGGTACGTAAGTATGTGGATCTATTAAAATATGTTGTTGTTGCTGCTGCTACAAACCTTGAGTATTATTGTGTCGTTTATTTTTAACCGTATACATGTCAAATAATTGTTTTCTTTTTTGTTGTTTCTCTTTTATAGCATTTTTTGCAATTCGCAATTTTGATTCGTCATTCGTTATAACAAATAAATTATTAAAACTACCTAGATCTTTTTCCGTTACATCAATATTTTCATAGAGTATACCTTGCGTGTAAAATGGTGAAAAAGAAAATGATTTTTGTAATCTATTTCGTAATACATCATTCACAATTATCACACCGTTTAATTTGATTTGATCATTTTCAAATACGGCCTCGTTAAAAAATTATAAATTCCATCTTCTACCAATCCTTCCACAAACATTTCTCCTCTATTTTTTATTATCGCGCAAAAAAAATACAAAACCGCCTATGATCATAAACAAGTGATTTTATATCCGTTGCGGCTGTCTCGTTATACAAGTGGTTTTATGGCCTAAACCTACTACTTATCTCTCATAGATATTTTTTTCAGTGGCGCTTGGTCAAGTCATTTTTATCGCTTTTCGCCGAAAAAATATATATTTATGTGGCGAGCTGTCATCCGTTTTTCCTCTGCTGCTGCCTGTTGTCGATTCTCCGCGGTTTTTTTATCTCACCACTTCCTTTAGATTATTTTTTTATCATGATTTCTCCAACATTAGCCATACGTGTTTAGTATATTAGATGCACGTTGCAGATTGTGAACCCCTTTGTGATAAAACGTCCTGCTTTTAGGAATAACGTTTTAGTTACCTGCGCACAGCTCTCTAGTAAGCACTACTTCTCTATTAGAACACCTGTAGGGTGTGAAAAAGTTTAATTTTTTTTCTTTTCTATTACGCATATAATATACATAGATCAATATGATGACATATTGGAACTATTATTTCCAAATAAAAATCAGCAGTCCACCACCAGTGATGCCGCCGCTAATAGTGGTGGTGATTCAAATCCCTTGGAAGAAGCAGAATACAATAGATATTCAATATATTCAAATTTGATACAAACGCCAAAGGATTTGGAGAATAATAATGCTGCTGCAGAAAACAGCAATTTTGCCGCCAATTTCTTCGATGATCCAGCAGCAGCAGCAGAGGAGAACGAAGAAATGAACGACGAAAACACAACAGTGCCTAGTATTAATGAGGTAAACAATGATAATAGTATTAATGACAATTTTATTTTGAGCGAACAAGCCACATTACAAAATTTTATAAATAATAATGATATTACAAAAACGATATTATACAATGAACCGTTGCCACCAACACCACTACCGTATTTTCATGTTACTAATACTTTCAATTATGTGGATAATCATCAATCGAGTGTGGAATTTTTATTAAACGTTGCGGATATAATGGTAAAACCATCACAAAATCAACAAATCATTAATAGTTATGATATTAATGATTTGTTGATGATTTTTCCACCAGAAAGTCCAACAATCGAAACAATTGGTATAATCGATACTACTCCACATCAACAACACGATTCTACCAATTGTATAATTCAACAAACCAGTAATACGAATAATTTTATTAATTTTCAACAAAACACGAATATCAATTATAATAATAATAATATTAATAATAATAATAATTGTTGAGATTTCATAGTAATGAAATCATCAACTGGGTACTAATGTTTATGTGCTTTGTGCTAATACTTATAAATGAGTGGTTTGTCGTAGCATGAATAATATTTATTTATTTTATAGACTTATTATATCAATCACATGCGTTGACTCTAGTTAGCAACGCCATATATATATGTACATAGATTTGTTGTTGAATGTCAGAATGACTTTTCATGAAAAAGAATAAAATGTTACGTTGGTTTTTGGTTATCATTTTTCATATTTTTTGTACCTACAATAGTATTACTGGACGTCTTAATCACATACTTGTGAAAAAGGAGCAGTTGGTCATTTATATACATTTATATACAGAAACGTTATGGAGACCCGTCTTGGGTTAATTACCGAGCCAATATTTCAGGAACTCGTGTTGATACAACCACCCTCGACCAGGCATTGGCTACTTTAATAACGAAAGATACCACAGCCAGCAACGCAACTCTTTCTCAAGCCTCGAAAGATTTCCTAAAAGACATGGGAATAGATCTAGAATCAGTACAGACCACAACAAGAGTGGCAAAGAACCCCATCTGTCCTCCGTCCCAGCTTCAGACAAGTGGTCAAGCTGCTTATGGACAATACGGTCAGCCTTCTACAGGAGGAAGGATAGTATTGTGAACATAACCATATACATTGACAATTTGATTGTCTTAGTTTATTAGCATTATACATTATAATCTTAATGTTTAGAAAAAAAACTTTCCAAAGACCATAGTTTAAGATTAGAATATAGAAATTTACTTTTCGAATATATTGAGTTAGGCCATGGAAAAATGGTGCCACTTTCTCTCCATAATTTAGAAAATGAACACAATTACTTCGTGCCTCATTTATGTGTTTTCAAGGAACAGAGCACCAGTACCAAGGTCAGAATCGTTTTTGATTTTTCAGCTAAATCTTCTACAGGACTATCATTAAATGATGTGTTATTAAAAGGATCCAGAGTACAACCTGTACTTATAGACATTTTAATTCGTTTTAGAAACTTTAAATATGCATTGATTGCGGACGTTGAAAAAATGTACCGGCAGATTGAAGTAAATCCTAAATTTCATTTTTTACAAAATGTTTTATGGAGAGATTCTCCTAATGATATTTTTTCTTGTATGCAGCTTCAGACTGTGTCCTTTGGTCAAAAAAGTGCGCCTTACTTAGCCTGTAGAGTCCTTAAAGAAATTGCCTTAGAAAATGATCAATATCCTGAAGTTCAAGCAGCCCTCTTGCGTCAAACGTATGTAGACGATATTCTTACAGGAGCCGACTCCATTCATGATCTAGAACAACTTTATCTGAACCTGATTAGAATTCTTGGAAACTATGGTTTCAAACTTCATAAGTTCTGTTCAAATTCCTTAGAAATTGCCGTGAATCATTCCTTCCAAGTTCCAACTTCTAAAGACTTAAACCTTGAGTCATATCCTTGTAAAGTCTTAGGAATAAAGTGGAATCCCACAAATTACTTTTTTCAAGTGTCTTCCCCTTCATCAAAGTTAGATACTGATCCAACAAAGAGAAACATTTTGTCATCAATTTCACAATGTTATGATCCCCTTGGTCTTGTTAACCCAGTTATGGTTAGTGGCAAGCTAATTATGCAACAGCTTTGGCTGCTGAAACTTTCTTGGGATGAGAAGATTAGTGACCCCATAATACTTAAAAATTGGAAAAGTTTTGTAGACAGTATTTCATGTCTCAAACAACTTCAAATTCCTAGATATACCCTTTTGAATAAAAAAGTCGTCAAATTAGAGATTCATGGTTTTTGTGATGCCAGTTCATTAGCATATGGGGGTTGTATTTATTTACGAGCTATTTATGTTGACAATACTGCTTCTTCTCAACTATTAATCTCAAAATCAAAAGTAGCTCATTTAAACAAACCTATAACCATTCCCAAACTTGAGCTTTGTGCCATGGTTCTCCTTGCCAAATTATATTCTCGTATCACAGACATCATCACTCAACAACTTAATATTTCCAACTCAATTCTGTGGTCCGACTCGCAGGTTGCATTATCATGGATTAAAGGAAACCCTAATAGATGGGCAGTCTTTGTTTGTAATAGGGTTGCTCAAATACAGCATTTAACGTCTTATGCATCTTGGAGACATATTAAGTCTCATTCAAATCCAGCAGACTTACTCTCCAGGGGTAAGTTTTTGGATCCCCCTGCAACTTTTTGGTTTTTTGGACCTAGTTTTTTATGGGAATCATCCCAGGACACTCAATGTCATGATACATTTTCAGCTATAATCAGCCCACCAGAAGAAAGAAAAAAATATTTAGTAACCACAACAAATCCTATGAATCCCTGGATGTTATTCATTATCAGATTTTCTTCTTTCACCAAATTAATTAGATCTATGTCATATGTACGTCGTTTTGTGAGTAACACTAGATCACTAAATAAAGCATCATTACCTCTTCTTCCGACAGAATTGGATAATTCAATCACATTCTTAGTAAAACAAGTACAAGAAACCTTCTTTTCTGATATTATCAAAGCCCTCAGATCAAATAAAAGTCTGTCAGATAAGAAATTGGCTTCCTTGAATATTTTCATTGACAAAAACTACATCTTAAGAGTAGGTGGTCGTCTTACCCACTCTGATCTACCTTTCGACCAAAAACATCCAATTTTATTACCAGCTAAAAATCACTTCACCTCATTACTTCTATGCAAAGAACATTTAAGACTTGGCCATAGTGGTCCACAAAACGTACTTTACAGTGTCAGATTGAACTATTGGCCTTTAGACGGCCTTAGGGAAATAAAAAGAATAATACATAATTGCATTACTTGTCACCGTTTCAAAGCCATAACTGCTCAACAGAGGATGGCTGACTTACCTAAGATCAGACTTACCCCTTCTAGACCCTTCCATCATGTGGGAATAGATTTTGGTGGACCCTTCAATTTTAAATCGTATAATCTAAGAAAAGCTCCTATTGTAAAATGTTATATTTCACTTTTTGTTTGTCTTACTACAAAAGCAGTTCATTTGGAACTAGTCTCTGACTTGACTACTGAAGCCTTCATAGCATCTCTTAAACGATTTGTATCTAGACGCGGGCTACCATTATCCATATATAGCGATAATGGTACAAATTTTGTTGGAGCTCAGAATCAATTGAAAGAATTACAGATGTTTCTAAAAAATCATTTGTCTTCTATAAACGAATTTTTACTGTCTTGTTCCATAAATTGGAAGTTTATTCCTCCGAGGTCTCCCCATTGGGGAGGGATATGGGAATCGGCAATTAAAAGTGCTAAGCATCATCTTTTCCGAATACTTCGAAACTCTGTTTATACCTTTGAACAGCTCTCTACAATTCTCACGCAGGTTGAGGCAATCATGAACTCTAGACCGCTTTTCCCCATATCCACCGATCCCTTTGACTTAATTCCTTTGACTCCTGGTCATTTCTTAATCGGACAATCTTTAATGTGTCTTCCCGAAAAAGATGTTTCGTCCATACCTGACAACAGACTTAAGTTTTGGCAGCACTGCACTTCAGTGCAACAAACCTTCTGGAAGCGTTGGACAGTAGATTACCTAAACCAACTTCAGAATAGGCCAAAATGGCAAGTCTTGAGTAAAAACCTCAAAGTTAACGAAATGGTGTTAGTCAAAGATGATGACTCGCCACCTTTAAAATGGCCATTAGCACGAATTACGGATATTATAACTGGGAAGGATGGAAAGATTCGTGCTGTCCAGATTCGAACGTCTTCTGGTACTTATTTAAGGCCTATAGTAAAAATAGCGCCTCTTCCCATTATTGACAATTTACATGCACCTGATGAAACTAATACTGATATATAATGTAATTTGTTATAATTTACCCTGTTCATTTTTTTACTCATTCTGGTGTAATTATTAATAATCATTGCCTGCCGCGGTGTTGATGATTTGGTGGTAGAATGAATATTCTGCACGGTGTCCAATGGCTACTGTGGATGCTAAAAGGCAACACCTCAGAAAACAGTATACTTCCTGGTTTATCATCCTCGGCTGATGATGATTTTTTTGTTGTTGCTCCCATTATGAGTGAATCCATTCATTAACATTACCTTGCTTTGCTTTTCATTGAAATACAGTCCACTTCAATATCCATATATTATTTATTGAGCCTTGAGTATGCATTATTGGTTAAATTAGTATATTTAATTAAATTTGATGGAATTTATTTGGTTATCCAAAATATCGCTTTATTAATTTATTATTTATAATTGTTTTCTTTGTTGAGCCCCCAGTATGTTGAGATTTCATAGTAATGAAATCATCAACTGGGTACTAATGTTTATGTGCTTTGTGCTAATACTTATAAATGAGTGGTTTGTCGAAGCATGAATAATATTTATTTATCTTATAGACTTATTATATCAATCACATGCGTTGACTCTAGTTAGCAACGCCATATATATATGTACATAGATTTGTTGTTGAATGTCAGAATGACTTTTCATGAAAAAGAATAAAATGTTACGTTGGTTTTTGGTTATCATTTTTCATATTTTTTGTACCTACAATAGTATTACTGGACGTCTTAATCACATACTTATGAAAAAGGAGCAGTTGGTCATTTACATACATTTATATACATAGTCGTGGTTGCGACAATAATAATAGACCTTTGCCTTCTTTTGAAACTATTAAAAATAATATGATTAAAAACCGTAAAAAATATTATTTGAAAATAAAAAATTGCAACAAAGTGACCAGAATAAAGTCTACTAATTTCAAAATTATACCAAGTTATTTCCATTTTAACCAACATACCGATACGTGACGTTTGACAAAGTAGAGTTGTTATTTGAAAATATCAACCTCAATTCATGTTATATAAATTATCCTTTAAACATTTGTTCTCCACTAACTTGTGAAAATAATCAGCTTGGTAATAATTGCTCAAAGTCGATACGGATGTGAATTTTTTTTCAGACGTTACCGACAGTGATTATGATGGGTCTGAAAGGGGTACGTCCACCCCCATCCTCTTTCGAAAATATAGGGACCGTAGGCCCCCACCACATATATGTAGAGGTGTGGGCTGATTTTGTGACGGTGTGGGCGTTAAAAGGTATGTTGTTATGAGAATGTTAATATACATTGTATTATAATTACTGTATTTTTTTACAGATGTTCCACAATAAATTTTTTAAATATCTGATTTTTATTCATTATTCCTTTCTCAATAAATATAAGTAGACAGCAGTTATCACTTAATTTTCAAACAATTTTAAATGTGTACCATTATAGATGGCTATGGTATCCCGCACATCGTTAATAGTCACATCCGCACCCTCCTTGAAGTTAATCCTTCCTACCCCTCGTTTTTTTTCCATAGTGTGAAACTGTTTACTACAAGAGTTAACACAAGAACGTACTACACCAGATTTGACTTTTTTTACAGGGGTTAGTTAACTATGTTCAGTCTCACTATCGAAAAAAAAAAAGAAAATATCGAAAAAAGAAAATTCAATTCCAACTATTACGAACGCTTGCTGAAGCCCTGGGGAGTAACGTTCAATTAATCGTTACAATGTTGCAGTTTTCGTGGTCAATATGTGGTAATACTAACTATATAAACAAAAAAACATGTTTTTCTGGATATATATATATATATATATATATATAGAGGTTAGGCTTTAATATACTAAGTTAGTTCCGAGAATTTTCAAAACACCATGGCTGATTACCTAGTTCGTTGCTTGGTTTTTTCTGCAGGTATTGATGACCAACCGTTAATGTGTCATGATGTGAGAGTGATCGAGGAAGACGTATCTCTTTGCATTAATCTGCTGTTGAGACGCGTCAACGATTTACACCATATACCTATTTATATGTTTGAATTCACCATACCTCTAGAAGATCGAAGTGAGGGATCCATCGTTAGCATCCATTTTTATTTGGATAACCAACTAATGCTGTATTACACCTATTACCTTCAGAACCCTCAAGATGGTGGTTTTCTAGAGACATTTTATGACCACGGGGAGAGAGAGTTTTCTATCGTTGGGGATAAGAGTAATTGGATCCCTCCTTACGACCGTGAAGAATAACCTCTAACCCATAGTAAGTTTTTTTTTTCAATTTCTATATCTTTGCTGTTGTAAAAGTTTAATTATTACTTCTTTGATTATTTCTGAAAATGTCAGTAGATTAGCTGTATTATTTCTACACAGCGTTGACTTTTAATCTCAAAACTTTTACATTGTTTTATTATTATTTATATTATTTTTTCTATTTGTTGTAAAAGCATTTTTTTTTTAAATTGATATTAAAATTCATATAGCAGTTTTATTTATTTGATTCCCCACCGCTTGTGGCATTATCTTCCTTTATTCCTCCTGCACAGATTTCTAACCACTATGATATCTTTTACCCACAAACAATAGCGACCTTTTACTGCAAACTACATGCAAACTATGGTGAAGGGGATGTTTTGCAAATACAGTTCTACAACTCCGGAACCCGATTTAGAGTTTTTAACTATTATATTAACGAACATGTTTATGAAATGGTCAATGGTACTGAGGGTATATTTGTTGACGGATTTTATAATAGTTACGTTTCTGTCATGCCCATGGAACATATAGTAACTTTCCTTGGTAAGTTTTACTTAAAACTTCACGCTGTTCCAACAGCAGAAACCTTAGCATCTTTCAGGAAACTCTGTTACGGTGGAAAATTGTTAAAGAGGGTGTTTCGACAATTTGGGCTATTGAGTTATGGGTGTATGGTGTGTCTTTGTACTAAAATCAGACAAGTTATTGACTTATGGGTGTACACCGTGTCTCTGTACTAAGATCATGCGTCAAAATCATTTTTATATTATTCTAGTGTTACTTTGTTGCTTACTCACCTCTATTTTTTACAGAAAACCTTTTTAACTAATAGCGCTTTTGATGAGATAACCTCACCCGACCTGTATATTTATGTATTTATATCTCTATATTAAGTTCGAAGTGCATATTTGAACCATGTATAGATTTTATTCGCTTTATGCTGAAAATATCAATGGCTGATTTTTCCCAATGAAAATGATAAAATACTATCTTTTATTGTAACAATTTGAAAAGTAATCGCCCCATATTTTTTAGCTAAGCGGGTTGTTATTTCAGAAACATCAAAATAAATTTATAGGGACTTGTTCATACACTGGTCTGATATGAAAAAAATGGAAAGCCTCACTATCTACACCTCACAGCGCTTCGTGGGGAAAGATATGGGGACGCGAGAAATAGTCTCTCTAAGACATCTTCACATGTTACTTCTACGTATTTATTTTTCTATAAGTTAATGTTCTCTGAATTTTACGTGTAAACAATGAACCTTTTCTTTCTTCTTCTTTCTATCACCCGGCAAGTGTCCCTATTGGGTATTATTTCAAGATCGTTATTTAGTGATTCTCACTACATATTGCGGGGGTGTTCTGTTTTGATTTAACAAACTAAAACAACCACAGTAGCTTTTTATGTTTTTTACAAATAATTCAGTGAATATTTTTATATCTACTTTGCGGTTATAACATATTATCGCACAAAAAAAAATATAGGTGGGTGTAAGATGTAGTAGCTTCTTCTGTTTTTAACAATTGAATATTTTTATATCTACTTTGCGGTTATCATCGGTAAGAAAATATTTATACAGGAGTCGTTAAAAATATCTCACGATCTACGAGTTGATAATCCTATGACAAAATCGAGCCAAGAATTATGCATCGTTTGGCTGGTGAAGACTTAAAAGCGTTAACATGTCTGGACAGTTCATCATTCTTTATTTATCACTTGACGTGAGCAGACATGGATCCCATGCGTGAGTACATCAAACTCAAACTCATTGAATGTTGTATCGAGCAGGAGTTTATTCGAGCAGGGTATTGCGGTGTGTGTTTAGCGGGAAGTTCAATTTTCCACGAAGTGGCTGCAAAATATGGAATAGCAACCAAACTATGTTTGGGTACAAAGGTCTATTCGAATGGTGTGGAAATTACACCACATTTCTGGATAGAAGACAATGATATAATCTATGACCCCACCCTAGCTGTTACGCAACACCACATACCCCATAATCTAGAAGTTACTCATAGAAAAGATGAATTTGGGTGCAAAACCCTCGAAGATATAGTCATGGTTGGTATTTTTGAAAAATTTATGGTGAACGAGTCTATGATTGAATACTTCGCTAAAGCTCCGGAACATCTATCGAAAGTTTGTGAAAATATTCATGAAACTGTAGCTAAAATATTTACGTAATATAATATCTTACAGCCTGTGTTTTTTTTTCTTAATGATATCACTCCGCTTACAAAATATTCAAATAAAATATCCTAATTGACATCCAGTGTTCAACGTATTCAGACAACACTTGTATATAGTTTTTATATTTACGCTAGAATTTTCACACTGTCCGCTTTAATCACCTTGAGTATTGTATCAGTATGATTGCCACAACGGCCATGGTCGTGCCGCCGTTTTTTCTTCCAATTCTGTAATTACATCCGGTACGGCACTGGCAAGACTTCGATTTTATCATCCAATTGTACTATGTTATTACCATCTGTATACCACTGACCGCTGGAATCACCTTGAATATTGTATCAGTATGATTGTCACAACGGCCATGACCGTGCCGCCGTTTTTTCTTCCAATTCTGTAATTACATCCGGTAAGGCACTGGCGAGACTTCGATTTTACACCACACTGATAAGCCCGAGCTGATAAGCGGCTGTTTCGTTGCCGGCGGGCTGTCTGGCTGGAGTGCTGCTATGCCTACTGCTCGATTGGAAATGGCCACGAAAGAAGCCAAACATTTGAATCAAATTGACGAGATTCAATTAAACCAGAAATTGGCAGGAATAAATAGTTCATTTTTTTATTTGGCCTCGCAACATTCATACAGTGAAATGCATATAGAGGTTGGTGCGTTGGGCTCCTTAAACTTGATTTACTTTAATGTTGTTGGAAAAAACAATGAAAAAGATACCAATGACGACGACAACAACAATGACGATGAATTTGTGCTAGACTAAGAATTGGCTCAAAAAATGCCAGCAAAATTATGGTTACTTGTACCGCGAGTATTGGAATCTTTAATGCTTAATACTGGTGGTCAGTGCCCGTTTCATTTGTTTGAAAAAAATGTGTACTTGACATCACAATTTTTAAAATTTCATAATATCGAATGTACATCTATACACTACAATATCCCGGGGATTTAATTTATATTTAGCCAGGCGTTTATCATCAAATTTATAATTTAACCAGTAATCTTGCTGAAGCCATCAATTTTGCCTTTCCAAATTGGTCTCTATACAATCGCTTTTTTTTACATTTGTGCTTGCGATGACAATCACATTGTTGATATTGCCACTTCAACGAAAAATAAAGCATTTGCTATTAAATTGAAAACTTTTGATATGTATAAATGTATTCATTGTATCGGCGGTGAAGAAGAAGGTGACGACGACATATTGTATTTTGCAAATTTTTTCAAACTACTGACTCACTACAAAGAAAAACATTTTTACAAAGAAGAGGAAACATCAACAACAGCAGCAGCAGCAGCAAAAGAAGCATCAACAAGTGGGGCAATAAAAAAAAAATAACTCCACACATTTTAATGACTTGTACGGAGCCTACCAAAAAATGGTAAATTCCATTGAAATGGTTAAATTTGCACCGCCACCGCCACAACACGTATGGGCAGAGTTTCACACCAAACAAAAGGAACAACAGTCGTCTGCTGCAGCCGCAGCCCGAGGACAAAGTATCGTCGTAACTAATTAAAAAAGAGACCCTACAAGAGGCTATTATTGTGCGGCATGCGAAACAACCGTCAAAAAGTCAAAACGTCATGGTGAGAGAATATGCATTTCGTTATATTTCAAAGAATATACCTATTATTATATGTCACGCTTCTATTCATTCATTTTTTTTCTTTTTGATTTCAGATACAAAAGTTCTTGAGAAAATGAAGCAAAATCGTGACGACAGTACAATGAGGAGTACTGTTGCCGACAAAGAAGGTGGTGGTGGTGGTGTTGTTCGTGACCTAACAATGGAGACTGGATATAGCGGTGACGGCGGCGCAAATGAAAAAAGAAAGCGACTGGATACGAAGGAGAACAAAACTAGTAGACAGAAAAAGAAAAAAATGAAAAAACAACCGGCTACCTTTTGCTGTAGTTCCATCATGTGTTTGAAATGTAAAATTTTATTTTCTGCTAATGATATTATAAAACACTGAAAAACATATGGTAAAACATTTGAATGCGAAAAATGTAAAAAAAAGTTTGTTCGTAATTACGTGTTAAAATGTCATCAAAAAAAATGTTCAACTAATGCAAACGGTTAGGTTAGGTTAATGTTTTGTCATGTGTTTTTTTTCATAAAATCAAATGTCAACTAACTGTACTTTTGTCAATATATCTTTAAACTGTGACATGTATGTTTCCAAGCTATTGGACAAAAATGTATCAATGGTAGTTTCCAATTTGTTTTGTAATGATTTTATATTGGTAAAATTATCTGATAAATAATTTGTAAAATCATGCAATGATGTAAATTTTCTTTGAAATATAGTATTTACAACAGTTAATGTGTCAAGACTTATTTGTGATTTATCATCAATGTCCTCAAATACATTAAGATTAATTTCATTGTCCACATCTTCATCATCATCCTCTTCTTCTTCTCCACCTTTTAGTAAATTCAATTCTAAATCTTCAGTAAAACTCGAATCAATTAAATTTTCTTGAACGTTGCTCTTGTCCAGAGCATTCATCCGTTGTATTTCATCAAAAAAATTTTTATTTATATGTTGAACATTAATCTCTGACGGCGATGGCTGTTGTTCTTGTAATAACATATCATGCGATGATGGTACGTAAGTATGTGGATCTATTAAAATATGTTGTTGCTGCTGCTGCTGCTGCAAACCTTGAGTATTATTGTGTCGTTTATTTTTAACAATATACATGTCAAATAATTGTTTTCTTTTTTGTTGTTTCTCTTTTATGGCATTTTTTGAAATTCGCAATTTTGATTCGTCGTTCGTTATAACAAATAAATTATTAAAATCGCCAAGATCTTTTTCCGTTACATTAATATTTTCATAGAGTATACCTTGCGTGTAAAATGGTAAAAAAGAAAATGACTTTTGTAATCTATTTCGTAATACATCATTTACAATTATAACACCGTTTAATTTGATTTGATCATTTTCAAATATGGCCTCGTTAAAAAAATTATAAAATCCATCTTCTATCAATCCTCCCACAAACATTTCTCCTCTATTTTTTTATCGCGCAAAAAAAATACAAAACCGCTTATGATAGTAGGAGTCGCGACACTTGGGCCACCCCCTCCACTTTCCATTTAGCTAGTCCGGTGGCGGGTAGGAGTCTACATATGGGCCGGTGGCGACATCTACATGCGGGTAGGAGTCTACATATGGGCCGGTGGCGACATCTACATGCGGGTAGGAGTCTACATATGGGCCGGTGGCGACATCTACATGCGGGTAGGAGTCTACATATGGGCCGGTGGCGACATCTACATTCGGGTAGGAGTCTACATATGGGCCGGTGGCGACATCTACATGCGGGGAGTCTACATATGGGCCGGTGGCGACATCTACATGCGGGTAGGAGTCTACATATGGGCCGGTGGCGACATCTACATGCGGGTAGGAGTCTACATATGGGCCGGTGGCGACATCTACATGCGGGTAGGAGTCTACATATGGGCCGGTGGCGACATCTACATGCGGGGAGTCTACATATGGGCCGTCCGCTATTTTTTATCCATGTCTTGTTTATTGTATGCGCGCGGGGCGAAATATCAAAATCTTGTAAATTGTACAAAAATAGTTTATCACAATTTCATGAACTTGAACATTTTAATATTACGACGACAGTACCCTGACTAAAAAATTCACGTCAAAACGTCACATGTGCCGTAGGTGCGAATATCGTTTATCATGATTAATAAATCGTATTTTTGTACGGGCGTATATCACAAGGCAAAAGGGCCTTAACGTGAAAGGCAGGTATTTTTCAGCACCCTCGTACTAAAAGTCAATCATAGCAAACGACATATCGTTCAAAAGGTATTAACGGCTAATTATATTCGTGAATCATATACAGGGCGGAGTATCTTTGAATGGTAGGTCGACTTTAGCAAACGACAAGGTATTAACGGCTAATATATACGTGAATCATATACAGGGCGGAGTATCTTTGAATGGTAGGTCGACTTTAGCAAACGACAAGGTAACGGCTAATATATACGTGAATCATATACAGGGTGGAGTATCTTTGAATGGTAGGTCGACTTTAGCAAACGACAAGGTATTAACGGCTAATATACAGGTTGTTTCAAAAAAAGGTAACACCGTCTCTAGGATAGGTAAAAAACTGAAAAATAATTGGGGTTTGCTTAGTAAAATTTTTTTCTAGCGCCATCCGTTTTCAAGATAAAGGGCGTTGAAGAAAATAAAAAATTACACATTTCTTACGATTTTGCCGAAACTACTGGCACCATTGTAATGAAATTTTATACGAATATGTTTTGGAAGCTGATATATCCCATGAATTTGTTTTTATAACTAACTCTCATAGATGGCGCTAGTTACACGATTCATACAACGTATTATTCAACATAACTTTTTTAAGGGTAGAATTATTAGTCAAAACTCCAAGTGAACATAAACATCGTTTAATTTTACACCAAAAAGGTACTCTTGGTAAAACTCGATATTATGTACCGTTTTCGGAATATTTTGATTTGAAAATTATGAAGTAATAATCGCTCCTCGTATAAGTTAATGATAAAGTTCGCTTTTCTCTAAGTTTGCCATGTAAAATTGACATTTATTGATTGTTATGACAATAAGTCAACAATAAATAGAGTTTTGAAACCTTGTTATTTGTAAAATTAGATATTGTTAAACAAAATGTACTCAAATGTTGAATACACCGACATGTTATTAACTTTAGGCGAGTGTTTAGGAAACTCTAGTGCAGCCTTTACGCGTTATGCAGAAAAGTTTCCTAGAAGAAACTTACCAAGTAAAAAAACATTTAGAGCAGTTGAACGACGTTGTCGAGAAACTGGGAATGTAAGACCAAAGAAAATAAATTCAGGTAGACCAAGAACAACAAGAACAATTAATAAAGAAAATGTTATTTTAAATTTAGTTGATCAAAATCCAACATTAAGTGTAAGGAATATGGCAAGACAAACAAATACATCTTTTTCAACTACTTGGCGGATACTTAAAGAGCAGCAGCTACATCCTTACCATTACAGACAAGTTCAAGAACTCTTGCCGGACGATCTACCGGTTAGAGTCGATTTTTGTGAAACATTGCGAGAAAGGACAGCCCTCAATCCAAATTTTTTAAAATGTATTCTTTTTACGGACGAGGCCACCTTTACGCGACAAGGTATGTTTAACTCCCATAACGCACACTACTGGTGTGATGAGAATCCACAAGCCAAAAGGGTATCACATTACCAACACTCATTTAAAGTTAATGTTTGGGCAGCAACTTTAGGTAACAGATTAATAGGTTACCATATTCTACCTGGAAATTTAAGTGGTGATATGTACCTTGATTTTTTAAATAATCACTTATTTGAGATATTAGAAGATTTATCGATAAATGAGCGAACATCATTATTTTTTATGCATGATGGAGCTCCACCGCACTTTGATAGAAGGTGTCGTAATTGGTTGAGTAATAATTTTCGGAATCGATGGATTGGTAGAGGTGCAGAAGCTCCGATTCATTGGCCTCCTCGGTCATGCGATTTTAATCCTTTGGACTACACAGTCTGGTCGTATATTAAGGAAAAAGTCTATGCTACAGAGGTAAATTCTCGTCAAGAATTAATAGACAGAATTAAACGTCACTTTAATGACCTCATAGCTGATCCCCAACCGTTAGTGTACGTTCAGACAGGCAGCTATGGCGCGATGGGCGATGCGTTGCTATGCGATGCGATGAAATAAAACCTGTAAATACGCATGAGCGTGTTTATAAAGCGAGCTACTCGAGGCGATGCGAGCCTATGCATTGCGACGCTACTTCGAGCGATGGTTTAAAATTCAAGCGTGTTTGTTTTCATCGTCAGTAATCGCTCAAATAGCAAGACAAATGGACGTGGAGAAATTAATAAATTTAGTGCAAATGCGCAATCCGTTGTGGGAGCAGAGAAATAAGGACTATCATAATAGGTACAAAGTTAGCAATCTATGGGAAGAGGTAGCAAAAGAACTAAATGTAACAAGTAAGTAACGTTTTTATTAATATTTTTGATTTTATAAAGGTCTATTAAGTAGGTACGTTTTTAAAATATCTCTAAATGTATATGCAGACCTTGATGCTCTATTATTTGTTCGACTGAGTGCTTGATCTGTATTGATGAATGTTGGGTCAATGTTAACTGGGTCATTATTACGTTCTAAATCAATTATTATATTGTGAAGTAAACAGACACATTTGACTATATTCTCAGCCGAGGAAGGTGTTGTTTCAATAGATTTTGTTAATATCCTCCATTTGGCGACAAGAATTCCAAAAGCACTCGACGCACCTCCTCGCTCTAGATAATCGATAATTAAAATTTTCATTTTCTGATGTAAGTTGCCTTCGAGGATATGGCCGCATTAAATAATCCGTTAAGGGATAGGCTTCATCCCCAACAATGTAAAATGGAAACTCAATATCCGAATCGGGTAGAAATGTTGCTTCTGGTAAATTAAATTTTTTTGTTCTCAGTAAAGAATAAGTTTGTGATGAGTTGAAAATTCCACCGTCACTTTGTTTGCCGTAAGCTCCAACTTCAATAGTTAAAAACTTACAATTAGCATCGGCAACAGCTTGTAAGACAATAGAAAAAAAGTTCTTATAATTATAGTACATCGAACCGGAATGTTTGGGGCATTTTATTCTTACGTGTTTGCCATCAATAGCACCTACGCAGTGGGGCAGATTCCATTTATTCCAATACTCTTCAGCGGAATTCAGCAACATTTCTTCTGTGGGTTGCGGCATGTGCGTTGTTACAAACACTTGCCAAATAGCAATACAAACAGTTTGTACTATACCTGCAACTGTTGATACCCCAAGACGAAAAGTAAAGGCTAAACTTCTGTAAGATGTTCCAGTAGCCAGAAACCTACAAAAAATAGTTCAAAATATCATAATCTATAATAAAATGAAAAACTCTGAAGTTGATAAGTATTTTGCTTAGGTATTAATGCAGGTATAATTATTTTATTCTGTTTCCTTGTGACACATTTTTTATTGTTTCAGCTACGGAAGCAAAAAAAAGATGGAAGTCGTTAAGAGATGTGTTTAGAACAGAACTTAAAAAAATTCCAAAACCCAAATCCGGTGATAGTGCCCCTTCATCATTTACTTCATCGTGGTGTCATTTCAATAATTTACTTTTCCTGAGAGATACAATGGTGCCGAGGCAACTTACAGGCAATTTGTCGTTGATTGAAGTGGAAGAGGAAGTTAGTCAGGCAGCTAGCGATTCAATCCAGACGAACAATGAAACTGATGGGTTCTCTCAGGTGGATGATATGGAGTATCAACAAGATCTGTCAAAAAATGAAAATACTGCTAATACAAATACTGGTGGGGACAATAATCTTGTAACAACCCCTCAGGAAGAGACAAATGAGCACCGAACTCAGAATGTCCTTTCTGGTCCTGGTGCACATGAGCCACAGCGTCCAACAACTTTCAAACAAAAACGAAATAATAAGCGTAAGCAAGAATTTGACGTTGATCGATTCCTTGCATTGGAACAGGAGAAGATTACCTTGTTGAAATCCGATGGCTTTAATTCTCCTCCACAGGATGATGATTATCATTATTTAATGAGTCTGTATCCTGCTTTAAAGAGAATGCGTATTGATACGAAAATGTGGTTCCGCCTTAAAATTCAAGAACTTCTTTATAACAGCACTTTGAATGAAATGTCGCAGCAACAGGTTAACACCAATGCTTTGCCAACGGCATCGGCAGTAGCATCACCACTATATTCACCTACACCTTCGACAAGCTCTAACTTTTCTGAGTATCATCAGTTATAAAGTATGTACGTAATAAAGGTTTTTCATACAATACATTGATTTATTTATTCTTTAATCATATCATAGAACCTACCTTAAAGCAACTGCTAGACGCTCTCTGACAGTAATTGGTTCCCTCCAGTTTGTGGTAATTTTTTCAACCACAGGTTTTATTTTGTTCTCAATATAATTGAACGTATCTAGTGTCATCCGAAAATATGCACGAAATTTTTCAGGATCCGCCATTAACTTAACAAATAAATGGTGAAATTCACCAAATACTGGTCGCTCAATATTGATTTTATGCACCCATTTACGTCTTGGTTTTCTTAATTTGGTTAGTACCATAAATTTTAATAAAGAACTTTCGGCTAACATGTGTCTTCGAAATTTTCCCATTGTGCACAAAACCGAAGCCAACACGCGACTGACAGATATCGCATAGCCACCTGTTAAAACACATCTAGACAATCGCTTACGATTAATTGCATCGCATCGCAAAGCAACGCATCGCCCATCGCGCCATAGCTGCCTGTCTGAACGTACACTTAAGAAGATTAATGGATTCTTTAGAAAAATGGATAGACTTGTGTATTCGTGAGAACGGAGGACATTTTGAACATTTACTCTAATTGAATTTTATGTTATGTTCTTTGTCTTTATTTTAATTTTCTTATTGTAAGTTTTTTTAATTAATAAATTTATCATTAACTTATACGAGGAGCGGTTATTACTTCATAATTTTCAAATCAAAATATTCCGAAAACGGTACATAATATCGAGTTTTACCAAGAGTACCTTTTTGGTGTAAAATTAAACGATGTTTATGTTCACTTGGAGTTTTGACTAATAATTCTACCCTTAAAAAAGTTATGTTTAATAATACGTTGTATGAATCGTGTAACTAGCGCCCTCTATGAGAGTTAGTTATAAAAACAAATTCATGGGATATATCAGCTTCCAAAACATATTCGTATAAAATTTCATTACAATGGTGCCAGTAGTTTCGGCAAAATCGTAAGAAATGTGTAATTTTTTATTTTCTTCAACGCCCTTTATCTTGAAAACGGATGGCGTTAGAAAAAAATTTTACTAAGCAAACCCCAATTATTTTTCAGTTTTTTACCTATCCTAGAGACGGTGTTACCTTTTTTTGAAACACCCTGTATACGTGAATCATATACAGGGCGGATAATCTTTGAATGGTAGGTTGATTTTAGCAAACGACGTTCGAAAGGTCTTAACGTCTAGTATATACGCGAATCACCCATTATATAGAGGGTGGATCTTTCACATATGTGACGCATAGTGCTCTTGTGGCATCAGCATAAATATACAGAGTGTAGCGAAGAGTACAAAGAAAAAATGGTGCCAACTCAAACGTCACACGTCAAACGTCGATGCTGCACGTCAAATGTCAAACATCACATGTGACGTCTATGCTGAAGTGTGACAAAGAAGGAAGGGGCAGACAGAGAACGCATTCGCATCGATAGATCCCGTACGATGATACACTGTAAGTTGTGACGTAATCGAGACTGATCCGTTACGATGCTTACAGTGGGAGCGCTGCGATATACCAGGCTGGTTGAAAGTAGCTTGGAGTTTTTAAATATGCTGTTATTAATGTGTTTTTCTGCGATATACCAGGTTGGTTAAAAGTAATAAGATTTTAGAAATTGCTGCCAACCCCAAAACGTCACATCGTCACGTGCTACGTTGTCACGTCACGTTGTCACGCCAAACGTCACGTTGTCACGTCAAACGTGTGCGGATAGGAGCGCTCTCTTTTGACTTCGAAAGAGTACAGACATTGGATGGTGAATAAAGATATTTTTTAAAAAGTGAGGTTATGAAACAAATAGAAAATCTTAGTTTATTGGATGGAAGACGTCGTCAGACGTGGAGCAGACTTCGTATAAACTGGGTGTCGCCTGCAAACAATTACCGCAAATTACTTATCCATTAAGACGTATCCAACCATGTTCAACAAAACAGAAGAGAATATAAAAAATGAAATCAATAATGTTTTTGTCATGACATGTGTAATATTAGTATCTGTCTTTGTTTTAACTTTAAAAATTTTCTTAAAAATTGTGAAACGAAAATTTGAATCTTCATGTAATATAAAAGTTGATGAATATACAGAGTGTTTCAATAAAAACCCATGTTTCTTTAAAAACAATTTATAATGGTAATATAGTATTTGAAAACCAGTGGCGGAGGCGTTGAACATTTCTTTCGGTACATGAATATAGTCCAGAGGCGTGACAGGGGTGACAAAGTTACCTGCTGCACACGGCGTACCATCAAATTTGCAAACATCAATAATGTGTGGAAAAACACCAAATATGTGGCATTTTTATCAGAAATTCCGCTTTTTGTTGACCCCGAACGTAAATGTAGTCTGCTTCTTGCAGCTGGACCATTTAGAACACATTGTTTCAAAGCAATCATATGAGAATATAAGTATATTGAATATAACCAAAACTCTATTATCAATAGAGGACCCCAGGGATACCAACAGATGTGACAGGAGCATTCCAGTTCATTGACAGCCATACAAAAACACTACCTACTGCAAATATAATGAGTTTAAACTTCTTGCAGCTGGAATTGGAACATCTTTGATATTCAATGCCCCCCCCCCCCAACCTTTTAACCGAAGATTTAACAAAAATTATTTCTTATTATCAATATTTTAAAAATAAACTCTGCAATTAGCTTATCTACCACATAATCATACCTTTAGTTACAACATTAAGATAAGAAGTTTTAACCACAAGTATAATTTTATCCGAAACATGATAAGACATATGGTCAGTTGTTCTCAACCAGATTTTGTCTTTTTAATACTAAATGAAACATAAATTTATTGAGGATTGTGACTGAAAAAGGTTGCGAACCACTGCTCTATCATGAAGCATATTTGTTTCTTCACACATCCACATAATTAGCAAGTCAAAGAGATCAGTTTTCCGGATCATAATTTCAAAGTTCTTTCGGTAATTTGATTGCAATCTCCGTAAATAGTATGTAACAGATTTTCCTAGTTTGCAAATACTCAAAGAACCCAAAAATTCTCGAATGAACACATTTTTTTCAAAGCAATCGTGAATACCGGGGGCTTAAAAGTAACATATATTTATACATGGCGACTCAAAGTAACAAATGAAATATTACTACGAATTTCTATACAGGGGCTTAAAAGTACCTAATTTCTATACAGGGGGGCTTAAAGTGACATATATTTATACATGGCTACTCAAAGTAACAAATGAAATTTCACTACGAATTTCTTTACCGGGGGGGGGGGGGTCTTGAAAGTAACATACGATATTTATACATGGGCAAACTGAAATATGCTTTGGTACGTGGTGCGTCAAACGTCGCCCTAATGTTGACAAGAAAAATCGTCGTAAATTTATAATCAGTACGCCTGCCTGGGGGGGCAAAAGGACTCTAGTATTCGATATACACTGTAAAATCAAAGTTGACCGTCTCGTATTACATGTGCTTCAAACTCATTTTCCTCATTTTTGAAAACAAGTTGGGTCACTCATGAGGTTAATTAGGATGCATGACTAAAACACAAATTAACAAGACATTTTTTTATTTAAATATTTTAGCTACAGTTTCATGAACATTTTCGCGCACTTTCAATAGATGCTTTGGCGCTTTAGTAAAGTATCCAAGTGTAGACTCTTCTGAAAATTTTTCAAAAATACCCCCCATGATTAAATCTTCGATGGTTTTACACTCAAATTCATCTTTTCTATGAGTTACTTTTAGATTATGAGGTATATGATGTTGCATAACTGCTAGAGAGGGATCATAAATTAGCTCATTGTGTTCTATCCAGGCGTAATTTTTATGTCATTTGAATAGACCTTTGTACCCAGACATAATTCAGTTGTTACCCCGTATTTTGCAGCTACTTCATGGAAAATTAAACTTCCGGCTAGACATACCCCGCAATAGTTTGCTCGAATAAACTCCTGCTCAATACAACACTTAATGAGGTTGAGTTTAACGTACTCACGCTTGGGATCTGTAAAAGTCATCTGCTCAAGTGATCAATGATGAATGACGATCTGTTTGGATAATTGTACTTTTAAACCCTGGTGGCCAATTATTATGGAACGACAAAGAATTTATTACCATCACTCGACGACGTTATCTAACCACAACCGATAAGAGAATGAAAACATCTTTATTTGTGTAATTGTTTTTTTTTAAATTTTAATTCAAGACTATTTTTCCGTTGCCTGGTCGCTGGTAATTGTAGAACGTATGAAATATTTTGCGCACCTCTTTCCACAGCCAACCCAGGAGGCAATAATCAGAGATTATCGGAGGTGTTTAAGGCTTCGTTTTAGGATTCCCCATTGGAAATACTATACAGCAGAACTGTATAATATTACCAATAGGCCTACCGGCTAAGTAGTCTTAATAAAGACTGTCCTTCAGCAATAAGAATACTTGTGGTTGAGAAGTTGAGGGTACGTAGTAAAATTGGAGGAAAACATTGAGTTGTTTTTTCAAACGATGCGAGAGCGGTTGGGAGGATCAGTGCATCATCTGTTCTGCTACATGAGAAATTCATATGATGGACCGGAGGTTTACAGCTATCCCAGATGGAGAGTTAGGCTATAATAAGGGCAGCTTGGGGGTTCATCGTGTTTATTAAGAGGATAGAACTTTAAAAAAGCAGAAGCTCACAAACTTAAGCTACTCACATTACTCTTCTGAGGGTTCGGAACTGATGAAGCCTTCGCTTAAATCTATAGTTGGTGTGATAGTTACTTCATGGTCCCCGGAAAAGAAGTAATCTCCGTAAATACGTTCGTTTTCGTTCTCATCTATATAAAAATTATATGCGCGAATTAATCGGCAATCTAATAAATAATGGATTTGTAGCAAATCACCGGTTCCGTGATTATCTCGTAAAATAAGATGGTGATGAAATCTATGGTTGTTAATATCCATATTTATATAAATTTGACAATCGTCTTGTACAATTGGATAAACATTCAGATGAATATCCATACTGAAATTTTCACTTAATAGGTTAAAACGAACTAAGTATTCGCACGTCATCATTTAATACAAAAAACTGTATCTAATAAAATTTAAAATTGATAAGATACATTGTTGCACATTTGTGGTTAAGGGATATCAGCATGGATACTTTACCACTGACTAGAAAACAAAAGATAGTGGCACGCCCCTCTCCCTGATGAAGATACACAGTATAAAAAGAAGGACAAAAAGTTTTGAAGTTAAACAGCAACAAAAATGGGTAAGAATAATACAAATCTTCATAATACTGTGTTGACATATTTTTTTTCAGAAAACCTAGAAGCAGTCATAAGAATGCGACTACCAACAGAGTTGAGTGTAAGTTTATTAAACATTATAAAAATAAGTGAATTACGTTTTGATTTTGCAGAATAGAGTATTGGTGATTTTGCTAGGATCATCTCCGATATTCCTACGGAGGCCCGAGGGTATGTTGGGGATGGGATCGTACCAGGGGTACAACATCTGGTACGTTCCAAACCCAGAGGCGTCATCGGTGGTGGTGTGGGCGTTAAGGTATAGTATTGTATTACTCAAAACAATTAATACATTAAAAATGTTGTGTTATAGACCCCTCCACTGGACTCCCGAGGATTATGAGGGGGTAGAAGTGGATGTGTATATATTGAGGTAAAGTATTTTATTACTTAAAACAATAATACATTGAAATTGTGTTACAGTCCACCATAAGCCAGGAAACCATCACGTGATGAGGTAGAGTATTTATTTATTACTTAAAACAATTATTACATTATTATATTGTGTTACAGCCGCCCCAATAAAAGAAGACAATTTTAATGTTTTTTCAATAAAACCTTTTTACCAATCCTAGATCCTCTGTGGCATACCCCTCTCCCTGATGAACATACACAGTATAAAAAGAAGGACAAAAAGTTTTGAAGTTAAACAGCAACAAAAATGGGTAAGAATAATACAAATCTTCATAATACTGTGTTGACATATTTTTTTTTCAGAAAACCTAGAAGCAGTCATAAGAATGCGACTACCAACAGAGTTGAGTGTAAGTTTATTAAACATATAAAAATAAGTGAATTACGTTTTAATTTAGCAGAATAGAGTATTGGTGATTTTGCTAGGATCATCTCCGATATTCCTACGGAGGCCCGAGGGTATGTTGGGGATGGGATCGTACCAGGGGTACAACATCTGGTACGTTCCAAACCCAGAGGCGTCATCGGTGGTGGTGTGGGCGTTAAGGTATAGTATTGTATTACTCAAAACAATTAATACATTAAAAATGTTGTGTTATAGACCCCTCCACTGGACTCCCGAGGATTATGAGGGGGTAGAAGTGGATGTGTATATATTGAGGTAAAGTATTTTATTACTTAAAACAATAATACATTGAAATTGTGTTACAGTCCACCATAAGCCAGGAGACCATCACGTGATGAGGTAGAGTATTTATTTATTACTTAAAAACAATTATTACATTATTATATTGTGTTACAGCCGCCCCAATAAAAGAAGACAATTTTAATGTTTTTTCAATAAAACCTTTTTACCAATCCTAGATCCTCTTCTTCCCCGGCCGAGAAAACTAGTGAGCTTCAAGTTGCTTCGGCTGTTACGTATAAACATGTCTAGATCATTAGAAAAATACTTATTTTAAACTAGACACTTTTATATAACTGACACTAGTTACCTATCCCTTTCCTGTACTTCTAGGAATAAAAAGTTTTAACAAGAGCAAACATTTTTAATTCACTATTAATACATTAAAATTATGTTTCAGCCCCAACCAGCCTAAACGTTGAGGTAAACTATTTTTATTACAATTAATACAATTGCGTTACAGCCCTGTACTTCTAAGGATAAAAAGTTTTAACAAGAGCAAACATATTTTGAATTCACTATTAATACATTTAAAATTATGTTACAGCCCCAACCAGCCTTAACGTTGAGGTAAACTATTTTCATTACAATTAATACAATAGCGTTACAGCCCCGAATCAGCTACAGAGACCACTTGGAGGTGTATGTGTTGAGGTAAAGTATTTTATTACTTAAAACAGTAAATACATTAAAATTGTGTTACAGCCCCGAATGAACGACGGAGACCAAGCGGTGGTGTATCAATCCCAAGAGCAATCAAAAAATATGTTTTAATAAATGTTACAGTCCTAATAAAATAAGAGAAATCAAAAATATGTTTTTAATAAATGTTACAGTTCCAATAAAAAATAAGAGAAATCAAAATAATTTTAATACTTTTACCAATCCTAGTTATTACGTATAAACATGTCTAGATTATCAAAAAAATACTTATTATAAACTAGACACATTTATATAAGTGAGCCTTTCCTGTACTTTTAAGGAGAGAAACTTTTAACAAGAGCAAACATTTAAAATACAAAAAGACAGCAACAAGTAAATAAAAACATATAATTTTGAAAATTACCAACAGCAAATAAAACTTTTAAAAATACAAAACAGTAAAAAACAACAAAAGTGGTTTAGGAAATATAATTTTGAAAATTACCAACTGCAAATAAAACTTTTAAAATACAAAAACAGCAACAAGTTAATAAAAACATCAAAAGTGGTTATAAATATATAGGGACTGACAAACTAAAGGGGAGAAGAAAGGACGACCGTGAAAGTCTGAGCCGACCAGATAATCTAACACGGTGGCAAATCTACCAGGCAATCGAACAAGCGTAACTAGGCCACAAGACCTAGTCCGTCTGAACCTGTCCCGAGCGTTTACCAGTCAAAGTGGGAACTATAATCTGCGCCGTAGAGACTGGAAGTGCACTATCGGAGACAAGGTTATGAAAAAGGAACATACGTTATCCTCTGCCGTTGATCACGTAGCCGCGAAACTCGCTCCGAAATATTCCGGGCCGTATGAGGTCGTACGAGTTATTTCGCCAGTTATATATGACTTGCGCGACAAAAAAGGAAAGCGGTGTAACCGGATACATATAAAAGACTTAAAACCCGCCAATCAGTAGAAGATTTTTATTTTTTTTCTTATAGAATGGACGACCATAACCAACCACCGCTGTTGCTCCCGCTAGGCCCAGACATAATCGACCTGACCTCTCCTGACTCCCCGTCAGCCATCGACGACCTTTTTGAAGAAGACTGGTGGCAGTGGAATGGGACCGCCGAACAATTCGAAGATGCCTTCGACGAGAACTTCGGCTTACGCCCGTATAGTCCCGGCCAAACTCCACCGCGAAAACCGACTCCGCCAGTACCAGGGGTGTATACCGAGAAGTTCTTGGTATGTACCCTCTACGAGCGAGAAACTATTGTCCCCGCCGAGGAAGGAACTATAAAAGTGCACGAGACGGTAACACAGCGAGACGGTAACACAGGGCAATAGTACCCTGCTATGGCAAAATGATGTATTCGCAAAAATGCCAATATCTCCTTTTTACGATAGCCTTACATAACTTTGAAAGATCTATCGATAGCTCTTACTGCCAAAGCCATATCTTTTGGGGTTCCTCAGCTACATCCTCGGCAAAACAGTGTATTATCACATATTTAAATAATTCACAATGGTAAAAGAACGTATGTGACATATTTCAACATACTTCACATAGGTAAAGCAAGCTATTGTATAATACAGTTGCATGACTGTCTATTTTTACAATTCAAAACAATGGTAAAGCGATGTATTGTTGAATACACTTTTTCACCAATGGATAGAACATGTTTTGTGATATGTAAATCAACGCGTATTGGATAAGTCCATCGTTTTACCTCAGTATGACTTTCGATTTTTCGTAAAGTGGTTGTGATTTCTTGAGTCTGTCTTACTTTGCAATCAAGTCATGTCATCAAGAGCTGCAAGGATTATGGAAATGGTAAAAACCAGCGAAAATGAGGTAAGTGATTCAATATTATAATTAAATTCTGGTGTATTTATTCTAATATTAAGCAAATAAATATTCTGATTTGAGGTTAGGTATCGAACATAATTACACAAAGTGCAGTGTCTTCAAATGTTTATTCTGCATTAAAATATATTCGGATATATATTATATTTATTCTCAATTATTCGTTTTCCACTCACAAGTACGTACTAAATCACATTCCAAGTGCCTTACATATTCTCACGTATCGGTATTACCTATATCGCTCGATATCAGAAAACATGTTTTCCCATTTCCGTCGGTTTGTCTCTGTGATTCTGTCGACTTGTTTAACGGTTTCAGTTATTGATTTAAAATTTGATTGACATGGTTTTTGAAAAGGGAAAGCGACCTTCTAAATACCTACTTGATATTTAGAAAAAAATAGATTCGGATAAACTGAAAGTATAAACAGAAATGTTGTTTACTTATTGAAGTTATACATGTTTTCATTCGAATACAATATTATCTATCATCATACACATTCTCCCAAAAATAACATCAAAATATTGTGTCTCAGAAAATGAAAGGAATGTTCGGGGTAGATTCCGTTACCGACTTTTTTCAAATAATATTATAAACCATAATATTATTATGATTTTTAAAGTATATATTTGCTTTAGGAAAACGTGGCAGAAAGTAATGGAGAGATTCTATTTGATCCCGATGATTGTGACGATGATCTGGCAGATCCGGATTATATTGATTCCCATAATAATAGTAGCAGTAGTTCGGATGACGATGAATGTGAACGTAACGATAATTATTTTAAAAAATTGAAAAAGTAAGTAGGTAGAATGAATATATGCGAAATGGTAATAACCTCGGTAATAACTGTGCAGTATTATGAATGGCGTGAGTTTTATTGTTGCAAATTCATCCAAATTTATTTTCTTGAAGCTGAGTATTGTGAGGTATTGATTTTTGTTTTAGATTGGCTAGAAAAGATAGCCCAGATAGTGGTGAAGAGGAAATTGAACAAGTAGTAGACGAAATAAGTGATAGTTACCAAGAAAAGTCCAAGGCAAAGGAAGAGCTAACATTAAAAACATCAAACATACAAGAAGAGGAAAGAGTAATCGAACAATATACAATAAAAAGAGAAGAAGCAGAACAAATAGTGGATCCAAATGGCAACTCCCACATGGAAGTAAACAAATGCGAAAATAACGAAAGCATGAAGAAAAAAAGATGCAGAACATTAACTGAGCGCCTAGAAAATGAAAGACGGAAACATCCCCTGATTGATATAGGAGAGTGTTGTTCGAAAAAATGTTATTCTGAAATTGATAATGTCCAGAGACAACAAATACATGACCATTTTTGGGAAGTAAGTTACGATTGTCGAAGAATCTGGATCAACAATCATGTTTCTGAAATGATTGCCAAAAGAAAAGTGCAGGATACCAGAAGAACCTATACAAGAACCTACAAATTGCCTGTATTTAAAGAATGTGGAAAAGTAAATTTTCCAGTCTGTCAGCAGTTCTTTCTCAAGACTCTAGGATATAAAAGTACAAGTGTTATAGATCACACCCTAAAATGTTGCAAGGATGAACATGGAAATCAAAGACTGACACCCTTACCGGATCAGAGAGGACGACACGCTCCTAAAAATAAAAAAGAGATCACAGATCTTCAAGAGCATATTAAATCTTACAAACCAAGACCATCGCATTATAAAAGGGAACATGCTCCCAAAAGACTGTATTTGCCTTCAGATCTTTCTATAAAAAGCATGCACCAAGATTATAACCAGAAATTTCCGCTTAATCCTGTAGGCTACGAGCTATATCGAAGAACGGTAGATGAAATGAATATTGGGTTTTATAACGTACATTCAGTAAAATGTGGATTCTGCATTCAAGTTGATATGAACCCCACACCAGTAAGTTTAGCGGAGAAAGAAGTTCATTTGAAAGAGGTGAGTTGAACAGTTTCCTTATATATTTTTCTTGGTTAACATATTTATTTAAGGTCCAGCTCAGAAGACAGATGTACCAAGAAGATGCCTCCATAGACACCCAGACATGTAAGGTATTTGCGGTTGATATGCAAAAAGTGTTTATGCTTCCTCGAATGCCACAGCTGCAGGAAGCCTTTTTTCTATCACGACTGGTGGTTTTCAATGAAACGTTTGCTTCTATGCAGAAAAAAGAAAAACATCATTGCATTTTGTGGCATGAAGCAACAGCGGGACGAAAAGCCGAAGAAGTAGCTTGTTCTTTTTTAAAATTTCTAGATATTAATCGTGATACGAGTAATATCATTCTGTGGCTTGATAATTGTTCTGGCCAGAACAAAAACTGGATTTTGTATTCTGCTCTTCTATGTTATGTTAATAGTGACTTCAATACCATACAATCAATAACCTTAAAATATTTGCTAACTGGACACACGTTTATGGCAGCAGATGGATTACATGGAAAAATTGAACAAACTATAAGAAAAAGGGGGAATATTGAAGATTTTGAAGATTTTGTAGATGCATGTCAAATTTCATCTCGACGAATGTGCGTCACGGAATTGAAAGTTTCGGATTTTAAGAAATTGGATTCTAAATTTAGAACAATAAATAGAAAAAGTGATAACCCTATTCCTTATTTAAAGGACTTGGTATGCGTAAAATTCACTCGAGGAGAAAATGAAATTTCCTACAAGACCGATTTTAAATCCGAAGAATATATACAAACCAGGGGATCCCTCAAGAAAGGTGCAAATCTCTCTTTGCCTAAAGAATCCTATATAAACCAAAGAGGAATAGCTATATCAAAGAAAAAGGATATTGTAGAGCAATTGGTGCCGAAAATGAAATCTTCCAGACGAGCCTTTTGGGTTAATTTACACGAAAATCCTAATGCACCGGACATATTGGATGAAGGAATTTAGATCTATCAGCTACATATATTTTTAGTAAGAGAAAACAGTACTTACCTTATATTATTTTGTAAACCATTTACTTTTTGCTGAACATTTACTTTAAGTTTATGTGATTTTTTGTACTAAAAGGTATTCGACAATACATTATTTATTATAGCACTAACCTTATTCTTAAGTTTTAATTTCTTTAACAAAAGAGTGTAACATACAATACCCTGATTTGCCAAAGTCTCAACATTAATAAAAAATATATTTATAATGGCAAAACAATCTATTCAATTTATTCCTAAATTTTATTGAAATAGTGGAATTTTGTTTCATTTCAACAATAGGTACTATTACCCAAAATATATATTTTAAATTTCAATTAGATCGCTTCAATAGTAACCGACAAATTGAGAATAAAACAAAAAAAATGTTTGGGGTCCATTTTCTCAGAACTTGTTTTTTGCGAATACACCCTTTTGCCATAACAGGGTACAATACTGAAATCTGGCACTCGTTTTCGGCCCTGGAGTCAGATCCACCGCGACCACAGCCACAGGTGCCATGGGAGATCTTGGAGCTGTCACCTAGTCAACTAGTTATCTGTATTGCAATGGTTTTCGAAATTGGTGCGTTTGTCGAGAAGATTTTTATTTCCGAAGACAGATAAGGATTGGGAAATCGTAACACACCAGTTAGGGGCGCCAAAGTCTAAGGAAGAATTGAAATGGCTGATGTTTGAGAAGAGGTATGGTGGAGTGACTTTATTACATTACCAAATATTGAGAAAACTATGTTTGTCAGAGCATAGAGCAGAAAACAATGGCGGCCTCCGCCTCCCGCATGTAGATGTCTCCGGTCGTATGTCTCCGCCTACCACATGTCTCTGGTGGCGTCACCTGTCACACGTCACATCAAAATGTCACCGGTCAAACGTCACGTGTCACCTATCAAACGTCACCGTACGTCAAATGTCACCTGTCACATCAAAATGTCACTGGTCAAACGTCACCTGTCAAATGTCACCATATGTCAAATGTCTCCTGTCAAACTTAAAAGGGGTGGACCAATAGCTGTCAGGGGGTGGGGCTAAAATGGGAAGTGGAGGGGGGCGTCTGAGGTGCCCCTTCACCTACTAACCAAGTTTCATCTAGCGGATATTCTTCAACTCCTAGGAAGGTATCGCGTTATTTATTTCTTGGTGGTTTTAGTTAATCACTCCTTTCTTCCAGACATTTAAACACAATAAAACGTGCTCATTGCAATTTGGGTAATGACAAGCTTCACCAGACACTTTCCAGTGTTGGTTCCACGAAAACCAGGCAATTCTAAAAAAACTATTGTTGATATTTTACTTGACAACATTAAATTTATATTGTTTAAACCTATAATTGACAGAGGACGCTATATATTTGAAAAAGCAGTTTTGTAATTGTACGTTCAAGAAAAAATTCATTCCGATTTTTTTTTTCATTAAAATAAGTTTATAAAACGTTTTTAACCTTTATTTTTCCCCTACAATTCGATCGACAACTATTAATAGAGCTGAAAGCATATAAATTGTTTTGTATGGCTACCTATCTTATCCACAAGGTCTCTATGTTACAAGGATGGTAAAATATGTTTTATAAAACCACAAAAGAGTCGAATTAGAACCAAAAATCCAAATATTGTTACCACAGAAAAATACTAGTGTTTCGTATAACCCCTATCATGGGGTTAAACGAAACACCTAAAAAAATATTTTTTTTTCGGAAGTGGGTTGACTACATTTTTTTTCAGGTATGGATATTGGATAATGGATATGATAGCTCTAGTCAACCCGCATCCAGATATGTTATTTCCAAAATTATTGGATAATTCCTAAGAAAGTTATAACCATTTTTGTTAAAAATCTGTTTCGTCAATATCTCATTTCTACAAGGTGTTCAGCTCAATATGTAATTCTATATAAAGGGAAATTAAGAGACCAGTTTTGTATGTACTACCAAAACATACATATACATTTTTGAATGAGCTTCCAATGTACAGTTTCTTCCAAACATAAGTTTGATATCTGCAGGGACTTGAAACACTATTTCATACAGTGTGATGAAAAAGTGAAAATGCTCTCAGAATTTTGATAACCCTCTATTGAATGTTTTTAATGCTACTGTATAAATGAAAAACAAATAGGACATTCAGTTTGCTGCAAAATGCCAAATGAAAAAAGTTGAGTTAAAAAAATATTTTCATAAGTATATTTCATTAACGTGAGCAATTTGATTTCAATGTTCTTTTTTGATAAACATATTTTCCATTTACCAGTGAACCAACTGTTTAGTGTGGTTTATGGAATGTAACAGGTTTTGGCATAAGCGTATATATGGCATTTGATTAAACATAGTAAAGGAAGTATTAGTAATGTTGGACATATCAAAACTATATTCAAAAAATGTTTTTGTTTTGTTGTTTGTTTTAAAATTGTAAGGAAGCTAGGAGTGGTTAATATGTATTTCAGGTAAACGAAAGGAGCAGCCAATTATATTTTAATTTTCAAAATTTGCTTTTTTAAAAACAAATTATATTAAATATATTTATACAATGAAACTAATATAATATAAGTGTAAAAAAAGATTAAATAAAATATTTATTGAATTTTTAGTGCTTGTTGATGGAACTTCTTGTTCTTCTTTCTTGATTTGTTTCTTGCTTCTTTTAAAGTGTTTTCGATATTTATAGATTATTATACATATACAAATTATTATAATGATAAATACAGGGGTCGTCCAAAAGTAAGTGATGTTGAAAGAGCTATCTTCATAAGAAAATGGTTGTAGAAGCTGTTGTTCTTGATGAATGCGTTGTAGTTCGTCTAGATGAATTTTTTCTAATTTGATTGTTTTGGTTTTTGTAGAGGAATACTGAACAATTGTTTGAATTTTTGGAAGAGTGAGTGGTTCTTCTATTGTTATTTCTTTGGAATTGAAGTAGTTTTCGTAGGGAGTGCTAAATTCACATCCTAGTGGAACTTCGATTAGATAAACACCATGTAGAACTTGAATGTTGCTAGTTGAACACTGAGTTGAAATTTTCGTTGATGACGGAAAGATGCCAATATAATGAGAGGTTGTCATCGCTTCTATTAGTACATCATGGATTGAAACTGGAATATAAAGGCAAATGGCTTCTTCTTCGGAGACTTGAAGGAATTGGCTGATACAGTCTGGATATTTGCTATGAAGTTGTAGAGAAACTTTTTGACATAGATAAGTAATGTCTAACTTCTTGCAAGCTTTATTAGAATATTGGAAAAGTTCCTTACTTATTGTCAGATAAGGTAGAGGGGGTATAATTGTGGTCAAATTTTTTGTAGGTATTGAATATAGGTGGTAATGATTAAAGGATTCGGGATGAAGGATTGGAAAATGCAGAATAAATACAACCATAAAATTTGAAAAATAAGCGTCGATTGAAATAGCGTCATAATATTTTAGTAAATGTTCATTGTCAATGTATAATATTTGTTTTGGGTTATAATGCTGAAGCATTTTATTAATAATTATTTTTATTTCATCTACCTTAATAATACTATTGTGTAAGGTACTGATTCGAGCGAAAGTGATAGCGTTTTCTAAATCAGTTAACAGTTGAATAATTAATTGCAAAGAAAGATTTAGTTGATTCAAGGTATTTTGAATGTAGATAAACTTATCAAATTCAAATACTAATTTGTCCAGGACCGTACTTAATTTTTCTATTTCTTTAGCTATTGATTTTTGATTATTAGTTAATGAAGTAATAGTTTTATTATAGTTATCAATTAAATGTGAAGTTAATGAAATTTGTTGATTTGCTTTTGAAATAATATTTTTTTGATTATTTTGGAGAGACTCTATGGCTTTATCATACCTTTCAGCGTCTGCCTGATCAAGGTTTCCAGAAATTGCTTTTATTATACTTCCGAGGCCGTTAATCAAACCTCGTTTGATTCTATGTGAAGGATAAAGGGTTTGGAGTTTTCGTTGGGCTAATTGTAATTGATAATTAATTCCATTATCTAAATTTTCTAGGCTATTCCAATGCAAAGTTGTATTTTGTGACTTAAAAATAGTATTAGTAATATTTTTATAGTAATATTCTAAAGTATCTAGTTCTAATGATATAGGGATTAAGTTATAATAATGAATAAAATCATGTTGACTAATTTGGACCTTGACAGGGCCCAGGTTCAGGGGTAGTATACCGGGGTTGTCTTCCAGGTTCTGGATTTTTATTTCCTGACATGTTGTCGTTGATAACCTGTAAGGAATTTTGTCTGTTAGAATTCGTTTTATGTTTGACATTCTTTTTATGTACTGTTGTAATTGTTACTTTATTGTTGGATCAGACTGTTTTTGGTGCAAATCGGGGAAGTAATTTGTTTCTTTTCTCAGTAGTTTTGGTAAATATTTTAGTACTCGGTTCGTAATTAATTGGGGGATCTCTGTTTTCGTTTCTAGTTTGAATAACTTTTTCTTTTCTTTGAGTAATTTTGTGTCTTAGTTGGTCATACATTAATTTAGTTTTTTCACAGTGTTGTTCTGTATAATTATTTATTAAAGTTCTATTAATCTCTATGTCAAAAGGATCTTGGGTGTCTAAATGTCCGTTTAGGATTTCGATAGGTTTTCGCTTAGTTGTACTGTGAATTGAACTATTGTAAGCTAAAATAGCATAAGGCATATGTTCTCGAATATCAAAGGAATTTTTATATTTTTGTCTTAGGGTTCTTAAATGTTCGATTAGTGTAGAATGAAATCGTTCAATCATACCATTTGAACTGGGGTTATCGGGGGTTGCATAATGAATTAATATTTTGTGTGTGTCTACAAATTCTTTTACAAGCCCATTTTTAAATTCTGTGCCACTGTCAGATACTATCATATGTGGTATACCGTGGTGAGTTATAAATAAAAGAAGTGTCTTAACAACATTTATTGCTGTAGCTCCGTCTATAGGGTATGCTTGTCCATATTTAGAAAAAGCGTCAATTAAAGTTAGAAATTTCTGTCCATTTGCTTGAAATGTGTCAATATGTAAAATTTCAAGGGGTTTTGTTGAAGTTGGCGTTAGCATAAATTTTGGTTTCGCGGCATGTCTGTCATATTTATTAATCTGACAATTTTCACATAAGTCTATATATTCTTCAATATCGATTTTTAAAGAAGACCAAAAATATCTTTTCCGAATTTGTTGTTCTGTTTCGTTAATACCTCGATGATTTGTCTTCCCTTCATGGTAATTTTTTAAAATGTCACTTATGTCATTTTTGTCCGTAACGTCTGTAAGAATTGTGGAACATTTGACAAGATCATATGCATTATTTTTGAAAGTGCGTTGCAATAGAGCACAAGTGGATTCGTAATAAGTATCGGGTGAAAATTGTATAGCCTGTTTTACTTTGGGGTTTATAAATTTATAAAATGTTATAGTATTGTTTTCTATATCGTCCAAGCCTATTTGAGCTTGAATTCTTTTTCTACCTGGAAAAATTTCTTTTATTACAGGTTTATTTGGTTGATAATAAACAAAATCTATTATTATTTGATTTTTATAATAGTTCAAGGGTTTTGTGGATATAGGAATTTCTAGTATAGGATTTTCTTCGCTGCTATGGATTGTTTCGTTATCAGAGATTTCTCTTTGATCGTTTTATTCTGAGATCTGGATTCGCCGACTCACTATGAAACATTCCGCTGAAAAGCAAGCTCCCCAAAATATGCAACCATCCACTTCCTCTACTCCTGAGAAACCTGTTGAGGTTTCACCTGGAAAAGGAGAAAGAGATAAAGCTAGAAGAAACTATCATCGTGAAACAAAGTCTATCGAATTTGATCAGACTGTGAAGAAATCGATTTATGATAAGCTTTATTTTGGATTTCGTACCAAGCAGGAGGCTCTTAGAAATCTACAGGTTGTGTCAACTCCCAGAAGTGTAATTCCAGCTGTCACTACACGTGCGGTTGGTTTTATTGTGCGTACTATGATTTGTAAGTTCTATAGACTTGGTATTAGAAACTTACCCTTTCATGAACTGTGCTGTGCTCTCTATCGTGTTACCTTGCTTCAATTCGAATTTAAAATTACTTTAGCTTTACAAGATGCGTCAACGCGAAATAGAGGTGCAGGATTTGTAAATTCTTTTGTAGATTATGAAACTACTCAAGCATTAGGATCCCTTGGTGCAGGTTTCTCCCCGCTTATAAACTTAGTGTCTGCCATTGGAACTTTTAGTGCATTTGGAACTCAGTACATTCCCCGTTTGTCCCAACAGATGTTTCAAGCATTACATGCCACCTATGACCCTGTTCTAGTTACTTTTTCAACTTTAAGACAATATGTTGTTGCGTTGAGCAATGTTACAACACCAGTTGAAATAAGGCGTTATTTTTATTATTATTCGTCTTTCCCTAACGCTCTTTGGGATTTAAGACGTCAACGTCAACGAGATGAAGATGATGTCATTGATCCAGTTCTTCTTAATCCTACTGACTGCGCCAATTATATTTTAATTTTCAAAATTTGCTTTTTTAAAAACAAATTATATTAAATATATTCATACAATGAAACTAATATAATATAAGTGTAAAAAAATATTAAATAAAATATTTATGATACAACTATGATTATGAAATAACTTATGCCAGAATAAATATTAATTACTCTCCTATCTTATTTATAAACTTTGATTATCCTCGAATCTTGCTGACACTGCACTATGAATGTTCTAGATGTGACCGCTGAGATGAATGGTACCCATTGTCCTATTGAAATGTAACTAGCCAGAAAAGGTATACATAAGAACAAAGAGGAAAAAACTGGAGATGAAAGTAAAGGTGGGAAAAAGCCTGAGAAATATAATAAAAAATTAAGAGTCATCATTCAAGACATACTTAAAAATTCAGGTAATTTGTTACTTTTCAAAATTTTCAAAATTTTGAAATATATTCAAAGTTTTTCTCTTGTTTTAATGATGAAAAAGTAATAATACATATTGATTGTGAAAAACACAAGAAGGTAATATTAATACTTTGTTATAGAAGTGTAAACGTAACGATGAGTACGAGGGTTGATCAGTCAGGTGCGCGCAAGAAGAGGAGGTTACTTTCGCGATAAATAGGAATGTTGGAAACGTGAAAATATATATGTTAGATAACATAAATACATATTCAGTTATAACTAGAGTGGTAACTAAAGAGAAAGAAATATCAAGAGTACCTGTTCCAGTTAAGTTTTTAGAGGCACAAGAGTTACCAAGTATGTATGATTTCAAAATGATAAATTCAAACAGTTTCACCTCAAGACGAGATAGACCGATCCCATTCGTGTTAGTACAATTTAACCAGGATTATCAAAGCATAATGCATGAATTGAGCGGCACATTCGATTGTTTCAGATTTCAAGAATTGTACCAATTCATAGCTTCAGTAAATTTCCTAAGTAAACATGGAGCGATGTTATTGAAAGGAGCTCCGACGGTAGAACGCATTGCGACATTAACTAGGAAAGTGTTAGATTTCACTAAGATGGGGAAACGTAATTTAATAGAACTATTTAATGGAATACATGATGAGAGGGTAAGAGAAGGAGCAAAGATACAATTATTAAATACATTTATGGAAAGAGACGCGCCAAACATACCGCGAGAATATGAACATGACTCACCATCATCTTATGGTGACAGCAATTTAAATTTTAAATACATAACAGTTCCAATGTATGGATTTGAAAAGCACTTACTTAATTTGAGAGCAAAATTATTTGAAGGACAATTCTATCATCCAGTAAAGTTGCTGAATGATATAAAGAAAAGAATACCAAATACAATAGTAATAAGTCCGATATTACAAGACGAAATATATAATAAAGCTACCCCAGCATCAAGAGTGAACAGGTTACTGTTTGGAAGGGAACAGAATGCTATAGTGTATATAATGCCAGGAATTTTGGATAAATATCGGGAAATTGTTAGAGGTTTAGTGGATGTATCATTTGAAATGGATTCATTATCTAATACTAGAAGGAGTATACAACGATTAGTACAATTTAATTCATCTCAGTATAGAGCAGGAGATGATGTGAATGAATGGTTAAATATACCATCAATGGCTAGATTTATAACGATCGCTTTCTCTGCGATGATTAATCCAAATTTATATATAATGGGAAGTAATATTATAAAAGGATTTATTGAGCAATCAACTTATGCATTGCCATCACTGTTAATAGCGCAACTTTTCTTACCACCATCATCAATTGAATATGAATTAAGAATACATATAAATAACACAATAGCACGTTACATACTATTATATAAAGTGCCGTTAACACATCTTTTTTCGATCACAGAACCAACTTCGAAACTTACAAGAATTAGACTAGACCTAGAAGAATACAACTTCGAAATACAATATTTGAAAGGAAATTCAAATTATGCGGACAGCATTTCAAGGATATCCATAAATGAATTAAAAGACTTGTACATTGACAATGCTCACGTTTTAGCAATAACGAGGTCAAAAACTCGTCAGAATAAAGCTCAGCCTATAGGAGAAGATAAAATAGTTTCCACAGAAATAAAGGAAGATATTCGCAAGCCAGCAGTATATAAAGTACTGAATAATTTAGAGGCGCATAAATTACCAATTCTGCAATTTGAAAATAACCGTGTTTCGTTAAGGATGAACATACGGATCAAAAACAGGATGAGATTTAGCCAAGCCTTATTAAATACCGATATAGTTAACTTTGATTTAGGTCAAACGTTAGTTCAGCTTGATAAGCTAGCGGTAAATAATGGAATAAAAGGGATGAAAATTTATATGAATGATATTATTTTCACACAGTGCATATTAGATTTGCCAATAGGAAAAAAGGCATTCACACAAATAAAACAAATTAATTATTTGTAATATAAGCAGAGTTTTATTTATCTTTTACTTCACAGTTAAGCAAGTGTCTCAAGACTAACAAGTTTGGATATATAATTTACAATTATCATTTATGCTTATATCAGCAGTTTGGAGTTGTATACACAAACGTGACTATCTTATTTTCTCATTTTGTATTTATGAGAATATTCATATGTATATACAGGGTA